>JAWWTY010000037.1:60365649-60473941 GCA_035222235.1 Margarornis squamiger
CTAAGTTCTGTTTTGCCCGTGGTGTTAATCAAAGCTCTTCTTTGGGTTGTTATCTCTAGCCGTAAATTCCAAGCTAGGTTTTTTTTTCCCTTTCCCTCTGGAAGGTGAAAAAGGGGGGGGAAAGTGGGGTGAAAAGGCCCTGGAGAAGTTTTGCTGGACACCAGGCGTTTATCCAGGGTCAAACCACGACAGTCAGCTCTTCCTTTCACTAGTTAAAAGAAACCTGCTTGAAGCATTTATCACTCTAAATATGTTTCCATTAAGTTAGGAGAGCTTTGACAGGACTGGGGAGTTGATATTACCATGCTGTCTTTAAATTGTTCAGCAAGGAATTTAACACGCTATTGAAGTCTCAGACATAGCAGAGACTGTGCACAGCCTAATACTATATCTCACAGCTTTCATCCTTGGGGCAGTAAAGTATAATGTGAACCTTTCTCAAACAGAAACTTTCCAGATCATATGCAGGCCAATGTGCACCTTGCGCACTGCTGCACCATTATAGAACAGTTAATTCCACAGTTACCTTAATTCTCAGCACTTAGCATAAATAGCTCTTCAGAAAAGTTGGAAGGATCTAAATGATGAGGTAGACTTTCAACACCATGCAAGTTATTTCCTAAATGCTTATAATTGCGTATTTTTTTTAAAGAAGGGGGGGGGGGGGAAGGAATAATTAGAATATGACAAATTATTCATCAGTATCTCCCGACTTTAATGAGACATTTCACCAGGCAGTTAATTATACCAGAATGATTAGTGCATCCATGCTTATGCTGACACCTCTGGAACATGAAAATCAGGTTGTTCAGAAAAATCTGATGCTGTTACTAGACTTTACCAAGTAGTGTCTCAAAAACATTTCAATGTCTCATCTAAAGGATTTGCACAGCTTAAGTTAATTGGAGATAAGTTTATTCATCCAGACTTCTTTAATTTTCCACATTTAGCTTCTAAGGGATTTTTCATATTTTTTATTATTTTTGATAAATGTTGCAACACTGAAAATTAGTCACTTCCTATCCTTAATCAGAGCAGAAAGTAGGTTACTGCTCTGCATCCCCTAAAACACAAGAGCAACCTCATTAAAGATTTGGTGTTTGACATTGTTCAGTGACAGTTTTGTAAAACACTAGAGTTGGATTTCATATAAAGTCTTCCAAAGGATGTTGCAACAGCTGAGCTAAGGATTAAGTACTACATGCCCGGTTCAAACTAGTAATTCTGATTTCTCTTCAGTGTCATTCATCATAAACATTTTTCCCCCGAGACTGGCTCTGAAATCCATATGGACTTTCAAGGACACGTGATCACTGCTCTTTGCTTTTCTCCTGTGCAGAATCCTTACTGAAATTATCCCAGTTGTGAAGGACACCTTGGATACTCATTCCCTCTGAAAGTCCAAGGAGAACAACCCTTAACCTGTCAGTACTCTCTTTCTCCATTGGCAGTCACTGCTGGTGCCTTGGGCCTCATTTTTGCTTCCCTGTCTAGAGGTAGCTGAGACCAAGGGCATCACCTTTGGAGCAAACCTGACATGAGGGTAATAACTCAGAATCACCCTAGGGCCCTCCACCACTCCAAACCCCTGCTAGCATCCCAATTAAAGCACTATGGACTGTCCTGAGCATGAGATTTTTTTCCACTAAAAGATCCATTTGTACTCTTCCTTGGCCAAAACTCATGTGTGTATCAGCCACAACAAAAAATTATCCACTCTCCAATCCTAGGCACAGGATGGAAATCCACAGGTACACAAAAGTACACTGATAGTTGAACGGAGTGTCTGCAGAGTAGCTTTGTGGCTGGAGGGAGGCAATTACCTTGAAATCAACGAGTATTTTGTGAAATCGCTTGCAACATTTTTATAAAACTCTTCAGAGCATTGTAATTCACCCAGGTCCACACTTCATGGATTGCAGCTGAAGTGAACAAATCAGTGTGGCTTCTTTAAGCTGCAGTTAATGGCTGCAGTTAATAGCTTGTGATATTGGTAGCTGGGATGGGAACTGCAATTAGTTTTACTAAAGGAAGAGAAAGCTTGAGGTAACAGAAATTGGGAGCACCAATATTAAATCCACAGAATTAAGTGGTGGTGTCATTATGGAACCTGTGGTTTTGAAATACAAAGGATGAGGCTTTAGAGGGCCACAAAAGCTTGTTCTCAATCATTCAGTGCCTTTTTTTTTTTTTTTTTTTTTTTTACTAGGAGTAATGGTTTATGTAGAGAGAAAGAAAATTAACATATCATAAAGCACATCAGGCAGGGGTTTTGTGTTGCATCTGTGCTGTGCCCTAGGAGACAAAGACAGAAAGAGGTTGAAGGTCTTGCTTTTTTTGTAGACTAATGCCCTAAATGCCACCAATTTAAGCTTAATGCTACATACACACAGTATCAAAAAGCACAGCTCAAAGAGAGGCTGCCAATGGGTGTTCCTGTGCTAGGGGCACATCTGGCAGGCTAGCCAGATGTGGGATCTTTCCTAAGAGTAAATGCCCTCAGGGATGAGTGTTTCCTAAGGGGGAGTACAAGCTGCCTACACTACAAGTAGCTATGCTTCCAACAGCATGGACTGGTTGTCAGGAAAGGGCTGGTGAGTCCTTTCGGCTTGTGTGATTGTGCAAATCCACATTGCAAAAAAGACCTGGGAATAGCTGTCCAGAGTGACAATGGCCAGCTATCTAAGATTTGTGGTAAGTGGGTTTTTTTCTCTTCCCCATTACTTTTACAGAATGGATACCTCACAGGCTTTTTGTACTCTGGCATGACAGGTGAGATAGGAGAAATGGATTATCCAGAAAGACCAGGTATTTATGCAGTAACAGCACAGGGAGCTTCAGAGCCTGAGGAGAGAGCTATGCTATCCATATGATGGCTGGAGCAGGTCCCAGCTCTGTGGAGGGGTACAGGTGTGAGAGGCTGTTAGGATCATTTCAAGCAGTTTTTTTCTCATAGAAAATACTGTACAGGGCTGTCCACATAAAGCAGAAGTCCTGCGCCTTCATTTGTGCCATACAGTGTGACAGCTAACACCATTAATTTCATCACTTGAGTAAAGAGCTGCTGCCCAGAAGCAAAACTGGCAGAACTTGGCTCATAGTACTCTGAGAAAATATAATTTCTCAGGAAGACCTTTCTGCCTTTCTCTTAGTCAGTGTGACAACATTTGTGCATCGGGGCACAGTAACATACTGACCACAGAGCATGCATATGACATGACAAGAGTCTTTAGTTTTAGGGTGGGGAAAAGGTCTTGCTCACTTTGTATAGCCACTATCCAGGGCTTCGGAAAGCTGTTGGCTACATACTGCGTTTGACATGCAGTGAGAAGCCAGTGCATCACACATGAGTGTGTGAGTGGCTGATGTTCCACCAGAGGCTTTTAAGATGTGAATTGCTGGTGGAGTCTCCCAGAAAAGCCCAGAAGGCTTCTCCAGTTGTCACATGGGCTGTAGTAGTCCAGGACCCATGCATGCTCCTTGACATTGAGGCAAGCTTGGTGTCAATGGCAGAGCAGCCAGTCTCCCTTAGAGGGGCTAGGATTCCATTCTGAAGGTAAATTTTCTAAGTGAATTTTAGTTGAGCTGCCTTGGAGTAGATAGGATCTAAACAGAGCAGAAGGCAGGAAGGAGCTGCAGGGAGATAAGACCAGAAAGAAAAATATCTTTAGTTTTTTTATTTTAAACCTGAGTGACAGTTTTTCCTGCTTGATTTGAAAATATCAATCAGACTAGGTGATAGAACTAAGCAGCAGAACCGAGTATCTGAGCTTTAGCAGTGTAACAGGGAAAACTTAATCCCCAAACTACCCTCTACTTTGCCATAAGTGAGCTATATTGTATTTTGAGTTTACAATGATCAGGATTATCCTCCAAAATAAATAATAAAATAGAGTCTCATATTTACAGCAAAAAGTTAGAGTCTGAAGGTATAAATTGGAAACAATGACCTTGACTCTTCTTTCTCAGAGGTTCAGACCAAATCAAAAAATAAAAATATTGAAAACATTGGTTAAGTCAGTAAAGTTCTCTTAGAAACAACAAAGTAAAGAAGAGAATTAGAGCTGAGACACTTCGTATTTCTTTTTCAAATATTACACTAGCTTTTCCTCTCTCCTTGTCCTTCCCTAGTTAGCATCCCTATTTTGCATGCAGAGCCAGCTCCATGATAAAATCCCTTCATCGCATCCACAGAGTATACAGCCAGCCTCAGCCACGGAAATGGATTGAAGGATTCAGCAGGACCACAGTGTGTTTAAATCCCTGCAAAAGAGAGAGAGAGGAAAGCTGATAAAAACAAAATAATGACCACATCCTTCCTGTTAGGTAACAACAGTTACCCTTAGGGCTAAAACACTTCTCTATAGAATAGGAATGCCAGGATTTTCCTTTATCTTCAAGGCTGTTTTTGTGATCATACTGACAATACTAAAAGCACAGCTTCCTTAGTTTTTTTCCCCACACACATTTTTTTCAGGTACTGCAAAAAAATCAAATAATCCCTTTCTGTGACTGAAAACATCTTATTTACTGCATCTTAGCAAGGTATTACCCTTCAGGTGAGTGCTGATAATTCAACACTTTCCTACTCACAGCCACATTTGTTTAAACTCCATCTCAGCTTTCAGTCAAGGTGTAGGTCTGAAATCTGCAGGAAATATTAGTTTTTCCTTTCTTTCATTGTCTCCAAAACATATCCTTAATTGATTAATTATTTTTGTTGTACAGATATGCTGCAAATTTCAACACATACATAGAGAAATCAACCATTTAAAACAATGCCAGTGTTAACAAGATGATCCATTTCATCCTCTTAGAGAAGCTAATGAACCACTGTAAATTCATTGTGAGGGAAAGACAGTGCCTTTTTGCAATTGGACTGATAAGCAGAGTTGTTCCTGTAAGCAGTTACTTTAAAATAATTATTTTCATTTTTTCCTGGAGAAGAAAAAAGAAAAATAAGAAAGATATATCTGTGTACAACTTAGTTTTGATTTTGTATCTGAAAACACATTCTTAAAAGGGTGTTTCTAACAATTGTCTTACAAGAGGGAAAAAAGACAAAAAAGACATTTGAGTTGGCATTTTGGAGCTTAAAATGGGAACACAGTTTGAAGTACTTGTAACAGTATATAACATTTAAGAAATTCCAGTAATTTATCCATTATTGTCAATATGCAGGAGTACTGTGACCCTAGCCTGTGGAACTTCTGTATCTATGCCCAGCTCTAGGCCTATTCCACTTCAGTCAGCTTTCCCTCACTCATAACCACTACCCTTGATCCTTTTATTTGATTCTTACTTGATTCCTGGCATATACGATGGACCCTTAGAGCTTTCTCAATGATGCTTCCTAAGGTGACAGAATCAAATACTCACTGTTCTGAGATCTTTCAGTATTCTCTGACTTTCAGATATCCTTTTAATAAAGCTTTCTGCAACACCTTAATAGTCATAATCCTGTGACTTTTAAATAACAGCCTACCTAGCAGTAGTTTGGTTATAGGGGTGAAGAACAGACTATGCCTGTCACCTGTGCTATCTCTTAATTGTATTTTTATTTCGTAGCTTTGGTGATCACAGCCTATATTTCAAAAGGATCTGAGCAGGGTTTTTTGTTTTTTTTTTAATCAGATACTTGCATGCTTCTCTATATCCACTCTTCTCTTGGGTATGCTTTTTCCACAGATAAAGTGCTACCTGTAAAGAGTTCAGTATCCTTGCATATCTCATAAAGGTTTGCTATTTTCCCATAATGTATTTGAAATGCTAAACAGCAGTCCAAGCAAAACAAGGAAGTAGCCTTGCTGACACGACCTGCTTTATTACTTTGAATATGTTAGGTACCATTTGGAGAATGACTCTGCCTCACTGGAAATGGAAATTGATTTCTTTTTTTATGTATGTATTTCATTGGTTTGTTTCCTTGCTAAGGAAAAGGAACACAATACTTTTTCCCTCTGGTGAACACGCAGCTTACTAGCTCTGCTGGATCTTCTTTAACATTCCCAAAACATTTATTTTCTACACAACTTTTGCTTTTGTCTCAACTTTTTGAGACCAGAAACTGTCTTAAATCCTGAGGTGAGGTTGAGTTGGGATCTATGGGTCTCGTTCCTTCCACAGTTTCACTGTTATAATTCTAAAAAAATACTTTTTCATTAAATCATCTTTTAACCCTAAAAGTGCTGTTTTTCATGTCTACTTCATTGCTTATTGTTCTTAGCCAGAAGCTTTTGGAATTTACATGGGTTCTGTTCACCCAAACTATGTTTCCCTTTTCCTTTCCATGCTGATTATTAATCATAGCCCCAAGTTTGGCACCTTTATCTCTGCTGAAGTACACAGTGAGACATACAAAACAGAATGCCACAAAGTGATTTCATTATCCTACCCCCAATAAAACTCGGTTTGGCCTAATGGCTACTTTTGGTTAAGAAAATGCTGATTTCTTATGAAGAATTAACTCTTAGAAGGCTAGAAATCTTTGAAGATATGTTCTCCCCTCTCAAAATCTCGTCTCTTAGCAGAAGGTCAGAGAAAATTGCCAAGTATGCAAACCTTGTGGGAGATCTGCTGCTTTCAGCTTTTTTTCTTGCACTGACACTACTCTTCTATTTTATATCTACAAAGAGTAGAGTACTTCAATGCCAATACTGCAATTCCACCTTTGACAACCTCTGCTGAAGTTAACAGAAAGCTGCTTAAGAGCAAACTATCACCAAAAATAAAGGCGTCTTTTCCTCTTGACAATTTTTTTTTTTTTCCTATTATTATTATTGACTTTCAGTCTGAGAGTGAAACAGTGGTTTAACCTTTCCCATTTCTCTTCCATGCTGCAAGAGCATTTCAGCTCTGGTGGGAGTTTCAACAGCTTCATTCAACAGCATGTTGTCCATCACTCACAACCAAGTCGCCCTACATTCATAGTCAGAAGGGTAATTCATCAGCACCAGCCTGTGTTGTGAACAAGCTAGTTCAAAAAGCCTCCTGTCAGTTACCCCGAGCAGTGCAATTCTACACTTAAAGGATGAGTTAATATTCTGCTACACATCTGATTGGTCATTTCACAATCTCAGGGAAAATTTACTTAGAAGTTACATAGTGAATTTGGTCTGAAAAATCATTTACAAAAAGTGGCTGGAGTTGTGTATGCATTACCCCTAATATAAGCAGGTAAATAAAAACAAAGAGATGAGATGTACTGTATCTGGGATCACACTTGGCCAGGTACAAGCTGAGAGAAGATAGGAGAAATTATTTTCTCCCCAGCATTAAATACCGCAAGATACTCAAGTTGTTTTTTATTCTCAGGGTAGTGAAATTATCCCACATCCACAGTGTTATGTGTATTTGGTTTTCTTGGGCTAAATAATCCCTAGATGTTCATATCAAACTTTGGACTGCTCAGTTATGCCAGTTGAGGGTCTGTATGATGAAGCAGTCTGGGGAATGGGCTAAAATCCAGTCTTTCTCCTAGTTTCTAGGTTTGTTTCACTACTCTGCCAAGGAAAAATATTTGCACTCTAAGCAAGATTTGGACTACGTAACAGCATCCAGTATTGTGAGAGAGTGCAGGCTGCCACTTTCTCTGGAAGAAATATTTGTCATAGAATCACTAAGGTTGGAAAAAAACCTCTACCATCATCAAATCCACCCAGGCCATTGGGCTCAACCACAACACACACAAAGCAAAACATTACTGAGGTGCACTCAATACTAGAAAAAACTAAGTCTGGCAACGGATCCCAAATAAATTTAGCAATATATAATGGCAATTCCCAAAATAGACTGTCTGTGTGCATGAATAGCATTGCTACTAGAACACAAACAAATTTCAAATGCAGCACATTAATGACATTTTGGGATGATATAGGTGTGAGATTTGTGCATGTGTTGTTGCTTTTTACAAAAAGGCAGCGAAGGGCTTCGCATTATTTCCAAAGCTTGCAGAGAGCAAAGGTGTATTGAAAACAATCAGAGAACACAAGGAAAACTTTAGCAAAAATGTTGATCTTGGAAGAGGGGCTTTGGTGTTTTCATGAGATCATTTCACGAGATTTATTTTGTTGGAAAGAATAAAAGAGCTTGTTTCTTTCACATAACCCATATTCAAGTGCAAGGAGTACTGTCAGAGATGTTATTCCATCCATCACACAAGCTCTTTGTCTGCAAGGGATGGAGCATTGCCTAACACAAGTCAGTTGTGCAGGATGTCTCAAAACGACTGATCAGTTGCCAAGATCTCAGAAAACAAAACAGAAAAACTGAGAAAGCAACACTGACGTGTACTCACCAATGCCGCCCCCGCCTCCTCCCGCAGTAGGTCCCCTCTCTTTAATTTACTGTAGAACAGATGTGAACTTGTTATTTTTCCACCAAAAAGCATGCACACTCAGGCTCTCTCCCTTTTCTTCAACAAGAAATACCTCTCAAAATGCATGTCTGCTGAAAACTGCTCTTTGTTTAACTTAGACTGCACAAGTCAAAGGTTTCTCCAAGCATGGCAAGTAACTTTCCTGTCCTCTCCTTTAAGAAAACCATCATGTCATTAGGTGGCCTCATGTCAATAAAGGCCAGTGGACCAGCGGGTCTACCCTTGTCAATAGCTGCAAGCACAGATTTTCCAAATAGACAAAATTACATTGAAAACTAAAAGTAAATCCATTTAAAAATACTTTTCCTCTACAGCAATGTTAAGAAAAGAAATCTCATTTTACAAATGGCTCTCATTTATTAATTAACTCATTATATACCGAGTAATGTTGAAATGGCAGTAGTCAAGACTTTTGTCTCAAATCTAAACAGGAGCAGAGACAAAAGGAGGATTTACCCCTATAATCTGTTCTGAAGCCAGCTTGGATCCTCAGCAAACATTTCCATGGGATACAGAATGTCTTTTTGACATGAGGATGAGCCTCATGTTTCTCTGACTTTGGTGTGTTCCAGGGAGACTTTAATGGGATTCCCCACAGGAAGACACAGACCTTGCTCATGTGCAGATTTGTTTCTCTCCATCTACACAAGAACTTCTTCTGCAGCTGCTCCTGCATGTGAGGTGGGTGGGTCTCTCCTCTGCTTCATTTCCTAAGTCCTATGATGTTCTCAAGGGCTTCATGATCCATCCCTAAGGCCTGTACCCTTTTAACAAGAAAAGGCATGATTTGCCAATGTTCCAAAAACTATTTGGGGAAGACACGTCCAGATGTGTGTGGTGGCAGATGCACAGGATCCCCAGTCTGTAGGAAAACAACATCACTACTGAAGAAAGTTTTTGTTTTTTTTTTTCTATTTAGCTGTTATCCTAAATCAACACACTCATTTTGGACTCCTGACTCAGCTTATTTCTCAGCATTAACTATCATTATATTACACACTGAAAAGTGTGTAATATTTGGTACTGTATTCTCTCTCTTTTTTTTTTTTTTTACTCTATTTGTCACAACTTGTTTCTATTTTAAATAGTTAAAAAGAAAAAAAAAAAGGTTCTCTTCAGATGGATAGTAATGCAAAAATGCAATTTAGAAGTTCACCTTGCTTTTCACACAAGCCCAGGACATAATTGGCTCAGTATTCATAACTCTATCTGGCTCCACATTTCTTCTATCACACTTAAAAACACAGATTTACCAAAGTATTCCTGTTTAAAAGGAATAGGATTTCTCTAATACACTAGCATGTAGCATGTAGTCAGCTCCAAGAATTGCCAGATGCCTCCAACTCCACAAGTGCCACACCTATGCTGGCACTGAAGGAATTTTTCAGTTTCATAAACTAAAGATCAGAACAACATCAGAAAGAATCATGGAATTATTCTTTAACTTATTGAAGGAATTTCAAATATTTATGCAATGCATAAGTTTTCAGGCTTATGTCTTGTATTAAGCCTGAACTACTGGACGGTTTTTAGTATGCCCTCACTGAATGCAGCAGGTGAGCACAAAGTTAGGTTTTTGATTATCTGGGGGCCAAGTGAATGATCTCTGGATTCTCTTTGATGAGAGCTTCAGGCATTATGTGGCAGTAGAGACTGAACTGCCACACACTGGAGAGCAAAGGATGTTTTCTTTCGTCCCTCAAGTCACCAGGAAAAAATTTCAAAGAGTGGGATAAGAGCTACTGAACACCTGATGTAACCTATGGAGGAAAGTAAGCATATTTTGTGTGGAATTGTGGATCTCTCTTCCTGCAGAAGCAACAGTAAGAGAGCTTACACATCGCACAACTCCATCACCCCCACTTTATTGAAAGGGCAAATGTACACAACACTGTAAAAACAAAAAGTGCTGTCCTAGGAAAAGATGTTTGGGAAACCACAGCAGCAGGTGACAGTACGTTACTGTGGAGATTAATTACTCCTCATGCTTCCAGAAAGTCCATTAAGAAATCTAATCTACAAAACGGGCTCTCCTACACACATTACTTTTCCATTAACATTCTAGGAGCATTTAGCAATTAAGCAACACAGGTGATAGTATGTGCAATCCCTGTGAAGCAGTGGAAGAGAGATTTCCATAATATTTTCACATGGAAGTAGAAACAGCATAGCAACAAGAGGTGCAGCAGCAAGCACTACTTTTGTGCAGTCTGGCCAGGAAAGGTACATGGCAACAGTCTGAAAAAATTGAACCACTGAATCTAAATAATTTCTGAGTTTCCTTCAGTTAGGTTTTTCTTCTTTGCCACTTTCCTTTTCCATGATACCGATCTGTATTTTCCCTATCTCTGGCCTTATCCTCCTTCTGGCACCATTTCTTCCATCCTTAACTTCTTGTAATATTTTTGGTGTGCTAAATAGTACTGGGTTGACCAGTATTTTTTGACATTGTTCATGTCTATTGTACAGTCATTTGTCATCATTTGTGTTTGGAGGATTTTGTTCCCTTCTCCTTCTGGGACTTTAATCCTGAAATTTTTCTCTTTTTCCTCAAACTTACCTGAATCACACTCTATGGGTGTTTTTTTCATCCTGTGATACATCAGAGGAGTACAGTTTGACCTTTTATCAGCAGAGACAGCCAAAATAGTGTCAGTATATATTTCTGCTTGAGAATTTTCCTTCAAAGTATTCTCTCTTGCTTCATCCCACTGTACTTTTGTCTCCATCTGCCTCCTGTGCAGCATTTATGAGGTTGTCTGCTCTGACCCTGTTTTCCAGCTCTTTAGCTTTTGCTGGCATCTAATTTGATATTGATAACACTTCCTTGGCACCTCTCTAGCATAATTATACATGACAAAATGCATTAAGGATTTTTATTTTGGGCAGCTGAGTCTCCACAACTATTCACGATTTGGCATTTCTTTGAAGCTTGTCAACAAGGCCACCAATTATGATGATGGTGGGGTTTGTGATGTGTATATAACAACCATCCTGCAAAAACTGGAAAGTCACCAGCAAATTTCTTGCAGACTATAACAATGTAAATCTAAATGGGGTTTAGTCAGTACATCCCTATCATGGACTTGATTTAAAGATATCAAAATGAAAGTTTTGTATCCCACTGCTAGTATCCGTGGAGTACATCTTGCTTCAGTGCTGAAGATTTTTTTTTTACCCTTATTTTATTTTCTCTCCCTTACCTGTTTCACTTCTAATTCTATATTCAACTGGTTCAGAAAAAAACGGTTGTATTTCCTTAATCTCTGTCTTTTACTCCATTTTCATCCCTTTCTATCCTCTGGCTCCCCTTTTCACACACTGGTGATTTAATTGAAAATGAGGCTAACAGAATTAAGAGGTAGAACTTATGTAGACTGAAGATATTCAGCTCTAGACTTCATAATCCATTATTGTAGATGATTCAGAAATAATGCAGTTTATCCTACTGCAGTATTTAGTATGGAGGAGATGGCCATCAATTCTTAGATAATTGCATTACTGACAGGACAATAAGTACATGGAACAGGTTACAGGAGAGAATATTAAAGTAAGGTGAGATTAGTCACAGTATAATAGAATCACAGACGCTGGAGATGGAAAACACCAATATAATTCCCCAAGCCCCTCTCCCTTGCCAAGCCTAGTTTGCTTTGCACTAAAACACAGTCTTAATTTCTTTGTTGAGTCTAACATTAGGGGTCCTGGTAAGTACTCATCTTCTACATTTCAGAGATCACTCTTTACTTCTAGAGACACTTTCTCTCCTTGTTGCTTTTGATGAACTAAACATGGGGTCAAACAATTGCTCTTTCTTGAATAGAAAGAGTTACGTCACATGCCGTAGTCAAAATGATGGGATCCTGAAACAGGAATTCTGGACAATGAGACTGTGGGTGTGAAAGAAAGCCACACATAATGGCATTGATTTGATTGCCCTGGCAAAGACAATGGCAATGACTATGAAACCACTGCATTACAGCCTGTAAACAGCAGATTGTGGAACAGCAGAAAGAGCTGTACAAGTTGCTGTAGGTCTTGAACAAGATGTCGCATCCACTAATAGCGACATGCCAGTGGAAATAAGTGTGACTGCATTTTCAGGGACTCAATTAGCATTAGGCATACTTAATAAGGTAGGAATGCTTTTGAGAATTTGAGAGATGCTGAAACAGTAGAAATTCAGCAAAGAATCTGAAAGTTTTGCCTCTGGGTAAACTGAAAGAACCAGCTGGAAATGTGGAGGTAGTCTAGAAGGCAAAATAAGCAGAATGAATAGCACAGCATGTAACTATTTTCCTCTAATATACCTACAGGAGAAAACTTCGGAAAGAAGCCCTTTAGATTATGGTAAGCCTTGTCCTTCATCTAGTGAAGAAGAAAAGATAATAAATTATTATTATTTTTATTATTATTATTGTTGTTGTTGTTATTATTACTATTATTATTACTATTATAAACAATTCAACATTTTCCTTTCCAAAGGGTCCAACAAGACTTTTTTATACAAAAAAATGTCAAAAACATTTTTAAGAAAACATAAGGTCATATGCTGGAGTAATCTTAAAAGAAAGACTAGTAGAAAGAGGGATGGGAGCTGGAAGAAGCTAGTAGTACAGATATGTCATCCTATATATGTTGCATTCTTCAGTAATTTCTTTTTTCAGTCACTAAAGTGAATCTTTTGTGCTCAGCTGGGTTTTCGGTCCTGAAAGCATGGCGTGTGAAGCAAACACATGTTGACAATTAGAACTATACACAAAAGATGGCTTCACTATCTGATCCAAGTGTCCCAGAAAATTAGTTTTAAGATTATAACACTACTAAATTGCAGATAGTAATGTCCAGCCTTGTGGCTTCATTCTGAAATCTCACTGTTTGGTATTAGATTGGTGCTTAGCCTTGAGGTCCAAACGAGACACAATTGTGGAATTACCAGCAATGATATACTGATTTGGACACAGTGATCCATTTCCACCATTAACATACTATAGAGACTTTAGTGGTGCTTTACTCCACTTAAAAAAATTCTGTAAGGTTGTCGTCTTTCCTGAATATATCCAAAACCTGCGTGGACACAGGTCAGAGACACCGCTCTGGTTAAGGATGGTCTTGGGCGAAAGATTTCCAGAGTGATATCCCACCCCAGCAATTAAGTAAAGAACAGCATTTACTTTTACTAGATGTTGTGTTTTGGAGGGATATCTTGATGCACTAAAGATGGTGATTTACAGTATTAGTGGGTACTAGAGATAGAAAAGAATGCTTTGGCAAGAGGCAATATTAGTTACTTTGTTTAACTTTGACAGTAAGTGATGGGGAGGGTAATCCCTTGCAGAAAAATCCAGATCTCAAGAATTAAGCTGTTGTTGGTGTTTCCTTGGCCTACAAGTTTGATTCAGAAAAATAGGGGGGTTGTTCATTAATTAACAGTGTGATTTTACTTCTTTTTATCATTACTTCTTTAACCGTTATTACTAACAATAATTATTTATTGTTATTGCATTTAGTAACAATAATTTATTAAATTTATACATAATACATTTTATATATAATTATGTATATATACACATCTATATGATTATACATTAGACATATTTATAAATTCCAATTATGCATAATGTATTTAATAAAAATAAATAATTTTATTATGCAATTGTTATTATTACTCTTATGTCTAATTATTATGTGTTGCTGGGACTTTTTGCTTAGGGTTTTTTTCTATCAAAACAGAATGCAGGTAAGCAGACGTGTTCTTGAGTGGACTGTGCAGTAAATTCCCCATAATATGTTGGGTTTATAATGAGATTTCTGCAATGTCATACTGCTGTTCTACCTGAAAAATAGTTGGCTTTTATTTAATGAATTTTGTCCTAGCTAATGTTCTATGCAGAACACAGAACAATATTTTTCCATCAAATATCTACACTCAAAAAATATTTACCCTATGATATCTGTAAGGTAAATGTTACTTCATAAATTGGAATATTTGCCACTCCATGGAGTTGTTTGCCCTTTCCCTGAAATATTTATGCAGTACAATGAGAGTATTTGCTCTTCAATTTAACCAGCAAATATTTGTAGGCCACCATCTTTTACACCCACCACCTGCTCTTGAGACACCTCACTGCCAAACTATTTTATTTCTCAATTTCTTTTCATTTGTTATACTAAGCTGTTTGGTTCAAGATTTTCTGTCTTTTCCTCAGCTCTCTCTTTCCCATTCATCACCATGTTCCTGAGAACATAGCACCAAGGAACAGTGCCAGGTTTCCATACACCTCTTGCAAAGTGACAACAGAGTATTATAGAATCTTAGAACCATAGAATGGTGTGGGTTGGGAGGGACCTTAAAAATCATTTAGTTCCTTCTCCCTGTCATGGGCAGGGACATCTTCCACTAGACCAGGCTAGTCAGAGCCCCATCCAACCTGGCCTTGAACACTTCCAGGGATGAGGCATCCACAACGCCTCTGGGCAACATTTTCCAGTGCCTCACCACCCTCACAGTAAAGAATTTCTTCCTAATATCTAATCTAAATCTACACTCTTTCAGTTTAAGGTCATTCCCTCTTGTTCTGTCACTACATGCCCTTGTAAAACATCTCTCTCAATCTTGGAGACTCTTTTCAGGTACTGGAAGGCTGCAATTAGGTCATCCCAAAGCCTCACTCCCTTTTTTTATGGACACACATCTCTGCATTTGCAAAGTACAAACCCATAAGTCAGGGCTATTTTGTAGCACAAAACAGGCTCAGGTGTGATTTCGTATCTGATATCCTCCACGTATATTTGTGCACTATGATTTTGTAGATTATTCCTCCACCTGACTCTCTGTTGGAAATTATTTTGCTCTCTAGCAAAATTTTCTTTAATTTGTCTTTCTTTTTTTTTCTTTTAAATCTCTCATTTCATTACCCTTCTTCAAGTAAAGTAGAATATTACAGTAATAGTTGTCCTGCTTCATAAAGGATATTTCTTTCTGTTTGTTTCTCCTATATTTTAAAAATATCCTCTCAGTTGCTCTCATATATTCTTAGAGTTCTTATGCATTCCATCCACTTCCTAAAAAATGCAGATAATGCAACAATAATTAGCAGTAATTATATAACCCCAGAAACTATTCTTGATTATTTTTAAATTACATAAATGAAGACTTTAATATGCTGTCAGGCTGGAACCATAAATCTCTTAATAAAATCTCTTTTTCACAAAAAAGTGTTGTCCTAGACTATCTAAAAAGGAGGTGGCTTATAAACTGAAGGATTCCTTTCACTTTCCATCAGGGAGACACCTCTGTGCTTTTTTTTGTGTGTGTGGTGGTTTTTTTGGGGGTTTTTTTGGGTTTTTTTTTTTTTTACTTTTTACATGGTAGAAAAGGAAACTGTTTTGCTCTGTTCATTGCTGATGTGAGTCACATATTTTCACTGAACAGACAGTGTTCTAAGTCTAGATCAATTCAAATTTAAACAGAAAAGTCCTACATCAAACACCACGCTTTCTATTGCTGTCCAACATTGTATTTGTAAGGCAGTTGCCAATTCAGAAAATAGTTGCCATGTGGATAAACCTGCCATGGACCACAGAAGTTCTTGTGTGTGAAAGACAATGTCAGAAGCTACACCTTTTCACAATTCCACAGAAATACCCTCAGACTAAGAACCAATCTAAGGTGCCCTATAGCTCTCACCACTGCAATTTGAGCACATTGAGGGTGCTGGTGGATTTATCCTGCTGGGGCCTCTGTTCTCTGTCAGAGAGTTGAATCTGAACATGGAAGATTGCAGGTCAGAGCCAGGAAAAAATTTGAGGCTGTTTCCCAGAAAGAAACTCGCCGTGGTGAATAAGATGATGGCAGAGAAAGGGCACAGCCCGGTGCTTGTCCATGGGCACCACAGAGCTGATGCTTTGGGTGCATGAGTGCTTGTGTGTTTGGAAAGGTAAGGGAGTAAAGAGCAGAATTTCCTAATGCGATCCATTGGAGACATTTGAAAGGGTTAGGTGGATGTAACTGCAGTAATCTGAAAGCCTTTTCTTCTCTGGATCTTCTGTGGTGGCTGGATGGACATGGGATATGGGACAGAGTGGAGGTACTAATTACCTATGCAGTATTCCCAGAGGAAGAATCTCAGCCAAGCTAAATGCATGTTTAGCAGCTCTTGCTTCCTTGGATAAGAAAACATTTCCCAGAAAATACTGAATTTATTTCATTCTGTACAAGGTTTTTTTTTTCTCTTGTTACTTCTTTTCTTTCTCCTTTTCTTCTTTTTTTCGTCCCCCCCCCCCCCCAAAATTTAACCCAGATCCCATTGAGTACCGTTTGTTTATGCACGACAGATTAGAGGGTACCTCTAAACCTGTCGTGTCATACAGAGAGATATGTGCAGAAGCATGTTTCTTAGCTGGCAAGCTAAGAAGGAAATTCTTGTTCTCCAAGAGAGGAGAAAGAAGAGAGCAAAGTTGTGCTTTTTGGGATGTCTTTGCAGCAGGCTGCAACTCACAACTCTCACTGCAAGGGACCCAAGGCAGTCACTTATGTTCTGCTAGCTGGGAGGCTTTTCTCTGAGAGCAGTAACAGAGATTTCTCAGAAGTACTTAATGTCTTCTGGTTAGATTTTTTTTTTCTTTCTTTCTTTTTTTTTTTTTTTAAAAAAAAAAAGGCAAAAAAACAATAGAACAAACCCTAGAACCAAAAATTGGCTAAAACATGGCTACAGCTATCTGAACAGTGGCTGCACCTTTGAGGAGTAATTCAACACAGACAGCATAACCATTCTTTTCTGTCTCATGCAAATAACATGATTTTAACTCATCCTAACCAGTAAGATGGTCTGCAACAGCCTGGGAATCCTCTTCTACCTTGTTTTTCTGTTGTGACTACTGATAAATACCTTGGTAGTTATGGACTGCACAAATAGAAATATATCAAAGTAACATTATCTAATTAAAATGTTTCTCTTTCAGTGATTCTCTAGATTATTTTTTTCCCTTTCCTCCTAAGCATCTTTAACAAAACTGAATCTTCTGACTGATTTGTAGTCATTTGCACTGGAAACCTACCATCTTTTCTGGTTGGAGCTAAGCTTATAAAAAAAAAAAAAAAATATATAAATAGCACACTCCTAAAAGGCTGCCAAATTTTAACAAAATACATTTGCATGGATTTCTTCCCAGAGTAGAAATTCCTCTTTGTGCAATTGTGTGCAATTTATGACCACTCAGAAAATATGAGCCATGTTCTCTCCTTTTTTATACAGCATAAGCTTCAGTGAAATCAAATTACACTGATGTAAAACCATTGTAAATGAGATCAGAATCACAATCTGCCTCACCCAAGACAAAACTGTTTTGTGGCTAAATAATTTCATTTTGTGATTAATTTAATATTAGTGATGGGGTCCAAATGTGTTTTGTAAACTGCTTTATGAATAGAATTTCATTCTCTGAGGTCAGTGAAATACAAATGAAAAACATTCTGTTATCAAGGGTGCCACAGTTTAGTGGGTATTTTTTTTGTGAAATGTTTCCTTTTATATAAACTTCCTCTTCTTCCTGAAATCCAAACACAGACTTTCAAAGATTCTTTCACTGAAGGTGTTGGGTTTGGTTTGCTTGTTGGGTTTTTTTTTTTGTTGGTGGTGTTGGTGTTTTTTTGTGTTTTTTTTTTTGTTTGTTTGTTTGTTTTTTGTGTTTTTTTTGTTTGTTTTTGTTTTTTTTTAATTATTATTTATTTAATTGGTTAATTATTGCAGAAAATATTCACTGTTGTTGTTGTTTCCCAGCTAAAGTCAAAGTTTGTTTTAGTAAGATGCTAGTTTATACCCATGGCTTGATTTGTTACTTTTATAATTAGCCATCTAAAGTAACAGTTTATAAAACTGTGTCAGCACAAAGAAAATCTACTTGGGTTCAGAAGGACATGATGTGCCCTGTGTTTGCAGAATATTAATTGTGACTGGAATAAATACTGATTATACCCTTTGTAAAATGGCCGATAAACATTTCAGTATTCTTTAAACACAAGCTGTTTGCTCCTGATAGATTACTGTACTTTCCCTGAGGAAAAGCAGGGCAAAAAAGTTGAAGAACGCAGCACAAGGTGTGGGAAAAATACTCAACAAATGATCTTGTTAACAGAAAATTGTCCAACCTTTACATAATTTTAATGAGAGTCTTAATTTTATTCTTTCCAAGTCTGCTGGTGTGAAAAAAAAGAGCTGTAATAGGAGATGTTTAATAAACTCTTAAGTTAGAGATCAGATACTGTTCTACAGGAATTAGTGTATCACATAAATTAATATAATGCTCAGATATGGTATAGAACTGAAAAAAACCTAGTCTTAATAATGTAACCTCTGCTGCTGTAGTTCATAATGCTGAGACAAATAAACAACATCTTGCCTTTTGTTCTGTCCTGACGCAAATATAAATATAATACATCCCCAGTCTTCTTTAGAAACTCATTATTCATCCAGGTTTTAACTCCTGAAAGCACAAAATACTGGACTTTTCAATGCAGAGAGAGATCACAGTCTTCCAGTAGAATGAAACTATTATCTCACTTCTCATACTTTATTTATGTTAAAACTTAACTTCTGATGTTACAACTCCTTCTAAGCTGCAAGGCTCCTCAGATCAATGTTGCCAAGGTTCAAACCACTTTCCTTTCCTCTAGTATGCTTCCAAAGGATTATGGCATTAAAAAGGTTAAAAAAAAAACAAAAACAAAACAACAAAACAAAATAAAACAACAAAAAAAAGCAACCGTCTATCCTTATTCTCTTTTGTTGTCCATCTTTTAACATCCTCTGGTTTAATTTGATTTTGAGATTGTAATTAACTTCCTTGCTGGGTTTCCTTAAATGTTTAGCTTTTTTCCTTTTAGGGAATGAGGTTCAGATCTCAGCATGCTCTCAAACTCATTTTATTCAGGCAATTCATTCACTATTTCCATCTCTAAGTATCTGAATTTTACTTCTGGTTGACAAGTTCCCTATCTGAGCACACTTTGTCAGAGATGTCAGTGTACAGCAGCTCTTCAGGGCCTTTCCAATTGGCCACCGATTGCAACTCCAGAATTTACTTTGGTTACAGTCTACCTTCCCAAAACATCTCTTGGATAAAATACAATCTAGCATATAGCTTGACAAGATGAGCTTAAACTGAGTATATATAACTGATTCTCTGCCTATGGTCACAGCACAAAAATGTCAGATCTAGATATAAAGACATGTGATGATGTATTCTGGGGCAACCCTTATGGCCACCATTCAGTCTAGATTTTATTGATAGAAATTTGCATAAAGACAAATTTATTTTTTTTTACTTCCTTACATATTTCAAAAAAATGGCACCAAATGGAAATCAGTATTTTCTTTAGTGGTGTTACTCCTCAAAATACTGTTATAATGAGGAAAGAGAAATGAGGAAAGACAGTCTCCTAGATGTGTGTTCAAGGATTACAGTGCATGTTGCTTCTGTTAAACTTGCTGCAAAGGGACAGTCCTCCCTGCAGGATCAGCTGAGGCTGTTCCTGACACTGGGCATGATTTCTTCGTTAGTCAGACAACCTAGACAATATTGCATTAGTTTCTGTGAATAAAGATGTTTTCTTAGTCTGTCATTCATAACCTAAGAGTCTGGGCAGCAGATTTACTGAACTCTGGATAAATAAAACAAGTCTAAGTTATTTCTTCATCTTACTGTCACTCTCCAGAATATATCCTGATTATCTGCAGAAACCTCCCACTTGGAATTTATACACAAGTAATAAGCACAGGGAGCAGTGTGCACTATGAGTAAGTGAGAAAAGACTCATAGCAAGGAGGTCATCCAACACATTCCTCTGTGTGAGAGCATGCTCTGTTTCACTTTGCACCGCAAGACCCTGTTCCCTGCACACAAATAAGCAGTAGGCATGGTGGTCTCTAGACACAACCCGCCAACTACCCTTCCAGTTAAACAGAACCAGTTCTGGCAAGGAAATCAGATGTTTTGCTGCCTCTTGTCTCATAACAGCAGAACTGGGAGAACAAGAAGGCAAGGGGGATGGAAGAAATGAGACTGAACTGCCTTTTATGTCTTGGAAGGTCCTTGTGGAAAGCAGGCTCCAGGAGAAACGCTTGTAAAATGAAAAATCTGGTTGAGTGATTTGCTTTAAGATTCTTTGTGCCTGGCTTTGCAGCCATTCTGGGCAGAGATGATTAGTCACTTAGAAGTCCAACTGGATGAAAACTGACTCATAGTTTCATCTTCACATTTTTCCTCTGCATTCTCTTGTAACAGATGCCTCAAACTGACCTCCATGAACTGGTCTCTGTTAAGGCTAAGCAGGAACAGTGCAGCCCTTCTACCTGTCCCTCTCTGGGAGTACCAAATATATTTATCTAACTGGATGACTGAACAAATGAATCACTCAAAGAGGTAATAACTTATGAGAAAGGAAGAATCTCTCAGAGGGGGACCAATAATTGGGACTACTGCATGCAGTAACTAAAGCAGTCTGAAACTGATATTAAAAAAACAGCACTTTTTAACTGTCTCTGACATTTAAATCAGAAAATCCAAAATCTGTGTAGTGTCCAGTGAAACAGCAGCTTAAAAATAGCTTTAAGTGGCAAAAATAGCCAATTAGCCCTGAATAATGTGAACGACCAAAGCACAAAACCCCTTTGCATTTCCCAAGAGGAACAGGCTGACGGCCACCTGGGGTGGTTTACTGTCTGCAGTGATACCTAATGACCAATGTTTCAAAGGAAGCTCAAATTTTCAGGAAGCTACTAATTACTCCTTGCTGAACTGAGGGCACAGCTGATACAGCTTCTGATAAGTTTATGCTCGGACTAGAAGCCTCTGTATGTTTTTCTTGATTAGTGTAATCCCATTTTCTACTCATACTGAATGCAGTACTGAAAATGGTTGTTTATCCTTGTAGTGAGTTTACTTGGAAAAAGACACCCCAATAATCCCAGTTTTGTTTAAAAAAAAACGCAAACAACCAAACAAAACAACAGTGATCTAGTTGCACTGCTATTGTGGGAAGTAGAAATTACAAATAAGACACTTTTCAAACACATGAATGAATTCTGCAAATCTTAATAGCACTGTGAACAGCTGCCCAAAATATTAAACTTACAGGAAGGCTTCTACAGGCATTCCTTTGTTGGTTTTGGGGGGCTTTTGCTTTGCTTTTTTGTTTGAAGGGTTTTGTGCTTTTGTTTGTTTGGTTTTGTTTTTCCAGGGCCAACAAATTAGTGAAAAATAGTAACAAAATAAAAGTTTAGGGTAGGAAACGACAGTACTTAAAATCTTTCAGCTCTGCATCACTACCTTAGGTATGGCTTAGGCTGCAGCCAGCCCACAAACCTTTCATTCTTGGTTGCTGGATTCAATCCATTCTAGGATGAATATCATTAAAAAAATAATATTGATCTCAATTGATGTTAGCTACCTCATATACAGAAAATTGAAAACAATTGAAAGGATTTATTTTTATGACAGCAGTTAATCTTTTCAGAAAAAAAAATAAAGACAATGGAACTGAAAAGTTAATCTACTTCTGTCTTCAGCTTGCTGATTGCTTATTATTTGGTTATCACAACTATAAATTGGTACTGAGGATTGTGGCAACCTGGGCTTTCCAAGGAAGGCAGCAAGTGAAAAAGAGGTCTTCTCATTATGGGAAGTATTACTATCTGTAGCAAGATGTAAGGATTTGAAAGACAGATTTGCTCTATGAAACTGCTTTAGAGAGAAGGGGAGATTATCCCTCTGCAGGTTTTATCACACACATATGGAAAAATTGCTAGAAGGGAAAGACAGGAAAAGGGATATAAAGAGGTTCTTCTCTCCAATAACAATGTTTAAAAATATTTAAGGGTTTTGTATAAGTGTTCAAGTGGCATCTGTGGCTGACCGGCAGCTGACTAGAGTATCTACTTTCATTATCACAGTTCTGAAGTTTTGTTCTATAGCATCATTTTTGTGGGGTAAGGAGAAGAGGAGAAAAAGAAATGTGGAATAAAATATTTAAAATCTCTAGGAAAAACATCAAAGAGAAAGAAGAATTTGGCACTGAGATTCCTTCGATCATGGGCCTAAATTATGTTGTGGGAGCAGTATGAAAAGAGGGTTTGAGGGCTTTTTTAATTTAGATTTTTCACTGAAAAATAAATGTTCTTTTCAGATGTTAGAAACTGTTGCCTCAAAAAATGTTTCTTAAAACTCAAAATAAGCAGATTGTACCTTTTCTGATGGCATAAGAAAGTGAAAGTGGTTTAAGTAGTCAAAAAGTCTTTTTAATGCTACCAAGGGAGCGTATCCTCTTTGGAACATAAAATATATAAAAGGAAGATTTAGTTTTTACTTCTGCCTAATAAACTTAAGCTATTCTATTCAAAAATTTTGAAGATTAAAATATTCCTTCTCTTCAGAATAGTCATGGAAAATTTTAATCTTAAAATCATTTACAGGAAAATGATGAGGCAGGTTTGACATGATGACTGGAAATCAGTCTTAAATCTACAGAGGCCAGTGAGTGTGTGAATGAGTATTAGAATAAATCATCTACTCCACTAAATAAAGAATGAACATTATATGATATGGAAATATTTTTTTATTTGTATTGTATTTTTTGCTTTGCAAGCATAATTTTCAGTTGTCTAAAACTACTGAAAGACTTGACCACATCTAATGAAAATGCAAAAAAAAACCTTGAAAAAATTAGGTAACCAAATAAAGTCTGTTTTAAAAAATGTCTCAGAACTTCCTTTAGTAGTCAGGTTTCAACTGTCAGTGAACCAGTAAATTTTTTTTCTTTTTATATCCTACCTCCTTAAAAAGCAGTAATGAATTTCAGTATTTTCCATACTGGCCACCAACTTAAAAGGGAATAAAACAGCAGAGTTGGATGAAGGAAGAGACAAGTAACTTGAGGATATAAAAGGCAATGTGCTTCAGTAGGGTCTGTTAGTGAAGGGGCACTTTTTCATTTCTGAATTCTATTTGAAATTATAAATCAAAAGGTAGCTTAGCAAGGATCTAGAGAATCTGCAAACATTTACAGTGTTTCTCACAAGAGGTGTTAGTAATAAAATAGAATTTCTCCTATCATTTGAGCCTCAGTGCAGAGAAGAAAACTAGTCATTCCCATACACTGACACAACAGTGGTGAAAATTTATGAAAGTTTATGTATAAATATACATGTGACTAACACATAGAGAACCTCCATGTGATGGCAAATAGAAGAAACATCTGAGGTGTTTGTTAAAATTCTGTGTGGATTCAGCTGTGCTGCATTCAGTAGCAAACACAAAACCATTACTGCTGTAATAAACTGCAGTGAAAGGAAAGGCAATTGTGGAAGATGTGGAAGGTTTTCAAAAGGACAGAATGGCCTCCAGAAAGGAGTAGAAAGAAATGCTGTAATTACTGTATAGTGCAAGATACAGTCACACAAGAATCATAGAAAAAGGGTATTCAAGCTGTGAAGTGACAATGGTACAAAAAGGCCACAGAACGGACATGGTTTCCGAAAGTGGCCATAAGAATAGAATTCACTTTTGACATGCTAAATGCAGGAAGATTTTTCAAAACAAAGGTGTTGTGTTTACAGATGTGTAATAACCATGCTTGGATCAAGTGCACCTTTTAATTTCTGTATCATGAAAATCAAAAAATATATTCATTTTTCCCTCCCAGACTACTGAGCAATGATATTAAACTGGGAGGTCTACAATTTTTTTCCTATATTCTTAGTTCCCTATGTCCAATCTGTTCTCAATATACACTGCTTTCCTTGTTCCTCTGCTGTATTTTCTTCCTTCTTTTCAATTCACTCCTGTGCCCCTTTCACTCCTCAATGCAGCCTGTTCTAGCCGTCACACCGAAGGCTCTGAATGTGCACTATGCACTTTCTTTCCCTCTGCTTTTTTGCCCATTTTCTTCAGTTCAGTGTCCCTTCTTTGTGTCGCAGACAATAGCACGTGTTGTGTTTGCACTCTGCTAAATCAACAGGACTTCTGATTCAGTTGAGCTACCTGATATTTCAGTGTGAATAATAGGGGTATAGTGGCTGGCAGTGCTAGCTTCGATCCATTTGCAGAGAGGCAGAATCGAAAGGAAATGCCTCAAATCTGAATGGGCACAATTCTCTGAGAGCTACTCCCTGCTCCTGCTGGAAGATTTTTTTGTGGAGCAGAACATGGGAGCCAGCAGCACCTTCCCTTTCTCACAGCGTATTTATGACAGTGGACTGTTTTACTACTGTCAGTGGTCACCCTCAGTTTCTGTTTTTGTTTCTTTTCCATTCACTTTACTTTCTCTGACAAATGATTCCTTTTAAGCCACAGGTAGTCATTTTTAGCAGGGTGAACACAGCAAAGAGAAAGTAAATTGTTAGGAACAAGGTGTCCTTCTGCTTTCTCTCCCTGTCTCCCCCTCTCCCACTGCAATCCAGCAGCCACCTTTTAGATGCTGCTGCATTGTGCTTCCAGCTGAGATTCATAGGATCTGCTAATTAATGCTGGCTAAGTCTTAATAACTGAGATTTGATAATTCCCAAGCAGAAGAATATGTATTATCATCAGTATTATATGAAAATCCAGTTCCTATTATTTGTATAAATGAGTGATTTTCTTTGCAAACTTCAGATTGTAATTTATGGTGAAGTTAATCATAAATTATTACTTAAATTATTCACACTATTGTTAAAGAAATGCACACTAAAAACATCATGCAAATAAGATATACAGATTTGAAACTTTCATGAGGCTCAAGAAACAGAATAACCCACTAAAATTTAATGGATTAGCAGAAGTCAGAGAATTCTTTTCTACAGTCCTTCTCTTTGCACCACCCCCCCAAATAAATAAATAAATCACCAACAACTCCACTATCAAACCCAAAACCACAGATGAGTGAGGAGTGGTGAGGGTTTAACAGAGTTTCTCTTGACCCTGGGATTAACTCCACCCAGGAGAGATCAAGTTCAAAATTACCTTTCTTGGGTTGTATCTGATATCAAAATTCTATTTTATATAAAAAAGATTACATAGAAATGTCAGTGTTCTCATCAGCATACGAAGCACACAGAATTAAAGAAAATATTAAGCATCTTAACAATTTTTTCAAACTGGAGTTCTTTTTGTATAACCATATATATGTTATATGTATACATACACACACATACACACATGTAAATCAGACAGGATGAAGGAACCAGAGTTGGAATGAATGACAAGAAACTGCTTTGTTACATAGGGAATGTCTCTAAGTCCAAAAGTATTCAAGGAAAGGACAGGGTGGAAACTAACAGAAAATTTATCTTTAAACTGCACTGAGGCAAACCTACCTTTGGCAATAAACTATTTTAGAGCTGATTTATGAGTTCTGTTGAAACACATAAGTAGCAGACTCCATCTATTTCTTTTACAAATATTCTTGATTTTTATATGGCTTTGTTTAGCTGCATCCCATCTCTTTTAGATTCAGTTTCAGGATGATTCTAATTTGATAACTGCAGAAGCAACAACACTGATATGAGTAAGTCTGGTAAAATGTTATTTCACAACCACAGAGGAGACTTATTTCCAAGACACACTGATTCAGTCAGTATACAAAAGCAAACACCACATTATGTGTTTTTTTCATCAAACTCAAGTGACATAAATCAAGTGCAAGATTATGATTATGGAATCATCACAGTGAAATATGTGTAAAAGATTTACAGAGGCCTATTTAAAAAAAAAAAAAGTGGAAAAGGTTTATGACAAATAATATGACAAATAATAACAACAAAAAGGAAAAAAACACCACAGTCTTGAAGAGTCCAGGTTTAAACAAAACACAAAAAAAGAAAATCAACGTTAAATAAGTTTTGGTTCATTTAGGATGTTTTGTAGTTATTTAAGCACTGGCCTCCTCTAAAAGGTATAGAAAGAAATATCCATGGTTTGTTTAGAGGAACTCACTCCAGAGTACTTAAGACAAATCAAATTTGCAAAACAGTTCAGGCTAATCAAGGTCTGCTGTCCTCAAGTATGTGTGAAATAATAAAAATCCATCAAAACTCAAGATAGGAATTTTCTTCAGCAATATATTTTTCTTGTATTTACTTATAGAACTTACTTAGGGCTAAGAAGATAGTTTAGTTTTCAGTTTTCAAAGAATCATTTAGGTCAGAAAAGAACTCTAAAATCATTGAGTACAACCATAACCCAGCACTGCCAAATTCACCACTAAATTATGTCCCTAAGTGTCACCTACCCCAAAGTCCTCAGCTCCCCTGGTGAGAACTCCCAGCATTGCTAAATGTGCTCGAAATTTTTGCATTACCCAGACAAATTCCTACTGGACTGGCACAAGTATATACCATATGGCTGCTCAGCAGATGTTAGATGGGGACAATCTATCACCCCTTCTGTGACTTGAACCATACCACAACATAAATTTGGACTTTCCATAGAAGGTATAGGGTCTCAACATTTCTACAAGCTGTTTAGCCTCTCAAGAGGCATAGAAATAGTGCAGAAAGAGAAAGTCAGTGAGGAGGAATAAATCCCTCAAAATCAGCTTATAGGAAAATTATATTTATGCTTGATCAGCTCACAAACATACCTCCACATTGAACTGTTCCCTGACACAGAGAAACCATTTGTTCATTCCCTGATTACATTTCGTTCTCCCAAAAAATCAAACATACCTTTGGTGATCAATCTCTTCTAGGCACTTGTCTCTTTCTCTGACTGGCAAGAGCAACGCTGTGCTGCATTTGGCTCACTTATTTCGGCATGATCCACTGACATTTTTCCAAGCAGCTCTTGCACCCTCATACAGTACCATAAACAAACCACAGACTGCTCTCTGCCTGAGTAAAATAAGACTAAAAGTAAGACTAAAAGTCAGAATAAAATTAAGAAAGAATAAAAATAAGAATAAATATAAATTCTGGTCCTAAACCCAGCACTTATTAACCTAGCCCTAAGAATGTTGGTTGTTAATAATGTCCAAAAGAAAACGTGGCAGGGAAAGGTGGAAAGGTGCAAACTTTACAAGGAGGATTGTGGGAAGGCAAAGATCCCACCAACAGCCCTGGCTCAGTCGGGGGAAAGCCTGTGCCAGACAAAGGTCTGCATGATCCTGGTGGGTTTTTAATGAGGTTTTGTTTAGAATGGTCTCAATGTCTGTGTGCCTCTGGCATGGTTGTGGCTGCTATAGACTTAAAAACACTGTTCTTGTTCTCTACTGAAACCTTTTTCTACCAGCATGGGATACCAAAAGAGAGCATGTTGGTGCTGGCTAGATGGTACCAGCTTCATCTAGACATTTGGATGTGGTCTTTGCAGGTCATGTGTTGTAAACCTCTTCCAGGTCATGAGATTCAGGATTTTCATGAGAATGAGAGGGAAGGTGCTTGGGCAGGGAGAGAATGATATAATAATTTTGATAGGAGCAATTGCATTGTGTGGGAGACAGTATGACCTAAAGCGGAACGAATCACAGTCTTCTGCAGTACACAAGGTGATTAGGCAGTGTATTGAGCAGGACTACAGAATGGACAGTGTGAACTGCTTGCAGCAATGGCACATCCAAATCTGTCATTTGGTCTTTATGAATACCCACAGGTTGTCCAGGCTAAGGGAGGGACACTTAAAATTCTAAGTGTATGTAAGTATTCACATAAGGTAAGCATGCATATGTTTATTTGTTGACATTTTGAGTTGTATGCCATGGTTCTAATTTAACATAGAAACATTCATATAGGTGGCCCTGGAAGGTGGATTAGACCATCTGCAGGACTGTTGGGAACTGCATGTGCTATTACATATCTTTTCCCTACATATGTGCATTTAAATAAATTTTGGGAAAAGACTTTTTCATATACTTTCTAGTGCCATTATTGAAGAATAGTAATAGGAAGCATATAAATGCCAAAACAGAGCATGAAAAATTTGATCTGCCTCAAGGGTATCTGTTTGAAGGTGTCAGAGATATTAAAAACAAAGGAAATAGAAGAAGTGATATGCCAGATGCACACATCTGCATCAGTTCAAACCCAATCCCCAGTCCCCAAAGCTGTCAAGCAGAACTTGCAGAAGGAAAGGGAGATTATTTATTTATTTAATCATCTATCTATCTACAGAAAGCAAGAGTGGAAAGGGCTCTGGGGGAAGCTTCATGTGGTTGAAGTATGTTCTCCTTTTCCTTACCATACCTTAATCTAATTCTTTCCCTCCTGTTTTCTGTGTTTTTCTGCATGTCTGTAGTTCACAAGTTCTTGTGGGTTCAGCTGTTTCCCAGGCAAAGGGTTTTCAGTGTGGCACCGTGCTCTACATGGGGATTTATTTATACCCTTATTCATGACACACACAGTTCATTCAGGATCCTACAGAAAATACTTTTCATCTCCTAAAATCACAGGCTAGATATGAACTGAGCACAATGTATGCCCTGGCCCCACACCCCACGGCTGGAACACTGCTTCAGGCACACCCCACCTCTCAGCTGGCCCAGGGGATGGATCTTTGTGAGGAGGTGGAAGTCCAGCTGCTTTCCCCATCTCGCTCTGTGCCAGTGATCTTCACTTAAAGCCAGAAGCTCTGCCACCTTCCCCAGCTTTACAGAGCCATATCTGCTTCTCAGGCTGTGGGCAGTGGATACAGTGCTTGTATCACTACATATGGGGGACTCTGCTGATCTCTTCACCCGGGGCACCTATTGCTTTGCTACCCTTTCCGTGAAGTAGCAGACCTACTCCAAGCAACTCCCTCACAAGCACCTGCATGCATGTCACACTGCCCTGCCCTGAGCACAGCCTGCCTTCAGCCCTTTGGCGTCCTCACTGCCAAGGCAGGGGGTCACACAGGTGACCCAGCTTCCCAGGGAGGATGGGTGATGGGAAACAGAGGGCGAGGCTCAAAGTGGGAATCCTGGTTGTTACCACTTAATAGCAGCCTCACTTGGGAAGTGCTGTCTTTTAAGCATTGCACTGATATTGCATAATGCCCATAATGTCAACACAGTATTCGTCAAGAAAAGCCCTGGGGTACAGAGGAAAGTCCCAATGGCTTTTTTGTACTATTGCATAAAGCAGCACTGGTTTCTCTTCCTGTGGTGACAGATGCACACCAGACACTGCAGGCAGAGCAACTGGCACTTGTTCCATCATGCTACAGGACATCTGAGTATGTACATAGCCAAAAGCTGAGCAAAGGATCTATATGCAAGAGAAAGGGCCATTTTAGGAAATCGTAGCAGAGGACTGCTAAAAAATGCCCTAAATTACTATTACATAGTCTAATTTATTTATGTGGTTATGTTTCCTTCTAATGTTCTTTTGTTATATTTTGTCTTGCAACAGCAAAAATGTCAAATTATTACTCTTTTGGCTTTTCCAGGAAGCAATCAGCATTTCTGTGTGGGTAGGGAAAATCAGGATTTTTAAATTTTTTTTTTTTAATTGTTTTATTATTCAGTTTCTATGGTCTTATTTATCACCTAATTCCACTCCATGACAGCATCTATTGTAATTCATACAATAGATCTTCAGAGGAGATGGAACATTTATACTCTCCTCCATTCTCCATTCTGGGCATGTTAGGACTGTAGATGTTTTAAAAACATTAGAGTTGCTTAAATAGGGGCACTGACTCTTTCCCTACAGTACTGTGTGTGGCCAGCTACTGACAGAATACTTCAGTTTTTAATATCTAATTCCTTACTCGAATAATAAAATCTAATTAACTCGACTACATGTGCTTAATAAATTCTATTCATTATTTAATCAATATTCATTTTTATTAAATACTGAAAATCACTAAATAAACACTGTCAAGAGACTTACATCTTTTTATTACTGATGCTCTTGCTTATTTCGGATCTCCCAACTTCAGTCAGTTATTGAATGTCTTTCTAAACTTTATTTTAATTTTGTTCCTACAAAATGTTTTTGAAAGCAGTTCTGTTGCTTGCCTTGCAAGACAGAGTTCACAAACAAACTAAGACTCTCCCTTTGACATCACTTTCTATATATTCTCACTAGACTGACAGGGTACAACCATTTTCCTAACGGTCAGAACAAAGTATTTGTGATTATAGGGATCTTCATACCCCTCTGTCCACACCCAAAGTCAAAAGGAGCTTGTCTCTGCTTACAGAATATCTTTGTCAAAAGTAATTTAGAGGGTTTCTTGTGTATGCTAATTCTTCCATGTTCTCCCATAGCTGTGGGGTTTCTGGAAAGCAGCTGTGCCAGTGGGACCAAGTCCCAGCTTACCCCATCCTTATCTTTACCTCTTAACTCTTTCTTCCAGGAAGGAATTGTTCTGTGCAAGATAAGCTCAATTGTGAGGGTGAGATGGTATTTCTCAGTAATTTTCTGATGTCTTGCAGAAAGGTTTGATGAGCACTGAAGCTGAAAACAGAAATTCCAAGTGGAATTGTCTACTTTTTGCCATGCATGGTGCCAAAAAGGGAATATTTGCATAAAAGTTGTTTTTTTAAACTACTTGGTTTCTAAGTTCACCTATCCCTGCTGTTCATTTTCCCACTTCACATCAGGACTGAAACCAAAGCAAAGTGGCTGGGCTTAGCAAAAGAGAAGAAATAGTTTGGATTTGGTTTAGCTCTTCAAAGTTTGCACCATATGCCTAGACTACATTTAATTTTGAGTTGGCTACTTGCATGACTGCTACAGCTGAGTCCTTTGAGGCAGAATCTATGCAATATGATAGTTGTACAGGACACAGTGCAGTGAACTCTCTGATCTTGGATGAATCCCTCAGAGCACAGCTGCTGTGAAAGTAGCTTCTAAGAAAACTTTTGTAGAACCTGCTTGGTCTTGATATGTGCCCTGTCACTTCTGCATGGATGTTGGAGGTAGAGAGAGAAGAGATTCATACTTCTTGCAGACTTAATTTTGATTCACACTCACAATAGATAATTTAAAAAGTAATAATGAGTGTTGAGTGTTCATGTTTTCTTGCCTATTAACTGTGACTTCTATTTTATCCCAAACATAAAATATTTTTTCCCAACATAAAAGCTCCCTCCTTCTCCCTGATTCCCTGGCCAGCACATCTTCGAGGTACATCCATCCCAGTTCCTTCAACTGCAATGACTTGAGTTTCCCTGATGCTGCCCCTCTCCATGCGACCTTGCACAGAGGTGACTGGAAGGACACAGAACCTGAGGGAAGGAACTTGGATAAAAGCAGTGTGCTACAGGAAGTATAGAAACAGCTTCTCTCAGGGCACAGTAGCCATTCCGTGTATAATTCGAAAAAAATCTTACTCAGAGAGAGACGGGGTATTTTGTTCAGTTTGAGTCCATTATCACTGTGAAAGTGTGCATACAGATATACAACTATCAACAATGTGTAAATATTATATCATTATATTTATGTTATATATTATAAAATGTATATAAATACACAAACACCCACAGCAGCAGATTCCATTTTAAAATTAAACCTTAGTGTGGAGTTAAGTTCCTATTCTTGCAGGAAATCATGTCCAATGCTGTTTCTTTCCCAGCACAGGAAGACCTCTCATGCTGAGTCCCCCTCACCTCGGCTCTCTCTGCTTGAGCAGAACTATCCAGCACAGAGATCATTATTTCACGACACTGGCATCTCTGAAATCCTGGGGATCAATGTTCTTAAAATATTTAAATACAAGTTTCAAGCCAAAATATCTTGGCTGTCTCTGTGTGCTGCAACATTAACTACAAAAAACAAGTAATGGTCTTATGCTTACACAGAGAGCAACCATAAATAAAGTGCATGTTACGCCACTGAACTCAACAGCTTGCTTTACACAACCAGGGAAGATACAGTCAGCTTATGGCATCTACTCACAGTGCTGGATCCCAGCCTGAGCATTGCCTCGACTGTCAGAGTTGAAGCCTTCCTTCAGAAGCATTCGAAGGAAAGGAAAGCTGCACTATGTTCTAAGCAAGACCTTCATGTTCTGGTCCATTTTAGATCAGCCATACAGGAAATACAAACTTCAGATTTATACAAACACCAGAGGTGTTAGAAGTTTCAAAACTGAATGTTCTTCAGCTGCAAAATTGTACTGCTGTCTCTGAACTCCATCCAGGCCAGCATCAGGGCACCCTAATAATAAGGAGATTAGGAAAGAGGGTATATGAAGAAGTGGATTAGAGATGCTGGCTCACTTGTATTGCATAAATGAAAGACAGTCTGATGAGATCCCAGGCGAGCAGCAGAGCTCAGAAATGGTTCAAGGGCAGCCATCCAGTGTTGTGAGAATGTGCCACATCTGGTGTTTGAGGAGGCATGAGGGATAAGGTTTACAGAAAGATTAGGGAGAGGCAGCAGAGGAAAAATGGGAAGAGACTCCAAGAGCTGAAGTACGATGCAAGGACCCTTGCAAAAAATTCTGCTGACCTGGAATTTGTGTGGCAGACAGAATAACACATGACACTACATATCATTGTTGTGACAAGCAGCTGCCCTGCTGGGCAGCTGTAGTTGGGAACTGTAGCAGAAAAGCAGGAGAATTAAAAAGCAAGGATACTCCTTGTTAGCAGGACAGACATACTGTGGAGATACTGGACTTGAGCATATGTTTCTTCAAAGACATTCTGAACATATTGCAGTATTCTGTAAATGAGACTGACATGATCCATTTCCCATATTCAGCCCAAATTGTAGGCATGGTTTAGAACATTTCCAAGGGTTTCCCACTACCAGGACCCAATGGAAGCCAGGGAGGGCAGAGAGGTGCTAACCTACTGAAATTCTTGTGAGGCAAAGCGCTTCTTGTTGAATGAAAGTACAGAGAACGGAGCAGGTGTCTGGATAACACAGTGTCCCATACAGTGGAAGGAAGCAGAATAACAGATCAACAAATGAGTGCCTTGAGGTGCATCATTTAATAAGTAAAGAAGAAAAAAATTTCCTGTAAAGTGACTGTTCTCAGATACTCTTGGGATAAAACAATTTAAACTTTGCACACTGTTCAGGCTATAGCTACAGAATTAATGCCCTGTGTAGCAGCCAATCTAGTTGTCTTTTTTGGTAATGCTCTGTGAAAAACCTATTATCCTACCTATAATTCTTACTGGTCTGTATTGCGTTGATGTCAGTGTCAGCAGGAAAGTGTAACTCACCATTTAGCAATAGGAGGATATTTGCACCCATTCTCAAAGATGCAACTTCTCATAGGAGCCCTCATATGGGATTTGATGGATGATCAGCACAACAAAATGCTACAGTAAACAGACAACTGGAGGAAAATCACAATCCAGTCATTTCAGGAAAGTGCAAGCTCTTAAATAATGAACACTGTTGGGACAAAATAATGTCCCTCACTACTCCTGTTTAATATCCATTAAATTTCACTCGTTTTGTTCCTTCTCACTGTGTTGTTTACACTTCTGGTGGCATTACCTCCAATTTTCATCCAAGCCAATTCCAACATGTTACAAGGTCTGGCTTGCCTTGGACAGACGTAGCAAAGCCAGTGGCCAGAGCCACAGCAGGAGTGGCATCGGAAGCTGCACCATCCTTGGGAAGTAGCTGGTGGGGTGCACACCCCAGGGGAGGGGCAGCGTGATGTATGGCCTGTGCCAGCAGTCACACTGCAAAAGAGAAGAGAGACTACTCAGGAAGATCCTTCTGAATTCTTAGGAGAGTGGGTATCCAGTGTGCCCACACACCACATCAGCTTGGGGCTAGGGAGGGTATCCTGGGACAGATGCCATTAGAACCAGGGAAGTGGCTTTTTAAAATCTTCTGGCCTGAAAGCATAGGTTCTCAAAAGAGGTGCACAAATCATGGAAAATCCCGGGAATTTTAGTGGGCTTCTGAGAGAGAGTTATTATTGGCTCAGAGGTGAGATTCCTAAGCTGGGGCTTGTTTGCTTTTTCCAGCTGATACAGAATGATGGCCCTTAGATAAACTGCATGGAATTTAATGCAGAAAACACCTGCAGCTGCTGCCACATTGTGAAATCTCTAAGGATAACCTGAAAACATGATGCTTTGTCTCTGCCACTTTTTTTTTTTTTTCCCCCCTTTGGTAAGGTATTTTGAGTAAATAAATGAGGAGGGTTCATTAGTGTGCACTGGCTAAACAATTGTTAAGAAAATACTCGAGGGCTGTGATTTATGATAATTTGCATTGCAACAACTTAGGCAACCTAATATATAAATCTTGAAGAGTGTGCACACCACTTTCCTTAGGCAGATCAAAAGATAATATCAAAACAAGTTAATGTCTTAACAGTTTTTTGCCAAGCTGTTGTTAGTTAATCTGAAAATCTAGGTATGTCCAGATTTATACCCCTGCTTCACCAAAGAGAAGCAAGAAAAAAGACAGTTGCTTTCCACTAAAAATATAGCAAGACTCAATAAATGTCTTTTTAGGATTCCAGAGTCCGGAAAAGAACAAGTTCTGGGGACAGGATTTGGTTTGCACATTACAGATCTGCTTAAATGGGGATCACAGTGACAGAACTAGACCCTTCTTTAAGTTATATACATAAAATAGCATATGCTCAAGTCATCTTCACAGAGAGCTGTCTGTGTTCAGATGAAGTTAGCACTCAAAAGTTCCTCTTCCATTCTCAAACCTATTGAGATGTTTCCTTATGAAAGTTCATGAGAAAGAGCAAATGTGTTATTTGCCTCTTTCAAGAGTGCCTGAACTGATAAACTTCATAAGTCCATTTATCCTTTTCTCATGTATTCCTTCTACAACATCTGCAAGTTTTTAGCCAAAAAATAACAATTACTAAAGATATAAACATTTTAAAACATAACATTTACATATAATTTCCTTTATTTGCTGAAAAACTGCAATACAGTGCTATGCGTGTATTGTGGAAATCTTATCAAACTACCAGCCCATACAGGAAAGCACATGTGCCATGGAAATAAGTCTAAGGCCCTCAGGAGTTTCACATGACGTTTCTGGTCAACTTGATTTCTCTTTTTCTACCTTGGACACATGGAACTTTTTTCATTTGTGTCTTAAAAGAGGCCTTTCATTCACAGCACAGTTTACTATCTAATGACCACCCACAACACTATGAGTTTCTTGATCTCTCCACAGCATCAGACTAAACTTGAAGGCAACTCTCGTGCTCAATTTTAAATGGAAGAGCTGATGAAAATCAAACACAGGTTTATCTGACATATTTACTTATCCTGTGTACATCCATATATATTCTAAAATTCAGATAGTATTTTCCCCTGGTTGTTTCTACTATAGAAACTCAGTTCTGCTTAAGACAGAGAAAGGTATATTGAAATGAGCTTATGTCTGAATTTTCAGCCCCCCAAGCACAAATATATAAAAGGGATCAAAGCTCCTGGGTCTTCTTTCATCTACATATTTCACTTCTTCAAACACACCAAGTTGTTTGAATCTTCTCTGTGACTTTCCTTGACTAAAATATGGCTCTGTAGCGTTTTGTTGTTTTGTTTTTTTTTATCTGTTTTCCTCATCTTAATATTAATGTGTCTTCAAAAGAACAAGATCTGTGAGACTGCTAATTTGACAGTTGACAAACACAACTCCACAATCAATTTTCTTTGCCAAAAATAATTGGACTCTAAAGTTTTTAGATTTTGAAATAAAGAATAAAAATCAGGATCAGAATGCAGTTGAGGATGCACAATGTCACCTGCAGCACAGTCCAGGTAAAGTGCTGTAAGGCAAACCCAAACAGAAAGGATCATTATCTTGTTTGTTCCTTTCTCAGTTTGTGCCCAAGGCCACTTCATGCAGGGTACAGCATGTTTCTGAGATAGCAAAAGCTCTCTCTGCTGCATATTTCAGTGTACCCATTGACGTTGGATCCTGGAAGCAGTCAGTGGGAAGCAGGTGGCAGGACATTCATGGAAAATTGTCTTTAGTTGAAACTAATGTCCACAGGTCCCCAACCTGGCCACCAACACAATCTCTACCCGATTCCCTCTGCAACCTCAATATTTCTCCATGTCTTTCACAGAATCACAGTATAGGTAAGAATGGAAGAGACCATAGAGTGTCATTTGGTCCAACTTTCCTGCTCAAGTAGGGTCATCCCAGAACACATGGCACAGAATCACATCCAGAGAGTTCTTGAATATTTCCAGTGAAGGAGACTCCACAACTTTTCTGTACAATCCATTCCAGTGTGTGGTCACCTGCACAGTATAGAAGCTCTTCCTCATATTCAGGTGGAACCTCCTGCGCATCAGTGCCTGCCCATTGCCTCTCATCCTATTGTTTGGCACTGGTCACTGTTCTGGTTATAGTTTTGGTTTTCCATCCAGTTTACGCTTACTTGGTAAAAGTTTCATCAAAACCACATGTCTGTTCCTTATGTTGTGTGAGATTTTATTAAAGCTTTAAGACACACATCATCTACTGCTTTTCTCCCACCTACAAGTCTTGCAACCACGTTGTGGAAGAAAATTAGATTTGCTTGAATTATTTGCTCTTGACAATTCCATGAAGAGTTTCCTGCTAGCTCTCATAACTCCCTATCTGATGGATCTTAAACTATGCCTGCTTTCACTAATTAATATAGATTTTTTCCCAAATCCCTCTTCTCCTATTTCTTCTATTTCTGCTGATCCCTGACCCAGTGACAAGCTAAATGTGTATTTTATACCAACATATCAGATTTTTGTTTCTTCAGAGAAACAGTAATGTCTGTGGATCTGTAATTCCTCACTATAACAAAGGGGGAAAACTGAAACTACCAGGAGGTTGTTTTAAGCAGACTATTGAATAAGAACTCCTCTGCAGACTGGGTAGAGAATATTCTGTCAGTGGGGGTTGTGAAGGCACATATAGTAGGTCTAAAAAATGTCTAGGAAAATTCGTGGACCGTTGTTCCACACAAAGAGAGGCAAAGCAAAGAGACGGAAAGCATCTCTAACATCCCCAGCACAACAGTTCATGCTGCTGTTGCAATATAAGGGGAAAGGAACTGAGCAAAATTACACTCCCTTTTGCTCCTACCCATGGCAGCACACTGGTCAATCTGGACCACTGCCCTGGCCATTCAGGTCACTTCTTATGTTTTCATTATGGAAGATACCTATGGTATAACCATACCTCTAACCTTACATAAAAGCAGTGGCCAACTAGGGACTGAAAACACAGACCAGATATCCAGTGATGAGAGGTGAAGTGCTTCCACTCAGAAGTCCAGGCTCTGGGGTTTGCACATATGGTGTGTGTATGCAACACAGTTATCATGTTTTGAAGTGCAGAAACCCAAATACAGGTGCCAACAGTGTGTGGGCACTGTGAGTCTGCTCTGGTGCGAGATGAACCATCTCTGTGCACAATGATATCTTAAAATGCCTTCTTTTCAGTTAGAAAAATCACCTCCTTTATACATGGGCAAATATTCCACACACCTGCTGAAGGTGGTGAGCTGCTCAAACGAGTCTCCTCTATCATTTATCTTCTGTGGCTTTCAGCTGTGAGTCCTGTGTATTTGCTGAGGAACAGCAGGATGTTCAGTACAGAACAAAGCATAAAGCTGAAGAGTTACCCTCATTTCTAAATTGGTTGCATGCAGCATTCAGGCACTGCAATCTGTTAATTACTATGTCTGGAAAGCTGTGGCATACATATTCATCACCTGCAATTGTCATGCTGCCAACTTTTGCAATTTTAATCACCAGCTTCATGATATTTGGCATTTTTCTTGAAGTTAAATTGCTCAGAGTTGTTTGGTTTTCTGACAGACTCAGTTTTGTTTCTTTTTAAAAGAAGAAAGTCTAAAATAAGGCCCTGCGATTTCAAAGAAAAACCTGAAATGTCAATATCTGGGAAAACAAAATTAAGATTTTGGAGAAGAGTTGTAAGAATAAATGGCCTCTAAAACATAACTTCAAGAAAATTTAAGTTCACTTCAGTGAAAAAAAAATTGAAGAAATGAGTCTGTATAGGAAAAAGAAGGTGTGATGTTGGCATTGACATGATAATTGATTATATAAGTTATTATAATAAATGGTGATCAAAGGAGACAACAAAGCTCCTAGAGGACAAACTCAGAAGAATAATTTATTCTCCATTGTAACAGAATGAACATCATTAAAAGCTTTCTGACTGCTAAAACGTCAGAACTTGCTGACTGCAAAAACTGTGGAAATCTCTTTTTCCAGAGGTCTGTAAATTATAAAATTAAACAGCTGTGGAAGAGCTTTACAATATACTTTATGCTGCTTTAGAACAGCAATAAAATGTCTTTTACAATTTTGCTTCTGTAATCCAACACATCTTGTTGCAGCAGTAACATGATGCTGATGCACAGCAACTTTTGCTAGTAGAGAGCAGCAAAATTGTGATTTGTGATCCCCCTTGTACAGATGCTCACAACTTCCCACCGACATCATAATGTCTTGAGTGACTTCTAAAAATTATCAGGTTCTGAAAGATAAGATAATGGAAGACAATTGAAAACTTTTGGAGAAGGCTTAATACTTTATTCTCTACTTCAGTACTTGCTTTTCTAAAAACCCTGTATTGCTTTCTTCACTGATTTGAATGAGGATCATTTAGAAAAACTACTTCACAATAAGGAGTGTTGTTTTCAAGATATTGCACTCTGTACATAGAGCAAATGATTGGTGGGAACATCTTCAGGTAGAAAATAATAAAAACTATTTTAAATTTGCAATTGGAACTCATTGCTAGGATTTCAGAATGATGCTGGTAGACAAGAGCTGCCTGTTTCATCCTTGTGAATATTAGAAATGCTGGTGTTTCATGTTGCCATTCATTTTGAAGAAAGTGGGTATAGAGAGAAGTTATGAGGGTACCATCTTGATTTCACAGGAAAGGGACATCATCCACTTATTTAAACTGGACATCAGAATTGTCTCCTGCAACATTTTTATAGTAGAAGAGGAAAATAATTTCATTTTAGAACATGCAAATAATAAACAAGTGTGCTTGTCATATCTAGGTGATTTTATGCCTCTGTTTCTGACTATTATCAGAATATTAACTGCCTAAAGCTACAGTTCTGTGTCTATAATATATAAAATTAAATGTATACACATAAACAACTGAAGCAACAGCAATGAATACCATTCACTAGGATACGTTTCTTTCTGCTTTTGAGTTTCAGTTCACAGAACCACAGAATGTTTGTGGTTGGAACAGAACTCTTGAGGTCATCTTCCCCAGCTGACAACACCTCCTAAATGCAGCCCGGAGCACCGTCAATCTTCTTTGCCACAATGGCATAATTCTGCCTCATGGTTAATTTGATGTTCACCAGCACCCCTGCGTGCTCTTCTGCAAAGCTACTTTCCAGTGTGTCAGCTCTCAGGATTGCTCAATGCAGGACTTTGTATTTTCTGCTGTTGAAATTCATGAGGATCCAGTCAGTCCCTTTCTCCAGCTTGTAAAAGTCCCTCTGGATGGCAGCACAACCCTCTGGCATATCATCCACTCCTCCCTGTTTGTATAATTGGCAAACTTGCTGAGGGTACACTCTGCCCCAACATTCAGACCATTAATGAAGATATTAAGCAGGATCAGATCCAGAATGCACCCCTGGGGTACATTGCTAGCTACAGGTGTCCAACTAAACTACATACTATTGGTTAGCACTCTACAAGCCCAGACATCCAGTTGGTTTTCAATCCATCTCCCTGTCTGCTCATCCAGCTTATTTTTCATCAGCTTCTCCATGAGGATCTTAGGGGAGGTGGTGTTGAAAGTCATGCTGAACTCAAGGTAGACAATATTCACTGCTTTCCCTTCATCTCCCAAGACAGTCTTTCCATCATAAAAAGCTTATCTGGTGGGTCAAACATAATGTCCATAAGTTTGTGCTGACTCTTCCTTCTTGTCCTTCAAGTGTCTGGAAATGGTTTACAGGTTCAGCTGCTCATTCACCTTCCAAGGGATCGAGATGAAGCTGACTGGCTTGTGGTTTCCCAAGCCCTCCTGCTTACCATTTCAGACCAAAATAGGAGAAAGTTCATTAAAAAGTTAGGCATGAGTTATGACACTTGTAAAATGGCAATGTACCTCAATTTCTTTATAAGAATACTGTAAAAATTCAATTAACGATTTACAATATAGAATAAAATATACAGGTACTATTATCTTAGGTTATCTTTACTTCATATCATCTTTACAGGAGATAAAGACAAAAAGCACTGGCAAAATTTGATAAGAAAAGTCTTTATTTTTTTTCTCCAAGGTTCTTATCTGTGTTGAAGTGAAAGTCCTGTGGATCAAGGCAAAGGCATGTTTCAGTACTTCATTATCTTTGCAAGTAACTGTATGACATTGCTATAAGCACCCTTACAGCAAAGCCATGTCAAAGTGAGCTACAGATCAGCTGTGCAGGGTTACTCCTTCATCCACTTCTCTGTTTCTCAACTGGCTTTAGGGCAAGTTCTTTAAGGAATGACCTCTTGACTCTGCACTACATATTCCTGCTACTCTTGTAGCAGGCAGTATGGACTTGAAAGCAATCCTGGTTATCAAAGCAGCAGTTATACTTATTGCTTTGGACCTTAGACCTTAGAAATTAATTCGGGCAAATTCTCACTTTGTAATTAAAGGCTGGGGAGCCAATTTCTTTTTAAAAAAGTCTCTTCCTTAAGTGTTTATGAACCCATCAGAGCTTTATGTCCATGATTCTTTGATTTCAAGATCATAAGTGATTGCAAAATCCTAAACAATATCAATTGAGAGCTATACAACACACAAGCACATGTATTTTCCTGCCCAATAAAGTTTGCTTTGAAGAGATTAAAAATAATGATGAAATGACTGTCCAAGAGACAAAGAGTGTTTAGGGCATTTCACTGATTTGTATCTAATTCAAGTCAACAATTGCCAGAAGCAAGAAGTGTCTGAGTTCCCTTTGACTTTTAGGTCAAGCTTGTTGCTGGTTTATCTTTATCCTCAAGAAACATTCAGATAAATCACATAATCCTTCAGTTTTTTGGCATCCTTAGGAAAGAGGATGGGAACTGAATAGTCTCAAGGCAGTTACCCATACATTACTGAGCTCATCTTTACAAACATAAAGAACAGTGCATAACAAATACAGGTGTATCAAGAAGTACTAACTTCAACCACAAACAGACCTGCATCATCCTTCTCCAGGAGTGTAAGACTGTCATCCTTAAAACCAATATCCTTTAGCTGCAGATGAAACTTTTTACAGAAAAGTAAGTGAAGAAGGAGAATCTTAATATATATCTTTTTTTCATTGGAGTTTGCATTGCTTTTAGTTGTGTTGTACCTGCCCAGCAGGAGAAGGCCATCAGTTCTGAATTAATCAATGCAGCCCTACTTGACTATGAGCAACTTCAATTTAAATTACAGTTTTGTATGTCCATAACTTGTAATTAGTAATCAAGAGACACTGCTGCTGCTTGAAATATTCCCCAGAACTGCAGGAATCATTAATGTGTTTGATTTTGCTCCATTTAGGTTAATCTGAGGTCTACTGCTGACCTCTGTGAGTTCAGTATTACCTTAAAGTATAATCCTACACATTATTAACACTAATAACTACAGCTCCCTCAATTGCCTGATTTCAGTAGTTTCTCTCAGCCCAGCTTTTCCTGCCTGGCACCCAAAACAGTAACTTATTTTAAGTGAGCCTTGAAAGTCCTGACTTTCTCACAGCTTTTACTTATTTAGTCATGTGGATAAAAATCAGAGATCTGTATCTACTTTAATTTTTCTCTTTCCAAAATTTCAAAGTCATACTCATAAAGTTAAAGCTATAAAAGAATTCCTACACTCCTAGGTAGGATAACAACCCATATTCCATGTGAAACTCATGCAATGCTGATCTCTAGCCTATAATAAACAAACCACAAAGGCTGCTGGGGGAAGGAAATGTGGAACTGATGTGACTCTTCCCTACACATTTAGTACAACCCCCAGTCACATTCTACTTATATCTCTTGCAGCAACTCTTAAAATGGTCCACTGAGAGTTTATTTTTCAGATTTCAGTGTTGCTGCATATCTCCTCCAGAAACCACAGCCTCTATCTCATATGGAGTCTCCTGTAGTACTTTTACATTGTCCTGCTTCCCAAAGGAGCATACCCTGGAAGTATCTCAGACCTCTGTAAAGAGAAGAAAATAGAATGACAATTTTTAAGTTAGAATATTCATCATAGCTGCAACATCAATAGCATTTTTCAGTCCTATCTTCCCAATAGTTTTACACTTTGTTACTGCTTGGCTCCTGGACATGGTCAGACCTAGAATGCAGCAGAATGGAGATGAGCACCCTCAACATCTTTTCTACTTCCCATTCTTACCAGGGAAGCTCAGGTAATTGTAATTATTCTAGTGAGACAGCAAATTATGATCATCATAGGAAAATGAACAATTGAAAAAAAAAAAAAAAAGAAACTTAGCCCATCACTTATTATTGCAGAAGCTAGCAGATCTCCCAGCAGTGTGCCACTGTTTGGGTTGAGTTATATCCTTTCTGCCTTGCTGGAGAGTAAGAAGGATGAGCAAGACTATATGGAGATTGTACAGACTCAGAAAATGTAGCCACCAAAGCAAGAACCCTACAGCATTAACCAAGGAGATTCTCCAAAGAACTTTAATAAGATTACCTGCAATATTACGGTAAAAATGCCTCCATGTCTTATTTTTCCCTCTGAAGTAGAAAAGGTGTCCAAAAAGTGGTTTGCTCTTGATCTTTAAAAAGAAATCTGAAGAAACAATTTTTTTTTTCCTCTCCATATCAAATAAATACTAATTTCCTAAGAAAAGTGTAAGACTTTACTATTTCATAAACAGTGCTAAATAATATAAAACCCATCTCAGAGAGTTTGGGACGTTCCTATCTACTCCCTGATATTAAAAGTTGTGTCATCACTAATCCAGAGACACAACTGCAGCATTTGATAGTTTTAACTTGCAAGTAATTCCAGCAGTGCATGAAGTGTGAATATAATTACAGTCTCAGAATATTACTATTTCCATTGTACTGGAGCTCTGTTCCACACACCTTCTTCAGATAAGATGGAAGCTGTTGATGTGAATACGTCTTCAATTAACATTGCCAGAAAATAATGGAAGGCATTGATTGGAAAATCCTTATCAAGGTAGAAGTGTTTGAGAACTAAAGAAGTCATGTGCCTGTCAGACCTCACTATACTTTCAGCAATGTCTATAATCAAAAGAGGAAGTCACAAAGTCCAAGTGATGGTAGCACTTTTTTAGCTGTACAGTTACATATTAACATCTCTACATATGCAAATATATAAATAAAAATAATTATGCCTGTGCTGCCTTTCCAGAGAAATTAAAATGAAGTGTCTTGTAGCTTAAGCATTTCATCTTCTCTAATTTTTCCTTTTTTTTTTTTTTTTTACCTTCTCCAAATTTTTAAATCCAATAGGAATGGGTATAGGGTACCATTCTACTTAATCTAGGAAACTGTCCCATTTCTGCCTTGCCACTGTATCCTACAGGAGAAAACAAATAGCTTCTATCTTGTGGCCTACCTTGGAATATGGTGAAGCATCTCTCCTCTCTTGATAGGGTGACAGTTATTTCCTAAGGGCACTAAATCCCATTCCTTAGCCTGCTCTGTTTGAGGAACTTGCCAAGAAGTGATCAGAATTATGGCTGGATATTTCCTATGTCTGAATAGTTGCACAAAAGCAAGGATACTTCTTTTTGATGGTTTCTCCGGCATCTGGGTGTTGGATATCTCAGACCAGGACATTCTGGAAAGTACTAAGGATCATACAATACTTACTGTGGAACATCAAAGGTCTGTGAGCAAGCCAGGTGCAATTGCACCCATCCTGTCTGTAAGAAAACAAACCAAGAGTTTTCAAGTTTTTCTCCTGCAGTTGAATTTCTTCATTCATGAGGGACAACAGGAAAGCAGCAGCCAGTGCCTATGTATGTATCTGCAGATAAAAAAAATGTAGATGGACAATCAGCAAAGAGAAGTACCTCTGTGCAAACTGAGCACTTCAAGTTGAGTGCCATTAGGATTTGTTTGGTTGTTGTTGTTTTGTTCTGGGAATGAAGTGAATTGATTTTCAGCTTCTCACTGACAATAAATAATGTTCCACTCTGCAGATATATTGTAGATCTTTTCCTGCTTGAGCAATTGTTTGACAAGTTGTGAAGTAGAAGCTGAGTTAAAGACCCAAAATGAGAATTCCTGAAAACGAGCCAGCTTTGGGTCAGCCAGCTGAAATACATTCACATTGCACGTAGATACAAATTGAACTACTCTACTGTGTTGATTCAGAAAGGAGTAGTAAAGTTCAGGGTTCATGTTAGCAGGTTTTCTCATGCTCAAATTCAGGTTTTTAATATAATGTATAATCTGATTATAGATGGAAATTGCCTTCAGGAACTAATGACAGTGGGGAACAAGGAAGAGAAATTTTATTTACTAGGGGGAAGAAGTGATGGAATTAAGGAAGAGTATAAAACCCAAAAGTGTACAGACATGTAAATCCCGATGTTGGAAGGCATCTTGTTTCCTTCAGGAGAGCCATTCTACTCAACTGACATCCATGAAGAGGACCTAGAGAATCCTCTGTTTTCCTTCCCAAAGACTGTGGATGACAAAACAGCGCGCCACAATACTGACACAGGCACTGAGTCTGTTTCTCAGAGTAAGCTTTTTAAAACCTGTGGCTGACAACACATGCTTTTCAGCATATGAAAAAAACAGTCATGTTGAATGACCTAGGGCTGCAAGGCATGGATAGTATTACTTTGGCTTGGCCTGAAATTCAGAAGGATGAATTTCTAAATATACATGTCACATATGTACTCATTGTAACTCAGAATGTTAGCAATAAACCATCCCCTGTGTCACCAGTCCCTTCCAGATGAATAAACTGTATCCTTTCTGGTTAATCTATATAGATGGCACATTTGTTCCCTGGCATTTTTAATATACGGCCATATATGGGCCACATGCTTGGGAAATCTGCACTGACTAGAAGGAGATGGGCGGAGAAGGGAACTGGGGTCCTGAAGAACATGTGCTGTCCCTGCACAGCAGGCCCACCCCTGTAGGACGTGGCCTATTGACTCTGCAAGCTCTGCAGACCCTTCCATTCACTGCAAGTTTTGAGGGCAGTACAGTGACACAACTGTTCCCTTCCCTTCATTGTCACGCAGTGGGCAGCACAGGGAGAAGAGCCGCAATGCAATTCCATCTGTCATTAACTGGGGGAGCATGGCAGCCAGGATACTACAACTGGGTCATTCAGGAACTCAAGAGCAGATATCTTAGATCGCTAACATAAAGGGTACATATGGCTCCAAACCTGGCCTTCTCCTCCTGGTAACAGCTTGTGTCAATGTGATCTGAATATATGGAAACTGAGTGAACAGAGTGTGAGTGGTTCATGAGACAACACACCAGGGAGGGAGGTGCAGAAGCATATGTGTAGCTGATCAGTCTGAGCTGCCCTCTAGAGACACGGACAGTAAAGGTAAAATGAAATTATTTGATTCTACTGAGATCAGAAAAACAACATTGAGATGTGTGCTCACACCACTGGCAGACATATTCTCTGAAGTCAGTGCAACAACATCCAGCTGGAATTCAAAATTGCAATGGTCCAAACTTCAGGGGCACACCTATGCATGTTTTTTTGTTTATTTGTTTAAATTTTGTTTTCTCACATGTAGGCTTTGCAGATGTTTAGTTTCCAGAAAAGCCTTCAGATCCCCAACTTGTTTTGAAAGTATGACAAGACCTCATTTTCAACTCACATCGCCTCACTCAGCACAGAGCCATCTCTCACATCCCATAAGTATACCATCACGAATGTCAAGTTCCACTAGCAACAGGGAAATTTGCCGTTCCTCCTTCATTCTAATAGAACAAATTTGGAGGGTGACTAGCAATGCACTCCCAAACTGGTGCCATGAAGAATGCAGAAAGAATTTTATAATTTCTTCTACACCTATGTGACGAAGAGGGTTAGCTCTCCACCATTTCTGAGCCAATAAACAGAAAGATTAAAATGGAGCATGATAAAGATTGCTCTCTCTTGGCATTGTGATGCTGGAAGGTATTTCTGTTAGATAATTAGACAATAAGCCTCCTCACAGCAGCTACTCTGGCTTTATAGCCACCTGGACTGTTAAGCACCCAGAACACTATTCATGCTTTAAAAACAAATTAATTATCATGAGTCAATTAGCAGTACCCTAGCCACACTAATAGTTAGACTGGATCATCATGCAAACATATTCCAAAACTTTATGAATAATATTCTTCCTGGAGTTAGTGTAATATTATCTTACAAGCTTTTAATCTTGGTTTCCTCTCTCAGTTTATTTTAATGTATTATTTTAGAATGAACAAATAGGCACTTAATCCCTGTTTGGTTTGTGAGAATCTCACTGTTTAATTTAATTTTTTTTGTACCTATGTTACAAGTTTGGCTACACGAGTTACCTGCTGTTTGTGTTCCTGATTTGAGTCTTTAAAGCTGAACATTAATGATAAATAAAAAATAACAAAATAAGCACCTTCCAGCATACATTTGTATATTTATATAAAATAAAATGTTTTCCAGGATTTATGAAATTAATGTTTACGAATATTCTCTTGACTTCACTCCAACCCTCAGATCTGTGGACTAAATTGAAACCAATATGACTGGAAAGTAAATAAACTTTGTATTTTCTATTCAGGTTATGTATTTGTAAAAGAGTTTTTTGTTTTAATACAGTTCATTGAACAAATCACCAGTGGCAGAAATCACTCAGAAATACCTGGTTAGAGAACTGAACAAGCCAACCTGAGAAGCACAATACAAGTAAACGTGTGTGCCATATTACATTGTCTCCCCAGAGAAAAATAAACCATTTGCTCTCTATTTTAACAAATATACCTGCTATTCAACTGCTAACTTGAGTCAATGAGGGGAACCAGGCAAAAACCAGAGCAGGTATTCTGCAACAAAGTCACTTCAAAATTATGTCTTCACAGAGCAACAGTCCTTCATGAGGGATTTAGTTGGGGGGTCTTTACTTTGTTTTTCTCCAGATGAGAATATTCTAAGCAGAATTTTTTGAATTAGAAAACTAGATTCTGCTGCATAGAAATTAAAGGTCCTTAGTCATAAATCCTTTTTTTTTATCTTGGTTAGAAGAAATGTATTTTGAATAGAAATAACAAAACCGGTCCCTACAAAAGGATGTTTAGAACCACTGGCTGTTCTTTACTGAGAAGAAGCAGACAGCAAAGAGAAGATAGAATGTACTTCCAAGCAATTGGCTGGCAACTGTATTATATAGCTTGTTCAGAGCTGGTACATCTTTCCTTGAGGAGTCCCTTCTAATGAAGCATTTTTGCATTCCCCGTGGGGATACATCCCAAACATTCCATCTCTAGAGGACAGAACAAATTCTAATCATAAGAAAACCTGCCAGTAGGATACTAGTCCAAGAATTCACTCTGAATACAAAATATTGAACCCACTTCAAAACATGTGGGCAAAGACATATAGTTATCACAGCCCTTTACCTTCCTTCTACACAACCCAAAAGCCATCAGAGAAGCGTCCTTCCCAGAGGATGCTAGAGAGAAGAGGCATGAAGAGGGTCTTCAGCAAAAGGTCTTCTTCCTTTTACCAGTAAAGCCCCCTGGTAGAGAATGGTGACTAACAGATGACAGCTTTAGAAACTAGTTGTTACTTCCCCTGAGCACCAGAAAAATTCAATCTAGCAAAGGGTACTTTGTCACTGTCTCCAATGCATTTGTGACAGGTGGTGACAGATTTGCTTTGAAAATTGTACTTTGAAAGGACCTAACTTTGCAGGCTTCTCTTAAATCTCTGATCCAAAGGGTCTACCATCAAGGCAGACATCATAACTTCTGTCTCACAGCCTCATTTTTACCAAAGCAGATAGGTTCCATGGGGCATTCAGTCTCTCACATACTGGTCTTGTTGTCAATTAGTGTTTACCTGACAGACAGTCCAGGGTCCCCAGGGACTTTACTGGTCTATAGGGAGAACTTTAGGATTTTTTTTTTTTTTTTTTTTTTTAATTAGGTTGCAGAGCACAGCTAGGTTCTGAACACAGGGCTGTGTGTGTAATCTTAGTTTAAGCATTTGACACAGTGCATCTATTTACTCAGCCAATGCAATTAGTAGCTTCTTTTGAAGATTGCCATACAGCCAGATCCTAATGGGCTGAATCACTCACTACACAGCTGGAAAAAAAAAAGTCAAGTTGGGATTTCATCTAGAGATTTTCAGAGGATGTCTTAGGAAAATGGAAATGATTATAGAGTAGAGGACAGTACTCTTAAATCTAGGCAAAAGAATGACACAATGAGTAATATCAGGTGGTCATACAATCTCTCTTGGACAGCAGATAACTGTAAAGATTGAAATTCTGTTTCTGTCTGCATCATTGTGCAGATCCCTAGAAAAATAATTTCATTTATCTGAATCTCAATTTTACTGTATTTTTATTCTATTCCTAGACACCCACAGAAGACAAGAATTTATGTAAAGGAAAAGCCAACAGAAGCAGTAAAAAAAAGCCCAAAAATATTCTGGAATTCAGATTTTAAAGCCATTTTCCACACTAATTTTTGGAACTCAGTTATTACTTTGTATTACTTAAGACAACTCCCTTTTCTTCGGAAAACTTGTAACATTCTCACAGAAAAACATGGACTGATCCACTTTCAAGAAGAAGAAGAAAAGGTAGATGTCTAACACTTACTTATAAGTACTGGGCTTTTTCCCCTCTAATCAAGCAACATAAATAAAAAATACAAGAATTTCAATGTCTTTCTATGAGACAGCACTTGTTAAAGCTAGTCCAATCAAAAGAAGCCCCTACTGCCTGGCCATTCTAAGAACTGACGCCTTATTTGTTTCCTTTTGCTGCCAGACAGAGGTCCCTCTTGAGAGCTTTCTCAAACACACTGGGGTGACTAGTGGGTGGCCAAACAGCGCATGATCTGGCAGGGACCACCTTGCCAGATATTCCCTTCCACCCCCTAAAATCCTTCTTTGCTGTCCTAATAGCACTAGTTCAAATACAGATATTACCAGCAGTGGTCACAGTCATCATACATATCTTCTAAAGTTTTCTGATATCAAAGTGAGTGGACGTTATACCTGTGGTTTGGTTTCTCTTTCAATCAGGCAGCTTGAAGTTTTTGTGCTGGTACACGGTTTTACCCAAAGTCAAAGTCTGAAATGAGCAGAGATTGTGCGTGCCCATACAAATATTTTCTCTAGAGATAAACATTTAATCTACAGCCTCTTTCACATGCATAATCATCAGGTGCCTTCAAAGGTATTTTACCTGGTAGAAGAAATAAGATGTGTGGTTTTTACGTAACCATGGAAACCACTTCAGGAGAGCTGGGATTTCTTAGAAGGGAGTGGGCTGTGGTTAGCTGCTATGAACTGAAGATTTGAAACAATTTGTTTTTGTCACAGTACAGATTTACCAGAACTGAAATTGCATGCTTTCTATCGTTCCCACATGTGATTTGCTATCCAGTGCCTTCCACATCTATGCAGAAAATACATCTTAACATCGTCCTTAGTATCCATCATTTAATAGTATATTACTGCTAAGGCTTATCCACTTGATTTCTCTATTTCCTCCCTGAAGCCTTTTTTTCCACTTAAACCCTGCTGGGACTCAAACTGACTACAAAGGAGAAATAATTTTATAGTCTAAAGCATTCAACTAAAATATTAAGCTAAGTCAAAACTAATGCTACAATATTGGTGCAAGAGCCTGTACAAAGTACAAAGTATTCTGAACTGCACCTGAGTCCTAGAAAAAGTTTGAAAGGAGGCATGGAAATTCAGATTGCCATTTTTAAACAAGTGGAGAGAATTTTCTTCAGAACAGAGAACAAAAATAACCTTCCTTCCTGTCTTTCCACTATGACCTGAAACTGAACCAAGAACACTTTTGGTTGCCAGCAAATCTGAGATCATGTTAGGTCTTATATGCAAATCTAGAGCCATGTTTTTGTTTTCCTTGGCTCCTAAGCAATTCCAAATCTTGTCACTCCTTGTGAATGTGCCCATTTCTATCTGTGATGCTGGTGTTAGTTCTGCTCAAGAAAAGCATCTCTCTGACTTGTAATGCAAAGACGCTGCAGAGTTTGCAGAATTTGAGGTTTGTTTTTTTGGGGGGTTTTTTTGTTTGTTTTTTTTTTTGGGGGGGGGTTTCTTTGTTTTATTTTTGTTTTTTGTTTTTTGGGTTTTTTTGTCCTTGCTTATGAATTTGTGGCACTGGTTGATTTGCATGATGATGGTGTATTTATTTCTCAAGCCAAGTATATTGGTCAAAATGTAAATCATAGAAATTTACAAAATGCTTCTCCATAATTCAGAGTGTGTCATGCCCATGCAAACAGAGTTATTTTCTTTTCTTTTCCCTGGAAGAATATTGCATAAACTCTACAAATAAATAGAAGTATTACACTCTGAACTGCTTTTCTTCATCTATAATTGGGAGTTCTGTCTAGTCTCTGTATGGCCAACTGCGAAGGAGAGGGCAAGAAACAGCACTTAATGTGATTTTATGCAATATCTAACACATTATATCCCTAATATTTTTTCAATTTTCTCAGAAACATGCTGCTTGAAGTAATGTTAAACTATTTGTAACTGCTCATTTTCTTTAAATGCTCCTTGTTATTTCTTAAAAAAAAAAAAAAAAGACAACATTCACAGATCACACAGTAGTGCAGGAAACACTCTGACACTGTAATGAATGTTTCATGAATTTAGGCTCAGCAAATGTACAATTAGATAAACGAAAGCATGGAGAGAAAAACAGATTCTTAAATCAGGACTTTGGTTATAGAATCAATTCATAATACAAATTTGAGGATACTTAGATCTCAATATAAAACCGAATTTTTATCTCATTTAATCTTGAATTCTATTATCAATTTCCTATAAGCAATAGCGTATAAAGAGAAAACACTTCTGCAACTATCTGTTCTTGTGTCAGGCCTTTGTATAGTTAATAGCACAGTGCCATTATAACTTTATGAATCTCAGCTGTGACATTTTTGTTAGTTACTTGATATCAGATCTCAGATCCTTTATTTAAATTATAAGCCCAAGAAAAAGAATCCCTCTTAGTTAAGACTAGAAAATAAAAGAAAGGAGAAGGAAGGAAAACTAAGAGAACTATTAGAATACCAAATGTCTTATTGGAGAAAAACATATTTTTGGTTTTGCTTTCTTATTTGCTTCAGGTTTGGGAGCGATAATACAAATGATGACATTGCACAGGCATGTATTTAACTCATTTTGAAGATAAGAATACTTAGAAACAGGCTGATTGTCAGTTTCAATGATCACACTGTTTCCATGAGCCCATGGAGTCTCCATATTTCAATCTCTGTGTTTTGATTACTGCTGTAAAAAGTACAATAAGACTTATTATCCCCTGGATATCTTCCCAGTTTCTAATCCTGAGTGGATGGTTTGCATCCAGAAGCTTGATGTTTTACATCTCTCTAAAAACATTGAGCTTTAACAATATTTATTATAGTAATTTTGGATATTCAGCCTTTCTGGTGTAACGTGAATCTGTTGGAATTAGTACTACTGCATGTCAAAAAATTCCTCAGATGAATTCTGACAAACTCAGGATTACTATATTAATTTTGTATTTTCATTTTGTTTGTTGATGCTGATAGCCTGAATGTGGATCATTTCTTCCTGATGAATGGTTTCAAAGAGGTAGAAAGAAAATTTGTCTGAAATTTTCCTGAAGAGTCAAAAGACAGTTCATCACAATTTCAAGTGGCTGGCAAAATTAGGGAGTCTAAAATGCTTTCTGGCTCTTCTGACACACATTGTCGCCCTTCTATGAAGTACTTGCCCTGTGCCTGGGATCTCTGAGGTTTCCTTCCAACTCATTAGCTAATAAGTACATGGTTGAAGAAAAAGTATTACCTGAAAGGGTATATTCTCTTCCAAATATCTCCTTGCCCAGACTGCTGACCGCATGACACTGTAGCCACCAGACACTCACAGAGAGACCTCCCTGCTCCCTACCCTGGAACAGAGAGTCATAAAAGATACTGAGGTGCCTTTCAGAAGGTGCAGGAGATCCTTTCTCAGACACTTTATTAAGGTATTTTTCAAGTTCCACTTTCTTTTACATTTTAAAAAAAATAATACATAACTTGTGCTGTTTTATGTAAGATTGAAACCATGACAGTACATAAAAAAAACCATACAAACAAAACAAAATATACAAACACTCCCCCCCCTCCACTCCCAAACTAGTTTTTACATATATGCATCGGTTTTTCAAAGCACAACATAACCAAACCCTTTGAACTCCTTCTATGGCATATGCAGTTATTTTCTTGTCTGGAATACTGTATTTATTACTGGTTAATCCTTTTCACATTGTCATACTGGCCTTGGGGAAAAAAAAAAAAAAAAAAAGAAAAAAATTCATGTCTTTGGGGAAAAAAAAATAACATAAAAAACAGTGCAGACATGCTCTATCATAAAAAGTCAAAGCAAATGATATTAATAAAAAAAAATCCCAAAAGACTGAAAATCTCTCTTGTTGTCAAACAAACCTTCATATATCTGAGACCCTCTTCCTCCACCATCCACCTTTTTCCAAAAGGATGGGCATTCACAGTCACTCCTAGAAAATTGCAGAAAAAAAGGATCACAGCACGAATGACAAAAGAGGTAATAGAAACTCTAGGTAGTCTCTTAGATGATAATCCCTGTAGCCTAACATCTTTAGGCTGTGTCCCTGCTACTTGCATCCACATCAGTGCCTTGGATGGAGGCCCTACCACTGACACCCTTGAAAGGATGGGAAAATCTCAAGTCTTGTCAGTGTTAAAGACTTCATCAAATAGAAGTATGATTTACATCTACTGGTTCTCAGTTGTTTTTGTGTGAAACACTCTTGCTGAAATCAGGTTAACATCTACTTGCTTTCACAGAAGATTAAAAAAGAAAAGGAAAACCAAAAAGAAGAAGATATATTTTAAAAGGTCCTGAAGAATATTTTGTCAGAGTTCAGGAAAGGAAGAGCAGATGGGATGGAAGCTTTAAATTTGGAGGATCTGTGTCACACTCACCTCCCTAAAAAAGGGGACATCCTCAAAGACAAATGATACTATGCAAACAAAAGTTATGATACCAGCCTGCAGTTAAAGCTAATAACCCAGCATGGTCTTTAGAAAAAGAATTACCTCCCACTGACTGCATCAGTGCAAGTCAGGCTTGTGTGTTAGCTAAAAGATGTTCCATTATATATCAGGCACTATCAGTGAAGAGTGTGAAAAAAAATCTATTTATTTATATAATGCAGCATTGAATAGAGATAATTAATTCTAAGGGGTGATACATTTGGTCCATTGTAGTTTAGCAGTGTACTGCTGCTACTAATATACAGTAGGAAACACTCCCATGGAGTTTTAATTAGCGTACTAAAACTTACATTAACAGCATTATTCACTCACATCTCCTGCTTTTCATTTGTTGTGCCATGCCCTTTGTGAAAATATCAGTCACCAACTTTGTGGGTCAAATGCTTTTAATTTTTCTTAAGTGCACTTCATAAACCCCAATGGAATGATTTGTCAAAAGTGCCAGAAATATTCTGGCATTTATCAACATAGATGTGAGGTTTGAAATTCCCTTTGAAAAGGAGTGGGCTCAAAAAACATTAGCTGGTGTATTTATGTCTACCTGCTGCAGCTCTTGTGGTGCAAGGTTCTTATGAAAGAGAGATAACTGCATATAAGCAAAAGTATCAACCCTGAGATAATCACAGGACCGGAAATACAAAAACATTCGGGCAAACTCAAAAGACTTAGTTGCTGCAGGGCACAGGTAAGAGTATGGGAGGACATACCAACCACCAAACCAGTGCTGATATGACTGTCATACACCTTACCATGGGGGGAAAAGCTTACATCACACTGCAACATATTGCACATGGGGGAGCCTGCTGCTGTTTCATGAGTCATGGCTACCTAAAGCCAGAACTGGCCATGTGATACCTGAGTTCCTCAGCTTCAAAATCTCCCTCTGCAGTTGGTCACTCCATGCCAGAAGCTGGGGCTGGCCATGACTCAGTCCTTCACTGAAGGTATTGTGTCACTCACTAAATAAGAGACAAGCACTTGCATGTGTGGACAGATGGCATCTGCCAAGTCCAAAGGGATTTCTCAGCAGCTTTCCAGCATCAAAAGGATGACAGTTTTTCAGTTTGAATTCTTATGTTTTTGAGATCAAAAGCAGACAGAAGGAAAACTGGGCCTCAGACCAATAGAATGGTACAATTTGCCTTTCCTCATAGAGTTTTTTAAGCAGGGACACTGATTATCAGTTCTTCATCACTGACTTGTTATTACAGTTTGGTTTGTTCCTGAAGACACTTAAACTTTACTAAGCTAAATCTGATCTGACTGTTTCTCCATGAAAATTAATTGCATTGTGAATTTGGTCTAGAGTAACTTCATAGGCCTAGACAATATTAGCTTGATTTCTTGCTTTTCCAAAGGGACCCAAAAACCTTGGAATCCATCTGGTGTTTTCTAAACTCTGATATCCTTGTTAGATCGTTATGTAGTAAGTGTTCTTTTTAAGGATGTTAATTACACTAAAGAAAGTCTATGTGTTGCACCAGCTGCTGGAAAAATGACAAAACCCCACAAAACAGTAGTGACTTCAGTTGGATACTGATCAACATTTTCCCCTTAATGGGGAAAACCATCCAAGCTGTGATTTGGTACCTTTGCATGCTTTGAAAAGCAATGTGAGATGTGCCAGTATTCCAGAACCATTATTCCTTTTCTTTTTAAAATGAGATGTTTAAAGCGAAGAAGCTCAATGCTCTCTTGGCTGACTAGTCTTCTGCTGTGAAACAAACTGCGTTTGTGTCAGGAACGAATTCTGATGACAAGTTTTCTCGATAGTCTGAGCTACAGTAACCTGTCTTCTCACTACTGAACCTCTCTGTTGCAGTGCTAAGAAAATATGAATCTATTTCTGAGATGAATGTTTAAGATACTGCAACACAGATATGAAGCATAACTGTAATGGAAGAGAATAAAGAAGAGAGACTTGTGACAGAGGCTAAACTCAGGAAAGGCATTTATCACTGAGTTGGAAAAGGAGAGAATCTGAGATCAAAACCTTTGCTAACAGAAGCGTCCCTGACAATATTCCTACAAAACAAAAAATATCCTGACTTTGTTGCCTCTCTCTCACTAGTGACGACAGAAGCATACTAGCTTTTAGTTTTATAACACTTAGTCTATAAACTGTCAGATAATGATTAATATTTTCAATATTAGTAATACATTTGGCTTGGGAGTCTGTTTATGCAATAATTAATCTTTTTTTTCTTATGCATGTTGCATAATTGTGAAAAGGACTGTTGGGGTTTAACCCCAGTTGGTAGTTAAACCCCACACAGCCACTCACTCATTGCTGGAGGGGGGAGGGAATCAGAGTAGTAAAAGTGAGAAAACTCCTGACCTGAGACAAAGACAGTTTAACAGGTAAAGCAAAGCCATGCATATAAGCAAAGCAAAACAAGGAATTCATTCACCACTTCCCATGGGCAGGCAAGTGTTCAATCATCTAGTCATCCCCAGGAAAGCAGAGCTCCATGAAACATAACAGGGAATGGGGAAGACAAACTCCATCCCTCCAAATGTCTCCCCTTTCCTCCCTCTTCCCCAGCTTTATATGGTGAGCATGACATCATATGGTATGGAATATCCCTTTAGTCATTTGGGATCAGCTGTCCCCACTGTGTCTCCTCCCAAATTCTTGTACACCCCAGCCCACTCGCTGGTGGTGTGGGTTGAGAGGCAGAACAGGCCTTGACTCTGGGTAAGCTCTACTGAGCAGTGATGAAAACAATTTTGAATTATCAACAGAGATTTCACCACAAATTGAAGACACAGCTCTGTTCTAGCTACTGTGGAGTAAACTATCTATCCCAGAAAAATTCAGCACAAATGTACAATGCAAACAAAATATTTCAGTCTTAAAGAACATGCTACTATAAATTTCAGTGAGTGGAAGTAATTCTCTAGAGGGGGATAGGCCATACAATAAAAAATTCAAAGCTCAGATTTAGTGTCAGATTTAGTGTTGCATTGAAAATGCCAAAATTCAAGCTCAGCTGAGATTCAAGCTCCAGATCATTAACAAAAGCTTCTTGTGGATGGACTGCACCCAACAAAATGTGTTTGTTTGAAGTATATTTTCTGAAAGGCCATCTAGGCTCAGGCAGAAGCTATGATTGAATCAAACAAGCTGTCAGTAAACCTGAGTTATTTGGTTTACAATCAAACCAAACAAAAGCCCCATTCCAGCAAATGGTTCTGTTTCAGAAAGTCTTGTTTTCCTTAAATCATGCTTCAGGGAAAACTGCTTTCCCTGAGCAGAAAGATGTAATGTTTTTTCTAACCCCTCTTCTTCTTTTTCTTTTTTCTTTTTTTTTTTTTTAAATACTGTACTGAAACTTTATTAGCCAAGCTCCATTCACTTTCCACATCTAATTTTGGTTTATTAATGACTAGGTATTGAGTACAAAATCAGACTATCCCATGAAGCACAAAGATGAGAAGATAATGGGCTCTTTGTTTGAACAGGGACTATATTCTCAAAAATTATGGTGAAAAAAACACAGCCACCCAGACTGCTGTAGAAATAAAATAAATAGTGTGTTGCACTCTTCCTCTCACCAATAAAACCTGCTGTCCTAAGAAATGAAGACCGTACATGGCTAATACAAAATAGGCATCAGAGTGTTAACTTTGGCAGACTATGCTCATCACACCTTTGAACCTATCCAGATTTCATTAGCAGAGATCAACATCAAGTGATTGTTTGAATACATTGACTTCTGTCATAAATAACTTCCAACAGTCCCATAAATCAACGAAAAAGGGTTGCTCACTAAGTAAATTCTTATAGGGAAAGTGAAAGGAAAGAAGACTACCTTCAAATGAGTATACTGCTATATTTCCAGCATACCCATCAAAGAAGGAGAAGGTAATCCTGCATAAGGCATTTTGTGTTCTTTGATATGCACTGTAATCAGCTGGGGCCATGCAAAACACAGAAGGGTTGCAGGAGAGTATGAAGGGTAGAGAAATTGTATTAAAAAAGGGTAGAAGAAAAGAAAAAAGTTTGGGGTTTTTTTCAGCTAAATATTCTTTTCTGTATTTGATGGTAGTGTGCCTTTCAGCAGCAAGGCTCCTGTAATCACCCAGATCCACGAACATTATTTGCTCCAGCTTAGCCATGTTGTAAGATACTTGATGCATTTTGGTGCACAACCATTTCAGACCATTAGCTGCCACTTCTTCTCATTAAAATAACATCACTCATCATCTCTGGGGAATAAACAGACCAGGGCTTTAATCTGTTAAAAGAAAACTTTGATTTACTAAAGTTACAGGACTGGGCTCATGGCTTCTAATCAGACAGTCTGTCTCCAAGCGACAAGAGGGCAGCTTAATGCATCAAATGCCATCCCAAGTGTTGGGAGGATGATGGCTGAGCTTCCTTAAAACCAACTGATTTGCTGTAGAGTCCAGTTCTGTTTACCTTGACCCTTACCATAACCCTAGAGGCTTTGTGAATTCTTCTTCATAGTACTCAGTAATCAGAAAATAAAAAAGTAAGTCTGTCATGGATTAGAACTGAATACAAGTAAGACCTAAATCAATACAAGCAGAATTTCATTTCCACCCTTTTCAGTAAGGAAACCTTCCAGGTATCTTGGAATTAGTAACACAAATTAACTCAATACATTTTCCTGCTCATAATGAAACAGTAAAATAGCAAAATAGTCATGCAGGATGAAAATATCATCAAGAACTTCTAAAAGATAATACAAAGATAATAAAAGTGTTAAAATGAAGAAAAAAACCCAGCCTTATCCACTGCTGGCTTTTCTATACAATACAACCCATGTGGACAAGCAATTGCACATCAGAGTTAGAAAGGAGAGAATTCCTTCCATTCCTATTCAAATGCTACCTCTAATTCATACAATAAAAAAGGTTCTTGCTTAAGAACACTGATGGGCTTTCTTTTCTTCTTATTTGAGATAAGTAGAGGTTAATGGTGGAGAATGCTGTTAACAGCTTCATTTTGAAAAGAGGATGGAGGCATGAAACCATTCAAATACTGCTGGTTCTCCAGGATCTCCCATATTTTCTTTTGGGTTGTTCTCCTGTTTGTACTTGGTCTCTGCGTCTGTGTTAGATATCAGTTCCCAAACACTCGTTCCCAGGCTAGATTTATCATGCAATTTACAGTACCTATATTGTCACGTCTATCATGGTTCTCTGGCACCCCGAGGAAGTGTGTTCACTTGAGAAATGGGAGTATTACTTGGCACTGTCATCAGATCTGATTGAACTGGGCCAGTCTGAGAGGCCAAATTCACATGAACAGATCAGTAAAGGTAAATCAACCTTGAGAAAACATCTTGCATTTAACCAAACTGACAAATGTGATAACATATCTCCTTTGAGAAAAGGTTTAGAGGACTCCTTCCCAATTCATCTTTCTTAAGAGGAAAGAAGAAAAAAAAAAGACACAAGAAGTGTTTTAAAAAGAGGATGGAGCATCTTGACAAAAGGTGGTATCTGAGTTTTTTCACCAAGGGTTTAAAAGACAGCTGTAAATCATTGCTAAATTATCTTTTATCCTCCCTCATCTGTCATAAGCAGAAAGCCTAGAGTCCAAAGCTAACTGTGTGAACAGCGCAACTGTTACAAGGGAGTTAAATTCCTACTGCAGAGAACTGTGCAGTCTGAAATCAAGTTCCCCAGATATGGTTCAGGCACTTATCATTAAGAGAGCTCCCCAACATCCACTGGTTGAAGGGTGAGGATGTCTTTCAACATACAGAGGCATCTCTTGTCTGCAAAAGAGAATAGTGATGCAATTTTATTTTATGAATTGCAAAACTTCTACATAGCAAAGCAAAATCAACCTGATACTTGTATTCCCCAGGAAGCCCACGGGGCAGTGATAATTAGATCAGCTGTCCATTAGGCACCACTAAACTGCTGTCTTCACTTCTGGGTCCACAGGAGCTGGCCACACAGGTTGAAAAACCAGCAATGGTAACTGACCCTGACTGGCTGGATTGACCAGCTTAAGGGAAAAAATTGTATTCTTGCAGACAATCATACTTCCTGAACCCCTCTCTACATTGCTTAGGACTGTTTACTACCTGTAGAGATATCAGATGACAGGCTGGTCTTAAGGGTGAAGTGTGTTGAGGCTTTATTTTGGAATTATACATCTTCGGGAAGTGAGGAAATGAAAAGGTTGCCTACTTTGTCTCACCTCCACAGTGAGCAGTATCATCAGGTCTCCAATTTGAAGCTGCTACTGCAGTGTATGTGTACTTATCATCAGTGGTTCTGGTGAGTATCTGGTGTCACTGAAGCACATGTCCTGTGGGAAAGCCTGAGGGAACTGAGATCATTAGATTGGAGAAAGGAATTATTTGGGGACAGGTAATAACAGTCTGCCGGTACATTCAAGACAGAGAACCAGGCTCTTTACTGAGGTGCACAGGAGAAGACTGAGAGATAAGGATTATGAATTGACACAGTGTTAATCATGTGTAGATAGAATGAAAAAAAGAAAATTACTATGGGGATAATTAAGCACTGCAACTATGGCTATGTTGTGGGATCTCCTTGGAGGTTTACAAGATTCGCCTGCATGAACCCTTAAGCAACCTAGTCTGAACTCAGCATTGGCTCTGCTCTGAGCAGGAAGCTAGACTAGAAACCTCATGAGGTCCTTTCCAGCCTAAATGGTTCTATGATTACATAAATTATGTGCCCAGATTTCCTCTCCTTCTCAGAGGAGTTTTAAAAAAACTTGAGAAAGGTCACTGAAGCAGTTCTGCTGGAGAATTGCATATTAGAGAGCTATTTCCTTGGGGCTGGAGCCCATCTGGACGTTGGTGTACTTTTCTACTTGCAATATTTTGAAAGTTACTTCCAAGTTAGACACATATACTGTGAGGCTTAAGCTTATTGGCTCAACTCTAGATAGTATTAAGATTTTGGTCTTGACTGTCTGCTTTTGGCATGCAAAATAATATTTGCTTATTAGAGTAGCTTGTTTTGAGTGACTAAATTTCTTTGAGAACAGTCTAGTTCAGATTGTGGAAGGACAAGGTCATCCATTCACAGAAAACATTTTTGTATTACTAGATATTCATTATTCTTTTGGTTTTGTCTGACTAAAAGACCACTCACACAAAGACTAATGAGAGTCAGGATGGAGACACAAACTGTTTTCATCCCCTTTCTTTTTTTTTTAAATCTTGCTTTGACAAGGATTTAGCAAGGTCATACAGTTTCCAGTATTCTTCTTCAGAGAAGTTCAAAGGGTGGTACACAGAGTCCATTTCTGAGAGAGAAAATTAGGCAGCTTTTACACCTGAGCATGATACTCCTGATGTCCTGTGTTTACAGTTGTTTTCCAGGGGTATGGGAAATGTGCATTTGGACATGAATGCTACAGCATAGTACACCTGCAACTCCATCATTTTCTATTTGAAGAAATGATCAATTAACCTAAACGATGTACAAATGGAAGGTTAAATATCTTGGAATGATGGATGAACCAGAAAAGATAATTTTTTCTGATCACAATTAATGTAGCATTTCAGTATTCCTTTTGTAATGTCATTTTCTAGGCAATGTGATTTATTAAGCTCTCCATTTTGAAATCCAGGACTGACAGATTTTAATGGTGCTTTCGGGTGCAACTGAAATTAATCTCTGATTACATTGCCTATTCTTAGATCAAAATTCTAAGTAAACCTTCTGCCCAGCTTTTTTTCCATCCTGATTTACTTTTCTGTCTCCTATTTTCTGTAAACTCTTGTCAGGTGTGTCAGATGGAATTGTTATCTATGAAACTGCCAAATTTTGCTGGGCTTTTTATCTTTTGTGTGATTGTGTTCTGCTGGAAATATTGACTTGAAATGCTACAGTGTCATAGCAAGCTGCATTTAGAGTTAATATCACATTTGCCTATGTTTTAAGCTGAAGAAATCCCTCTTCTCTAATTTTTTTTTTTTTTTTAAAATTATTATTAGCATTGAGCCATTTTTACCAAAGTAATTCTAATATCACTTTTCCTACCTGAGCTCCAGTAGGGCAGTTAGACACTCCCTTTTTATTTTGATAGGTCTTCTTTGAAAGTTTTCCTGACAGTTACATTAACATTTTCTGCTTAGCATGAAATTCATAGGCATTTGAAACTTGCAGCATTCTGGTAGCAGTGATTTTTCAGGGATCTCTTCCCTGTCATTGCAGCCTTGTCTCCAGCTACACATCTCAAATACTTTTGTACAGGAACATAGTTTAATGTGTAATCAGTAAGTGCAGATTAGGCACAAAAGTCTGGAGCTTTTCTGTTGTTATCCATACTTAACTAAGATCTATCTCCACTATGGACTGTGAAGACTATGCTTAGTATGCTAAAAGCGGACTAAACACTCATACAGTGGAGAAGAAGATGGATGGAGGTTTTCCCCTGCTTTCTTCATTAACAACAATGCAGACACAAATTTTATAGACACAATGCAGGTTGTTCTATTTATTCTGGGAGTATTGTCAACAGTTAAGTTGAGGATGAAGCACATCCTTCTGTGAGTACCTGTACTCGGAAGTTCATACAGAAGAAATTCTACCTGGTGCACATCATTCTGTTCTGATTCTCACTGGATTTCATTTTGTGATTGAAAGCTGCCTCTAAGAACTATACAAAGTGTATACAAAATTTGACGTACTAACATTTAAAGAATCAGTTCTCCAAAAGGGGACTCAGGCAAATGGCACTCAACAGTGGCAGAGGAGGGGCCTGTTCATATTAGAAAACTGCTAGGGAGACTTTTGGAATGAAAACATCTTGTTTGATAGGCAAGTCTGGTAGACACAGCTGTACAGAAAATATATGCTCTTAGGAGAGATGAAATATTGATGCACAGAGGTAAAACCCACAGGCAGACACTGCCATTTAAAGAGGAAGCACTGGCAGACAGATAACATACAAAAGATACAGAGTTTAAAACCATATTGACCAATAGCACACTCCTCCAGGGTACAGCAAATGGAAATGTATAGCTACAGATAGCAATCAGGACAAGGACGGTTATCAAAAATCAACCATTTAGCAACACACTACATATTCAGAAGTCAGACTGTTGAAGTGGAAGTGTATAAAGGATACCAGTTTTCATTTCTACCGATTCCCACTATGAGGGGGGGAAAATAAAAAGAAATATGTAAGAGGACAACAGTTAAAAAATACCTAGAAGAAGAAGAAAGTCATTGCCCCAGTAAGGAATAATAAAGCCTTTTCATACTATATGAACCCATAGCACAAGATTTGTTGTTGTTATGTACAGCACAACCAGTTGCAACCCAGAGGCTCATTTGAGGTATAGATGAGTAAATGTTACAGCACATTACACTGTTTGACAGCTGCTCATCCTTGAGGCAGATGTGGCTGGGAGTAGTGTAGCTTGAAAGATCCTTCCAGTTATGTATTTTATTTTTAGCCATGCAAGACAGTTCACTTTATCATTTTAATCAAAGAGAATAGGCTACGATGAGCAAGGGAATGCTTTCATCTCAGCCACTGATCGCTTCGTAAAATTGACAACATCTTTTCAGCCTCTCAGTCAATTCAGATTCCCCTTCTGACCCCCAAACATATGGCATGAAGACAAGTTCTTATCTGTAAAGATTATAAAACATATCCATATTCTAGGAGTACTTAATTGCTTTTGCCTCTTTAAAAACTCTTGGCCTTTCTTTAAGAGGTGTTGAGTCTTGGTGGGCTACTGAGGGTCTGCTGTAACAGTAGCATTAACCGTAAAGTGCCACCAGGTGACCCTGACATTTAGCTATACTGTCTTGAACTTAACAGGAAATATTCCCATACTCACCGCCACAATGAAAAAAAATGCTTATGGAAATTTATATCTTGAAATATTATAAAGATTGAGAAGACTAAGATTTTTTTTTCTCTAAGTGAAAGGTTTTTATACCTATCTCAATACTTCCACGAAAGAAAGCTCTACTCAAATAACTTCAGATTTGTTTGCATGCTTGCTTTTACTAGAGACTTCAACACGCATGATAGAGCAATCAGACTTGAAACTCAACAGAAACATCTGATGCCTCACTGGTGTACCTTGGGGAAGGAGAAAATTTCCATGCTTGGAATTCTCCTCTTGTAAAAATGAAAGCACTAAAATTGAAGGACTGCAGGTTCAAAAGAAAATGTGGAAATGAATTATCAATGAGCAATATGAGGGCATTAGATAAAGGCAATAGCAACCTCACAGAAGCCAGGGGCTTGAGAGAAAGAGCTATTTGAAAACACACAGTTGCAAATACTGCAATGCTGTGTCAGACACAAGTGTTTTCCTTTCTCAAGGGATCTCTTCACAGGAAGGTAGGCAATGATAGCCATCAAGTTTTGCACACAGCTAGAAACCAACTTTCTTACAAAAGCCAGAATTCCCCTACCAGGGATTTCCCCAAAACACATTTTAAATGAAGTAATTTAGCAGGGCATTATGAATCCAAAGTTAAAAATGCCTACCGGGAGTACTAGATATATAGAGATGCAAGCTCTGACCAGATTTTTATACAAAACAGTTCCAAGAACATAACAGAGCATGCTTTCCATGACACAGTTCTCCTTCAGGCAGGGAGATGTTCTGTTCATCTAATGAAATGTCTGTGTGTCTTGTTTAATATATTTGTGTGTCCTTTGACCCTGGGGATGGTGGTGGGGTGGAGGGGAGATGAATAAGAAATAAATAAATTAAACCAAACAAAACCAAACCATACACAATAATTTCCCTCTTTTCCTAACCCTAGCTCAAGTTACGATTTATATATTTCAAACAGAAAACTTCTGAGATTGCTAAAACTGCCCCTGAAGCACAATTGGCTTGGCTTTAGAAAGACCAGACTCTTCCAGAACTAGGTGCCAACACTGAATTTTAAGATTTTTTACTAACTAGACAGAAATAACATAGACATCTCTCTCTCCAAATGAGAGAACCTGACGGCTGAATAAATCTGCCTACCAAGTGCTCAATACTTTGCCCTGAATGAGAACTAGAGTTGTCTATCTATCTCCTCTTTTTCTGAAAACCTTGCTATATAAGGCATCTTGAAAAAAATCTAGAATCTAGCAGGCAGGAGTGCTTCCCCCTCACTCTTGTAGCCTGTGGAGTCATTATTTAGTAAATGACACCTGACCCAAGCTTCAACGTTTGAGGCATGAACCTGTAGTAACTGATCTACTTTAGGTGGAGAACTCTGCAAGCAGGCACAGACCTACACCTTTCCACCTGTTTTGTTAAAAGTGTTTGCACAGCAATGGTCTAAACTGACAGTAGTGGGGATAGTAATTACTTTTGCTAACTTAAAAAAAGGCTCCGACATTCCTAGAGCCCTAGAAATCATGCCACACTTTTGTAGCCCTAGAACACATAATCCTACCTTCTCAGATTTGGGTGCATACCCTGACTGCATCACACCAGGAAAACATATTGCTATGTATAAACTCTTCCTCTCTTGCCTGATACTTTGGTTTTCCCTGGAGGGATCAGAAAGGAAGCACAACATGGTCCATACATGTTCCCTAACAGAAAGCTAAGACACAAGGGTATGCTGTAGCCTGGTTTCTGAGACACCTAAAGCTGTTGTCTTGTGCATTGAGAAGAGACAGACCTCAGACAAAATGCACTGAGTAGCTATGTCACATTCCAAACTTCTTTTGTGGCTGCTTTACTCTCTTTGTAGAGCATGGACTATATTGTTGAACCAAACCCCCTTGATTGCCATTGTACTCAAAATTCAGATTTTGTTTTTGCTGTGTAGGTCCATCTCATGGTTTTATGTAGTAAACCAAAAAGAGACTGTGGCAAGTGTCTATAATAGAAGTTATCAGCATAAGCTGGGTAGTCTAATGGATATGAAACCTGGTCCATATATCAGAGAGTAACCTTAACACCAAGAATACTTGGGCCTTTGTCCAGGCAATTTATTGTGAGCTGAAAAGGTCCTCTTCTAACCTGTGCTTCCAGTTTCAATCTGTTAAACACAGATCTTGCTTTCTTATTTCAGAAGATCCTGTGAGTTTATTAATGGTTAAGGGTTGTGATCAAAGAAATGAGAAGCATGAAGAGAAACAGGACCTAAAAATATGGGTCAGTGAAGAGCAGAATAGGTAAAACACTTTCTTGTGCACACAGTTGTTAACAAGAAGAATGCAATAATTTCCTAGTGGGAGACACAATTCCCAGTATTTCTTTTCTAACTTTTCAGAAAAAACACCTTGTAGTCTCTTTTCCCTTGTACTTAAAAGTCCTCTGGTCATTCGTGCTGCCTTTTACCCAAAGACAGGTGATCCTTTTTCACATGCCATCAACTTCACTGGCTCAGGGAACAATGCACCTGGCCATTTCCTCAACGCACCACAGTTAAAGTGGCTGTTCTTCAGGTAAGTAGAAGACAGGAAGGATAAAATATTTGAGAGATTCTGCCACTTCTCTCACTCAGTCTCTTGAGGAATAACCTGATGAAATATGTACTTTACCTTCTTCAGTCCAGCAGGACTGAAAATGCTGAAAGCAGAGCAAGGCAGAGCAAGGCCTAAACCAGTTAACTGAGTTAGTAGAGGTACCTTGCTCTGTTTGAAGAGAATTGCTCAATACTTGTTCTGCCTGGCAATAGTTGATAACACATCCTGTGCTGCCTACTGGACCAAAAAGCCTAGAAGAACGCTAAGAGTGCTATACAATAAGCCTGGTGATCATAAATTAAGATAATACAGACATTTGAATTAGACAGGAAGGCCTTGAGCCAAGGGTTTTTGCAAGCTTGAAGAATCAGGTCACCTAACAAAGAAAGGTTAGAAGTTCAATCAAGAGGTAGATGCTCCAAAACCACCGAACTAAGGCTGAAGGTCAGGACCAACCTCCCAAAATTGGTGCCAAAAGAGGAATCTGGAAAGCTCAGCCCAAGCCCTGCCTAGACTCCACCTAGTCATTAATATGTATGATTAGATGTTGTAACCTCATTAATATGCATGATTAGATATTGTAATCATGTATTAAGAATATATGAAATAGCTTGTTTTACACCGATGATTCAGTGCTGGTTTGTCCAGTGTGAGCTTGATAGCATCCCAATGTCACAATAAATACCTTTGCTGCTTAAAAGATAAATTTTCTCTAAGCAGTTCTTTAGTCTGAGGTTTTTCAGCATCAATGCCCAGGCTCATACATCACATAAACCCAAAGATATTGATGATACTGAAGCACATCTCTCTGTGCCACAGCCTCCCTCTAGCAGGAGGCTGTCCACGACCTGAAGAACTCTTTTCCAGATCCCCCCCAGCCTGCAGCAAGGTAGGGAAGGTCTTGAGCCCACAGTACAAAGGGCAGAGCAGTTTCCCCACAAGGAATTGCCAATCAACCCACTGGAGAACTGAACTGATCCAATCTTCACATCCTTATGGGCAGATCTCCTGGAAGAGCCAGTTTGCTGTTTAATCTCTAAATAGATGCAAGGTGCCCAAACTTTCCAGAAAAAAAGGCAAAAAGTAGGGCTAGATAGTCTGCATGCATATGCATGGTCAGAAACTAGGGCCCGTGCTTCTCTAATCTTGTCAAAACTGAGGTAGGCTCCCGGACTCCTGGTAGAATTTCAGAGTAATGCCAAATACAGTAACTTAATTCCAGGAGTAATGAATACTGTGAATTGTGCATTAGCAGTCAGTGCAAGCTGCTTAGAACAGATTTACCAGCCAAATCTGGTTTAGTCAGCTTTAGGTAATGTCCATTTAAAGTGGCCAGGGAGGAAGTAACAAATGTATGTTCCAAAAACAGGAGAACTACTGTGGAAAATAGCCAGGAAAAAAATTTCCAGCAAGGCTTAACCAGCAATACAATGTGAAGATTCAGATGGTTTGCTTTGGAAACTGGAATAATCTGGATTTTCCAGCAATGTTGTATATGCACTTGTGTTCTCACTCAAACTTTCTGCACTTATATTAAACACCTCAGGAAGCAACATCACTTGTGCTTTTCAACAAGTGTGTTTATGGTGTAAGTGGCACAGGTACTGTTGGGTTGTGGTGACCTCAGATGGACATAAAGGAAGGCTCTGGAGGTTTTGGAAGAGGCACAGTTAAGTACTTACCTACTCATTTCTCAGAATTGGGTTAAGATTTCTTGGAAATGTCACATCATTGGGAAGGGATGGTGTGCCATCTCGATCCATAATGACAAGCAAGTGTTCATCAGACAATCACTACACCCACTACATCCTTTACCTTCAGAGCTGGTTCATTTTGCCATCTCAAGCAAGGAGGATTTGCCCTTGGCAAAATATGTTGAATGCTCCTGATTACTTTGCTGCCATTCACATACCTGGAAATGAACTCCAAGAAAATGTTTTCTCCAAGGACTAAGGGGAGACTTACTGACCTCCTAGATCTTAACTCCTTTTCCAATTTAAAGGAAAAGCTGCAACAGAACAAAAAAAGTACATTCCAAGATTGTGCTAGATGATTGACAGATAACAACCCTTAACTTCAACCTTCTGGTCCCAAAAGCTCTTCAAACACAATCAACCCAATCATACCAGCCTCCACTGGATTTCCAAACATATTGAAGCATATGAGGTACACAGGCAGGTCACATATTTCATCCCCCTCACACCATTTTTAAGCTGGTGAATTCTGTACTTTTCATTCCATTGCTTTAACCAATTCAGCCATGTAAATGATATTTTCAGTGATGATGTCATAAACTTGGCTGCTACTGATGGTCTCAAGATGAAGGGCAGTTTAGAAATACTATTTTATACTCCAAGCAGTCAACTTGAGACATAACTATCTTCTTTTCTTTTTCCCTATTATCTTCTCGTTATTGATGATATACTGGAAAACTTGAGTATGTGCCATTTTGACTTGATATGTTTGAAATTTTGGTCCTACAATACAATTTTCTCATTATTCATTCAAATTGACTCAAAGGATAATCCATAACATAATCAAAGTTCCACCAGAATGCACGTTTCACTTTCTTGAAATAAAAATATAAAAACCCAAAAAAAATCTACTAATAAAAACCCTGCCTACAGTAAAACCCTGACTAGTTAGAAATATCATTGGTGTTCTTTAAAATAATATGTGACAAATATGTTCCTGTTGGTTAGGTATCAACATTTAAATTATCTGTGAATAATAATAATGCAAAAAAAAATAATAGAATGTAAAGATATCACTCTACTTCATATGACTGAAAACAAGTCCAGAAAAAAAGTACAGTGTGCACAGCAAGCACATATTATACATTTTATAAACGTCCAAAAGTTAGCTTTATAGAAAACCTTTCCCATTTACACATGTTCTGAAAATCTGGATTCTGGAAATACATATATTCTGCTTATATGATTTTCAAAAGCCCTTTAAAGGTACAGTATGAAACCAAATTTTCATTGTTTATATATAGTTTCTGTGTGTTGCAGAACGTGATTGTTTAAGGCCATGATACATATTTGTCATAAAGGCATCATCTTAACCCAAAGAAATAAGTAGCAATCTGTCACTGCTGCCATGGCTGTAGAAGTAGTCTAAACATTCATTAATCTATACATATTGCTAAATGTATATATAGTCTGGTACTACAATGTCAATATTAACCCAGATTAATAATCTTACCTTTTTTGTTGTTGTTTTGTTTTGTTTTGTTACAAACTCTGTATAATCCCACTTGTTCCCCAAGGATTCTCAGTAACCTACCTTGCAAAGGGAAGACCACTGTCAAATAATGCTTTCCTGGGAGCACTCTTCCTTTTGATTTATCTGTATCTGAAAAGCCAAGCAGCCTATGCCATTAGCTCCAAAGAACACATTGCAGAGAAGATGTCAAAGGCACAGTGAATGGAATAAAAAACAACATGTAATATATTTTCACATGGCACAAGGCTCTGACCAGTCAGAAGTCCCTGAAGAGCCAATCCATGTTATGAAATATTTGTTGCTGTAAAAAGTACGAGCACGATTTAACAGAGTTCATACTGGATTTCAGGGCAGGGGGAAGCCTTGAAGTTAATTTTCTTGCTTTTCACTGCCTGTCCAGCACACTGGAGCCAGCACTGAGAGGAAAGATCAGGACACTGTCACACCAGAAATTTTCCCTTGCTATTTAGGAATAGAGCCAGGTAGCACACAGGATGGAACTGACTTATGTTCCTGGTCTGAGAAGACAAAAAGGGTTCTCCTGTTTCTTCTCTACAGTCATTCATGTCCTGTTCATGTAAGGAAAATCCAGAAGCTGCCCCTCTGACAGACAGGTTGACAAAAGATTAAGGCAAAAAGAACTCTCTCCTAGGACTGAAGTTGCAATATTCTGTATTCTGGTGGTGAAGGAAGAGATGGCAACAGCAGTGACAAGATAAATCATGCTGAAAGATCCAAAAGCAATTTTCATTGGAGAGTAAGGGATTATTAGCAAGATTAATCACAAATAGATGTTAGGCTGCCCTGATTTGGGCTCAGAACTGTGTTTATACGTAAGTATGTGATAAATAAATCATAAGCTGAAAGATGTAATATGATTTCTCTGAACATCTTTTGATGTTAGATACAAGCTGAAAAATAATCTTCACTTATAAATCCGTGTCACTAAGTTTGTAAAAAATGTTCACTGAAATAAAATGACTCAGATAAAAATAAGAATCATAAAAGCAAAACAAGCAAATAAAAAGACACTATTTCTCCATACCTTTCTTCCCCTTGATCTTCAATTATCCACAAAAGTTGTTCTCACATTGGTGCCAGCTTCACCATGTATCAGCATGGAGTTATCAAACAAAGGCTGAACAAAGAGGGAAAATCAGTCTTTTTACTACTTTTTCATACTTGATAAATAATCAACATGAAGAAAAATTAATCAAGAAAATCATTACTGAAAGAAAAATAATAAGATGAAAATGATCAGAGGGCTGGAGCACCTCTGCTATTAAGACAAGTTGAGAGAGTTGGGGTTGTTCATCCTGGGCAAGAGAAGGCTCCAGGGAGACCTTGAGCACCTTCCAGTACCTAAAGTAGGGGCGACAAGAAAGCTGGAGAGGGACTTTTTACCAGGGCATGTAGTGATAGGACAAGGTGGAATGGTTTTAAACTGAAAGTGGGTAGGCTTAGATTAGATAGTAGGAAAAAATTCTTTACTGTGAGGGTGGTGAGGCACTGGAACAGACTCCCCAGTGAAGGCGTGGATGCCCCATCCCTGGAATTGTTCAAAGTCAAGTTGGATGGAGCTTTGAGCAGCCTGGTCTACTGAAAGGCATTTTTGCCCGTGGCAAGGGGGTTGGAATCTGGTGATCTGTGAGGTCCCTTCCAACCCAAACCATTCCATGATTCTATGAAATGCCATGTCACCCCTTTTCATTCCCATGGCTTTATCTTTCTCAAACCTTCCCACCTTCAAATCGGTGTTGTGCTGTAAGTGACATGTGTGGGTTCACTGGACATATTTCCCTAAGGCAGGCCTCTCAAGGGCTTGAGGGTTTTTTGTGACCTTCACAATGCTTACAGGTCATTTTTCTAAGCCTGAAGGCATAATTAAACCTGTATCTTTTCTTGAGTGATGAGAGTAACAAGCAGGTTCTCACAGACCATTCTCACACCACAGCAATCTGTGGAAGCACCTGTGCGTACAGGGCATGTACTAACAAGGGAATGTGAGTGCATTTCTTGTGTGTAGGATTCCCCAAACTCCAGACTGGGCATGATGCTTAGTGTTGCCAGGACAAAATTCCTTATAATAAGCCATGAATCAATATTTTCATGCTGACAGAAAGAACCTGTGTAAAGACAAAATCTCATAACCCAGTAACGTCAAATCCCAACATTTCTTAACAATTAACTATGACACGCCACTGAAAGAAGGGTAGCTGCTTTGCTATTACATTTTTTTCTCTGTCAGGAAGACTAATAGAGAAAGCTTTGTGTCCTCTTCTTCTTCAGGAAGGAGGTTTTCACATCCTCTGATTTGTGACATACATGCAAGCACAAAACAGTGAAAACATCAATGACATAAATTAGCCACTTTGTTAGAGAATGTTTACAAAATAAAATTAAAAAAAAAACAATTACAGAGATGATTTTGGGTTTGAAAATCTTAAGTCTGTAAGAAAAGAAACAAACATGAATTTAGCTAATAATAATAATAATTTACATATTTATGGCCACTATTCTGAAAATTACTGCCTCTTGGAACCAAAACAAGCTGAAAATATCTCATTTATTTATTTATTTTATTTATGTGTTTGTTTCTTTGCTTGCTTGTTTTAAGATGTAAATTTCACATTCCCTTGGAAATAAATGAAACTCAAGGGTAACCAAACTTTGCCACCGGAAGTGCAGAACATAGACTTGGCAGGAGAGTGCCCTACAGAATAAGCAGGCAACCTGAAACAAGTCTTTGAGCATGCTGGCACTTGCCACCACACCCATTTGTCAAAACCGGGCAGTGGTGTGGGGCTATTGAATTCTGAGCAGCCCAAATGGAAATATTTTAGAGACACCCCATTTTAATTCTAGCCTTCAAAGCTCTAACCTCTTTTTGCTCAACAACTGGGAAAATAAGAGCCTCAAATCACTAGTGTTTTTTGTTTATTTTTTCTCTTCAGAAGCATAATGAAAGAAATTTTAATGTCAGCATAGTTAAATGTTACACCATCCAAGAAAGGATTTATTCACTGAAGACCTGTCCACCTTCATTTTGATGTTGGGCTATCAATACGAAATTTATTTCTTTATAGTCCACTACTTGCCTGCAGATGACCTACTTTCCCTTGCATCAGATCCCACAAATCAACTGTCATTTCTGACTTGAATGTCCATTTCCTTTTTTATTTAACAAATATCTTTTTGTTGACAGTGTTTGATGTGCATCCAGCAGGTTGAAACAGCTTCAGTTTTGCAAATATATTCCATTATTAACTTCTTGCATGCCAGTCGTTTTCATTTGCTGTCCCTCCTACAGGACATATATAGGCAATGCTGACTCTATACAGTGGATTAAATACTCCAGGAAATATGTAATTGTCACCATAAACCTTTCCGAATGCATCACGTATTTTTTTCACCACCCATTTTTAAGTCCGCGCTGTACCTAAGGCAATTTTCAGTATAACTGGCCATGTTATAGTTCTTATATGCTGGCTCTTCTTTTAATTACGACAGAGAAGGTAAGGCAGTAGGTTAAAATACTTTCAGTTGAAATTAAGATTTTTTAACTTAAAGAAGCCTTTAAACTATTGAATAAATAAATTCATTTAAACACAGTTGCAATAAAAATGAGCCTCTTGGAATTAGTCATAACTAGAAGTTGGCAAGCATTTTATACTAACAACATACAATTAGCTGCAGGGATTTAACAACAGGCTCTTGCAGGAATTGTCACTGAGTTTGTTGTGTTTCTGATTCATGCTATTAACTCTTGCTTACATGTCTTCACTGATTCAATACTCCAGATTCTATTATCTTTCCACCTGGGAAAAAATAAAAGCTGATCCTAAAATGACCACTTTAGAGCCTGAATGTGAAGTTGACAGAGGATTTGAGGAATACATAGAACGTGTCTGTGCTGCTGTATGTCAAATGGAGGACTACAAGAAAATCTAATGTCATAACCCAGTTTCTGGCTTTCCACAGGCTCTGAATGTGATGAGGCACATAGATCTATAGCCTGATGCTCCTTCCATTCATTGAGGTACTGAGTCAGCTGTTCAGGCTGCTTCTGAGATGCAGCATTCATAGGGTTGGTGATGAAGTGATGTGGCTTTGCAAGAAAGATGAATCTGCCCCATTATCTGTGATAAGCGTGAAACTCACATCAAGAGAGCAAAAGAAAGTCCTCTCCCTTTCTCATACAGACACCAAGACTGATCTTTTTGAGTATGAATATGGCACTCATCCACTAGTAGCTTGTGTTCTTATTAAAGCAATTTGGTTGGGAATTTAAGGAGGACTAGTAGGCAATCAGCAGTGATCTATGAAGAACCTGGTTTAGGCAACTTTCAGAGTCATGTCAAAAATCAATAATTAATTCTATCTCTACATTTTTTTATTCATCTTCTCACTCACTCATAAGATTAGAAACTGTACATACTGATATAAGTGTTAATTTGAAATCATCATGGGGGAAAAAAAATAAAGTGTTTGTTTGGTCTTCTGAAAATCAACTTTATTACTTGGCAGGTGTCCTCAGTAGACAGCTTTCAGTTTCAGCTAAGTGCTTCACCTAATCAATTCCAATATTTGCTTTTTGCTTTTATATAACAAAGCAATAGAGATCATTGATTAAACATTAAAAGGATGTGTGGTAGCTCCTAGTGATCTGAATAGATAAAAGAATCTATGTCCACTTTTTTCTTGGAAGCCACTGAGTTGCTGCAGGGAGCCCTCTGGAAGCAAGATCCTAAGCAGTGTCAAGCAGCCTTACAAAATACCAAAGATATCTGCTGCATTCTGCCTCTGTCCTTGTAGTCTGTTTGGAAAACAAACTAAGGGGAAAAAACTGATCCAGAAATCCCCAGAAACCTGAGCTACTGTAGAAATTACTCATTTTGTGTTTGCAGAGAAAACAAATGATACCCACTTCCTTCTTCCCAAGGGGGAAACTGAAGTTAGAAAAGTCAAGAACTCCTGAGGGAATCTTGTTTCTTACAATCTATCTCACCGAAAGTAAACCCCCCTTTGTGTCCTGATACCAAACCCCGCCAACAACGTTTAAAGGGAACTTACAGTGAGAGACTGCTCTGGGCTGCAGCCATTCCCAGCCATGCCAAGGTGCCGTAGAACCCAAGGTCTACAAACTTGCCTGTTAGGGTTGTGGGTCCTGAGTTAGGATTAGAACAAACACAGCACAAAGATGTCCTTGTGCTGAGCAACAGGTCCTTACGGGCCTGCCTGTGGTGCCCAGAACGGACCCCTGTGGGTCATGTCTCTAACAGGGCACTCACTCACAGGCTCCTGCATTGCATAAATTCTGCACAAGGTCATCTCTGCTGACATGTGCCTCTGGGCAGCCTGGCCTCAGGCAGCAGCCTGCTCCCTGGTTACAAGGAAGTGTTTGAAAGGAGCCTCACTTTGTTACCTTCAGTTCCTGTGTATGCGAAGTCTCTTACCATACATTCAGGGACCACTGCTCTGTCTCTCTAACCTCTTCAGAGGACAGACACAGGGAGGAGATCCCTCTGCTACCAGAACGAAAAACAAGTCTATTTTGATACTGACAACATAGTTGAGGACTTTTCTTCTACACTCTTGCAGGTGTCTATGAGTTCTTTATAGCTATACAGGTTTTCTGAGCTTTGTTCTGCACAGCTCCTTTTAAATCTAGCAAAATACTGTCTGCAAGAAAGCTCAGCATGGACTAAAGTTACTCTGAAGTTGCTTCACACTGTACACTGGTCACTACATCAACACAATGACACTGATACAAAGCACAAACGCATTAAGTGTTTGAAGAGAATAAATGCTAAAGAATTCTGTTTATCCCTGCTAGTGAAATTTGCTCTGAAATCTTTCCAAGTTTGCACTCAATAGGATATTTATTTAAAAGGGATGGGAAAGAAAACAATAGAGGTAAGTGAAAATCCATCAAAAGGCATCATTCCTCTGCCAGGTGCAACAGAAAGGAAGATAAGACAGATAATAATGCTAGAACAGAATGTTGTTCAGGCTGATGGATGGGAAGAGCTGACAGCTTACAGAGACTGTGAGGGCAAGCTGTTGGGTACAGTGTCAGACAAAATAAATCTACACGCCCTTGTTTCACCCAAATGCAACTCTATCACAAATGATACAGTCCCTCACTGTGCCCTGTGCTGGTTTTTTCAACTTCAAATGTGAAGAAACACCACATTAAAAAGGTTGTATAGGAAGGACTGCTTCCTGCAGGAAGTACTGCAGGAGCTGAGGTGCCATAGCTGAGAAACTTTGATTCCTGTTTGTCTCACAATGACTTTTACACCACTGAGAACCCACCTATCAACAGAGATGGTATTCAGCAAGCTGATGGGATATAGCACTTGGCACTCTGTTTAGTGAACATATTAACTTCCCTGAAAATGATGTTAATACGTTAAGGGACATGGGGAAATGAAGGCAGTTGTAAGGAAGAGTCCATGCATAGGAACTACTGAGGAATATAGTGAGAGGATAAGGGAAATAATTTGGGGTGTTGCACAGTGAATACACAAAAAATCTAGCATTGAAAGTGTTGCTCTTCATTTATTGTTTATTGCTTGTTTGTTTTTTTCTTTTTTAATTATCATGAGAAAGGCAAGATTTTCATGCAGCTGTGGGATTAAATGCAAATAAAATGAGCAAGTTCTTAGATGCACAAACTCATTAGAAATCTTAGATTTTCTCCTTAGATTAAAAAGACTGTGACAACAGTGAATGCCATAGTTGTCAGAGACCATGTTCACCTGTGTGTCATAAAACACTGAATAAAGGTAGAAAAAAAAAATTATGAGCAGCACATCATACAGAGAAAATCTGAAGAACAGAGAGGCACAGTGTTTTCTCAAGGGGCAGGAAAGAAAACAAAGTGCCGCAATCCCTTCCGCAGCATTATATCCACTGAACCATGCAGGGATTGTGTGGCTTTCTTCTTCATTTTAAATTTTCCTTACAATTTCAGAATTACCAGTGAAGTCGTATTTGTGGCATCACCTCCACAAATGTTACATGACTTCTTAGAGAACAATAACACATCTATGGAAGTCAAACACACAGGAGACCTTAAGTTCTCAGAAGGGTAATTGCACTTCCATTTCCAGACTTTCCTCAGGCAGTTTGATCTCAAACAGAGTGGACAGAGCCATTTTGGACACATCACTGTGAATGCCTTTGTACCCAGACTCCACTTCCAAAGAGGATTTGAAACAGGTGATTGAGCTTGGCTCGTCAATTTGTAACTAGAGGGTGATGGGAAGGTGGTGCTAAATCCTGTTATTTCTTTTGTTCATTCTCTGTTACCTCAGGAGTGCAACTACTGACCCACAGTGTGCCAGAAATACCATAAATGAGGCAAGTGAGAAAATAAAGGCATTTGCCTTTACTCTTCTCACATTTACAATCAAAGTGGTCTTCTTTTTGGAGGCACTATCTTAATAATAATGTTACTTCAAAATTCAGGTTATATACTGGTTGTACATACCTCTATACCTCTCTTACTGCATAACTTCAGATTGCTATAAATCTTGGGTTTGAGTACTCTGAATGTAGTAGAGTTTTCTTAAGAGGAGTGCAGGAATTTGAAACAAAAGTTTGTTGTGCCTTTCTGTAGTTGTCAGACTTAAAAACATAGTCTTTTAAATGAAATCTGGATCAATGTCAGTATTTTTATACTGCTGTCATTTAAAAATAGATTTCTTTTAACACTTGAATTTCACTCATCATGTAAAACTACATAAACTTTCTGTTCATCATCAATGATGTTTTAAAAGATTATGCATTGATATAAAAATTTCTAGCAAATGCTCACAGTCATCCTCTGTTCCTCAGTGCAAGACAAAACTGCTGGTAATTTAAAATGTGTCAGGCATGGCTCATATAGCCAGTGCTGGATCAGGATAAGGAAGAGGCAGTACTTTTATCCCTTCTAGTGCTCCAGTATCCTAAACTATTGTAAGCCATCTCCAGGCAATTGTGACCCATACCCAGTTGGTGAGCCTGAGCAGCTGTCTCCACAACCATACAAAGGGAATGGCCGCAATGATACCATTGTCAAGTTCCCATATGGATTTTTGACGTATTTATTACATGTTTCTAAAGACTGCATCTTCCGGGGATTAGCACAGAAAGGTACAGCCTTCAACATTACAGTTTATAAATAGGAGTTCAACTTCCACAAGCTTTAGGTCACTTTAAAAGTCCACTCCCAAGTTACCAGGAAACATAGGAGCTCTGGATTTCAGGCAAGTCAGATGTTCTTTATAAGGTTTATTTGCTCCCCTAGCCTTCAGTGGCACCTAGTGGAAAAGAAGCAGCTTGAAAGAAAGAACAGTTTGGAGGGAAAAAAGCAAACATGAAATCTTTTTCCAGCTCCATCAAACAACCTTCCTCCAACCCCTCTGAAGGAATAAGGATGTGGAGTGGCTACATGAAAAATGAACAAGCTGCTGGTATGGAGTAGAACTAGTATATAGTGGCAACAAGAGCCTGTTCTGTTGAGAAAGGGTTGCTATTCAAAGCAAGTTCAAAAGTTAACACGTGGAGGTGGAAGAAGAGCTAAATACGGCACAATGAAAAAGCCAGCAATCCTGAAAGAACAGAGGGGGTGCAAAAGTGATGAGGAAGGGTGGATCTGAGCTGGGGGACAACTGGAATTATTTAGCTTCTCTTATTGGAATTACATACAAGGTGTTGTACCTTTTTTACTAGAGCAGACATTGAGTCATGTCTACCCTTTTAAAAGTCATGGTGGGCAGATTAATAAAGTTTGGGGTTGGTTTTTTTTTTTTTTTTTGTTTTGTTTTTTTTTTTCATCTTTTCTGACCATGACCCTGTAACTTAGTAATGCAGATAAGATTATATCTTGTTCTGGGAGAACACGTGCTGTGCATCCTCGTAGCTCTGTGTCACATTATATTATTGTGAAGTCATTTACAAATGGTCCTTGCTGCTTCAGCTACTCTTCAGGGATGAAACTTTAAGCTTCCGTGTCCCTCCACTCCCCCCACACCCCATATGGTACTTTTACTGGAAAACTTTAGTGAGTAAGAGAACTTGGCAAAAGCTTAAAGGGTAGCATGCAACCAAAATAAAGCATTCCACAAAGCATTGATTTAGCACATGCTAACACATACCACTTAGCAAAATCCAACCCATTTGGTCCCAAGTTACCCAAAATATTAAGAAAGAAGATCAAGAGAAGAAGAAGAAGTAGAGAAAGAGAGAGAAAAAAAGAAACATTGCTATTATTCCTAGATCTAGCAGAGATTCAACTATAGGAGTCTAGAAAATGGAGGGTTTGAACACTGCACCCTTCAAACATACACACACACACTTGAGTTGGTCCAAGCCAGTAATTAATATAATAATCTAGTGTCTCACAGTCACCCTTTCTATTTTTCCTCAAAAGAAATGTGAAGCTTCACTGATGACAAAGTGAATTAGACATTCAGCTTCCATCAAAATTCTAAATATTAGTATAGTTCTGCTGCTTCACTCCATAGCTTCACTGGGGTCTTTGAGAAGGGCTCTCATGTGTTAATAAAAAGTTCTTTAATGAGTGTTCATCTCCCTCCATAGCCAGAATAGCTCTTCCTGTGTATCATACTTTCACTGCTTTTCTGTGAAACACTTGCTATTGTTGTTTTGAGAGTCTTTTGCAGGATTTTTAGGTCTTACAGAGATGCTGTCACCTCCGAACAGTTGAAAAAGGCCAAATTAAAGTCCACTAGTGGATTCTTTCCCTCCTTCTACTTGAGCTGCAAAATCAGTCACTGGATACTGGATTTTTTTCTTGAAAGAACAACATACTGCTCACTTCAGTGCTCACATATCTTTGGCAGAGTTTTCAAGCAAATCTCATTGAATGCTAAATATCCAGACTTTGAAAAACTTCATTTCTCTCCTGTTTTAGTCTTTTCCTATGTATGTTCTTTTTTTAATTCATCTCCAAATACCAGGTGTGATGACCTGAGCATATGATAACTTTGCTGGGTAGGTGACTTGTTAGTTTGTTCTACACATTCTGTCCTTTCATCCAATTCAGTACTGAGGCCAAAGGACAAAAAAACCTGACAGGCAATTTATCAATAATTGTGGCTCCATCCTATGGAGCTACTGCATTCCCAGCAGTACAGACTTGTCCTCATAATGCCAAATACAAAACTGCTAGAGTCTGTTTCTAGCACTAATCCTACAGCAGCACTCATATGAACTGCTTCAGTCATAACCCATGGTATAATAAAGGAAGGGTTAAGAGCACTTTGATTACTAGAAAATTACACTACCCTAAACCTGATGAAAATAGTATTTCCCAGTGTTTATTAGATGAATTCAAACATCACCTTGTTAGTGTGGGAAAAATTTTGTAAATATTAGTATTTAATATCCTGGTATTTAAGGAACCAAATGTAAGCCTTCACATATATATTTGAGTAAGAATTCAGCCAGACATTCTGCTTTGAGTATTCAACCTATGCACAGCATCACTGATAATAAGGAAGGCAATATATACTTAATAGGACAGAATATAGTTAATAGAAATTAATGAATTAGCTATAATGCTGCCCTTCTTGTGATTACAAAGGTGTGACAGGACAGTTCTGTACTTTGTTTATACATTCTAACTTTCAGATAGCAAAAATAAGACTTCAGGATTAAGACTTACTTTGATGTAAGTAGGTAAGCACAGAGAACCAAAGTTTGGATCCACCAAAGTCAGAACATCTTCCAATAACGTTATTTCGTACTGCAGTTGGATATGATTGACACCTCTGGTGTACTCCAGTTCAAGTACCGACTTGTTCTCTGTATTGGATTTTAAATGCAATATCTTAATTTCCTGACACCTTAGTTTTTCTAACAAATAGTCCCACTTATGGAGTACTTTGAAATGCATCATATTTTCATGTGAATATCAAATAGTGTTTTATATTTTTCTACTGAGTGATTCCATTATTCCAGCACACACCACATTTTCCCTAACACCAATATACTCTACATTTATCTTACCTCTTCCTTCCTTTTTCCTCCTGTTAAGTGCTAACAATATAATGAAAGCCGCAAACAGATACATTTCATATTTGTTGACCTGATTACCTTTAATTTTAAAATAAGGTACTGTAATTTCTTTCCCCCTCTTGGGCTGTGTAGTACGCTCTAGAAACTATATTGCTTGTTGATATATCTCTAGAAAACATTTTTATACCCTTATAATATTGCTTGGGGAATATATAATACATGAAGCACTTAGAAGGGTGAACGGATGTGGCTGTTTGCAGTGCCATTTAATATGGTTCTGGGATGGCAGAAGAATTTTATTGGTGTTTTATTAGGGTTTTTTGTGTTTTTGTTTTTTTGGGTTTTTTTGTGTTTTTATAGTAACTAAGATATTTATCATTCCCTTGCATTCTTGAAGAATCACCAAAGTCCTGCTTGAACCAACTCATCTAAATTTACTTTCAAAGTAAGTACTTCCAGAATTTCTTTAACTTAAATCTGACAGAAGACATTTATTCTAGTCATTGCCACTAAGAAACAATGTTAAGTAAGCTGTATGGGATCTGCACAGTCCAGTTCTGTATACAAGAAGTCCAGGAACTTCTCTTTTGTGAAATGTGAGACCTTCCCAGCATAAACTCTCCCACAAAGAGAATGATTCTGGTGCTGCCTACAGAATATGGAAAATACACTGTCTCCAGCCTTTGTACAACACAAGCTAAAGGTAGAAACACTTTTAAAACCATGTAGGGACTATTCAATCTTGCTAGTTCCACCTGCTTATTAATTTAAATGTGCCTAGTTTAATATGCATCTCTTGGGGAACTTTCATTATATGAGTAGCTCTAGAAGCCAGTGCAGCAATAACACAGGTGAGAGTGAAAAAAATTTATAATGACATCAGGGTGATAGGTAGAAATCTTGTTTGCTGTCTGCCTATGTTCAGGTCAGACTTAGTTACTACTCTGAAACCTTCCTTTCATAACTTTTTTTAAAAATCCAGAGAGGATAAAATTAATTAGGAAAACAGAGCTATTTTGCAGATGAAGGTCTCCACCTATCAAAATAATGTGCCTCTGTTCAGGGCTTATAAGCCTAATTGCCCCCAAATAGCTGCAGGATAGTCAGCTGCTATTTTTAGAATTTGTGAATAGCCAAGGGAAAAATAGAAATGTACAGTTGGAACAGAACATATGTATCATTAACTAGAAAAGCTTGTTTTCAAAGAACATTTGCAGATGCCTTTTAGAGATTCTCTTTCCATCATCTGTAACAGTCTCCTTGTCTTTTTTTTTCTATCTGCTGAAGAACTGGATATTCTCCAGGAGCCTGATCTAGCAGGAGCTAGTACTGCACAAGCAGTATGAGTAGTTATCACTGGTGCTTGATTCTCTCTGGAGCCACTGATGTCCAGGAGTTATAACTATCTTCCAGAGACCCTCAGCATTTCACAGGATGAGCTCTAAGCTGAAGGATAGTAAGAGTCAATGTTGACTGCTAATGTCTTTCCTCATTAACAACACAGTGAGTAAAACAAAAGGTATATCATCACACTTCAGCAAATATAGCATTTGTATTCATATCTGAAGATGAGAGGTAACTTTGAAATTCAAGTAGTCAAAAAAAAAAAAATTTAAAAAAAATCCTTAAAACAGTCCCCATTGGAAGCACAGTACTTCTGTGCTAAAGTTAACCTTGATACTCAGAATAGAGGCAGAAAGGGAGAAACAAACTGGTATTACCTTGTGCCACAGGATTTATAGCAGACAAATCTTCCCTGCCAGCATCACAGAAGGTGGGAGCAAGGGGACTTGAAGGGAGAACTGGCACTGGTGATTTCTTCTGCCTAGTCACCTGGTTGTGTTCCCTCAGACCCTCTTTCCCTCACATCTTGTCCATAAAATAGGTAAGTGAGCCACGCTTGTGGCAGTTGACATACAGTAATCAATTTTCAATGCTGTGTGCTCTGGGCAGCCCCAGATGGTTACTGGGTCCAACCAAGAGCACAGACCACCAGGGAAGGGCTTGGGGATGAGGCAGGTCCAAGGCTAATCGAGGAAGTCAGTTTGCAAGCTGGGGCTTGGGTCAAGGGAGTCAATGGTCAGGAACAGACACAGCTGAACTGGAAACCAGGACTGTTCCCAACATGACTTGGGCAGGGGCTAAAGGACCAGAGCTGACCTTATATAGAGCCCTTGGACCCATGAGCAGGGTAGGGGGAGAGATCCCATGTGAGACTGATTAGGGACATTAAAGCTTATTGTGCCCTCACAGCTCCAACAGCCCAGAGAAAACAGACGACTGATGAAGGAAAAGCCTATTAACAAATTATTTTTGTCACCCTTGAAGAAATTCTGTAATAGCATCCAGATATATTGGTGCCATTTAATCATGGGAAAGGTGCTAATTGTCATCTGATAATGAAACAGTAACACAAATGTATTGTAGCAAATCTATGAACTGATTCAACAGACAGCCTCCGAACTGTGTGAAAAATGTAAATTCAATACTCACATCAAGAGATGCAGTCATGCACACAGCAAAGTAAACAAGCACTGGGCAGGTATTGACCATTCACATATTTAATGTCATGGGAAAGACCAGGGGGGAGGAGGGGTGGCTGGAGGGCTACATGCCTGTAGTTAACCTGTGCCTTGTCTCAGCTCAAATTCACAGATGACTTTGGCCAGAGATTTAGGACATAATTTATAAAAACATTTAATCATCTAAGCAAGCATGAATAACATTTGCAGTGAGGCTTAATCAGCTCCTTAAAGGCCAGGGATATATTTGTGTGTCTTCATGTATTAAGATAGGCTTAAGAACCCACATACATCTTCTCCTGAGTTGGGGTCACAGAGACTGAAAAGCAGAGATGATGATGTTTATCCTCTTCTTGACACATGCCTCCCAGAGTCTCACTGCCTGCTTTATATCATCAGGGCATAGACATGTATACATACACCGAAATATATATGTAGATTAGATATAGATATAGATATAGATGAAATGGGTATACATCTAGCTATAAAAGGAGTGGGACTAGCATTGTAGTTTGGCTGCTATGGCAAGTAATATCAATACTGTTGTTTTGGTACTTATTAATGTATGTGTGTATAAAAAAATAATAATAAAATATATAATATACATACTGCCACTTAATCTTACAGTGCCTTAGATCTTAGTTATCCATATCTGTGGGAAAGGAAGGCAAACATTTCTGCAAAGTGACAAGAGAAAGGCTTTGGAGCAAGACACAGAAGGCAGATTCCTCTCAATGCAATACAAATTACAGAATCACTGATTATGCTGAGTTGGAAGGGACACACAAGGATCATCAAGTCCAACCCTTAGCCCTGCACAGGACCATCCCCAAAGAGTCACACCATGTGCCTGAGAGTGTCATCCAAATGCTTCTTGAACTCTGTCAGGTTTGGTGCTCTGACCACTTCCCTGGGGAGCCTGTTCCGGTGCCCAACCACCCTCTGGGGGAAGAACCATTTTCTAATATCCAACCTAAACCTCCCCTGACACAACTTATGGACCTTTCCTCAGGCTCTGTCACTGGTCACCACAGAGAAGAGATCAGTGCCTGCCCCTGCTCTTCCCCTCACAAGGAAGTTGTAACTGCAGTGAGGTCTCCCCTCAGTCTCCTCAAGGCTGAACACACCAAGTGCTTTCAGCCTCTCTTCATACAGCTTCCCCTCAAGGACCTTCACCATCTTCATTGCCCTCCTTTGGACACTCACTAACAGTTTTGTGTCTTTCTTATAGTGTGATGCCCCAAACTGCACACAATATTCAAGGTGTGGCTGCTCCAGTGCAGAGCAGAGCAGGACAATCCTCTCCTTTGACCGGCTGGTGATGCTTTGCCTGATGCTCCCCAGGGCACGGTTGGCCCTCCTGGCTGCCAGGGCACTGCTGACTCATATTCAACTTGCCATCAACAGGGCCCCCAGGTCCCTTTCTGTGGCATTGCTTTCCAGCATTTTATTCCCTGGTCTGTACATAAATCTGAGGTTTGATAAGCAGGACTTTTCTCTCATGAAGCTGTGACCAGTGACTACATTGTTTTTTCAGGTGTTTTCCAATATTTCCCACAATAATCTTCTCCATAAGTTTACCAGGCACTGAAGTGCAACTGATAGGCCTGTAGTTTCTTTCACCCTCCTTACCCTTCTTGAAAATCAGGACAATGCCTGCCAGCTTCCAGTCAGCTGGTACCTCTCTGGAATCCCAAGACTGCTCCAAAAGCATCAAGAGAGGTTGTGTGATATCAGGCATCTCTTTGAGGATTCTGGCTTGAATCCCATCAGGCCCTATAGATTTGTAGGGATACAACTGGAGTAGCAGATCCCACACACTTTCACGGTTGACTGGGAGTTGATCATTCTCACAGTCACGGTCCTGCAGCTCAGTGCACTGAGACCCCCTTGCTCCATCATCCATATTGAAGACAGAGGCAAAGAAAGCATTAAACACCTCTGTCTTGTCTCTGTCACTGTTAGTAAAATGAGCATCTTCATGCTGTAACATGTCAACAATATTTCTATATTGCCTATTACCCTTAATATATTTTAAAAAACTTTTCATTGTCCCCCACAATTCTGGCCAGCTTCAACGTCAGTTGAGCTTTGGCCACACAATTTTTTCCCTACAGCAGCAAGCAACATCTCTGAATTCTTCCCATGTCACTTGACCTTGTTTCCAGTGGGTATACTCCTTCCTTTTCTGCCTTATCTCCCAGAGGAGTTCCCTGCTCAGACCCAAGCTGGTCTTTTGCCTACCCTGCTTGACTTCCAACATTTGAGAACTGCCGTTCCTGTGCCCTCAGGAAGTGATGTTTGAAAAGCGAGCAGGACTGATAGACCTCAACACCTGCAAAATGTTTTTCCCAGGGGATCTTACTTACTAATTCCCTGAGCAGTCTGATATCTGTTCTCCTCATGTCCAGAGTTGAGGTTTTGCTGGCACTTTTCCTCCTGTCAACAGATACTCTAAACTCAGTCACTTCGTGATCACTGTGGTTAAGACGAGATCTTCACTCACTAGATCCCCTCTGTTGACAAGCAACAGTTCAAGAAGGCATCTGTCTGAGCTGGCTCCCTTAGGACCTGTTCCATAAAGTTGTCATCCAGGTTTTTTAGGAATCTTCTGGCCCAGGTTGTAACAGCTGTGTGATGCTCCCCAACAATTTCTGGCAAGCTGAAATACCTCATAAGGGCAGTTGACTTGGAAATTAGGAAACCTTTGTTCTCTTGCAAATTGGGAAAATGGTCAGCTTAGAAGTGGGTCTTTTTTCTTTTTTTTTTTTTTTCTTTGTTTGGTTTGGTTTTCTTGTTGGTTTTTGTTTTGTTTTGTTTTTTCCTTTTTTGACTTGAGAGAATAAAGGAATAAGTTCCTCTGCAACCCTGCTGGGATCTGAGGCTGCCATGGGACCACAGGCACATTTAACCTGGTTTGTAAACCACCCCTGACCGCTGACAAGCCATGCTCCAACCTGACATACTCTAAAAAGAGTACAGTAAAACTTGTAGCCTCAGCAGGAGACATATTTATTCAAGCTTTGTAAATGTGTGTATTGCAGCATAACATCCCTTTGTTGCTGATAACTTCTAACAGACTCTCCCACAGAGGAAAGTGTCATATTAGACAAATATTTGTGCAGCTGGTAGCAACTGCATATAATAACCATCATTTATATTTTACCAGAATTCCTCATCCAATATTTTCCATATTAAATTTTGAGTGCAAGCATTTATTACTTAAGAACACCTCTCTGCAGCTGAGCACAGGAATTATGAGACTCTCACCAGAGTGCATACTACAGGTAACATGATGACACTTGGCAAGTCTCACTTCTTTGCCCTGGAAAAATAAGGGCTGGAGGTACATCTCAGTGTCTGGCAAAAGTCTGGTACTGAAGTCCAGTGAGTGGCATTAAGAATCTACACATAACCAAACCAATATTCTTCAAAAGAAGAATAAAAATACAGTTATCTTAGAAGTCAGTAAACTTATATGGAGGACTGTTAGATGCAAACCAGAGCACACTGCTACATAACCTCTAAAAGCACCTGAGGCAGAGGGCCTGCCAGGATGGTGTTTTACATCTGTATTTCAATTTACCCTTCATTCTACTCAGCAAAAAATAGAGGTCCTTTTGTGAAAAGCTGAGCACACCTCTTGCCAGTTGATGGGGAATGCACATGGTGGATTTATGCGGTGGAACTCCTGCCTGCGAACCCCAAAAACCCAAGAGGATTAGTGTTTCAGCCTGAGAAATGTGCACAGCAGTAGGTCTCGGCCCTGGATGGGAAAGCCCAGCAATTACTCACTCTTGCTCTGTTTTCTGGACACTACATAAGAGCAAGCAAAACACCAAGCAAAAGAAAACACATAAAACAAAATCAGTGAATTGATTCTAATTCTAGTGGTGTAGAGAGATGTTTAATAAGTAGACATTGAGTAAAATAAATGTGCTGCATTATAATGCTTCTTGATCATAAATCTAAATGTCAGCTAAATGGTATTGTTGTTCTGATTCAAAACTATTTATCTAAAACACACCAAGGCAGACAGATCCATATGTATTTGTGGTTGAGAAGCACATTTCCAGCCTGCAATTTAAATGGAATCAGAATGATTTCATCTATTCTTTATACTGCCTTCAGCCTGGGTTTCCAGAGGTGTTTCCAGCAAGCATTAGTTTTGAGACACAGATATATCTATGATTTATTTATATGGGACTGAATCAGAAAATATTTAGTTCAAAACTAGAAAACAAGTCCTGCTGTCCATGGAAATTTTGTTTTCAGAATAATTACAAGGTTTCAAGAGTCAGTTCATTTAAATGGCTGATTTGTATTACACAAATCTGGCTTTGCATACTATTAAGAGAATCATCTGAGTGGAAGTAAAATTACTCTTTGTGGTAAAGAGCCACCTAATCATCATTTCCATTTTCTAAACAGTTGTTTATTACACTAATATGACCACACACCACATCAAATCTGGATTTTAGCAGATTTCCCTGAATAGGCCAAAATTCAGAGTGGAGGCAAATTTTTTAGAAAACTGTGTACTAAAAAAATTCACAAAAATATATCCACTTCTAAGAGTAGTACAATCAGTCCAGTTTGAGACATGGGGCATTAACTGGTTGAAGGATGGGATGTAATTCTTTCCCTGCCATAAAAGGCTTTGCACAGGGCTCACTATAGAAAACAAAGGGCAGTGCCCCATTTTGAGGAACAAAACACTGCCCACTGTAGCATGAGTAGGAGTTTCAGCCCTCGTTATGACTTGGCTTGTATGTCTCATGTAGATACACTTGGAGATGTGCCTGTGCAGGGAGTCAGCAAGTCCTCTCTGTGCAGTGCAGGGGTGGATAACTTTCAAATGCACACAGTGGTTTAGGAAATACAATAAGATGGTACACCGAGATTAAACCCCAGAGAAACAGAGAACAGGGAACACACAGAGGCAGCTTCACCTTCACTGACCTGCTAGACAACAGAATTTGTGGGCTGCAGAATAAGACACAGTTGCTTCACTACAGGAATAACTCCCTGCTGCCCCAAAAACTGTGCCATCACAGAGCGTACCTTGCTCCCTGGTTACTGCTGGGACCAGCACAGCTCTGAAACACCCATTTGCCACATATATTCACGGTTTTGCTCTGAACCAAGCAATCCATCCTACCCAGTTGTGGTAAGAAATACAGTGAAGAATTATGCCATGCTCCTGTGAAGACTGAGTTTTCTCATTAGCTGTTGAAAATATGTGTGATCTTCTCCACGCCTGGCATTAAGCAATGCTATCATATTTTTTGGTTTTGTGATATAACAGAAATTTCATTTCTCCATTATTTCTTCTTACATTCACATCTGCAAGAATGTGCTGCTCTAATTTAGTGACTTAGGTGAAGACACTAGAAGAGTAGAAAACAATCATTCAAAACCTCATTAAAATGACTCAGCTCCAAATGGGTCTGATAATCATGAGAGTATAAAATAAATGAAGAGGAAAATGCTGTTAAAATTGAAGAAATCAAAATCATGCCGCTTTCTGTTTTTTCAGCATTTTGCAAAGATCATCCCTTCTCTAACTCAGATTCCATCTATTTATAATAGCTATCACAGCCATAAAAACAACTTTTCATACTCGTTTGTGTCTCCACCACCCTGAGGTAATCTCTTTTGAAATCTTCTCTGTGTTTATCAACTCACTCTGATTAGAGAGGACAACACTAAGAGACTGTAAAGGCCTGTTTCTCCTACTGTTAGGCAAAGCAGCTGTGCTTTTAGAATGCTTAAATCTGTGGGCATCTCAGGCACTGGTCTTGGTAAATAGTCCCTCTATTTTTTAATAGGCAAAGTGAGACTGTTGATCTCAGTCTTGACAGGAGGGAAATGTACAAAATGTGTAGTCACCTGACTTAAAAGGCCTGGTCACAAGCCCTGGGAGCAAAGTAACAAGCTGGTGAGATGCAAGGCTCATCCCTGTCCATACTGCTGGTGATGCAGATGTTCTTGGTACCCATGAGTCATCCTCAGGGCAAGGAGGATTTCACTTTTGGAGTGATCAGCTGAGGGCTGAGGGCTTGAGATAGATCACTCAACATCAGTTTACCTCACAAGAACCATTTCGGAATATGGTCCTGTGTCCTAATATCATGTTTTTAAACTTTCAAAATAAGACAGAGCTCTGGAAATAGGGTAATGATCAGAATAAGTTTAATTGCCTGTGACTGAAAATCAGGTGATTTCATCAAATTTATGGAAAATATTTTGTTGTTGTTTGTTGTGTTTTTTTTCTCTTATAAATTCAACTAGTTCTGAGGCCACACCTATTTTCCCAGATAGCTTTCTGCTGAGAGTACAAAAATTCCTTTCCATAGTTCTCCACACTAGATGTATGTACCTGAGCCTGTAACACAGATAAGTTAAAGCTATCATCTATACTTACTTCACATTTTACTTAAGATGCCTTGAAATTGAATTATTTCTTGAAGCTAGTGCACTCTTAGTGGGAAAGAATAAAAATTTTGTATTAATTCTATTAGAGCTGATTAAATATTTACCAAAATGCACTTCTGACAAAGCTAATTAGAAACGCTATTAAAAAACCTTAGATAGATGCTTATGAAATATTTAAATATCTGGAATAAAACATTTACAAGCTGCATTAAAAATTACTTTGATAAAAAAGTGAAATTTCAAAATCAAAGTAGAACCTCCTGAGTTTACCTAATTAATGTATTTCTTGTGACCCAAACACACTTGTAAACATTTTTCTATAATAGCTTTGGAACACTGGCTTTCCATGATGCTACAATCATCATATTTTCTCTGGAAAATTGATAGCGTTTCAGTGTAGACAATATTTTCCTTGCTGTTTCTAACTGCATTTGCTCAGTTGAAAGCTGAATTCAAATCACATACGTGCTCTCATGAAGCTACACTACTTTATTTACTAATACAGACAGATCTAACCATGGACTAAAAACATTTACTAGCTAATTTTTTTTTTTCTTGTTTGCTGCCTCTCAAAAGTCTCTGTGAGCATTAATAGCTCCATTTCAAAGGCAATTTTTCTGGAAGGAAAGTGAACGCAAACACCACCATAATTCTCATCCACAACCTTCTCTGTATTCTTCCAGCAGCATCAGAGAAATGGGATTAATACTGAAGATTCCTCATTACCAAATGGGAGGACACAGTCAATTTTGGGGTGGAAGCTATGTACAAATGTTTTAAGAACATTTAACTTTTTATATTCCTTCATGACTGAAAATAGTCCTCCTACTACTATGTGGAGAAATTACCCTTCTGAGAAAATAATGTGTGTGTACAAAGGTAGGAGTGTAGTGGAATGCTCTTTGCTGTTTGCCTTCCAGAGTGATAACTCTTCATTTAAACTTTTCCTGGGACTTTGCACAAATAGATGAAATTTTAATTCTCCCTGCTTCTGTTCAATGCATTGTGCAATTGATTAGTCTCTTTGTTTCTAAACGTGGTTGCCTGAAGGCAACCTCATCATTCAGCAGTAAGGAAATGTGTCACATCACATAAAAATTAGTCACTGAGATGAGAGTAGGATGAGTTTTCCTACTTCCTTGATTATGCGTCAAACAATCTTGTTTTGCAGCAATCCCAGAGTTCCTACCATGGACAATTCCTGAGGTCTTTTTGATGACTGAAGAGCAGTCAGGAAATTCCCTGGTGTCACTTTTGACAAAATTGATTACTTTGCCTTCAGGCATTGTTGGTAGGAAGATATCTTTAATCATGTGGTGCTTCATTTGCAGTCTTTGAAGAATGCTTCTAACTGGCCAAACTTTATTTTATAGAGGTGCACTTATAAAATAATGGTAGTCAAACATACCATCACCCTCACATGCACCTTTTCCTAAATCTCAGCTAACCCCAGAGAAGCAGAGAGAAAAGGTGAATATTTTTGGAAAACAGTTCAAAATATAGCCTGGCTACTTCAGAGAACAAGAAGGAGAATGTATGCTTGGTTTGCCCATTTGAAATATGCCCTAACAACCATTTCAGAGGGAGGTCCTTTGAAGATGACACTTGAAATTCAGCAGAGCTGCTCCCCTTTTTCTTCCCTTGCTCTCTTATGCATATGGCAGTGATATGCATCTTACAGCTCCCAGGAAATTTCTTCCACTTTTGGTTAGAGGCTTTGAAAAATCTCTCTGTGCACAGATACAATCAAAACTTGTTAAGAGCTCAGAGAGCCCATCTGCAGTGAAATGTTCCTACCTGGGTCTGCAGGGACAGAGCAGGACTTTCCCTTCAGCATCATCTCTGTTTCACACGGGAGAAGTGAGCTCTGTGGCAGAGCCTTGGTGAGACTCTGCAGGACCCAGGGCTGTTTTGAACTGTGGTTTTGTCCTCATTCACTTCTTTTTTCTCGGCTGAGAGGGCAGAAAGACAGTACAAGTTGAGCCTCTGTGCCCAGGCTCCAGCCTTCCTGAGTGCAGGACACATACCTGTCTGGTCTTGTGTGTTACTCTGTGCTGGGGTGAACACGGAGTGGAGAGCAGAAATCCCCTCTCAGTGGTGCCCAGGTTATGCACAAGAGAAAGAGGGAAGTAGCAAGGAAGCCTGGCAGGAGCAGAATGGGACAAGGATGCAGCGAAACTGAGAAGAGACTGAAATTATAAACAGGAGGCAGAAGGTAGCAGAAGAGAAAAAAATCTGAATACTGGAGATGTTGAACTGCAGGAGAAAACTATAAAAAGGAGACAAGAGGGGCAAGGAAGCAGCAAAAGTAGATGAGAGCAGAGTGGGAAGGAGGCAGGATGTAGACACAGGGACTGAAGAATTTGCAGCCACTGATGAATCCCCTCCTGCACAATCTGTAGCTGAACTCCAATGATCATGAACAAAAATAAAAGTTCACACATAATTTTTTCTGTCTTTTATTTTATAATCAAACAAGCATGGTACCTGGGTAATCCAAGAATGCTCCCTATAGAAAAGTAGTTACACAAATGAATAGAGTGAAGATATTGGTTATGTGACATTTCTCAACTGTGACTATTATAAAACCAGAGCTGATAAGAGAAAGAGAGGCATAAGTAAAGAAAAAACAGAACAAAAAGATAGAAAACAATAGACTTAATGGAACAGAAATGCTGTGAAGATAAGAAGACAGAATGAAATTGGAAGATGAAAGGAAAGAAGATAACAGTGAAGGAAGGTGCTAGAATAGTGTTTCTCAGACTTTCTGAAACCATGGGTGTATTTGGTCTCTGTCTCTGTAGACCTCCAGTGGGCCCAGACACTTGGTAAAATATTTATGGTGTAGTAACAGTAGCGAGGATCTTCACTAATGAGTTTATTAGTCATACAGGTACATAACTGTACAAAAACAGTAATAATGAGAGTAAAAAGAAAATAAATAATTAAATAAAATCTCAGCCATGGAGAACTCAAGCTGGTTGCCTGGAGATCTGAAGAATGCAGCTCATTCAGCCCCAGACTACTAAATCCAGGAGAGTACAGTGAATCAATTACAGCTAGGGCTACCCAGCCATAATTTTGTCTCTAAAGTACAAGGTCACTGCCTAATACTCCTCTGGGAGAGTAAACCCAATTCTCACTTCACCCATATTCATAAAGCAAGATGATTTCTGATACAGAACTTTTGGCTTTAAAATAAGCAGCATGCAATTCTCCCTTCAACATGTCTGGAAGTCTCCTGAAAACCTCCTATAAAACATGACCTCTTGGTACCACAGTGGCCTTCTTTCTTTCGCTTAAAGACCCAAAGTTTTTGAGCTGAGAAGCATTATCATTTACATACTTCTGTGCTGCTGACTTTAGTCTGTGAACTGTGACGGTGTTTTGATCAGTAATAAAAAATACAGGAGCTAAGACCTTGGAGTGAGGATAAATAAGAAGATACCACCCTTTAGTTCATGGTAGGGCACCTTCAAGGAATGGAAAGATTTGGACTTGAATTTGTGCCCCTGGTCAAAACTATGTATGCAAATTCCTGAACTTCTTCATTAAAATTGTAAAACAATTACTTGATTTTTCCGGTAATAAAAACTCAGAGCTGCACTTTCACAACCAATAAAAATAACACAAGTAATGAAACAGAAAGATGCTAATTGTATGTCATAAAAGTGGCTGTCTTCAGAGCATTTTACATTGCCTATTTCCTCTATATAAAAATGTACATATTTATCTCTTTTCACAGAACAACTAAGAATAAAATGAAAAACAAGCTTTATGCTTATCTGAAAATAAATATTAAAACTAGATATCAGCTTTATTAGATGCAAATTTGTTTATCTTTTTCATCTTAAGAGGCTTTTAAATGAAAGGACATTCAACCAAGAACCAGTGAAGGCAAAAGGATCATTGATTATCTGAACTCTCCACTTGATCTTTGCTCTCCAACTTTGATCCTAATATCAATGTCGCCCCCTAGGCATTTGTATGTCTAGCAGCATAACATTATGACAAAGAGTTTTGGGTTATTTTTACATTAGAAAAAACTAGAGCAAATACTTTTAACTGAGTTTTTTCAACGTTTTTCATTATTAATGAGAGACATTGTAAAAAAGAGGTATGTATGACATCAGGACAGCAGGACAGCAAACATTAACCAGAAAAAAAAAAAGGAAACTTCATAAATTCCCACCCTGCATTTTACAGTCAACTCCAGTTACTAAAATTAAAACCTAGAATATTGCTTTTGGCACTTTGGCTTTCCCTCTCCTCATAAGTCTTTAATTTTGGTGAGCAGAACAACTACGTTGTATATTAAGAACAGGCTCAAGGCCAAACTTTCTGACTTTCCATATGGCTGAAACACTTCTGATGCTGGCTGCAGGTGACCTGGTGGGAACATCTGTGGGCTATCCTGGGGGACTTCTACATACCTATGACTCAGAGCTGCCATGTAGCTGTGACTGAAACACAGACCTTTTCATTTTAGAAGTGTTATAATAGGGCCTGAACCATAATGCATTGATTGATACCTGCTGCTGTCTGTGCACTGACTGCAGTGGATGATGATGGCTCAGGAAAAAAAAAAGAAAAATTAAAAAAAAATAAACTTTTACGTTATATGTGTCATGACATCAATATTTTAGAAGTACTGGATAGATTGTTAAGATGTATTGGTTCTGGGCTGAGTCAGGCTTACGGTTCACTTTTTATGATTAAATCTTTTTTTCTAAATGCACAGCAAAGCAATTCACTCATACTAAGGAGGGAAACCAGGTGTCTGTAGCTCACTCTCATTGTTCCACCATTTAACCCTAGGTACATATCTTGCACTATTATTTAAAAGTCTGTTTCTTTTACCACTGTTATCTCCCAGTTCCAAACCAACTGCAGCTGGAAAGCTGTGACCGCACAGCATGACTTCCTCATGTTACTTACCAGAAACCCACACACTTAGTGCAGAAATTCAAACTAACCAGCTAAGAATGGTGCTGTCTCCAATATAAAGGATCACCAGAAAGCCAGGACAGAAAGGTCTCTAAACCAGCTCAAGGCTGATGGAGGAATTCTTCGGAATGGAATTCAGGAATTAAAAAAAAAACAAAAAAGCAAACAGGTGCATGTTTGCCCTCACAGCTACACAGCAAGCAGTTTTGCATCCTTTCTACGTTCTCTTCATGCAGTCCAAGTTTCTTGTTCCTTCACACCTGGGGTAAGTTTGCTTGCTGCTGCACACACCACTGAGGTCACTGGCAGAAGATTAACACTCTCTGATGAGACAGCAGGAACTAATTGAACTGTTATCACTGAGCATCTCAGCCCATTCTTCCCTCGATTTAAATCAGTGCATTGCAGCCTGGTTATTGAAAAACTGATTATCAAAAGGCTGCTCCCTTTGTGTATATGCATTGCTGATTCACATTAGAGAAATACAAAGCAGCTGCCGCTGCCATTGCTGTAGGAACTGCACTTGCTAACATTTTCTGGACAAGGCAAAAACCAGAAATCTATCTGTCCCCTCCATCCATAAAATGGGGACAAAGTTGTATTTCAAAGAGACAGTTAAAGGCAGGTGATCTCTGCAAGAGATCATATTAGTCTGATTCTTCTATTTTATTCAGAAGAATCACTCTATAAAAGCTGTCAATTAGAAAGCTGTCACATGAGCCTCATCAGGAAACTGACTGCCCAGGAGTGCATTTTGTCCATGCATGGATCCTTCTGTTCTGTAACAGAGAAGGTCACACGTCAGGTTTGCTTCTGCAGACCACCTTCTACATAGTGGTGGTAAGCAGGTCAAGTAAATAACTATTGCATTTGTACCATTTATTCCCTAAAAGTTCTGGGGTGAAAAAAAAAAAAAAAGTGGTTACTTTCTCAAAACAGATAGCAGCTAAAGGAGCTCACATAAAGGCTAGAAAACTGAGTCCCTGGTCAACTTCCATAGTTTGCATTTCTAAACCCCGGGGACAGACTGTGCAATGAGAGATATGGAAAGGACCCCCAGCAACTCTGGGTATCAGTCATCCCTGGCAGAGAGAACTTACCAATGGAGACAGAAACCTGAAGTTTTGGCTCCAGACAGGAGAGACAAAATAAAGTTTTTCATTATAAAACCTGAAAAAAAGCTACTAAGAGTTAAAAACTTGGTGCAGGGAATTACAGCTCTGTTTCTTTGGAAATCCAGCACAGCCTGCTCCTAAAACATCTGACCCTACAATGCTTAAGAGGTGTTAGAAAAAGTATATGAAACTAGAGGAAATTGAAAGATCAAGACTAAAGTCAGATATGTGGCACAGAGGTGTTCACAAATACAGTATTTCTTGGCTATAATTCAAGATTTTACATTCAGTCATATTGGCCCTTAAATGACAGCTGTAAATTCTTCGGAACGTCAATATTATTTTTATAGATTTTTTTAGTCAAGCTTTTTTTAAGTTTTACAGCTGGTTATTAAGTATAGGGCTTTAAATATAGCAAGTGGCATAAATTTTTAACAGCACAAAGCTGTAGCGAATATAAACTAATAAATCAATTATTATTTATTACTTTATTTTTTATTTCCATGCAAAGGTCCCAATCCTGAAACTCCCTCTACAGGTCGATTAAGGCAATCTGAGGCTCTAGACACAGCATAAAGCTAGATGTAGTCCCACCTGTTTCCTCTTTTACCTTCTTCCTTTTGCAGGGACTACACTCCATCTGTGATGTTCCTGAAAACGCTGACCACACTTCTGTTTGGATCAGCTGGCTTTACACCTCTTAATCGGATGGGCTTTCATCAGTACCCCGTGTTTCAGCCTTGTGACCTAAACATACAGGATCTGATCTCCAGCATATTCTGAAGATCCACAGCCCAAATCCAACTTCTTTTAATGACGGGACAGTTATTTTCTGTGACCAGCCTCAAGAACTGGCATCAATATTTAAGTTAAAGCAGAATCAGCATAGCTCATAGTCTGAAGTTTCTGGACAGGTGTTAAGTCATTGCCTTGAATTTAGAATCAAATTAACATCATCGATAAAAAACCAGGAGAAACATAAGTATCAGTTTTCACATTTATTAATAGTAATGTGAATGTGTAATAAAAAAAATGAAACCTTAGACTGGACCTAAACTTTGGACATTTTTTTTTAATAGGTCTCCTTCAATGGGGACATCTCTGTGAACTGAAGACCTAATACAATAGCCACAAGGAGCAGAAGGCATGTTATAAAAGCAGAGAGGCCTTTGGTTTTTCAGCAAGAACATGCGTGACTGAAAACTGTATCCAAACATTAACTTCTCAGGGATAGGTCCAAATTTTGAAAATTAACTGTTGTCTTCAGTAGAGGTAGAAAAAATTTAGATAAATGGTCCAATTTCTTCCGTGATTAGTCCCTGTAATTTTTTTTTTTTTATTATTGTGGGTCTGTCAGTAAGCCAGCTGATATCTTTGCTCTTCACTGAAACCAGCAGGAATTTTGCTTGTACCAGACAGTTAGAGACCAAACAGAAAGGAAGAAATTCATTGCCACAGGACATAGCAAAAACACTTGCTAAGACCCAAGACTATAGCAAATACTAGGCAGCTTAAATAAATTTTAAAAGAAATTTTATCTATACTCCCTAAAAAAGTGACTTTTTCCTTTTTGCACTAATAACAGAGATGTCTTTCTGATCATCAGTGTTCAGAACTGAACTAATATCCCCAAAAGTCAGTCATACTTGGCACCTCATCATTGATACACTGAGTCATCCTGTTGGTTTATACCTGGTCTTCTCTAACAGTTGCTGTGATCATCCCCTGTGTGTTTTGCCATGCCAGGACACCATATGACCATTCCCAGATATGTGTTAAGCCAGAATGTTACATCCACAGCTGCTCAGTTCTCTTTCTCTTCTCACTAACTCACAAACAAAACCAAAAAATGCAAGCAGCACATAACTCATGACATGCTTTGGTTTGTGAGTGGATTTTTTTTTTCATTACTGACCATTTAGCTGCTGATTTCACCACACAGGATGTATGTTGAGATAGTCACACAGGTATCTAGACAAAAATCTTTAATGATAAAAAAAGACATGTTAAACACCCTAATGGGCATAAACAGCAGCAATTTCAGGCCATCTAACACACATTCCCCTCATAACCTACTATCAATACTCCCAGCCAATTATCCAGTCAATGTCTTCAAGTGAATTAACACTCCCTATTGAAAAGGGATCCACCATTCAGTCTGAATTCAGACTTTTTTTGTTTGTCATTACTACTCAAGCTGCATTTAACTGGGTTGAATGCAATTCATATTTTAATGCCAAACTGAAGAATTTCTGCAGAGGAGTCTCTATGCCTACTTTTCTCTTGTGCTTTATTGTGACTCCTTAGCATTCACAGCGTGAAATGTGTTGACCAGTATAAAGATCAGAACTATATTTTTTACCTTTATGTGTCCCAAAGACTTGAGTGTAGTTTTTAGTTTCAGGTTTATGGAGTAATGCTTGCTCAATTCTGTTTAAGTACTCATTCTGTACAGCCAAGACCTTGTGTGCTTAAAATTCACTTTTTAAATGATGAAATATTTCTGGAAAGCAAAAATTAAAAAGAGTGATAAATGCATAGACAACCTTTACATAGCTCTTAACAATCTTCATCTCCTGCTCAGGCTTTGGGCAGAGGCTCTGAGAAATCTGGGACTTTTATTCCTTTATTCCTCCCCTTAACATGCAATAGGTAAAAAAACCAAGCAAACTTGCCTTTCCTAAGGCATTGATGAACAGGACACATACCAGGAAAGCTGAACTGTAATTTGCTGCTTCTTTTAGGCCACCAGGAAATGTCAGTGCATTTTTAGGCCCATAGAATGAAGGAAGTCTGTGCACAGTGAACCCACCTCATATGTAGTTCCCTCACGCATCATCCACAGATGGCACGTTTGAGATGACAAACACAGTAAAAACACTGAGCCACTGTGTTTATCTAAAACATGTATTTTTCTGGGTTTCTTCACAGCTTTCACAGTCCTGAAGGAATAATTTGTTTACACTTGACTAAAGCAAGTAATTCTTTTGCCTGCCAATATGGGGCATGCAATTCAAGACGGAGCTGAGGAATATAAAAGCAAAGACCAACAAATAGTAAAATAATGTGCCAAAGCTTGTCAAGTATAATCACTGAGGCACATTTTACACAAAATACATTTGCCTGATAAAATCTGTATTGCTCGTGAATATCAGAAGGGCCATACATAAAGAGAAGAGGCTTTCCCTGTTAGATTTATAATGCTGCTCTGCAATGATGATGAGCAAAAGAGTATGACCACTTCTCTCCACACTGCTTCACAACTCTGCACTTGGCATTGTTTGCTTTCCTTTTACCAGAATGGTGCCTTAAACAGCAGTGGTCCTCAAAGTTTCAACTCCATATTGGCTCTACAGATAAATCACAATAGTAAGAATCAGTATTCTTGTGGGCTCTTCACCTAGCTATATTCCCATTTCCTTTCATTTAACTAGAGCTCAAAATGCCACCTTTTCTACACATCTATAAATAAAAAGTGATAAGTCTTACTAAGCATGAACTGAAATACATTAAAATATTAAATGTGAATGGGCAGCATTTGGTAAGCAGTGCGACAAATAAAGACATGAATATATGTAGTCTTATCTCCCACATCCCACACCTTTTATAGTAGTCCCATGTTCCCAAGCACAGCTTTCTTTTATAGCCTGTACTAATCCAATGCTGCCTGGGAACTCTATGTTTGAGGCTTGGCAATCTAAAGCTTCCCACTGGCTGCCCAGCTGGTTACTGCCTCTTTGAGTGGGTAAGGGCAAGAGTTCTTGGTTTCTGCCAATAGCATTATTACTGCTGTGTTACCTGTCACCTCAGCCTGCTATCCATATGCACAAGGCTACTGGGAATTTAATATCTTTCAGCTATCTGAATTATAACCAGATATAATAGCTTCAAAAACTATTGGGAAGAGTGAAAGATACAGGCTGGAAACCCAACAAAATATACAGGGGATGCATCCTTTGTAGACAGTTTGCAGATTTAAATACCAACAATAAGACTTACCATGTACAAAAACTCTCATCACAAAATGTTTTGCAAATGAATAGGATAGATAATTTCATATTTTCCAAAGTGTAGCCTTTGAAACAAAGCTGTAATTCAATAAAGCACATCAACATCACTAAATACTCTCAGGACAGGGAAAGAAAAGGGATTCTGCAGGCAGCACGATTACCAGCAAGACACAAATTAAAATTCTATACTAAACAGAAAAGAGTATTTTTATTCAATGTAATGCAATGCAAAGATATCATAAAGGTAGCTAACACTGGAGCCAGACAGACACACAGTCTCAGAGCCTCTCTTAGGACATCCTCCCTTACATAAGTGATTATTTCTTTTACAGACAGTCCAGATGAAGATTTTGGGAATATTCACACGACCAATCATCAGCACTTTCAGTACAGAAGGATCTAAATTGGAAAGGGATAGTCTGTTCTGGTGAGGCCAATCCTTGGATATATATTACTCCTTTCTCCCCTGCCTGACCTTCTCCATGGCATTGCAGGGTCTCTCCATACTCATTCACATATTTTAATTCTTTGACCAAGTTGTCTGCCCAAGTTTGCCATTTTGCTTTGAGAAAGCCATTTTTGCTTTGTTTTATTTAAATAAATAGCCTTGGGATGTGGGAAGTATCCCAGAATGTGGGGGAATGCACAGATTGGAAAGAATGTAAGATACTGCAAGGACTACTTGATTATAGATTATGTGATTTGAAATAAAGGGTGAGGGAAAGAAGAGAGGTTCAAAGAAAAAAAAAAACAAAAAAACAAACAAAACCAAAAATTAGACAGTGCCTGGCCTTGAAAGCTAGGAGAAGTAGTATACCTCGAGGATGAAAGTGGAAAATTTATTCATCAGTTTATGTCTTTGAGAATTTTTATAAAGTACCTCTTATGACAACACCATAGATCCTCTGGCTGCAGTGGAACAGAAGCACAGATTGATGTGTTAGCCAAAAACCAGTGTTACCTGTACTCCCAGGTCACACATGCTGGGTCATACTATTGATTCATTGATCCTGAAAAGGCTACTGAATTGATAATGGACACTTCTTGGAGGTGCCTATCCAAGCACTGATGCAATCCATGACTGCATAACCAGTGAGACCTCACAGATTTGCAGCACAAGGTGAGACAACTAGCAAGACATCTTGTTAAGTTCTATGATTCTGTATCTTATTAATGTGCATTAAAAAAAATTCTCTACTGCTGAAACTGAGTGAAATACAATTTATTTAAGAAGTCCCGGGTTCAAACTGGCAAAGTTTTCCAAGCTGCACATACTCAGGGAGCCTGGAGATGTTATCACTCTGGATTTAAAGTGTTAATCAGTGACTAGGGCAAAAAATGAGCCATTCCAACCCAGAAAAAATTTCTTGGGTCCAGTTTGGGAGTTACACTCCCAATCTCCTTAGGTCCCAAAGGCACTATGTTATTAAATGTGAGTGTTGTCTACTGCAAACAGAGACTCCAAGAAATCATTCTCAGCTTTCCAAAGCAATTTTCCAGCCTCTGATTTTTTTGTATAAAATTGTTACACACTTTTTCTTTTTCTCAACTATGCAGTAATTTGAATGGAGTGTGGTTGCTGCAGGGAATTAATCAGAGGAGGTGGCTGAACTTCACTTCCAAGTCATTAGTAGAGACTGCTATAGTTGGGTGCAGGGGTCAGTGGAGTGAGTAAACCACAGCCACAGAGCTGTGACCTACAAGGACAGAAATCCACCTTCAATTTTTTATGTTTGTTTGTATTTAAAGGACCAGAAAGAGTTTTGGAGAGTTTCAAAATCATGGCTTGATAATGCCTACATTCTTCCCTGTGATTTATCACTGATTATGTTGCAGATGATCTCAGGAGCAAAGACCTTTCCATCCCCTGTCAGAAGTATCCTGATGGTCTGAAATCTATTTTCTCTGGCTTTTTATATTCAGAGGAAAGATAGTTCAGCACTTTTTCACATTTCTTTCCCCTGCCTCTGAAATATGGAGCTGCAATATACACACACACATGCAGACCTCCATCATGGAAGAACATGAGAATAAATAAAGTACTGTAACATTTTCTCCTTTGAGAAATTATACAAAAATAATCCATTATCTGCAGCCAAAGGAGATATACTGAATTTTTAAGAATACACTTGAAGATGGAGATTGCTTAAAATTCTTCTGGTCCCCCAGTCAAACCAGTCATCAATATGCCACATTTCCTTTCCTATAGATTGTGCCATATAACAAATCCCAGAAAATTATATTTTTAAAAAATTTTCACCAGTGACTCTTACATTTTTGTATTGAAATCAGTATAGGTAGGGCAATTATATCAATGGGACTGTCAGGTCAATGCCAATTCTTTGGGAAATCTTGCTGATGAGATATACTTTAGCTAACTGAACTTCCCCACTTGTAAAAGTAATGAAAGATTCTACATTTGTAGTTTCATCTGGAGAGAACTGTTTTTGCCCCACTAAAAAGAGTGTTACAACATTTCTCTCTGTTGAACTGCTTCATTTATTTTCCATACAAAATATTATGTGAAATCTACACAGATTGGCTTTTTTTTTCTGAATTCTTCCATACATTGGTTGCTTAGTTTTGGATGTATTTCTGAAATTATTAAAGTGAGTTACCCTTTCCCATTGTGTTTAAACTAAAAGAAGCACATGACAGCCTTGATCTCCTTTCTAATATATAGCGGTGTCTTCAGATGTTAACCACCAGTGCATTTGATTCCTATGCTAAATGACCCATTTTAAATGCTCCCTATCTGTGACTTTCCTTTTTTTCTTTTCTACTATGATATAAACCATAAAGAAATGATACTACTTGCAAAATGTGTGAAATTGTTCCTCTGCAAATAACATATAGTTAAAGATCAAAAGGATTTGTACCCCTTCTTAGCTAAATAATCTTAAATTGCCATAGTGTGTCAAAAGTATGTTCATGCTCTGGATTTGTTATGTTTGATGTACATATTGGAAAGCATATTTTCCCCCTCTTTTTGTTTTACTTTTGGGGAGAACAGGGGAACAATTTCTGTGATTTTCATAAGATAGGTCAGAGAAGTCACTGCCATTGCAGTTTAGTATCGGCTACCTGCAATTCAAGGATTTTTTAATCATTATGAGACACTGAAGTTCACATATTGCTAGTAAAACTGATGTTAACCTTCTTTTCAGACCACTGTACAGTGACTGATTCAGTCTTACATCCAATCTGGCTTGGTCACTCAGCCCAACTTCTTGAAAACAGACATTATATATACTAAAATTGTATAATAATAGTTTGATCCAGAACATTTAGTTGGAAAAAAGAATGAGGACAAACAAAAACATATGAAAATCAGTGTGTTATTCAGCAAATCAAAGTTTTGATTAAAAAGGAGGAAAAAAATATACATTTTATGAACATACTTAATTTCCTGAAGAGAATTCTCATTTTGAAGAAGCCTTTGTTATTTTAAAAATACAAAACAAACAAACAAACAGACAAAAAAGTCAAAACACCAGGCAAATAAGAAGGGGGGGAAAAGAGGCTTAGAAGTAAAATATTTTGGTTAACCAAAGTGATGTATTTTTACATGTAATCCAAGAGAAAGCATTTCAGAGGCATTTTCAAGACCTTCCAGGAAGGAGTGAGGGCAATCATTAATTGCACATCTGTATTCTATCAATGCTGGAGTCAAAGGCAAAACAATTCTTAAGCACACCTAGCTTTAATACACATACCAAGAAGAACTGAACTGCAGCAGCAGAGAGCTCAGGCAGGACTGCAAAAGCTCTTGCAAAGGGAAGATGGATTATACAGCCTACACTGAGCACCACACCACAGCAGAGCTCTTGTCACTCTCCGCACTCCAATCCAGGTTATCTGCAGTACAGGAACAGAACTTACAACAAATAGTGAGGTCTTTTACTTGAAAGAGTGCTTTGAGAGCAATAAAATATTCTACAACAAACCTATGTACAAAAGCCTTGCCCAGATGTTTTTCCTCTGCTTGAGCTCTGAACAGTCTTTTGTCCTCCAAATCACCATTCATATCAATTGTTTATCCTACTTTTTCAACTTCTAGACTGGTTTTTGGGAGTTTATTCATTATTCCACTCATCACCTTCTCAATAATAAACTACTTATGTGAGAGACAGGACATATTTAAAGGGAGGCTCACACTCTTTTTCTTTAGGCACCAAAGTTAACTTACTTAAATTAGGGCACTAGGTGCCATCAGAGTACTAGCTCTCTGTTATAGATGCAGAGAACAAAGGTTTTCTGGGGGCTAATTGAGTACATTCAGGTAAGGAACTCACCCCCAGCTACAGTGAGAGTCTAGTAAATGAAGCTGGATGTTGCAAATGTATTTTTTACCCCCTTGGTCATCTTAATAATTTTAATTCTAATTTTTGTGGGGTTTTTTAACTAGTAATGTCATCAGAGAGGAAATTATAGTTTTTTATTTTATACCTCGAGGTGGGGGTTTAACCTCGTAACTGGAGCTACAATAGAGCAACTCCTTACTCTACAGAAAAAGGGCTATGTGTGAATGCCTGATACAGTTTTCTGACACAAATGAGATATGATCAGGTGCTGCTTCTGTAGAGTTGAAAAGCCTTAACTGAGGCAATCAAACCATATTTGGACTCCTATAAGAGGTTGCTAAATAATTAAATATATTTGACTTAAAGCGCTTTACTCTAGGAGCAGCATGTGGAACAAAACTTTGGTTGAGGTTTTAGTGAAGAATAAAGTAGCATGTGATATCAAATATGATAGAAATTATTGTGTGGCAATAAGATAAATATGTGTTAGTGAGGCCCTTTTAATCTGTTCACAATAGCAACACTCATGAAAACAACCATGAAACTGTCTCAGATTAATTGCTGAGCTTATATGTCATTGACTTAGCTATAATTAAACTACTTACAGGCAACTGTCAGGGGTTTATCACTGTTGTGTTTGTTTGTTTGTTTCCTTTAATGATTACAAGAACATATAACATTTAATTTTCTTATTTTTATAGTTTATATGATTGGCAGGCACATGATGCCATCTGTGTAATACAAACATACAATATCACTTTTATATGCTTCAATGTAAACATTGTACTTTGGTTTACCTGTAAATCTTCACAGACAACTTCACAAGTACATTCTAATTGCTGAGGATTAGTAATGACAAATTGACAAAGTGGTCTGAAATTAAAACCAGCACAGACTAGAGTGATTTATAGTGTACCTGCCATTTTTACCTGTCATGAATAAAAGTGTAAGATTTCCATCACCAGTCTCCCCTAGGACATGTAAAGGCAGTTCTGTGTTTGCTGCAGAGGAAAAGGTTGCAATACTGGAGAAGAAAACAGGTTGGGGTTCTTCTTGTGACCACCCACTCACAGGTGCATTAGTTTATGTGATAAACATTGAGCTGAAGCAAACAGATCTTTACAAAGGAAGCCAATGTCTTTTTTACTTCAAGGTTTTAGAGTTTTTTTGTTGTTTTTATTTTTTTTCTTTTGATTTTGTGGGGTCTTGGTTGGTTGGTTTTAATTCTAATCCCCAGTTAAAATTGTAAAAGCTTCCAGGTATCCTAGAGCCAATTACAAATTCATCGTCATAAAATTTTTAAGCAGAACAGGTGAATAAGTTTAAAATTATTGTGAATTCTATACTTTTTTGCTCAAACAGCTCTAATAAATACATTTAGTTAACAAGATATAACACAATTTGCTTCTTCTGGGCCATGCTACCTTTTTCCTAGGTACAGATGTTTGATGATGGAAGGTTCTCTGACATTCCAGTGCTCAGGTATGCAAACACTTTTTCTGTTGTGGGGTGGAAACACCGAAATGAAGCAAAAAATCAAACTAGCAGAGCCCTGATGTTGCTGTGGAGTCATTCCAGGGCTTTATGGATGACAGATCAAGCCACTAGCTGGAGAAGATGTAACACCCCTTCCCAGATTAAGGCTATGGTGATATGGTGAGGATTTTTCATTTTGTTTTGGTTTTGTTTTGGTTTGTTTTTTTTTTTTTTAACTTGTTTTCACCTAACTGATGAAAGTTCTGGCAGAATAGTAGTGCTGGCTTTTCTCCCCAATTAAATTTGTACTCTTATTAAGGCTATGTGGTGCTAGGAAGCAGCTGGGGAATGGGATTTGCTTTTCAGATCCAAGTACATAGTTACCTTCTCATTGCAAGGAATAACATTTACTGCCTCAAAATAAGTCATTTTTTTACAACACAGGAAAATGCTAAAGGAAATATTTTCAGTGACACAGAGACTTTTCTTGTGTTATTGGGCTCAATGCCCAGTGATGCCAGCTTATACCAGTGGAGGACAGCACTGGTTTGGGGTAAATATCAGACAGTTAAATTTCTCTGCAACCACTAGTTCACCATTTTCCTACTCTTTGTGCAGATATTTATGCCAAGAAAGATGAGTGCACCATGTTTTCCAAATTGGTTATATCTGCTCCCATTCAGTGAAAGGATGACACAGGATAGTCATGGTAAATCTAAATTACTGCCTTTAATGTTAACTTCTGAACTACTCATTTATTCAAGATGGCAAGAAATCAATCCCTAATAATTTTTTCAGTTATTTTTCCCAGACCTCATATTTCTCTTCTTATTTAATTCTGCAATGTGGCTTCCTGATAACTAGTAAGTTATGATAAATAAGTTAAAGCATCATGCTCTTCATGTATAATATGACTGAAAAAGGTACTCACAATCTCTTGGGTTGTATGTTTTAGAATCTCAATTTAAATGCAGATTTTTAAGTCCCCAGTTAAGCATCCGTGAGGCATGTCTCTCACTTGATTAAAATACCAGTAGTGAAAATATTTTGGATTTAACATATTCTTCTGCACAGCGCACATAGTTAATAGGGACTCCCAGAGAGGATAAAGTTTAATGGATGATTTTTTTTCAGGGAATTCTCAGGTAATGCAGTAACTCTCCAAGTAGGCTTACTTCAGTATAATATAATCACAATGTACTTACAAAGGAGCTAATACATTAGAGTGAATGACTAAGTGATTTTTCCTTTTTTCATCCAAATTAATATTTACCTGTATAATAACTCTAGACCAACAAGACTTTCTGCTGGAGGTGAAAATCCCAAAATTGCAACATACCATATTGCACCTTGACTGTTTCACACAGCCTTGGAGCTAAAGGAGTCGTTTGCACTGATTAAGTGGAGATGTATTATTTGCTGTATAAGAGCAAATGGTAGTCTTTAGAGCTCTGCTCTGCAATGGACTGGGAATGGTAGTCTTTTCCAGAGCAAGAATCAATTTTATGAAACTTAGGCAGGCTAGCCAGGTAACTCAGCTGGATAAGATGAGTTCCTTTGAAACTTAAGACAGCATCTTCCAGGCATGCTTTTGATGCACTGAATGCATGCATATATTCCAAATTATATCAAACAACTCCCATAAGGCAAGTCAGTGCTTAATTATTTTCAGATTTTTAGTTTTGAATTAAAAAAGGTTACCCCTAAAATGTTTAATAGAAACTAGAGTTAAATGCATCTTCATTTCAGGAAGCTGTATAGCAGTTATGAGATCCCAAGGAAAAACTCTACAGCAAGACTGAAAATTGATCTCTGTTAATTCTTGTTTTACCAATTTTATTACTCTTTAAAACAACCTTGAAATCAAATATCTTTCATACAGTGGATTGCCTAAGCTGATCTACAGAACATGGAAAGAAGCCAAGCTAATGTGGGTTGTATTTCTTTTAAGCCTAACGAAGGGACACACTGAAAATAACAAAAATCAGCACGTTTCTCTGCAGCTGCCGTAAGTTGGCTGATAAGAAGCAGAGGGGTTTTGTATGATGACCTGAGCATGTCAGAAGCTATAGAGATGTGTTTCAGAATAGGAAGGCTTCCTTCCCTTTCCATTTGGCTGTGCTCAGTCTCAGCCTAGCCCACTGAAGGACTGCTGCCCTTGTACACTACAGGAACAAGGAGCAGCGGTGATGGACCCAGATCACCATGCAAAGTTAATTATTCAGACAACATGAATTTGCTCCTGGCTCCAGAGAAATGAATTTAAGGCAAGATAGGAGAAATTACTCATGACAGATATAGATGCATAACAATGTATGAGGAAATATCACTTAGCATGATGATCAAAAGGGAAGACATGCCAACAGACAAACCTTCTAGTCTTCCTGAGGCCAGAGGCATTTCAGTGAGGAGGCTGAGGAAGATAATGAGACACTCTGAGATGCTTACAGAAAGCTGCTCTTGAATTTGCTGTTTGTCTCAGCTAGTCCTCTTAACACATTCTGTTTGCTCTCTGCAGTTCCCTAACTCTTTCTTTGTTTTTGTGTTGTAGATGTTTAAATGCTATTGGTCTAGAAATAATACAGACCCTCCAACATAATTAACATTGTTTCAAATGAAGTTCCAGGAACCTCCAGACCAGAGCAATAAATATGACAAGCAGCCTTCTCTTAGTCCTTCTGAGATGGAGTCCAGGTTGGATACATGACTCAATCTCGAGTGATTCATCAGCAGTATAAGTCCTCATTGACATTAATCATAGGCTGCCTAAACTGTCCTTTCGCTGTCTCTCACTGTTAGTAACTCTACTTCTGCTCATCTGAGGCATCTATCTGTTCAAACTTGTGCAGCTGTGCTAGAGAATATTTTATTGTTTAAATATTTTTAATACTTATTAATATTTTATTGGAGTGTAGCTCCACTGAGCTACATCAGTCACTGGTGCTGCTGATGACCAGTAATGTCATAAATGTCACCACAGTCAGGGCCATATGCAGCCATCTTAGTTCATATTTCTCTACTTCTTAAATATTTTTTAATATAGCATACCTTTTTTTCCTTCTCATGTGGTGTTTTATTTCCCTGTAAAACAGCCAAGCTTATTCTTTCATGTTGTTATAGTTTCAAAACCCAGTTAGAATTCCTTCCAAAGAAGCTTGGAGGCAATGCTTTTAGCACCACTAAAGACGGTTAACAAAGGGCACAATGGATATGTATATTGTGTTAACAACTCTGGCTAGAACTTTTGTTTTGTT
>JAWWTY010000037.1:60474041-60507608 GCA_035222235.1 Margarornis squamiger
TAGGTATATGTGTAAATCTGTGCATTGTGGTTCAGAACTGTTATCCTTTTATATATATTCATAGTTATTTTTTTTTTCTTTTCTAATTAAAGTTCTGGGTTTTTTTTCCTAAATTTAAGGAGAGGGATTATTTTATTTCTTGGCCAACATTTATATCTTAGTTTTCTCTCAAACTAAGACACATGTCCACATTATTTAATTGCTGTGTTTGTTAGCAGTGTTTTCCCTTGTAAGCTCTAGTCTATTTTTCAAAATTGCTTTCAACTTCCAGACTCAACCTGATATTGTTGTAGCAGTTTGCCAAAAAAACAAATAACCTCTAACATTCTCCTATGCATCAGATCCTGGCACAAAACTAAGAACTAAGCTATAAAATGTTTATCTTCACTTCTAACTTTAGCTAAACCCCACTTTCAAATGTCTCACAGTTCAGCTTCAGTGTCATACTATGTGAGAGCAACATGCTGTTACAAGGATGGCTTGTGTGGGAAGCAAAATCAGCCTCATTTAATCTTGTTTGCTCTAGTGTCAGCTAATCCCCAGGAGGTACCAAGCACACCTGGATTCCACTATATTTGCCCACAAATACAGGTGCCCTTCAGTTACTTAGATTTCTAGAATCTAATTCTGCTGTAGCATTAGCACATCTTTTCCTTGAGATTCGGGAAAGGGGGATTCCAAACACTGCTTCAAGGTTTCATGCCTGCTCAGATGTTTGTGATCTTTTATTTTTTTTTTCTTTTGGTCTTATAGCCATTAGTCTTTTCTTTCATGATTTTCCAATTTCATCTGAAACATCTAATGATTTTAATTGAAATCACCAGTTACATTGGATTTGGATGATTAGAAAGTCTTCATGATGCAGTACCTTAATCTTTGAAAACAGGAACGGGGGCTCCCTGTAACAACGACATTGTGAAAAATGATGGAGGAAGTAGTTGTTTAATCACACTGTAAATAATTATTTTACAGTGCAGCATGTTGTGTTTAGACTGTAATAATACAATTGTATAACAGTAAGGATCATTTTTCCCCTCAGTTGTGTCAACCCTATTAGATTTTTTTTATCAGTGATTGTGGGTGCATGTGGTGGTTATTATTCTGAAATAAACAAGTTTTCACCTTATTTTTAGCCCAGAAACTCCACAGTAACCAGCTGCCATCACTGCTGTAGCATATGTCTGTGTAGGCATAGGCAATCAGAAAGAATAAATCTGACCAGACCATACTCCAAGCTCTGCATGAAAGTCTTTGTATTGTCTGCAGGATGGAAAACTGGATAGCAGAATGAATTCTTCAGATGTTGGGGTGGGGGGGAAATCAGCAATACAGCTTACAGGTCTTTCAGCTGAGTGCTACTAATCTTGCTGGACCTTTACTGTGGTCAGCAAGACCAGGTAAACAACCACTCAGTTACAGAAAAGGAAGAAAAATAACTCTCAGCACTTCAGCTCCTTTTTATATCCAGTGCCTCAAGACTTTTGAGCAATTTTTAAACAGTTTCATCTCAGTCCTCATGAAACTAAAGAATGACTTTATTGAGGCTGCTTTTACATGTGACATCCTCTTTTCAACTGCAAGCATTCAAGCCCTTCTACTTGCCTAAGGTCCACTGAAGTCCTGCTGACTGAAACGAGCTCTACATGGCTTAAAGGATCAGCTTAAAGATCTTAAAGCATCAGCCCTTTCTCCTTTTCTTTATTGTGACTTTCCTAATACTTTCTATTTCTGTAGTGCTCAAGTTCTTAAGCTAAGAGATGTGCATGTATCTTCTGTGTGGTTTCTGGAATTCCAAAGTTACTTTACTCTGTCCTGCTGTGTGAGCTACTGGAACTTGCAGCCAAAGGCAAAGATGAAATGTATGGTAAACACTGCATTCCCAGGAGCCTTATGGATTTTCCAGACAATGTGTCAAACACAGTGGCTTGTGTAAACTGGCTTTGCACTGGATTCTAACTGCAATAAAGTCTTCAGTTTCAAAACTCCCTGAAAAGTGGGATTGTAACACTTCTCTGAAATGCTACTTTCCAATACTTTTTTTTTAAAAAAAAAAAAGATCCAAGACCTTCATAAAAGCCATCTTCAATTTCAGTAAGCCATTAGCCCAGCATTTATCAGAAAATGCTGAAAATGTGGGTCCTAATGATTCTAAAAAGGGGACCACAAGTGTACTCAAGAAGTATTTATTTTTTAGAAAAACTCCAAGAGTATGGATATCTTGGTACTTTAATCTTCTATAGTTTCTGATCCTTCAGGCTGTAAACATGACATTTCATCTCCTGGTGCTGTTACAATGATTAGGTGACCCAACTGGAATTCAGGAGAACTAGTATTATTTTTTTGCCCTGATGGGGTCTGAGCAAGTAATTTAGTTTGAGATGCATTAGTATGTCAGCATCTGATTTTGGCATAACTGCTTCTATTAGTACTCCTCTCCAGCATAATAATTTTTAAAAGTCCCTTCATCAGCCATCTAACTCAGGAATTACCTAAACTTTTATGCTTTTCACCAGCAAACATCTGAGGAGTCTGAACAGCTTTTTATATCCTACATGCTTGGTGCTCTTCTCTTAGTTTTTGAAGTGGTCCAGTGCCCCGAATCATACCTGTGTTCAAAGTCCATGTACTGGTTTAGCCCTCAACACATGCAAAACGACCTTCCTTCCACATTTCTTGGAATGTGAGGGATATTCTGCTGCTCCTAGAGAAGGGTCGGATCTGTGACTAGTCCACGTTTTCCAGGCTATCAACCATCAGGTGACCTGAGGTTGGTCCTTATCACTTTTGAAAATGCTCCAGACAGAATATTTAAGCATTTGCTGTCTTTTGAAAGCAAGCCAAAGACCCTGCAGTCTGTTAAAAGATCCTCAAGTGCAGAAACAAGAGCGCAGTGCAAAGTCATCCTGTGAAAACACTGAGGCATTACTCAGTCGCATGTTAATGTTCTAATGGTCAAAAAGGTAGGCATCATGAATTTGAATTGACTTGGATTTAATTTGGGATAAAATGGAAAAATCACTGAAACTGCTTGGATGGCTGGGAAATTTGCCAGGATCTCAGAGATAGTGGTTTCAGTCCACTTTCCAGTATGTCCCTAATTAAATGAAATATTGTTACATCGTGAACTAAGAGCATTTCAGAAATGCTAGACCACTTTGATTTTCTTCCACACACTTGTTTTGTTTTCTAAAATCTGAAGAAGATTTAGGACTTTGATGGACAGCAAAAGTTTTTCTGCATTTCAACACCTGCTATAACTTTGATAGCTTTGAGTGTCTACTTAACGTGGCTACTATGCATGGAACAGTTGAGGTAGGAAGAGCTCTGCTGAGATCATTTCATTCGAAGATGAATCTACTGAGATCATCCAGTCAAAATCTGCTGCTCCAGCAGGGTCACCTAGAGTTGTTGCCTGGGATCATGTCTAATTGGGTTTTTAATATATCTACTGATGAGATTCCAAATCTTCTCTGGGAAGCTTGTTCCACTCTTTGAACATCCTCATGCTAAAAGCACTTTTGCTTGTGTTCAGATTGAATTTCCCAAATTCTAATTTCTGCTCATTGCCTGTTGTCTTGTCAATGGACACTCCAGAGAGGAGTCTGGCTGCCTCATCTTCATTCCCTCACATCAGATATTTATAGGCACTGAAAAGAATGTCCCCTGAACCTCCTCATCTCCAGGTTATGGCTCGGTTAATGCTTGTTCTGCTGAGATACCAGGGAAAAATCTTTTTCTCTTTGTACTTCATTTTCTGAGGAGTTTGGGCATTCCTCTGAATCCCAGAAAAGCTTCTTAAATGTTTGATAAGCAGGCTTAAAGAAAATGACTAGTTTCGGTGGTATTTGTTAGTTTAGGAAACTCTCCAAGCACTTTGCTGGCACCTTGAATCTTGTTTTTGGTCTTCTTTGAGACAAACCTGCAACTAAAATGGCATATGGAGTTTAATAAATCTGTGTGTGTGTGTATTCTTATTTATATACTCATGATCACCCTCACACTAAAAGGCTCATAATTTCATTGAAAAAAAATGTAATTACATTTTCTAAGTAGTCCTTGAAATAAACAAAATCAAAAGATTTTTGCTATAAATATTTTATGTGTTTCTACATGGTTGAGATATCAGAAAAAGTAAGAACTGCTGAAAGAAGGGTATTTTGTTTAATTTGAAGCATCAATATATGCTGGAATGTTATACAACAGATGGCAGATATCTGGAAACAAAGCAATGAAAATGTACTGTAGAGTTTTCTAAATTTAAGGCAAAAATCAATCACAACGAGCACAGAATTTGATCCCACAGTTAAAATGGGAATTAGTGCTGTCCCCACACACAGTGTCACGGCCCAATGGATTGCCTGTCCCTAGATCCAGAACCAACATAGTCTCACTGACTTCATTTAGCTCTGGGATTGATAAATTTTGTTGAGAAGTCCAGAAGTGAAATAATCACAAAATATCATCTGCAACTGGTGAAGGAGAGAACATGAAAACTCATTCAAAAACTAAAAAAGTATTGCAATAGCTTTGTCCATATTGGGCACATTTGCTACTCAAAAGTTGGAAGAAAAGTTCTTCAACTATAGTAAATTGCCTTCAACTCTCAGTTATAGAATATAATTTCAAGGTAATTGGACTGGAGCCATGCTTTTTTTACCCATATGCCTGATACTGGGATCTCACTGATTTGTTTACAGATGGACTACGATTGTCCTCTTTGTTAGATTTGTGGTATGTGCTCTCCTGTTGTCCAGTGAGTCTGTAAAACACTTAGTTTAATGTTTTTACTCCTCAGGTAAATGAACACTTAGTTAAAACCAGGGCTATATTTATTCCTCAGCAAAACTGTGATTGAGTTCCACTAAAATGACAACCTCAGAATCAGCGTGGTGCAACTCATGATAGTCCTTCATTGTGTTTGAGGGTGTAGTCTCTGGGAACTGACATTGGAAAGGTTAAGTGACTAAGAAAAGAGTAAATAGAAGGGCAGGTAGCAGAGATACAAGGGATAATTGAGTGGCACTATATTTTTTAACCAGCAGGAAAAACTAAAAATGAAACAGCTGTGCTGTGAAATAAACACAAGCTGGTAAGCAGCAGAGAAGTAAAAAAAAATGGTATGCATCAAAATATTTTATATTAATAAAAGAGAAGCTTTGGTTGTTTTAACATGGTGTCAAGCCTCTTATGTGGAACATCCATGTGTTGATTTCCAAACTTTTTCTTTTTTTTTTTTTCTTTTTTGATTGAAAAGCTGCAAATACTCAAACAGCATCAAAACAAAAAATTGTAACATTACAACAATATATAATTTTGAAAATGAAATTTCAACTAAAATGTCAGCAAAACTGACAGCTTTTAAACATGTTTCAACAACAAACATAAAATATGTTCCAATATACCCACTAGCTACAAAAGATAAACACAAAAAATACTGCCAATCAACACGTTAGTCTGTCTTCATCTGTAAAGCATAATTATTAACACCAAGGTGTTTAGAACTAGAGTAAAGAAACTCAAAACATCTGAAGCTTTTCTACTTTTTGACAAGGTGAAAAAAGACTATATAGAAATTCCTTGCAGTTTTTAACTTAAATTCTTACAAATGAGCTGTGTTGTTATGTGTGTTCTGCAGGAGGCAGTGATATGATTTGGTGCTCAGTTATTTCTTCATATTATGTGCCCTGCCTGGTAGCTGTAGCTCACAAGAGCCCGTATATTTGTCGAACTATTGTCCAGATTTTTAAATAGTTTTCCACATCTACCAGTCATGGAATTAGAATAAGACACCTAAAAGCCTTTGAAATGTGTCCCATATCCTTTTACGCATACATAGCCCATGCTTGCATCCTAAGCAACTGCTTCATTATGGCTAAATTATATTCAAATTTTGCCTACGAAAAAGCCTCACTTTTATCAAAGTAATCCTACAGTATTACTCAAAAATGCATGCACTGAACTTGTACTTATTATATGTTGGAAACACCTCATACTGATCTAGAAAAGGCAGAGCAAGAAGGAGCCCTTTGTGTGTCAGAGCAACAAGACACCTGTGTTTGCACAGATTTCTCCAGGGACTTGTAGACTGGAATCCAAGGAGTTGAATTTCTAACTGTATTGTCTTTGCCTCTCAGAAATCCTGTGTGCACAGAAAGGGGAGAAGTGTGGCTTACAGACTGAAAGCAAGAGCAAAGCTCCCTGTCGTTCAAATAGGCTGTCAGGTTTTGGGCTTTCTCTCAGGACACATGCAGAGGCAGCTGAGGGCTGTGTGAGCATGGGGCCAGAGGGAAGAGCCCCAAAGGCTCAATCTCCTTCATGTAGCTGAGCAACCTCGACCTTCATAAATGCTAACTAACCAGAAAAACTTTCATAGAATTAATTCAAAGGCTGTCCTGCAATAGAATTATAACTATAAAAGTAAATAGGTAAAATTGAAAAGCACTGGTTTTCTCTTTCTCAGTACCATCTTCTCAGCCTTCACTCCCCAGAAGCACTCAACACTATGCCTGAAAACTACTTCAAAATAAAGGTTTTCCCAATGAGGTCATGGCCCAGCAGTAGCAGTGAACATCACCATCAAAGAAGACTTTCATACAGCAGATTAAAAGAGAGTTAGGTTACAGAGAAGCAGAATTTGGTGTGGTGTGTCCCCTGGGGTGAACAGAAGCAGTGTAGGGCCCCAGCTGCCAGCACTGTAGCCAAGGATGGACAGCAGTTTTTTTTCATCCCTTGCCAAGATGCTTAATCAGAGTCACCAACACTCTGTTGTCAGCTGGAGGTTAAAACATGTAACAATGAGTAGGTTAACACATGTGCAGAGCTGCTAGAGAAGGATAAAGTGGTGTTGGTCTTTTTCTGTATACAAGTTCAAGTGTTTTGAAGTAAAAGTGGGGGGAATTGAATTTCAGCTCAGGTGTCACAGAGTTCTGGCTATCCTCTTACTTCAGCAGAAGTGAAGGAGGAAGCTGATTTGATGCCATGGGTAACTGTAGTTGTGGACTTTATTTCTTTCCACAGGCTGGCCTATACCTGCCATTATTTCTTCCCTGTACTTATATCCTTTTGGATGACTCCTTACATTCTCACTCCACTGCTCTTTTCCTTCATATTTTTTCCATTGCTTTTCTCTGCCTCCTATTCCGATCCTAGGTACCACGTACCAACCACTCTGTTGATGTCCTCTGATCACATTTGCCTTTTCTCCAGCATGTCCAAGAAACTGTCTCTGCTGACTGAGTAATACAGGAGTGCTTTGCTTACTGTTCCTCATCGCAAGAGCTGCCAGAAAATGTGAAAATAAAGACATACAAATTAAATAGGGACAGCAACAATGCTTCTCCTGTCCCAGCAAAACAATTAATCTGAGTATTTTCTTTAATTATGGAAAAACATGAATTATTTCAGTCCCTGTTCTCAGCAAGGTCCAGGTGTGTGTCAAGGGTTGGTGTTGTGAGAGAGCTCAGCATAACGAAAGGATGAGGTGCAGCCATAATTTTGATTGTAATTAAAGCATAACTCAAGTTGAGCTTGTGTTTAAGGGCTTTCATAGAATTTGGGACTGAGGGATAATGGTAGATGCATTAAATATGTGCTTTGGTAGAAATTCTTCATAGAGATAAGATCCTCTTTTAATTAAGCACAGCTAATTAAAGTAAATAGCAGATTTCAGGCTGAAGAGTTTATCTCATTTGCTGCACTAAAACAAAAACAACCAAAGCCCTGTCACACTAAGACTGTACAACAATACACAGATCCCAGGACATATGCTCCAAAATTTTTCCTGACATATTTTGTGTGTAATTAATAGGGGTCAGGTTTAGATGGAAATGGGAGTATATTAGAGTGGAGGACAGGAAAGAGGCACAATCTATTTCTTTGCAAGGGGAAGACAGTCAGTATTAAACAAAGAGGAAGTAAGTTCTGCTATAAAATCGCTTGTGAGATTTTCTTTTCCTGTGGGAAATGAAAATTGGTAAGTGCTGTAGCATTGGTAAAAACAGTTTCACATACTAAATCATGTATCATTTACTCAGAGAACCAGACATTTCTATTAATGCGATGCTACAACAAAAAAAATTTGGCAACATGTAGAAAGAGAATAAGAAATGTATTGGCACATATTAAGCACAAGGTATCCCTTCTCCCATCTCTGGAAACAAAGGTCAGGCTGAACAAGGCTCTGAGCAACCTGATCTAGTTGAAGATGTCCCTGCTCATTGCAGAGGATTTGGACTATATGGCCTTTAAAGGTCCCTTCCAACACAAACTATTCTACAATTCTGTGATTCCTACTTTTTCAAATCTTGCCAATATTAGGAGACATTCTAAAGCCCTATCAGGGCATTAGGATGTGGAAAGAGCAGGTTAGAAGTAGTAAGAATACTAATAAAAGGTGGTGTAGCACTTTTGGGAAGAGCCTTGCTCATTTCATTGCCCTCCACTGCTACTTCATGGGCAAATGCTTGAGAACTGCTCTACAGCTGCAGCCAAAACCTGAGATAGCTGTGAAGTAAAAAGAGAGCATATGGGGCTTAAAAGATACTGCTGCCACCTCTCCATTCCTTCCCACAGTCCTTACTGTATCCCATGGACACCTACGCTTGTTCCTTTAGCAATTCATCCCTTGCCTCAGCCTTTCAATGAATCCCGAGAAAGGACTGAGCTGGGGGACCTGGGCAGTGCAGGGAGGTTGTGAGGAGCAGGTGGAAAAATGCCCCTAGGAAATAAATATGTCCTGAAAGTGCTAGAGATGCTCACTCCAGCCCTGTCTTAAATGAATTAAGAACTGAGGGGCTTAGTGCCTCTACCTGAGTTCCAGACATGTCAGATGCAACTAATAAATGATCCTCAACTCACTGAGATGTTGCACAATTAAATCCATGAAAGAATGTAAAGTCCTAAGTTCATGGAGTAACTGCATCATAAAAACACCCCAAGGAAATGAATAATTCTATTTACATTGGAGGAAGAGAGGTAAGAACTCAAAGTACCTCACAAGGCAACAAACTAGAAAAAGCAAAAACTGAATTAGTATTAGGTCTAGTCATTGAATAAGCAATTTTTTCTTCTTTAGGATTTCCCATGGAAACAAGTCTTACTGCAATGATCAAAATTGATGAAGTCTTGTTTCTTCTGGATTTATGTCTCTTTTTTTTTGATTGACTTTTTAATGGAATTATAGCAACATTTTCTTTTATCTCCATATATAACTGGATTATGAAGTTGAGGTAATTTGTTTTTTCTTCTCTTCCCCCTCCAACTGTCCTCCAGCAAAGTAAGAACAAAAAGTTCCATCTTTGTCCACTCAAGCATCTGAAGCATTAGGCTAAAGTAATCTATTTCCCCTACATTATCTCCCACTACCTGCATATCTATGAGCAGTGACAGCCAAGAGAATCAAAACTTATCCAGGACAACATTACAGGTGTTTATAAGTAAATGTTTCTTATCCTCCACAGCCCATTCTTCAGCAAATCTATCAGAACAGAATTGCTTTTGAAACTTCCATATCTGGATACCAGTTGAAATTCTCCACTGGATATATTTTGGGGTTTTTTTGAAGGTAATATCACACCCTGGTAGTGTGATTTCTTAAGCTTTGTTTCCACCAAAATTAGCATAAAAATAGTGATTACATAACAAGGCAAGATGAAATAATGCAAGTACACAAAGAAAAAAAAACCTAAATCAGGTTTTCTTTGGCTTCTGAATCTTAGAAGGTTTTGCAGCCTTAATACTTAGTTAACACAATGCTGAATACCTCTTTCTCTCTAAATATATTTATATATTTAGAATATATATATAATTATATGTTTTAAAATATAATTTTATTTTTAAGTGTAATACTTCTTATATATATATGCAAGCCAGTGCAGTTTATATATTTAAACATTTTCAGTTATAGACCACAGGATTATAATATTTGATTTTATTATTATTTATTCAGATGGAATAATTGCTCTTCAAGCCTATTAATTCCCAGCTATGATATATTTCTCCAGGAAAAACGGCAGTGCAAAAAAAAAGAGGCTTAAGCTTTGCTGCTGTCCCCTGCTATAATAGAAGTACCATTAATTGCAAACGGGGGATTCCACTTTTAAGATTTCAATAATTGTCATATCACTTGGGAAGTAAGTAATAAATCTTCTTTGTAAAAGCAGCTTAAGTGGCAATTGTTCATCTTTACATATAGAAAAGATATCTGCGTGAGAGGAAGTAGTGTGCTCTTGCAGTCAAAAAGCCTTCTGCAGAAAGCTTATTTCTCTTTAGCCTGTGAAGTAAACACAGGTTACTATAATGGTCAGCCTTTATTGTATAAGTGATTTAAGTACAAGCTGCACTGCTCAGACATTTACAAAGATAGAACCATCTTTGCTCCAGAGAATATACAATTATCAGTCTTAAATGAAAATTATGAAAAGGCTGTGATGGATATTTGACTAGGATGCATAAGCATGAAAGGGCAGATCTGGGTTTGAAATTCCATGCAGCAATCAGAACACACAGCAGCTATCTAAAATTGTAAAAGAAAAACAAGAAAAAAAGCAGGATTTTTCACTGCTTGCTGACCTGGACTGTCTTCTTTTCCACTTAGCTGTCTGTTGATTTTTTTCTTCCCTCATTAAAATGGTCAAACAAAATGCAGTTTCCAAATATTTGAAATGAAAGCCAAGCAAACAAATGGATAAAAATCACAAAACTGCCAAGGGAACTTCCTTGTAGACATCTAAATTCAGACAATTTTTGCTGCTGTGCCTAACAGTGGGTAGAAACCAATGCACCACTGAAGTCCTGTTCCAGTTAATTTTTGAGGACTTCGGTGTAATTAACACACATGAGCCTCACTTTCATCCAGGTATATTTTCTCAATAGAACTTATTCATAATTGACTTAGCAATCCTCTTCTATCTCTGTGAAATGTTAGCAGTCCTTTCAGGGGTCAGAGGTAGGAAAGGAGAGAAAGACTAATAGAACTCATATAATGGGCCAAATTTCTGCAGGCTACCTACTGAATGCAATGCAGAAATTGTCCTGATGACTTGTAATGACTTCAAATATTTCTCTTAAGAGGGTAAATTCCACATTGTAGATTCTATTTTAATTTCAGTACACCATGGAAAAAATATCATATAAGTCAGGATAGTGTTTACCATTGTAAATGACAAATTTTATAATCTTATGGTGGATCAGTATTAAAGTATTAATTTTTTTTTCTTAATTTTTGATAGATATGTTGTTCTATTTTTTATTAGGTACATTCAAGTCAATATAACATAAGGTTATGTAGTTGAAATGACAAGACTTAACAGCCATTTCCTCCAGTGCAATGTAATTCTGGCTGCACTGTGGGTCTGGAGACAAAAGAAAACCTATAAAACAGAGTTCCAAACTGTGAGGATAGGAAGGTGTCTCAAAATCTCTGCCATCCCTCTTTTCATTTGTACTTCTAAGTGAGCAATGCTGAGAAACTTCTTCAGCACAGTTTCTTACAACATTAATTCAGTATAGACATCTTCTGTTTTAGGCCCCAGTCAAATTCATCTTTTCAATTAACCATATATGAAATGGGATTCAGGCTTCTATTTTAAATAAACCATATGTTTGTTTTGTCCAAATCTATTGTCTAAGAAAGACTACAATTTTATAGGAAAATGGAAGGACTTTTATTCATTCAACAGAAATTAGAATAAGACAGTGAAGACCAGATCCAGAGAGGTATTCAGACAAGAATAAGGAACGGAATGGAACAGAACACAATCAAATAGGCTGAGCATCTAGAACTTTTCACGGGTCTAGGCTTTTCTAGTCCAGGTCAGTATCTCCCCCAAAATGAAATTAATTAGAATGAGTATCTAAAACCATTGCTAAATCACTGTTTGGGGGATATTTTAAGAATACATGCAGGTAAACCAAGTTAATAAGGCTGAATGCTTAACTAATCCAATTTTACATTTTTTTACTGGTTGCTTCTAAGCACAATGGAAAAATACATTTAACAAAACAGACACAACCATCTTTCATTACTATATTTAAAGTTTTTCTTGCAGGACAAAGAATTAAAGTGAGTTTCTGGTTTGCTTTTTCATTACATTCTTATTAAAAATTACCACCACATGTACAGTTATTTATACATGTCTGTCTTTCCTGCAATAGTAATACTATTCAAGGATATATTGTCCCTGAGAAAGAAGAAAAAGAAAATAAAGATTCTGCAGACTAATACATGGCAGCATTTCTGATGCTGAAGCTAAAGGGATTCTATTCAGTTGATTAGGCCACAAAATTGATTTACCTTTAAAGATGTTTCATATTATAGCTCTTTACTTCCAGACTCCCAAATGTGGTTCTTTTCAAAATCAGTCTTCATTGACAAACGTTTATGACAAAGCAATAACAAATGGGGCAGGGAATGATTCCAAGGGGTATGCTTACTGCTGTCTTCTCAGAATACCCAAAGGCACTCTGAGGACCTGCTTCATTGTCTTTGCTGACAGTAAATGTGCAGCCCAACTCTCTACTGCAGCCTGAAAAGCATCTTACAGAGCACTCAGGACCCATATTTAAAGCCAGGATTGTAGGCTTACTGCAGCTTGTGGAAACACAAAATCCTGCCAAGCATTCCTGGTCAGGCCATTAATGGCCCCACTTGTGTGGGAAGTTACTGGAGATTCCTGGGACCTCTTTTTAAAAATACCACAGATTTAAACAAACAATTTATGAGGACCAATAACAGGAAAATTATTCAAAGGCATGAATGACAACTGCATATCTCACTGCCACTTTATGTAGAAATTAGGCATGTAAATGACATCTAAAGCTCTGAAAAGCTCCACCTGCTAATTTTAAAGTGCAAGATGGTAGCATGTTGTAATAAATTAGAAAGCATGTCATTCTGAACAAAAGACATCTTTGGACTACAAATCTGCTGCAGACTCATCAAAGAGAAATGTCACTGGAAATGCATTCATTAAGTTAGTGCATAAATTTTATTTCTTTGTGGTGTAAAAGCTGTGGTTTCTGCTGATTGTTAAAAAAGTAAGAAATATATCCCCTAAAATCATAGAGAAAAAACATTAGACAGGACACTTCATGTGCATAAAGGGGCATCATTTCAGCTGCTAGGCAAGATATGTGGGCATTTAAAAAGTTTCTACAAAAGGCTATTGCATTTTAGGACACAGCAAATATTTTCCCCATGATCACAGGCTTGCTTTCCTTACCTCTTTATCCACATAAAGCAGGGGTGACTTACAATAACTATTGTAAAGCCATCTGTGAGGGTTAGCACATTACATCAAAATGTGTTCTCTCTGCATAATCTGATGTACTCTGCAAGAATTTCAGGACAGCATGATTAATGAGGCCCACCAATGTTGTAAGAACTGGAATATATGTATTCACAAAAAGCTTCATGGAAACCTTGATGGAAGCTAAAATGGCAGCTGGGATCCTGTTCATCTTGACACTTTCAAACCTGTACTTTGCTTGTTTTAAAAATTAAAGCAGTTGTAAAGTTGAAGTTCTATATACAGTAATATTGAAGGCAAAAATTAAGGTCCAGAGAATAATAGAGCTGAGAGTAAAGTCTGAAACACAACTCTTAAATCAAAGATGTTGTGCTTACCTTTCAGGATATTACATGTTAGAAGAATTAGTGTGATGTTACACAGACGTGATTTGATTTTCTTTGGCTCCATGGAAGAAGTGAGGGTAAGTGTAGTTACTTCTGTGCTGAATTTTCTAGCAGTTGCGTTAAATCAGACTGCTGAGGCCATGCTTTTTAAGCCCTGCACAAAAGCATGGTCTTGGAAAGATAAAGCAAGTGGGCCTTCCCATCTGCTCTTGCATTTCTACTGGCAGTAAGAAAATGCAGGGTTTGTATGCAACCTGGGGACATGCTTCTTTCTGATGGAGTGCTGTGTGCTGCTGTGAGACAATTGCAAGTGATCAAATGGTCAGTATTGCAGAACTCGTAAAGAACTTCACAAATTAGAGTGACACTATAGAAAAAATTTTCATAGGAGTGTAGATACATATTTTACCACAAATATAAAGCAATGAACGTATGGAAAGAATAATCTGAGCCATGGCTACAAGCTACCAAAATCAGAACTGACACATAGCTCACCAAAATCCTAGAAACAGCTGAGGCCATCAATTAATTATAGAGCAGCTGTCAACAAATAATAATAAAAAAGTTTGGCATAATTTGAAAAGGTATTGAGAACAAGACAAAGGGCATTATTTTGTTGCTGCTAGAACCTTTGTTTGCCCACATCTTGAGTCCTGTGACCAGTTCTGATCCCTGCCACTCCTGAAGGATGTAGTAGAGTTAGAGACTGTACACAGGAGGGAAGCTAAGATGATCATGGTGATGGAAAAGCTACTTTATGAGAAGATGCTAAAAAGGATGGAAGTCTCCAATTTGGAGAAGAACAGGATGAAGGAAGGTGAGATAAAGATTTACAGGATAATTAAAGCAGTGGATAAAGTGAATGAAGAACTGTTATTCACCATACCACAATACAGGAACTAGAGGATACCTATCAAAATGATTCAGAAATCAATTTAAAATGGATAAAAGAAATTGATTCTTAGCACAACTGGTAGTCAGCCTCTGGAATTCACCATCAAAAATTTTTGGATTTAGGAAGTGTATCACAGGTTACAAAAAGGTTAGACAGAATTATTGAAAACATGTCTCTAAGTAGATACCTCTAACAACCATAACACCATAATCTTGGATGGGTGGAGTATAAGGGGAACATACTGAAGAGAACACCAAAACTGACATACACTCGGTAAACAACATCTCCTAGTGCCACTGGAACACAACACTGAGCTTGATGGACCATCATCTGAGGTAGTAGGACATTCCTCACATCTTCAGTTCCATATATGGAATTTCTGAGTAATAATACAAAATTGTAGAGTTGTTTAGGTTGGTAAATACCTCTAAGATCATCAAGTGTAACCGTTAATTTAGCTCTGCCAAGTCCACCACTATTCCATGTCCGTATGTGTGACATCTATAAGTCTTTTAAATACCTCCAAGGCTGGTGACCCCAAGCAGCCTGTTCCAATGCTTGATAGCAGTGAAGAAACTGAAAAGGACTACTTATATGCAGTCATAGCATCAATATTGCAGGTTAGAGTAGGAATATTTTCCAGGTGGTCAGTTACTGTAAACTTAAAGTGAGGTCGCACTATGCCTTACAGGAACTTACTGATTAAAAACTGATTTAGGATTTTGGAATGCACGCAGAAAAGCTACACAACATACCTAGAGGAGACAGAAGCAGCACAGTGAAGTCTCCAGTGAGAATGCAGCAGACCAGCTGTTAGCTTCAAGCATCCTAGCTGCAGATCAAAAGAACTGTAATGTGTTTTAAAGCACTTCTGAAGAAGTGACAGAAGGTCAATTACCAGAATTGATGCCAGGCTGACAGGCAGAGTCTGTGGAGGGACCCTAAGGATACTCAGTCTTCTTGGATCCAGGAAATATTAAGACTTAGGAAAAAGATTATACACATTTTGTGTTTGCTGATTTTGTTACACACTTCTCTTGAATACATTTTATTCTAAGAAAGCATATGGCTCTTAGAAGAGAGCTTGATAACTGTATGAGTTACTGTTAGTGCCCCACATGGATAATAAGTGACAGGATCTCTGTTTGCTGAGAAACTCACAGCATGTGCTGGGGAGCGAATATCAGATTTGAGGGTAGGAAATGAACCTGGTTCCATGCAGAAGCAAATGACGATGAGAAGCCAGAGACAGTACCATGGGGAAGGCTGCACTCTTCCTGAATTGCAAGTGACTAAGGGTGCTTTTCAGCTGGCACAGCTGACAGGGAGGCTTTGAATATAAGGCCTGATGTGCGCTGCTAATTAATTAACTTTACCTGCAGCTGTGACTGTTAAAGTGACTGGTCTGTTCTAGAAATAATTTCTACCCAAGAGGATTGCAGACAACACAGGTATGGCAGCAGGTAAGAAAAAGGGATAGAGACCCATTTTATACATGGAGAACACAAACACAGGATGATAAAAGACTTGTCTCAAATAGAACAGGTGTCTGAGCCAGAACTAAGGACTGATCCCCAGATTTATGAATTGTTATTTGGACCCTCAAGCCCAGGGCTTCTTCCCCATTTACAGTAATTGTCATATTAGGCAGGCACATACCCAGCTGGACAAGTTAATATATTGCATTAGAATGTCTCCATATAATAAATCAGCTGCAAGTGAGCATCTGGCATAATAATCTTGCTTTCCTTTCCTTCTGCTCCTTTTCTTGTTTCTCTAGCTGATGACAACTTCTGTTCAAAGAAAATTTTCATCATTCTATCTCCAATGAATAGCTGGCAGAGAAAACTATACCAGGAGCTTGCTCTGGATGTGATGGAATGTCTTTTTACAGAAAAAACTTTCAAAAAGCTGCCATCTTTCTATGCCTTGCTCAGCCATCACATGTATGCAACTCTTCTATGTTACAAGAACTAATCAAAAAAGTAAAAAAAAAAAAAAACTGATGTTCATTTATAGTTTCAATGAAATTCACTTCAGTAATGTTTGTCGTATTCTTGATTTTGTGTTACAGAAAGATTTTATCCAGACAGATTACTGTCACTGGGGATGATGGAGTGGGTGTGAGAAGTCGGGAGGGGTGTGGGTGTGTGTGTGTGTGTGTGTGTGTGTGTGTGTGTGTGTGTGTGTGTAAAGCAGGGTCAAAAGAGTGAAACTGACTGACAGAAAAGATATCTTCAAGCAGGACAATCAAATATAACCCACCATGTAGATGGACAGGGTACCCAGAAACTCAAAACAGCCTTCTCTCAACAATTGTGTCAGTAATCCTTCTGGTAATTTCACTACCCACATAGTTTCCCTTCACGTTTTTCCCTCATATACATACAATATTCCCATTTAATCTCTTTAGTTTAAAAAGGCAGGTGATGATGGAGAATTTCTGGGAGAAAATCCCAAAGCTCTGGATCCACTAAGTGTCCCCATCACATTTAGAATGAGACGGTGGAGGTAAAAGAGCATCCTGAAGAGTCAGAAAACACAAAATGTCAACTTAAATGACCAATTACAACACAGTCTGTATTTAAAGCACTTCTGCTAATCACAAGCTTGAAAGATAAAAATTCAAAAATGCACTCATCAAAAAATAAGGAAGCTACAATTTTGCTCATGGATATTTCATGATCTAAGAAAAATGCCAAACTCATCAGATAAATTGTTTGCTGTGAATTATTCACTTGGATCTAAATTGCGACTCTCTCAAGCAAATACAATGAAAACCTACGACTCCTTGTCATCAGATTTGCTCTTTGGGAGCTGCATCGCATTCGCTGTTCTTGGCAATACAGGCTTTGTGTGACAGTTAGCAATATAGCAGCAACAAAAGGATTTTGTTACCTTTTTCATCCTGGTTTTAAATCAGCTTCCTCCATATTTGTATTGTAACTCTACCTTTCACATACAGACACTGATTCAGCAGAATATTTCAACTTCCTTGCCTATAGTTAAGCAAGGCTGAGGAGAGGTCTTAAAATAACAGGAGAGAGAACATATGGTGAAGGGCACGCTTCTTTCCCCTTCTGAGCAGGCACATTAACATGTTTTGTAGCTGGTCTGAACTTTACATTCCAGAGGCAAATATTTTTGTCAGTTAACCTAAGCACAGGTGAGGTCTGACAAAGGCCCTGTTATTGCTGCCCTTTAAGCTGCAGCAGCTTATGAGCCCACTAGAGAGCAGTGCTTTTTCCTCGCATGAAAATATTGTGTATTGTATAAAGAAATGCTTGAGTAAGTAGCATTCAAAAAAAATATCACAGGCAAGCAAAATGAAATAGAGAAAATGACCTTGCTACTGTAAAGAAATTGTAGATAATCAGTTAAATATAGGTATATGAAATTACTACAATATAGTCAGTCAAAAAGTTAGGTACAAAATTTGAATCTTCTTCTCCACTTGACCCATCCAGAAACAAATAACAATGTTTTCAGTTTAAGAAGTCTGGCTTCCTCTCCTGACTGCTATACATGAATACACCCACACAAAGCAGTATTTTTTCCTCTCACAGCTCTCTCTATTATGATGAATAATGAACTTACATTTCATTGCCATATCCTTGACAATCTCCTTCAGCATTTTTGAAAAGGGGTTATTTCAGTTGCAGAGTGCTTAGAGTAGTACTTATATTTTTGTTTTGTTCTGCTTCAGTCAGTTGTCTTGAGATAGATGATCCAAACATAAAGCAGGTACCATGAAAGTACAGCTGATGCACTATAAATCTGCACACCTAACTGTGATTAATAGAGATAGGTGTTTTAGCCAAAGATTGCACAAAGGATATTGGTGAAGAGGAAGAGAAAGAGATCCAAGAAGCCATAGTGAAGAATAAATTGTCCTGACAGAAGTGGCAATAAATATATATAAAAATGTTAATTATCTGTATAAGACAAATGGCGGGTCAACAGTAGAAAATGCCATTTGCAATAGTGAAAAACAGGACAGTCCTTTCTTACCAGGGAGCAAGAGCACAGTGTCTTTGGATGAAAAAAAGTACAGAAAGTACCTGAAAACACTGGACTGTTTCCTCAGGTAAGTACCTCACTTTTCCCAGGTCTTGTTCTCCCAACAGGGAGGCTGAAGGAATAACAGCAGTTGGGGAGCAAGAGTGCTCTCTTAAAAATAAATTGTCAGGTGCAAGTCTCTGGATGCACTGAGAAATAACTGGGGCCATATCCTGCATATGGAATCTTCTCAGGGTCTTTCATCCCAAGTTGCATGGAAGACTACCACTGGTACATGGGCCTTTGGTTCTGGTCATACAGCCTGGGTCTGCAGCTGCTGGACTCAATGGGAAAGCTCTCCCTAGCAACAGTAAGGAAGAATCCCATGGAGAGACTCTCCTTTAGCTAACTTGCCTTTGCTCAGCTCAGCCCTGGCCCTGCAAGACCTCATCCTCTCAGGTGTGGGTGGTGACCTCTGTGATGGCTGGTTCCCTAACACATAAAGATAGAGACTGAATACCTTCACTGAATCACTCTTTAATATCAGATGCAACAAAATCTGCTACTGAACTAAAGATCTAGTATAAAGGAACATTTCTTATCTAAGTAAAAAGATTACTACTTTAAAAAACACCGAGGTGTATCATGTAAAAGCAAACGAGCAAGCATGTAAGTTTATCTTCTGTTTGTGAAATTCAGCCCAAGAGAAAATTAAATGTCATGGATCACTTCAAGTCTAAGAAAAAAGTGACTTAGGGCGGGTTTTAAAGTTCTGAAGAAGGAGTTTAATGAGTGCCTTCCACATGCCAGTGAAAAGAGTACTGGACTATTTTGGTGACTATCTGCACAGACGAAACTGAAACAGTTCCTGCCTCTCACATATCTTCTCATGTATATCCATACAACGACAAAGAGAGAGCTATAACTCTCCCAGAGCACCAAAATGTCCTTTCAGAAACTTACCAAATAGCATTTCATCAAAGCACATAATGGTAACTTAGAGTAGCTACCATGAAACTAGATAACCTTTCAAATCCATTTATCAAAGTAGTTACATTTCTCATTTCAAAGCAAGTGGCAGATAATAAATATAGATCAAAGGAAGGCTGTCAGTATATAAAATATTGTATTAAATGAAAAATTGATTCACAAAATAGCTCTTCAAGCTCCTCTTATTTATAAACTAAGCTTTGTTTTCTAAGTTGAATTTTAACAGCTATCATAACCCATAACTATAACCCTGGGGGAAAAAAAATCTCAACTGATTAAAAATCTATAGTGACTAAAGATGGTTCCAATCACAGTCCAGAAGTGAGATATTAATTCTTTCAGATTCTGAGGACATCTAAAATGAGATTTCAGTTTGGAAGTATAAACAAATGCTTTCATTAAGCAAATTCATGCTAGAAACCAGATTCAGTAAATGCCTCCAACCATTCAGCTGAGCACAGACAGACATTTCATATTTCTTTTTCTGAGGTTCAAGAGAGACCACTGCAACTTTCTATCAGGCAAGAGGCATTCCTGGAGCTTCAGGTTGTGTGGCTGGGAAAAGCCATGGCTCTGGGCTTTGGCTGCAGATTGTGCCACTTGGCAGGACACTGTTACAGGTCTGACTGGTAACCAGCTCCTTCACAGCAACACAGTGTCTCTGCTTCTTCTCCATTTTATGATCTCAGACCACGACCTCATAGGTGGTCTTCTTCACAACTGCCTTTGACAGGGTTATCAGGTGAAAATGTCAAAGGCAAGTCCTGTCAATATGGGAGACAAAAGCCCTTGCTGTGGGGAGCAGTGAAGTCAGATGGACAAAGCTCATGATGAGTGGCCAAGACTTGAGAGATGTGTAGATGGAGCCAACACTCCTGCTCGTGGGACAAAATAAACAGTGCTGTCAATGATCCTTCATACCCAGCCTGCATTGCAATCCTTTACAATCCGCAAGTGACAGTGACAACAATTCATCTTCCCCAGCTAGGTTGAGCCAATGTGGTCCCTTCACGCACTACAGTTTTCTCTTTGAACCTGAGAGCAAATATGGATTTTCTAGAGAGCTGAAGTCTGCCTTTTAACAAAAATTTGCTCATTATTGCAGATTTCATAATGTACCTTGTCACTGCTGCTATTTGATCCCTTACATTCCTATAATAAAAATGGAAAAGTTACCTTGAAAAGGTGGAAACTGAAGGAGGGATGCTGCATCCCCTAATATCTTGGGGATGTTTGACTGTCAATTTAATACACAGTTTATCTGATAACGTATCATTATTTTAATAGACTTTAAAATGTCAAATGTCACTTTTTCACTTAATTTTTCAGGATAATTCACTCCTTGAACATGAGTATATTACAGAGAAAATGTTATATGTTATATGTTATACATTCAAAAGCTTGTGCCTGAAATTTTGTTAGACTTTATTTGTAATGCATGGAGGGAAATCCTGGCTTCTGATGTGGAAACAAAAAATATTAAAACTGCATACAAAACTGCATGAAAGTTCTATAGCTTGTCAGATCTAAATGCAAATGTACCATTTCTACAGATCCAGGCACTTTCTCCTGCATCCGAAAGGTTCAGTCAGGAAAACATATATTAGACACAGTTCAAATAGAAAATATTAATAAAGCAAAGCTAGGAAACAAGAGAAAATGTGCATGCATTTGTGAAGTAAATGACAATTTGCTTCCTAGAATGCCATGAGAAAAACAGGGAAAGAAATAAGAATCCTTTGGGATTAGTTACTCAGTCCTTATGCTAGTCCTTATGCTAGCAAAATGCTGCATAAAGTCTGTGGTCTCTGCAGAGGTTTGCAAGTTTGAAAAGAAGGTATGGCACTGAGAGATTAAACCTACATTTTTCCTTCTTCTGTACCATTCCTGAACAAGAAACCGCTGCATGTTTAGGAGTCAAGGATCCACATCACAGCTAACCTGCATAGGAGCAAGTCTGTGATGTGCTGTGCTGCACATCCAGAATGGCCCTCTGGCCTCTGTGGTACTGCACAGCACCCTTGGCCACAGGATAACCACTGGGTGATAGAATCAAAGAAAGGTTTGGTTTGGAAGAGACCTTACAGATCATTTTGTTCCAACCCCACTGCAACGGGCAGGGACACCTTCCACTAGATCAGGTTGCTCAGAGCCCCATCCAGCCTGCCCTTGAACACTTCCAGGAATCAGGCACGCATAAGTTCTCTGGGTACCTGTGCCGGTGTCTCACCACCCTCATAGTGAAGAATTTCTTTCTAATATTTAATCTAAATCTGCCCTATTTCAGTTTGAAGCCAGTACATGCCCTTGTAAAAGTCACTCTCCAGCCCTCTTTAGGTACTGGAAGGTGCACTAAGGTCTCTGGGGAGCCTTCTCTTCTCTGGGCTGAACAACCCCAGCTCTCAGCCTGTTTTCACAGGAGAGGTGCTCCAGCCCTCTGATCATCTCCCTTTCATTGCAACTGAGGAGCCTGGTAACAAATCCCACATGGTGCTGGCACTGGCACCACCTGCATTCCTGGCCTTGCCTTTTCTAAAAGTGCAGCAAGAAGTTCTCATGAGATCATACTGTAGGAACAAAGGGGTTTGTTCTTAAAAGGAAATTATGTATTAGCTGGAATGACCAAAAGGGAGAGCTTGTCTCTCTCCTGTTCTGCTCCATGCAGTGCTGGGGGAAAATCTACCTGGGCTCCTTCAGATGCTCCATAAACTTCATATGTCCAGAATCTGAAGGGACATAAGATTTACTGGCCATCTATATTCTTACTGTTATTTTGTCTTATTCAAACAGGTGTCTCATTAAGCCATTTGTTTTCTTATTGAGGTTCAGACAGGTTTCTGCACCATCCCTCTCTTCTCTCACTTCCCCACCCCTATAAGAACTGCTTCCAGATGAACTCAGTTTAATACTATCTCATTTAAAAAAGGTACAAAATCACTATGCCACTCCCCAAAAATACCTCCAAGCATTTCTCCCAGTGATGACTCCTCCAAAATTAACACTCTAACATTGCATTAAAGACGGGAGTATGAGCTAACTGCCGCCTCCATCCACTCTGACAGGAAGGCAATGCTCAATCTGTCTATTTGAAGAAGGCACAGGCAGTTTACTGACAGCATAACAGAACAAAGCTTCCATTTGCATCCCATTACAGGTGCTGTGCTGACATCTAAAAATTTAACTCTTCCTGTTTCCTTCAATTGTAATCACTCTGTTAAGGACAGCAGTAAAAAATATATGACTCCCAAATAAAGCACCCTGTATCATTTTAGATACATAATGAATCATGGACAGTAAATAATGTTTTATATGACATTCACTAATAAATTAAGCAATTATTTCAAAACATCAGTGCACATTAAATCCAGTTCTTAGCTTCTTAGAAAATGAATCTCAGTACCACCAAAAGCAACTGTTGGGATACCTATCACTGCTAGCAAGGCTAAAGCTCAGTTTACCCTTTAGCTGTATCTAATTCTTTTTCTCAGAGAAGCTGTGAATGGTGATTTTAATTAAGGCTGCCTGTTCATTATCCCAATTCTTCTTAATTTTGCTAAATTTTAGCCCCTGGTTAATAATCGTAAAGAGGACAATAATCAGTCTGGTACATCCTAATTTAGAAGTGCTTGAGCTTGCATTTTTAATCTACTTTCATTAATAATGATCTTGAGCAGGTAAAGTCAAAACTCTGCACAGGCACTGTATACTTCAATTACACAATTGCCTGATTCAGAAACTCTTGACAGAATATGTTTAATATTACTAGCCTGAGGCTATAAAAGCAGATAATATCAAAACTGCCAATGGAGTACAGATTTCTTGACTCCAATCTCATGATTCATCCACTAATATTTTTTATTACATAGAGTTTTAATGCAGATTCTATTCTTCTGATATTCTATAATACTGAACTGAAACACTAGTTACTATTTTGATGTCAGATGATTACAGAATAAAATTACCTAACTGTAAGCAAATGGAACAGTTACTCACTGATGGTAGTGTGGAATATTACAAAGAACTTTCAGTTCAGCTCCAAAACTGCACTTTACTGAGGTAATGCCTTAAATACTGTGACTGGATCATCAACCACACAAGGTGCAATAACAGAAAACTACATTTAAAATTTAATAAATTAAAACAGTAGTTAGGTACAACAGTGACAGGCTCCAGAGGAAAGGAAAATAAAATCTGTTTACTGTTACTCGGAGTACATTCCCACACTTTCTATTTTCTCTTGCTACTTGCATAGAGAACCTTATTTCTTCCTCAGATGTTCAGAATATGATGCACTGAGATTTTATATCATTACCCACTCTAGTGGATCTATTAACCAGAAAGCCCTTCCAAATTTCTCCTACCGATTTACTATCTGAAATAGAGACAGAAAACATTAATATCAGGCTAAAAAAAATCAGTAATGTCAACATTTTGAAGCACAACTACTTATGCTAAAATCATTACCAAGAGAAATTGGTGTATGCACTAACATTAAACATTCTAAAGCCACATTCATTCTTTTAGAAGATAAAGCTATATATAGTAATCATTTTTCAGAAGTAGGTGCACACTCAAGAGCAAGCCTGTTTTTCTATTAGCATAACAAATGTAGCCAAAAAGATTCTAGATGGAAAAGTGCAGCAGCATCTGGGAGTTTGGGGGAGCTGATCTGCTTATACACAAGTCACTGGAACAGCAGTGTGAGTACATGCCCATTCATTTCTCAGGTAATTTGGTTACTTACATGTCTGTTCCAGTGATTATGAATTATTTATGCTTCATCCATAGTTTGTTATAGCAATTGTTAAATAAGCAGACAGTTATGAAATGTTTAAATACACGGAATAGGAACATGACTAATGTTCAAAGGAAAAACAGGTTTGAGAACATCAGACTGATTTTGCACCTACTGAAATAGGATTATACCATACAGAAATCTGCATGCACATTCAACATGCAGAAAGATGCAAAAACACATATGTGCATAATCTACACGTACATCCATGCAAACAGACATGCTTCATAATTACCTGCAAAGAGATAAGACATACTATGATGTCTTAACTTCATTTTACAAGCAATAATCTTTGAGTATACAAGCACTGGCATATGATGAATACATACATGACAATGTACTGAGAGTATACACATGCTTACATAGATCCAGAAGATCATTCCTGCTTTATAACATTAGGTCAGGATAGCTGGTAGATCAAGTTGACCTAAATTCATGAAAAACTTGTCCATAGATCTCAAAGCACTGTAAAAAGATGGCTACGTATTATTGCAGTTTGCAGATGTGCAGAAAATACGCCTAAGCTCATGTAGGGAGCTTCCAATCTTTAATCACATGCAACTAATTATGCAATCTTGCATGCAACAACCCTAAATCAGAAAAAAATAATAGAATCATAAAATCATTTAGGTTGAAAAGACCTCTAAGATCATTGAGTCCAATCATGAACTTAATACGGCAAAGTCCTACTATTTACCCATGTTTTTAAGTGCCATGTCTACAAGACTTTTACATACCTCCAGGAATGGTGATTACACCACTTCCCTTGGCAGCCTGTGCTTGTCAACCATTTCAGTGAAGAAAATTTTCCTGATATCCAATCTAACCCCTTTCTGGCACAGCTTGAGCCCATTTCTTCTTTTTCTATTGCTTGCTTACTTCGGAGAAGAGACTAACACCCACCCAGCTGCAACTTCCTTTGTGATAAGGTCTCCTCTGAGACTCCTTTTCTCCAAGCCAAACAACCTCAGGTCCCTCAGTTGCTCTTCATAAGACTTGTGTTCCAGACTCTTCAACATCTTTGTAGCCATTTTCTGGACATGGTCCAGCACCTCAATGTCTTTCCTGTACTGAGTGGCACAAAACTAAGCACAGCACTCAAGGTGCAGCCTCACCAGTGATGAGTGCAAGGGGACAATAACTGCCCTGCCGCTGCTGGACACACTGTTCTTGATACGGGCTGGGATGTCGTGAACATGCTCCTGAGATCCGATTTAGTTTCTCTTTGTATTGCACGCTCTTAAACCTGAGGTAGTGCTAAATCTGTGCTCATCGCTTTCCTGGCTGCCAAACGCAAGCAGTGAACCCTGTACGCAGGAGACTCAGTTCAGGAAGAAACCACTAGAGGTCAGACGAGATATTATAATCATGGCCACACAGAGAAGGGAGATTTTTCTAAGCGTGCCATTGGCAAGAGAAATGAGTAACCAGAGTGACACTTAAACAAAAAGATTTAAATAATGGCTACTTTTCATGTCAAAAAGCAAAACTCTGCTCTTGAAAACTGATATATTCAGGGCAGATCCCATATACTGGTAAGAAGGCAAGTGAGGAAAGTTTTATTAGGTAGAAGACAGGTGTGCAGCTAAATATGGGCATTCTATACAAATAGAAGTTAGTCACAGTAAACATAGTTGGTCATCGAACACATAGCAAGTCTTCAAATATACCCAAAGTTTACTTGTTTACTGGATCTTCAAGTTGCCACCTAGAACAGGCTTCCCACGTTGTTTTCTTTATACAAAGGTGTGCCTGGGGAAGACAAGGCACAGAAAAACACTGTAATATTCCTTTTTTCTTCTCAATGACAAATGGAGACCCAGCTCCTTAGGAACATCTATTCCTTCAGTGGAAATGGATGATTTAAGTTCAGTAGGTGCATTGTTGACCACTTCTTGTCACAAAACCAGTAGCACCACTCAGTGGGAGAGCCAATCTGCCACTGCCAGGGCCTCCTTTGCCCCACAGGTTTTCCTGGCTGCAAAAGTGGTACTTATGATCAAAATGCCCCTCCCCTCCAATATACGTGCTCATATTCCCCTGCATCCTATATAGGGTTGTAAGCTCAAAAGCTTCATACTTTAGAGTATGTCTCCGAGAACTCCTTCAAACAATCATGTTTCTTTTCCCTATGTGCCACTTCACTACCTGGTGTGCTCATCATCCTGCCTGACAATGCAGCTGAGTGCTCTGACAGCACTTCTATATTTCTTGGAAGCTTATTACCTTGGAAACATTTAAAATAATTCCACCGACACTGACATTAAAGTAGCCTCAGTTAACCAAAAGAAGGCTACAGTGGCTTTAGTTTGCTTACTCACTTGCAAATAGCCATATTTTATCAGATACTATACCCAGAGCGAACAGAAGGAATAATTGAAAATTCGGTAATGTTTACTAAGTTTCACATCTAACTGCATCTCCTACATTCCTATTTCAGTATAGATCTGTAAATCTGTATTAAGAGACACTTGTCTCTGATAGCTCTGTCAAAAACAGCACATCCAGCAGAAATATCACTTTTTTTTAGCCAAAAATCTATATAGGTACTTGCCATCTACTGGACTGTGACAGAGCTGTGTTAAGTATGTAAGTCCTTAGTGGTATTAGGCAAAAAAGAAACAAAAAAATTACACCTAGTTACTACAATATGACAGGAAATAAAAAAAAAAGGAAAACATTTCTCATTACAGGATGAAAACATGTTACTCATTAAAGGAAAATCTGCAAGTCTTAATACTTGTTGATTTCTGATAAACCTTTTCCTCATACAACAGCTCATGTCATCTTTAATAGCTCTAAAAGATAAGTCCTACATCTTCTATCTAGCTGCTTCAGTGTCAGAACTGGCATCACACAAAACAGGAAAAATTGGGAGCCCTTCTGTTCTGATTTGTGTCTGGATACACAAAAATTAGTGGCTAATTACTGTCTGTGATGGTTTAACTTTTCTGCAACTGTGGCTCATAGTGACTTACTTATTTCTCATAGGAGTGATCTACCTCTTACCACTGTTAACAAGGACTACAGAGGTAGACTGAAAAGTGGTACTAAAATCTGTTTTGGTTCCTGTGTCCCTATATATTTTATACATGTGACATTGCTGTTTTACTAAGTCTCAATCACATGCATAAACAAATACCAATGTATCCTTCAGTTTCCTTAGATTCAAAAACTAAAAAAAAAAAAAACACCCAAACCCTGCAAAAACCAACCAACAAAACCCCACAACAGAGGGCTGACTGCTCATCAGTTTCCATGGAAAGTAAGAAGGAAATACATAGACATAGGAAAATTCAGTTTGTCTCATTTGTATTTCTACCTCCACTGCTAGGCCCCGATTTTCACAATGCATAGCAGGTGGAAATTGGAGAGTAACACCTGGTGGAGGGATAGAGAAATAAATGTCACATCTCTGTGCACAGCACAGTGCAGACTTTATTATTACCATGTACACAGTGTAATCTGCAATTGCCTTTCAAACAGAGATTGTGAGAAAACACTCTAAACATGTGCTATTAGTGATTCTGCAAGATAGCAAAGATCACACCAGAAACAGATAACAGATATGGGATAAGGCATACACAGTACATGTTGATTTATCCAAAGAGGCTGTGCTTCTATACTCCATCCCCTTTGGCAGAAACAGTAGGTATTTTGACAAGAATAGTGACAGAGGTCATGAGCATACTAACTGCATGGAGCTAAGCATGGATAATAAGTGGCTCTGTCAACTCACAGTGGATGAGCACAAAGCTTTAGTTGATTAAAAGTACCAATAAGCTCTAAGTGGCAGAATCAGGAGGGGCTATGATGCACAGTCTTTTCTATTATCAAGGATAGCAGAGACACTTTGGAAGGCACTGGGTAACACAGCACAGAGGGACCTGAGCTGGTCCCACTGCCACAGCAAAGCATCTTCTAGGATGAGAAAGAGCAAAGCAGATGTTTATGTGTAAAGGGCACATGGGTGATGAAGAGTTACAGTCTGTTAACAATAGTAATGGCTGTGTACTGTATCACTGCACTTATCATCACAAACACTAGCAGCTGTGCTTCTCAAGTGTGACACACACAGAACTTAAGCAACCTGACCAAATACACTGAGCACTACCTAGCTATTCTCTTGAGATTACTGTAAGGCTCCTGCAGTATTCCCACACACAGTGTTGGAATAATGAATGCTACAAAATTTGCCAGGCCTTTTGGTAGATGCACTATAAGGTAAAAGATAAAATTTTAAGCAATTTAAATTTAGAATGTCATTTAGCCCTTCCAATGCCTGCTAAGACCATGGAAAACATGGCAAAAACATACCTAGGGAAGGATGAAATAGACTGCATTGCAACACAACACTGCTCCAGATTTTATTATACTGGAGATCCTTACCAAATTGAGAGCAAAATGCTTCATAATCCATACAATCAATGTAGCAAGAAGGAAAATATACTCAATCAAGGAAGCTATTCCCCTTTGCAAAATAAGGAGAAGATAGCCCAAACTGTTAAATAGATTATGGTAAGAGCATTACCACAGTCATGCCTCTGCTAATAGGAGGGTATATTCCATGTATAAGGCAGGGGAGAAAGCTTTAAAAAAAAAAAAAAAAAAGGCAGTGGTTGCTTCAAAATAAAGAAAAGGTTGCTGATTAAAACTGGACACCAAGTCAGAAGGGTATCTGAAAAACACTGAAGAGATCTTAAGGACAGCATTTTTTGTTTATATATCTTGCCTGTATTTTTACAAGAAGAACACAGAGATATGATTTAAATATAAATTACATAAGAATATGGATAATTATTGAGAAAGAAGAACATATTCATTAATTTAGAAAACCAAACTTTTTCAGTGCGATACCAGGAACGAGAATTTGTAGAGGGGCTATGGCTCTTCTTGCAACTGTTTCCAAACATGATTATTTTTTGAAACAGAGTCTGAAAAACAGGGTATGTTCCATTTTTGTGGAGAAATCTACTTTTCAACAAAATATCCTAATTTGTGGGGGTTTTAAAAAATTTTTCCCCAAACACAAATATTAGCAATTGTAATTGATTCCTTACACTTACCTATTCTGCATCACAGCATATGATTACCAGGAACAGCCCCATCAACCATACATTTGTAACATTTTTCACTTATACAGAATCATTTGTCTGAGATTCTCATGCCTCTTCTCAATTGTAGAAAAGTATTAGATTATGGATGGCAAAATGAAGCATAGGAAATGATTTGGACAACAGTGTCTCCATGTGGCACCATGACTGATACTGTTACTCCTTGTTTGTTAAACAGAACTAGTGAATAATGCAAAACCCAAGAAAATAAAGAAGTTTATAAGCAGATACTTAGCTTATTGAACACATTAGTATATTCAAAATATTCCTCAAAGTATTAGACTATTTAAATCAGCACAAACATATAGAATTGAATGAGTTTTGCTATATTATATACTTTTTTTATTCTCTGATGCTCATAGGTACCTGTGATCAGCCTACACAAAGCCAGGACCATGGTACATCTCAGGGTGGAACAAGAGTTCCCAATTTTATTATGGTACTGAATGGAATATGAGCATATATTTTTCATGAGCATTGCCAAATGTTCAAATATTAAACTCCCTGTATAAAATATATATAATATGTATGATTAATTTGGACATTCTAAACTTGAAAACTAGTTTTAATCAAAAAAGTTATTGGATACCTCTTAAGAACATCTTTACTTACTATAGCAATGATAGCTTACAGTAAACACACAGACTATATACACTGTAAAATCTATGTCCAACACTCAAGTAGCTGCACTTGCTTCTGGAAGACTCAAATACAGATCCATAAAACATTCAAAGACCAGAAAAAAAGTATGTTTCAGCTTTTTTTATGTGAGTGAGATAAATAGTAGTCTCTCATTTTGTAGATTGGAACACGTTCTCCTGGCAATTTTTTGTCTGGGAGGAATCTTTGTCCATGTTCAATTATGGGCAAAAATTGGCAATTTGGAAGGTATTGTTCTACCAACAAATGACAGCCCTTTTCCCCAAGAAAGCAAGCCTACAGCCTTTGGATCTCAGGTGCCAGTGATGCAGCTGCCCTGATGCTCCAAAAGCAGCAAGTCATTGGTGTCCTGGCACCTTTGTTCTGGGAGGAATCTTTGTCTGTGTTCCTTGTTTTATTTCCGGAGTTGTGGAGAGCACTGGGAGGGAACTTTAAGCACTGGGACAGAGGTGGTTACATAGTTGATAGTAAGTAAATTGTACTGCGAGTGCTAGTATTTGTTTTTCTGACCAGGGAGAGGTCTAGCTGGCCAAAACCTTGGCAACCATCTTCCCCTCACAGACCAACCAGGACCAGGGAAATCATTCAATCAGCTGGAGAATAAAATAAGTCTTCCCATTAGAGTTTTTTCATTCTAAATTTAAAAAAAAAATATGTAAAAAACCTGAAAGACAAAAACACACACTGACTCAAGCACACGCACATCATTAGAAGGCAATACAAATGACAGAACATAAGAAGCAATAGAAACCAAGATACACAGCTGTACAATTCAACACCAAACAATTCAAGACTATAACATTCACATACAGAACAATACAACCACAAGTGTCCAAGTATACAATATGGAACATGACAAAGCAATACAAATGGCAAAATATTTAAAGAAGCTGTGTTAATCTATTCTAATTGGAAAACATAATAACTAGGAAGAAGTAACCTGTGAGACCAAATAAACACATACATAGCTATACACATGCACTCAGTAATGCTCATTTGGCAAAAAAGTCCCACAGTTCTCAACAAGACTCCATCAATGACATTGTTCCATGCCAGCTCACTCCCGGTGCCCTTCCACCATATATTCCAGGAAAACCCATGCCATCTTTTGCTCCAGGAATCACAATTCCCTTCAGGCAGCTGTTCCTGTATATCTGGATTTATCCCCAGTCCCAGAGAATACATCTTTTACACCCAAAAACCCATATAAAATGGGCATGCCATAGACACTTATTGCTATTCACCCAGCTTAACTCTATATCACAGGGCAGCTGTATACAGCCAAATACACACAGAGACAGATGACGCACCATATACAAACAAACATGACATAAGGACATAAGATGACTCTCCAAGAGAATAATTTCCTACACCCCTTTCTACAAGAATGATTTCTATACCCCACAGACATTCAGGCTACGTGCCCTGTGGAACCACAGTCATCAGTCAAGTAGGTTCAGATCGTGGCCTCAGACAGCAATCCAACATCACTGATCGCCGCAAGGAGGTATGGCCAACATGGGGAAGGATGCATGAGAATTTCTTTTGCAAATCTTCTGGTCTCAACAAGCATCATATAAAAATGCAAGACTAAGTCTGATGTCCAAAATACACAGCAAGAGGCCACAGCTGCCAAGATGGCCTAAAACAATGTTGTTTGTGTAAGACAACCAAAAACATCTGAGATATGAGGTGAATGTGTGCATGCTATGCTGTTCCTGGGAGGGTTTAGAAGGATTCTGGGCTGAAACTATGGCACCATTTAAAATTCAAGCAAACAGCATTTCTTGCAAAGAAGAAGCAAATGAAAGGAAACAAAAACTGAGAAAGGGGAACAAGAGAAACCCCAAGACAATTCCCACACACTTAGACACCACTCACACAGTTGCTATATCTCTTATACAATTACTATACATACCAGCCCCAATGTGCTCAAGACCCCCAAAATGACTGGCTGCTGCAGCCTTGGGCTTTGGTAGGCTCAGCACACTTAGTGGGTGTCCCTGCAGGAGGCAACATTGTCCTCTGTGCCAGCACACACCTCCACCTGGAGCAGGAACTGTCTGTTTTTTATACACTCAGTCTGTGATGTCTACCTAGGTGTGTGTGGCCAGCACACACCCAGATAGAAGCCTCCAGTCCCTTCCCCCATGGCATACCTGGAAGACCCCCAGTGTATAATATAATATAACAGTGCTCAGTGTATAATGAAGGTCTCCCTTTTTGGGTTAGTGGTTGCAACTTCATCCTCCTATATTTTCTTTCTGTGGAAAGAAAAAAATTACAATGATGTGCATGGATTGATCCAATAGACAACACCCTAAAAATAACATCAAATTCAGTCTGGAAGTCAAATTCTCATCTCCTGGTCTCCCATCCTGTGCCAGGAAACTGCAACAGACACTGCATCCCATCTGGAAGATGAAAAACAAGAAGCCAGAACATAAATTACTCCTACAGACAAAATAAACTTTTTTCCTCTCTTCCTGAGTGAGCCCCTGGATATGGATCTTTGCTGGAGGAACGTGCCGAGGGACAAACCCTGTACCAAGGGGCAGTGCAGGAGAGGGACAAGCACCTGAGCAGGTAGGGCAACATGTTGGGGGGGAAGAAAAACTCTGTCCTCCAAGTCCTTTCCCAGTGTCCCCAGTTCCATCCCAGTTCCCCCTCAGTGTCCCTAGACCCATCCAATTCCCTCCTCAGTCCAAACCTAATCCCATCCCACTGCTCCCACTTCCTCCTAAGCAAACCAAGTGAACCCAGTTCTAGTCCAGCCCCTCCCAGGTACCCTCAATTTAATTCCAGTCCCTCCTCAGCACATCCTAGTGACTGAAAAAAGAAGGAGAGTGGAAGAAAAAAAGGGCTTCCACTTCTGGAAAAAACCTCCTCTGCCATCATTGTCTGTGTTTAAATTAGATGGGAAAGTCCCTTCACCTGTGATTTTAATGGATTTCATTACATTAGGGGTTTCAATTAACCGGGAAGCCTCATTTTCTGTTGGCTTTGGGTTCAAATAGAAAGTATTTATGGGGTCATTTTCTGGGTTTGAATGAAGGATAAATCCCCCATTCTCATAATCTTAAGGTTTAAATTCAAGGGGACTCCCTGCTGTCCCACATTTTAAGTGGCTCAAATTGAGAGGAATATCTGAATGTGCTGTTTGGCCTCAGGGTTTCAGGTGCAGATGATAAGCCAGTTAGAGCACTCCATAGCCAGACAAACCTTTTCTAGCACCTCTAGCACCATTTGTTCACTTTTCCCGGTGTTCTCACCTCTGTCCCAGTTCCCTCCTAGTGCTCCCCATGGCACTCCTTGACTCCAGAAGTGAACACAAAGATTCTTCCCAGCCTAACAGTACCAAGACACAAAAGTCTTACTGTTTTTGGAATGCCATGAGAATGCCATCATCTGCATCTCAGACCATATAGCTCACTGCTTTCTTTTTAAGGGGAAAGAACTACTAGTTTCCTGCGGGGGGGGC
>JAWWTY010000037.1:60507618-60599786 GCA_035222235.1 Margarornis squamiger
GGGGAAACAACTCCGCGTTTCCGGCGCCCCCCCCCCCCCCCCAAAAAAAAAAAAAAAAAAGAGGCTTAATTTCTTACCTGGAATCTCTCATTTTGGTAGAAAATGAAAAAAAGAAAGAGCCAGTACTCTTATTAAGGCTTACTTTCTCATCAACCCCTTTACCCATCTCCAAGTCAGAGAAAGAGAGACCAGGTATAGCTCCTCCCAGAGCCTTTATACCTGCTGGTATTTGGCTCCTCCCTTGCCCCAGGGCATCATGGAAAGGTACATAGGTGTGGCTAGGGGGTATATTAGCCCCAGCCTCTGTGCAGGGTGGCCATTTACTTGTTGGGCTTCTGTGAGATAAGGGCTCTCCCTTTCTTTCAGTGAGGGAGGTCTCTCAAGTTATTTCAGCTTCTTTAAATGAGCAAGATTATGTTAATAGTGTGCTTTTGAATTTTGCTTTTTTTTCCTTGTTTCTTTTTTTTTTTTCTTAAAATCATTGTGTGTTCCTCTATTTCCAGGTTGTCTCAACTGCTATTAGGCCTTTTTTCACCAGTTTTCTGTAGTCTTAAGGCAAAGTTACTGTATGGTGAAGATGGCTTCAGACACTCAGGTTTCTCAAAGTTCAGTGGAGGGTTACAGCTCAGAGAGGGAGTGAGGGCTGGGGTGCTGTCTTAAGAATTGCCCAGATGGAAAGCAGCATCTAGGAAGAGTCTCCTAAATACTGGTGAAGGTATTCATTGACTTTACAAACAGCCTGCTTAAATTTGTCTCTCTTTCACCCAGTTATTCCATGAGATGATAGCTGTAGTATCTAACTCCAGATGTAGGTAGTTGCCTGAGCACCTGTTTTAATTTAGGATAAATAAGTGGAGGAGTTGCTGGGTTTTGGTTTCTGGGCTGCTGAAGTCATTCATTGAATTTACTTGCCTTTCTTGTAACTAAGAGTAACCAGGAGATGGCAGGAAACCCTAAGCCAGCCCAGGGGCACTTCCTGATGTCTAAGATGGATTTCCATCCTTAGACATCTGCAAGATAAGTGAAGGGCTCCAAAAGAGAAAAGGGGGTGAGAGCTGGGCCTAAGTTTGTGCCCTGGCAGGAGGGATTTTTTCTATTTGGTCTGGTGAAATGGGTATGGCATAAGAGGTCCTTAGGGCACATCAAGGGAACTTAGCTTCTTTTTCCTCACTGCACACTGGGGTGTGCAGGGCAGAGCAGTTCCAGTGTGTGTCCTGTGCTTTGTCTTGCATGTGTCAAGTGTCATTTGCATCTCTGGGACCACGTATTTTTGTGTCATGCCCTAAAGGACCTTTTTGAAAGTATTAGGCATAATCCTTTAGGTTTTGAAGGTCTTCACTCTTTAGCCCAGTGCCAATCTTGTCAGTTCCTTGATTTGCAAGCTTGGACCTTCTTTGGAATTGCATCTCTTTCAGTCCTTTCAGTCAGATGTTTTTTACAGCCTTATTCCAGGCCATATCAGCTGTCTAGTGCAGCTATCCCTTGTAACTGACTAGGACTCCTTAGAATCTAAGAAGATTCCAAACATAGCATTCTCTCATATCCATTTTTGTCATTTTACCAGGCAATTCTTGTAACAGGCCAAAATCATTCTCAGGGTCCTTAGAGCCTCCTCTGTTCACCCTTGTCACATCCTCAGTTGTCTTGCATAGCACCACATCTATTTTGGCAGTCACTTCTTTCATCAAGATTTTGTCTCCTCCTTGCATTGTACCATTTGTAGCAAAATATGTAGTGTGAATTTGTTTTGAGCCTGGAATTGCTCTGCCCTGAGGTGTAGACTCAGGGTTAAGGGTAGTAGAAAGACAGCCTGTCAATACACTTAGGCACTGGAGACAGTGGCTGTGGAGTCATCCCGAAGGGAGCAACTCTTGCCAGTCTGCATGCAGGGAGTAGAGCAAGGGTGTCAGGTGATGCTGGGTGCAGCACAGCAGGGCCTTGAAGTTAGCCTGCCTGACCTGGCAATATTGATCTGACATTAGACACTAGATGGTTTGCTGAAGGAGAAGGGACAATTTTGCCATGGTTGAGCTCTCCCTGTGCATCTGCATGACTTTGGTAATGCATTTCTTGGCAGTGTCAGCTGGACAGGATGTCAAGAAGTGGTGAACAGAAGAGACTGGAGGAGCACAGCGAGAGGGTGGGTTATCATGTGATGTCAGAGCCAAGACAGGACTTTTGGCCTTATATTTACTTGATGGCTTGTAGTCTTTGGTTTTTTGGTTTAATTTTTCTTTTCTATGTAGATGCAAAAGAGTTGTTCCAGCAGGCAATAGGCACCAGAGGGAAGGTGAGCCTGGTGAATAAAGCGAGCATTGACTCCAGGAGAGAAGTAGATGTTGTCTTAGAGGTGATGTATTTCTGGTGAAACATTGCACATTAGGTAAGAGGTCACTTCCATGGCATGCCAAAAGAACAAGGACCATTCTATCCTGACACCATTATTCTAGCAGGATGTTTGTGACTGTCTGAGGGTGATCTCTGGTCCCAATGAGGCAGGTGCTGGTCCTGAGTGCTGTCAATGTTCCCTGAGGAGATCCAGGCTCGGGGCATTCTCTGGTCATGAGGTCTCCAATCATGGAGAGGGAATACTGTTCCCAGGTATGGTATTCAGTCTAGGTACAGGTGGTTGCATTCCTGGGGGTAGGTTATGTGGTACAGATGAGAGGGATAATGATCGCTGGCGGGGGGTAGGGTGTCCCAGTTATGGGAGCCTGGGAAATGGACTGGGAATTTTGGATATGAGATACTGCCAACAAAAGACAGGGCTTTTCCCCAGGAAAGAGCCCGCAGCCTTGGGCTCTCAGGTGCAAATGATGCAGCTTCCCTGGTACTCCAAAAGCAGCAAGATCTTTTGGTCTGGGAAGCTTCTTCGTTTGTGTTCACTTTGGGCCAAAAAATGGCAATTTCTGAGATGCGCTGAACTAAGTTTGTTGATTTTTTTTGATTTGTGTTTAAAGTGTATGGTTTCAGTTAGTGCTTAAACAATTTAAAAAAAAAAAAAGAGACTGTTTCAAAATTAACAAGATTCGGAAGCCAGCAGTCAATGTCTCTCCTGCTTGCAAAATTTTGCCACCCTGAGAAAAGGGGGTCTTGGGAAGTTCTCAGTTTAATAAGAGTAAGGAGGCTCTAACACATGCTGAAGTACATGGTCCATGAGTGGAAAACTGCTGATCTAACAGGCAAAAGATCCAGAGGCAACTTTCTTGAACTTTTCAGACATTTGTTTGGTTTTTTGTTCTAGTATTATGCAAATTCTGCCTTGTCTCTCTCATCCAACATGAAAGTTAGACCAATTTGCACTCACTTTTCAAATGTAACTTTCACACAGACATTTTCTGAATCATGGTAAAAATGCATGCATATATGTCTTTCTTCTGCCTCAGTGACTGTCTTTTTCACAAAAGACACAATTTTGCTATCTGTAGTTCTTCCCTAAAGAGCCAGCTGATTTCAGGTTTCTAACTTTTTGTAAAATTCTAAAATTTACCTACAGTATTATAATTTAGAATTATCTCTATGCAGCCAACAAAATGGAATAATAATTTATTTTCATTTAGCTTATGTTTCCTCTTTGTTAGTATCAGTCCCTAATGCACCCAACTCTCATTTGCTTACTAGCAGAAGATTTCGCCTTTGTCAGCACTGCAAAGCCCATACTGTTGTGAAAAAAAAAACCAAACTGCAACCTATTCAGCCTCTGGCACCAGTCAGCACAACTTTGGGCTAAGTTCTTCTGATTGTGATGCTCAGCTGTACTGATCAGTCCCTTGCTTTGGAACAGAGGCTGTTGACACTCACTGGTAGCATGGCATAGTTAAATGCCCTGGTGTTTAACCCTTCACTGCAAAAGTTTTCTTCAACACAATTTTAGCTTTCAAAGGAAAATCACTAACAAGGGATTGATTCCTTTTCAGTCATTCCTTGTGAGGCTGCAGATGAAATACTGCTTTCAGTTTTGCACTTCCCAGGGTATAAAAGCACTGATGTACTGGACTGAGTCCATTGGAAGATGACCAAGATGATAAGATGACCTAAACACATGACATATGACAAAATGCTCAAAGAAATTGACTTGTTCAGCCCTGAGATGACAAGGTTATGGGATCTTAGTGCTGTCTTCAACTATCTCATGAGAGCACAAAGACAGAGCCAAGCTCTTCCTGAAGAGATAGATATGGGCTAATAGATAAGAAATATAAAGATATAGCAGTGAAATTTTGACTAGATAGAAGGATTTTGTTTGTTTGTTTTGTGACAGCAGTCAAATGTCAGAACATGTTGCAGGAAAAAGTTGTGGTTTCATTGCACTTTGAGATATTCAGAACTTGACTGGTTGTCCTGAGCAACTTCATTTAAATTAGCCCTGATTTGAGCAGGGATTAGAACAGGTGATTTGCAAAGGTTCCTCCCAACCTAAATTATTCTGTGTTTCTAGAATTTTATGATTTTGATTTAGAGAAATAGCTGAGATCATCAAAAGATAATTTCTTGAACTTATTAACTGCTCCTGAAAAGAGAAATAAGGTTATAGAAATACAAGGTATCTTTTCTTGTATGAAGGCACAAAGATTTTAGTTTGGTTTAGTCATGGAGAATGTAATAATGACTTATATTCAGTCTTGTAAATAAAAGGAGGTGAAGGACTTAAATGTGAAATAAACAAAACTATAAAAGTCTGCTGGCATCTACAAATAATAGTCAAAGAAGGACAGCCTACAGCCAAAAAGAGATTTGTACTCTGTGTTAATAAATAAGCCCAGCCTGATTATTTATTATGGGTCAAACTTCCAAGCCATTATTCACCTTCTGCTCTGGCTGTAAGTATTTGTCAACACTGAATCACTCCTTGCTTCAGTTTTCAGAGCCAGCCCCTTGTTTAGCAATTGCTAATTGTGTTTACTGAACGCTGTCCAAGGAAAAGGCATTTCTACTCCATGGGAAGATGCATTTCCAGAGAATGATGCCCTTGCTCACTACCAAAGGCTGGCCTGCAAGTTACTGCATTACTTTCCAAGCCTCATTGGAATTCATGAGCAAGAATCAAAGAACTGGAACTGTATGTCCAACAAGGAATACAGTCAATAATTGTTGGGTGTCCCTGCCTGCGAGCCTTGCTTGACCTTGGGAGAGAAAAAAATAACTCTTATTTCCTTTACACTCCCTCTTCCTCGGTATAAATACAGCCAATGAAGAGAAAGAAAATCTATTGCCCAATTTTCACCTGTCATTTCTAGATCTCTTGTGTCAGTTCTATAACTTTATCTAGGCTTCTGTCACCTTTATTATTTTCTCCTCAATAGACTGAGTTCTGTATGATGATATTTTATGTTATTGCTTGGCTATTGTTGCTGAACCAACAGCTGTTGTGTATGAATTGTTCAGCATTACACAAAGGGAATATAGTAAGTATGAGATCAAACACAAGTGTTAAATAAAGCCTGCAATGGTACCAGTATAGGTTAAAGTCTCCTTAGGTTATATTGTGTTTGCACTTTGGTATTTGCTTTTTATTTTTTATTTGGAAAGCTAAATTAATGAGATTGTCATATATTCTAGACAGATAGTGTACTGTATGATTTTTACAAGCATATACATTTTAGAATAATAACCCTCTAACTGAATGCAACAATGAATTACAATTTATTTCTTTATGAGTTCTGTGACTGGGACACTTTAGGAGTTTTGTAAAACTTCAAAATAGGGCTTAACCAGTAAGCAGATAGTTGACTTTTATCTTAAAGGGAATAACTGGACTAGAAAAGGCGCAGTTCATTGGTCTGGCAGTCTTCCTACACTTTAACTCACTACCACAGATCCATAGAAATGGTTTGGGTTGGAAGCGACCTTAATGATCACCTAGTTCAAAGCCCTGTGCCATGGACACGGGATTCCTTTCAGTAGCCCAGGTTACTCAAAGACCCATCTAATTTGTCCTTGACACTTCCAGGGATGAGGCATCCATATCTTTTCTGGGCAACCTGTTCCAGTGCCTCACTATCCTCATAGTAAAGATTTTTTTTTTTTCCTAATATGTCATCTAAACCTATTCTCTTTCAGTTTAAAACCATTTTCCCCTGTTCTGTCACCACATGCCCTTGTAAATAGTCCCTCTCTGTCTTGTCGGCTCCCTGGTAGGCTGCAATTAGGTCACACTGAAGCCTTCTCTCTTCATGGCTGAACAGTCCCACCTCTCTCAGCCTTTCCTCATAGGAGAGGTGCTCCATCCCTCTAATCCACCCCTATAATAATCTTGGTGGCCCTCCTCTGGACTTGCTCCAACAGGTTCATGTCTCTGCTGTGCTGGGGTACTGATTATCTCTCCCTGTCTCCTTCAGCCATTCGAATAATGGGGCAATGATCCTCCTGCTTCTTCACAAATTTTCTAGAAGATACAGAATAGAAGGAACAATTTTTTAATTGGAAAATGAAGCACAGGTTCATAGAGAATGTTAGAAGTTATGCTCTGCTGATCAGGATGATGTTTATTCTTGCCAAGCTCTACCCAAATACAAACAGAACTTTGTTCAGGGGTCTCCTTCATACCGTAACTCCTCTGGAGCATGACTTGCATTTTGTGTTGGAACTTTTGCTGATAGACTAAAATACTCTTTTGAAATAGGGGATGTCATCAGGTGAAGGCCTATATCTGAGAAGCCAGTGTAAACTCTATGGCTGACAATTAGGATTCCCCCTCAACCAGTGAATTTACTCTCCAGTCAAACTGCAGCTGGCCTAGTGCTTTGGTCAGTGTGGTTAAAGACAGCACAAAGAGGAGATCCTTTGCACAGATGGAAAGGGGTTCTCCTACTGCTCACAAGGCACAAGACAAGCAGATGGACATGTAAAAGAAATCCCTAGTTTAAGAATCATAATCAAGTCTAGATCTCACAGACTTTCTATGTTTAGTACTGCATTTCTTTCCAAATATCTGTAAATTTGCAGTGCTTTGAAAAAAAATCTATTTAAGAAATTACTTTGCTAAATGTTTATCCAGTGAATTTCTTTTGTTTTTTTTTTTTCCTGATTAATATGTCAAAAAACCAAAGTCCTTACATGCAAACAGACTTCTAGGACTTGGAACTGAGTTCAAAAAAAAGACAGGGCTAAGATGGTGCATGAAGCTTTTAAGGCATGTATGACAGCATCCCACAGTTAGAAAGTGGTATCAGGCATGGGGTTTTATTTCTGGATGCATGCCTGGGACATCCAGTATTGATCACTATACTGAAAAAAGCCATTTAGAATTTGGGCTTGACTCTGATGAGGCACCTCTAGAAAAAGAAGGGATCAGGCAGAGTGTGAGAAATGTCTGACTAAACCACATGCTTTGGGCAATGGAACTCATAAAGAAAGCAGAAACCATGAAAGATTTTCTGCTTCGGTGATGAGATAGGTGTAAGGATAACATAGGCAGATTGTTGGTAAAATTGAAAGACTGGATTCACCGGCTGGTGGCTACAAATAAGCCAACAGAAATGTCTGGCAATGTTTGAAAATATATGGTCACAACTTGGCTCCTTGATGCATATTCAGGAATCTAAGTTAGTATACAGAATTTTAAATATGTTTTCACCAGACTTATTAATTCAGGATTAGACTTCCTAAAAAAAAAAAGAAAAAGGGAAGAACTTGGATTTATTCAAAGAATATCAACCTTGTATATCCTTTCTGCAGACTGAAAATTAACCAGTGAAAAATTTGTATTATGCGTATAGTGGGAGCATTTACAAAACCATGGAAGGGCACTCAACAGTTTGTTTTTCTCAGCTGTTTTTTTTTTTTTTCTCCATTCAGAAATGGAATAAGGGTGAAATCGTGTTCCAAAACTTTTCTGTTTAGACGTGAAACCAGTGATCAATCTTACCTGAATATTTTTAATTTTTTTTATTTCTTTGCAAGTAACATTCCAGCAAATTAAACACCATTCCAGCTCTGACCAAAAAAACCTGCAAAGCCCTACACATTTAACATTCCTGCAGTTCAGAAATACAAACGAAACACAGAAAAATTACCAGCTGTGTAGCACCACCATCCCACCCAACCAATTTTGTTTTGCCTGTGTGATGGAGTGCCATCTCCACCTCATTAAGAAGAGATGAGAAAAAGAGATTGTCTTCAGTCACCGTCCCTGGAGGGGTTTAAGGAAAGACTGGATGCGGCATTTGGTGCCACGGTCTAGTTGACATGCTGCTGTTCAGCCAAAGGTTGGTCTTGATGATCTCAGGGATCTTTTCTAACCACACTGATCCTGTGATTGTGACCCAGACTGGGCGCAGTCGCCCCAAGGCAGCTCCAGCCCTAGGGGTGCTGGGGATGCCGCTCGCCAGGGGGGTCAGGAAGAGCGGCAGACAGGGCTGAGGCACACAACAGGCGGCGCGTTCCGCACGCAAAACATGTGGCTTCGAAAAACCAGACACAGCCGCCGAGCGCCAACATAGTAATTAACAACCACATCTCTCCTTTCATGTCTCCCCGCTCATGTTTTGAAGCATTACGGTAACTACCCACAGGGCGTCCGGCGCCCCGGGCTTTGCAGAACAGCTATTCAGCCGTTCCCTCAGCAGGCACGGACACCTGGGTAGGAGCCCCTCAGCCGGTCCGGAGGCGGGAGCCGGCGGCCCCTCCGCGCCCGGCCGACCCCACAGGCCTCAGGGGCCCGGCCCGGCCGCGTCTCCATGGTAACGCCGCCACCGGGGCGGGGCCGCCGGAGCGATGCCGCGGGGCTCGAAAGCGCATGCGCAGCCCTGGAGGTATCTCGGGGAACGCGGGGACGCTCGCGCCGCGCATGCGCCCCACGCGCGCCGTTCTCCCGCGTGGGCGCCGCGGCTGCAGCGGGGGAGCCGGGAGGGAACCGGAACCGGAAGCGCTGGGCGAGAGAGAGGAGCCGCTCCTCGCCCCGGCGGCGGGACCTTTCCCGCGCTACCCGCTCGCCCCGCCCCGCCCTTCTCTCCCTTTTCCCGGGCTGCCCGCGCGCCCCGCCCTGCCCCGCTTTTCCCGCGCCGCCCGCGCGCCCGGCCCCTCCCCGCCCGTCCCTCCCTTTTCCCGCGCTGCTCGCGCGCCCGGCCCCGCCCCGCCCGGCCGCCGGGGAGGGGCTCGCGCCGCCGCCCGCGCGCCTTCCCCGTGAGCCGCCGCCGCCCCGCGCGCCCTGCCCGGCCCGGCCCCCGCGCCCTGCCCGGCGGCAGCGATGTCCGACAAGGAGTTCATGTGGGCCCTCAAGAACGGCGACCTGGATGAGGTGAAGGACTACGTGGCCAAGGTAGGCGGGCGGCCGCGGCGGTCCGGGGTGGGCGAGGCGGCGCTGCGCGCGTTGGGGGGAGGGATGTGCGCGGAGCCCCCCCCGGGTGGGGCCCGGGCGGCCGGAGAGGCGCTCGGTGAGCCCGGTGCGCTGCCTCCCCCGCCTCGGGGCCTCTCGCTTCCTGGGCTTCCTCCTTCCCTCGCCCGCCGCCCCGGCCCGCCTGCCCCCGGCCGTGCTGGTGGAGCTGTTCTGTGTCAGTACGTGAAACTTAAATGGATTGGCAGGCGCTATCCGGCCCTGCCTCGCTGATCTTATGCGCATTTGTGGCCTCGGTTTGGTGCCTCAGGGCTCGTCCTTAATAGGGTGGTGCTAAGCTACCGGGTGTGCTGAGGCTTAATTCATTAACCTTCTGTGAATTGTTTTGGTATCTGGTGAGGGCGAGTGGTGCAGGAGCAGCAGACACCCGTGCAGCGGTGGGAAGTGTTCAGGTACACTGCAGCGCCCGGAGCCTGCGTTCTGTCCTCATTTGCCTCCGGGTGTCAGCGAGGTTTGTGGGAAAATACGTGTGCATAAAGGCTAGATTCTGCTTCGATTGATTCTTACTGCTCAGGAAACTGTTACATCAGAGCAGAGGTTTACATGTAATTTAGCTGTAATTACTTACATCTCTGAACAAGTTAATGATCGTCTTTGGGAGCTTGACGCATGCTGACACAACTTGCTGGGATGATTTGAGTTCTTTCTACTCCAGTTGTCAACTTTGAAACTTGTAGCGCTCTTGGCAAAAAATAAATGTGTGCAAGTACTTCCAGCTGCTTTAGTGCAAAGTCCAACAGCTTAGCTTCAATAGTCTCCTCTGACAGTTTCAGCTAAGCTGCTGGACTTTGCATCGGAGTGGCTGTGCACTCACATGCTGTCTGTAAAGTGTTGGAAGCAATAACTGGGAATAATGTAATTATGCCACTTCAGCTGCTTGTTAAGAGTTGTGTACAATGTCTTGTGTAATAAAGTTGGATAATACATAGATGTGTCTAATTTCTTCTCAGATCTGGGGACTTGCAGAGTCTATCAGCAGCAGACTTGAATTCTTCCTACAGCTTTTAAAGGAATTCCATGTATATCTAGAAAATTCACTGCACATTAGTAATTATTGGATCCTTTTGTATCTGTTGCTGAGGCAAAAGGTTTGGCAGTAACAGTCTTGATTCAGTTTATGTCTACAGGATCACTGCAGTACGAATTAGAGAGCTTTTTTTATATTCCCACTCTTCCTGAGTGGCACTGCAACTCATATAGGAAATGGATTTATGTGATCACTCTTCATCTGCTTCAGTGCAAAGTCAAATACTTGGTTCCATCTGCTACTAAAAGAGGCTTGAGCCAGCCTGGGTGGTGCTGTAGTAAAGAGGCTGGAGGGCATCATCTAACTGCACTAATGAGGCAGAAATCCTTAAAAGAGATATACTGATGGTGGTTAGATGATTAGAGGAAAAGAAACCTGCAAGTCTTGAATAATCTTACATTTTAGATTTGCTTCTAATGTAGAAGGTGAATAAATTGTGGGAACTTTGTGATCTAATCTTGTTCATACTTTTCTCCCACATGCAAATATGTTTCCTGTCATTAGTTGTTAAACATTCTACTTGACAGTAACACAAGAAGTCAAATGTTTTCAGTTCTTTCTGTTTTCTTGACAGATTGTGGGCTGGTAAACGCTTAGACTGGTTTCCTATGGAAACAAAGCTTATTTGAGCAAGTTTTGACTGATCCTTGTCCTAATGGTTTGTTAATTTCTTTGGCTAGTGTTTTGTAAAAGGAGTGCAGGTAGGTGGGGTTTGTGAAACTAAATGAAATGGAGGGAGGTACCTTCAGGGAAGAAAAGAAAGGAATGAGCTTAATGTTTTACTGCACAACAGGAAATGTACATTAAGGAGGGGCAAGAGCACTCTATAAATTCTCTGAATGTAGGAGAAGCCTCAGCTGGAACTTCACATTCTTGGTTCTGAAATTAATGAAGTATGTGAGGGCAAATCATGCTTTAGTAGTTACAGTTCTCAGGAAAGTTTCTGTTCTGTGCTGCATATTCTTTTTTTACTTTATTCCTTATCAGTTATATGGCTTCTGCTCCCTGCTGCTTTCCTGTTCTAAGTATGATTTAGTGTTCAGGAATTTTACTTTTATAAACTTTGCAGTAGCAGAAATTTCCTCTCCCTGTAATGCAGGAGGCAGTCATACATCTTACAGGCTGCATCTTCATAAAATCTTTTCTCCTCTGTCTTCCTGAAACTTTTGTTTCCCAACTTCTCGTTTGCTTTGTTTCTTATTCTACTCTTGTTTCCTCATTACTTGATTGGAAACAATACAGCTTTTAATTATAATCCTGCAGTTTTGTTGCCAATTACCACATAAAAAGCTTGGCCTCTGAATTTTTTTCCCATCTGAATGGCAGGGCTTGAAATGCTAACTGGGCACTTTAAAAATAGTAGTATAAATTGGTGTTATCATTGAACTCTGTTAGTAAGTCATGACTCTTCTTCACTTGTGTGTAATAAGCTGTTGAGGTTCTGTCTTTGGAGTCATTAGTATCTTCTTTTTCCCATCTGAGGTTTAGTTAGTACATACCAAGAGGAAAGTATCCTACTGACTCTCAGACTTTGATTCAAACAGCAGGTGAAACTTATAGTATGAAAACCTTTATTTTCAATGACATGGCTTACCATCTTTAAGTAGAGAATGTTTCTGCCCTTTCAACAGTTCTTGGACAAAGAAAGGATACAGCAACAGAAATGAGAGTCTCTGTTTGCATTTTATATATTTCTGTGTAAAGAGATCTTGCATTCTCCTGAAGATACTTTCTTCAGAAAAAAAATCTTTCACAGAAACAGTAGTTCTGAGGGGTGGCAATGGAACAGACAAGTGCCAAAAGATACTGCTTTGTTGCTTAGCAAAAGAGATCTTAGTGCTGCCAATCTGTGCCTTTGGAAGACATTTTTGGCTTCTATTTGATAAAATTATGAAAGACTATTTTTATAGTTTGAATAGTCTTATAAGACTTCTTTCTCTTCTGTAAGAAACATTAGCATCTACATTTCTCAACTTGTAACTGTCAACTTTTTCCTTATGGTAAATGTTAATTTCTCCTGAAGTACTGTAGCTGGTGTGTTATGCCAGCAGTTAAGTATGGTATCAGCTATTTTTATGGTGACTAGATTAAAAAGTAGTTTTTACTGTTTGCTTTCTTTGATGTCCTGAATATAGCCAGCATATGTTGGCTTCAGAGGTGTCTTTGCAGGAATCCAAGGGATTGAAGGAATTCTGCACACTTCCCACATACATCCACTCAAATTTTTAAAATTCCTCAAGGAAGCAGAAGCTTTCATGGGAACAGACGAATTAAGTGTGCAGTTTAATGGGCGAGGAGGACCCACACAGGTTAGAGAGATTTCCTTCTCTCAAGGGAGCAAATGATTTAAAAGGTACTAGTTAGAAGAAGAGCAGATTATGTTAAGTCTATAGAATTTATTAACATGAATGGTGTTTGCTCTTCTTCCTTTTCTTTAGCCTTCTTCCCCAGTGGAATTAAACTGTAAGTTGCTTTAAAAGACTTCTCTATCAGCACACGCATGTAACATTTCCAGGCAGCAGCAGATTGCTCAGGCTAAGTACAATTTCTGATTGTTCACTAGGAACAAAGTTTTTGGCAAGATAAACTTAGATTTGTAGGAAAGGGGCTTCACTAAATGTTCTAAAGTAATTTCATCCCCCGTAGCTTAACTGAGAACTCCTTCACTTCATGAGCTGCTTTAATCCCCTACATCGTTCCTTAAACCTACCACTGCTTACAGTTATGTTTGGTAAATCAACTAACCTAATACCATAAGAAGATGATAGGACAGTCAACCAGACTGGAAGCACCAGATTTTTACTGCTGAGGGGACTGGGAGGTTGAAGTGATGATAGGCTGTGAAATGAATGTTTTAAGAAAGCATGTATATGCTGTACTGGCCTAGTAGGTGTTTCTGGTGTAGAGTCTTGTTTTTTAAATAACTAAACAAACCAACCCAAGCTCCTAGAGGGCCTCCTAGAAAACAGCAACCACCTATGTATTCTTGACAAAACTGTGATGCTCCAGTCTTGCAGTTCTTTGGGATAGAATGAAGTTTTAATACATCTTGAGAAATGTGGAAAACTTGACTACTGCAAAACTGGTTAGAGAGGCTAAAATAAAAGGTTTGTTTAGAAATGCCCTTTTGAAATAGAGGTAGCAGTCAGAGGTACAGTTAAGCTGTAAGTGTTGTGAAAAAGAGAAGAAATAAATACCTTTTAACTTCTGAGGGCTACACTGTTCTTTTGCGTGTCCATTCAAATGACTTTTACACCTTCAGTTACAAACTAAATGAAAACAAACATTTAAGTTGTTACTGTATACGGGTGAATTGCTTGAGTTAGGGATTAAGCTAACATGGATGCATTGAAATTTACCTTGTCTCATGTTGAATGCTGAAGTACACATTATTATGGCTACAATGATACCTGGATTCCTTCTGGTTAGGCAGCAGATTTCTTGCTCTTAAGTGACAGCCTGAAAGTGTGTCTGGATTACAGTGCAGGATAGCTGTGTCTCAGTAGTTTGTCTAGGAGCGTATTGGGGCTAGTCCTGACCTGGGAGCCACTGGACTGAGTTTATTCCCTGTGAAGCCTCCTGGATATCTCTGTATTGTAACTCCTCAGTGTTTTGCCAATACTTGTACTATGTGGATTTGTCTTTATCTGGAGATTCTAGGCCTTCTGTTATTTTTCATTTTCCAGACTTTTACTGTTGAGTCTGCAGGAGTGGGATTGTTAAAGATGCATGGGTTTTTTACTGCTTAGTTCTAATTAAACTTGGTGTTCAATTTACATTTTGTGGATTTGAACATGATGACCTAAATCTTTCTTTTATGGGACAAGACAGTTTGCTACTGTAACCTGCTGTTAGCAGATTCCATGTTCATGGTAGAGTTCTTGTAACTAAAATCCTATGAATGCACTAGAAAAAAACAGAACAGCCACCACTTTTTAGTAGTGTGTACAAAAATGAAAGAGGTTGTTAAAAAACATATTTTCAGAAGTGCTCTTTAATTTCTCCAGTTTGATCTGAAAGGGTCTGAGCATGATTGTTCACAAATATTAATAGATTGTGCATCAGTTCTTCATGTAGTTTATAACAATAGCATGGAGTAACAAACTTGCCTGAAAACCTGGCACTGTGGTGAAATGTGTGACTCACAGACTGAATGAACATCTCAGGATTCTCAAATCTGTCCATTTTATGAAGGTACAGATATAACTGAATCTTAAGCCATTTCAATCTGAAATGTACATGGAGTTCACCCCAGCTGTGATGATTTAACTGATCATGAATCTGTAACTGCTAAATGTACTGTTTTTTTTTTCTGAGATATTGATGATGATTTTGTTCATCAGGTTGGTTTCTGTGCTCTGAAACTCTTGGTGGCTTTAAGTCACTCATGGCTTTAAGTGACTCATGTTTGACTTTTTTACATTTAGAAAAAAACCCAAGTGAAATACTTCCTTATTTCTTTCTGTCTGGGCTGTTCTTATTATGCTGACTTGTCCTGTGTCTAATTGATGTTTGCTGCAAAAACTAGAGAGTTATTAAAATCAGATTTTAATAAAACATGGAATTTCAATTTTATTTTTTTTTTGCTGATGTACTAATGTATTCCATTCCCTAAATTGAAACCATATCTACAGTAAATATATCCTATTTTGTCTGAGTTTGTGGTATATAGCATATGCATTCCTAAGTACGACAGTCAAAGTTAGGAATAGGTTATAAATAACGAGCAGAGAATGGAAGAGTGTGAGGAAAACATTTACTTCTAATGCTGCTTTTCTTCCCAACCTCCCTTATTTTAACCACAGTTTTCCTTCTTGCATCAGTTTTATCTTTAATAAATCTTTGTTTTTGAAGCCTAGCTCTTGTCTTCCAATTCATTTAGATAATTTTGACTTCAGTGGGAAGGCCTCCAGAAGATGAGCTAGGCTTTCTAAAAGTCCAAGTGGTTTGTATCTGTATCCATTTGGAATAATATGTGAAAAGTTGTGTTAGTTGTGAAGATTGTGTATTGAATGTTGACTTGGGTGTCGTGGGATTGGGGAGTCATGCAGGACACATAAGTAAAAGTACTGAATAAATGGATCTCGCAGCAGTGTCAAAATGCATAAGTAAACATTCCTTTGGATAGTTGACAATAGACCAAGCAACTTCCATACGCTTACCCTGAAGGATCATAAAGTTAGTTGTTGAGGTATCAGCACCTGAAGGTCAAATATTCTAGTCAAATTCAAGATGAACACAGTGGATTCAGAAATGCAGGGTTCTCATGTCCAAGACTTTCTGAGGCTGATCAAAGGTCAGAAGAAAAAATTAAGGAAAAATGCAGAAAACCAGGGGATTTATACAGCTGTGTTGCTTAAGTCACATATACATTTTTATATGCATCCTAAGCTGAGTTTAGCAGATTTTTTAATGGCTTTATGTTTAGGCTTATTTGAACTGAGTATGCCTCTGGACAGGAGTGTGAGCAAAGTTACTTCTTTGTACCTAATTGTCACACTTACCAAGTTGAAGGTTTGTGTTAAGTTACTCTTAATTTCTTGTCCCCCTACCAAAATGAATTTCGAATTTATCAGCCAATACAATTCTGTGGAAAGAGGCAGTTGTCACTTTTGTAGGCAGATCTGCTGTTATGAGGACAAAAGCATTAGCTGGAATTAATAAGTGCTAATAACTGACCGGTTGGTTATACAACAATTGTTTTTCTTACAAGTTGCACTTTCAGCAGTTTTGAACAATTGGATGTTTTTCTGCTTTAGCTCGTTATGAGTAGGAGTAGGTACAAATCAGCACAGCTGATATTAAAATGAATTTGAAACCTTCATTGGATGCTGGATATGATATTGGCTTCTTTTTGTCGTAGACTAATGTTAAAGACTATGTTGATTGTGACCAGTGATGGCAAATTCAACAGTCTCAGGCCAGAGATGGGGAGGGAAAGAATAGTTTCCTTTAAATGTTTAAGAACTAATATCTGTAGTGTTGCTGTCTTGACTTGGACTGCAATCAGTATTAATAACTCCCGTTGAACAAGCTACGGTTCTTGTCTTAATTCCCTCTTTGACTGGAAAGTACTTGTGCGTGTTTTGTGGTGGGGTTTTTTCCTCTCTTTTTAATAAAGACAAGAATGGCAAATAACTTGATGTTATCCTGAAAGCAATTGAAATCCTGATGAGGGAGAGTAGAAAGGGAAACTAAAACACAGTCTTGAAAACTTGTAATGCATATGCACATGAATATGACTTTCAAGTAGCTTGGGGTTTGGTGCTTTTAACACTGTGCCCATTTTTACAGTCTTCATTAATATTTTGTATGCAGTGTAATTCTGTAGCTCGGTACAGATACGTAATATACCAAGGGTTATGGCGTTTCTTCAGGGAAAGAATTTGAGTCTTTCTGGCTGCATCAAGAATTAAAGCATGGTCTGAAGTTTTGTCTTTTCATGTATGTATTACTGCCTTCCTCATTGGTTACAGACCAGAAGGGAAATTGTGCAATCATTTCACTTAGCCTTCAGCTACACTTTGAAAATCAAATGAGTAATTGCATGCAGTGGCTAATAAGCGGAACAGACCAAAACACCACTAGAAAGGTATTCTGATGATTTCCCTGTCATATTTCCAGTCAAAGTTCAAAGAGTGTTCTAAAGCATATCTAATTATGGAGTCAGTTTTTAAAACAAAATTGTGTGCTTCTAGTTTCTTACGAGCTAAGATCAAGTCTTGATAATTATAGTTGAATGACACTTTCATTTCCCAAATTCTAGTAATTTATGAACGTGTTTTTTAACACACTTGTGACCTATAAATTAGTGATTAGCTTCAAGCAGGAAAGATGAGCTGGAAGGCCATTTGAGACAATAGTTAGAGGTCTGTCCATCAAGCAATTACCACCAGCATCTATCTTTTAAACTGATTTGTTAATTATACTATGAATACAAATGCCATAGGCAGTAAATGATTAAGAAGTATTTTTGTTTGTTCAAAAGTACTTCCAGTACTTGATTCAGGTAGTGCAATTGGAAGGAGAAGGTTTAGAGTCCTTAAATAAAAAAGACAGGTCAGGAAAGTTCTGTGAGGTGAGATGTGCATTTCTGTGTATGCCCTGTGTTAAAAAAAATAAACAGAAATCACAGGACCCTCTGTAATCAAGTGAGGCATGTGGGAGAATCTTTATTTTTTTGACTGCTGACTTTTTAATAAGTAATACTTCTAACTCTTACTTGGTTAGCATAATGGATATTTAGCATGGTTTTAAAAACTGGAATTTGGCTTGTGATAAAGCAGTTATTGTCTGTTATTTAAATTTATCTTGGATATAGTGACAGTAAATATATTCCATTTCAAAGTACGTTCCTCTAATTAGAATACAACACAAGGTACAGTCTTTAGTTCCATTCCTGTGACAAGTAAGTAGACTGTATTTAAAGTGTTTTCAGCCAGTAATTCCTGGTGAAATCTGGAGAAAATAGCTTAACTTTCCTAGGTGTATTATTTAAAATTTAAAAGTGCAATATCAATATCTGTAAGTTTTAATGAAATCACTGCAGTGAGACTGAATATTCCAAGTGTATGTAATCAGTTTAGGGAGCCATTCTGTAGGTGTTAATGCATATTTTTTTTAAGTCTGTACTGCTTAGAAAGCAGAGTTTATTTTATGGATGTAAAAATAGCTTTTCTGATCAAGTTTGTTGCTTCCATGTTTTGTTTTTGCATGATTCCAATCATCAACTGCTTCATCATGTCAACAAAACTTTGTGTTAAGGCACGACACTTCTGGAACTTATTAATGCTGCTTTTGATATTTCGTATCTTTTTATGCATTGCAGCATGAAGGAAATGTAAATTCAATGTGCAGAGGAAAATAATGCCTGTTAATCTTATAGGAAAACCTATTTAGAAGCTAAGCTGCATTGCTTTGGATTTGACAGAATACTTGATTTTGCCTTGGACATATCCTTTGTTCAGATTCTAGAGAAGTAATTCCTCCTTATGATGCTAAGCCCCAATTATAGCATTTGAATTCAGTATTTTTTCAACTAAAGCAGTAATCTTTAGGAGATACAGTCATCTTCCTGTTTATTCTCTCATATTTTCCTGATAGAGTACAACCTTAACTTTGAGAACTCATATTTATTATTGTTGTGGGGGTTTTTAATTACTGTGTCTTTAGATCATGCAGAGAATTCAAAATACCAAGCAGGTAACTCAGTAGCTAGTACTGAGTGTTTGCCTCAAAGGAGAACACCCACTTCCTTTGCATTGTTTGGACAAACCTGTACTGAAGTGTTTAATACTGATGCTGATGTAGGGCTCTTAGAGAAACTGAAAGTCTTTTAATTCAGGAACGTGGTGCAGACTGGATGATAATGGCTGTTACTCTTTGCTCAACTGGTTAACTTTTGGAGCAGTGTCTGACATGTTAAACTTGAGTTCATGTGGAACTATAGGAACAGGGGTTTTGTAGATTTTTCTCTTTCAATAGTGTAGTCTCTTGTCAATCTGCTGATGGTTTAGTACTGGATTACTGAGACCTCTTATTTCTGGCTTATGGTTGATGTCTCCTCTTTAGCCATCATGTGGCACCCATGTGAGCTGCAGTATTTTCTGTTCAGTATACCCTTAGAGTAGGTATCGTCCTAATCACTTCATCCAAAATGCAGAAGTGGTAAAACATGGTGTCTAACCAATCACTTCTGGAGAAAAAATGCCACCCTTTTAGGCCAGCTCAGTGTTGCCTGTGAAAATGGACACTGCACTGCATTCAATAGATACAGTACTTAACACATCTCTTTAGAGTGCACATTACATTAGATTTATCTGCAGTTCCTTCAGAATTAATGGTTAAAGGCTTTTATGTTTGTGCCCCTGTATCATGCCTGATAGACAAGTCCGTGCTGTAACTAAAGCATTTTCACTTTAATTCCAAATTCTAACAATCTTTCTCAGCAGAGATAGCTTGGAAGGTGTCTGACCACTGCTTGTTTCAGTTCATGATCTAGAATATTTAGTGCTCTAACATTCATCAATTAAAGTGGTAATCTGGACATAGAGTCTCTTGTTAGAAGAAGTAATAACTTTGTCTGCATCAGCTTATTCTGTCAAAACTGGATGTTGCCAATACTCTGAGCTGTTTCTGAACTAAGAGGAAAGTGCTTTTGGACCGGATTTTTAAATGAGAATTCATAGGAGGTAACCATATGCAACTGGTCCATTCCTGTTTCATCACTTGCTAATGCAAATAGTGAGTGTTTGCACTATTTCCTGCTCAAGTCTTACACAGATTAAAGACCTGGGGAAGGCAGAGCAGCTCTTTTCAATAACTCACGGATTTGGCACATCTTTGAAGTTGGGATTGTTGCACAAGCTTCTAGAAGCTGTAGCTAGGAAACAGTTGGTTCATTAGGGTTCTGCAGAACAACTCATGTATCAGGTTTGTTTGTCTCCCAAAATGCTGATACAACTGAAGCACAGATGGCTCAGTAGTTCAGTTTATTTAGCAGTTGTTTCTGGAATTGTATGCTTTTGACTGAGACAAAGGACTTCGGATTTCATTATGGTGAGTACTTGTTTACCACTAACAAAACCTGAAAAGTATGCTTGTTAAGCACCTTTTTGTTGGCTTAAGCCAGAATAAGTGTAGCAGTGCTTCTAAAAGCTTTTCAGAGTACTTTAAATACCGTATCAAGACAGGCAAAATTCATCAACAGGTTCATAATTCGTTTTCTGAACTTGCATAGGCCAAGTATTGGTGGTGTTAGTTAAGGCTTCTACTAAAGTAGAGAATTACAAAGCAGATGTCCATTTTAAGCATACATGGACATCCACATCTGTTGTTGTAGAATTTGCTGCAAAATGCCAACTAGAGAAAGACAAACCATCACCAGAACAGATATCCCTTTTTGATAAACTGATGAGGGTCTTTTAGTGGGAATGTTGTGCTGAAATTCTTTCAATAGCCTTTCTTCAGATTTTTAAACACTGAAGCTCAGATGGCTGTTGCAGGCAAAACTAATAGCAAATACTAGCTATGGATCCAGAAAAATTATGAAAATGTGATACCAATGTCTGCAACTTCTTTCACAGAGTTTTAACTTTCTGTATTCAAGTTCCCTTCTCCACATCTGTTAACTTGATTTTGGTTTTTGATCACTATCTACAGGATTTCTTGTGGATGTTTTTGCTATTTCTGTTTGTTTTACTAAGATGTGATAAGGGGGAGGTGTAAAGACAGCTTGTCCTATATATTTCCCAAGGCATACAGGGTAGAAAAAAGACTGCTTTAGGTAAAAAAATTTAGAGGACAGGGAATAAAACACCCAGACATGTTGAAAAGGTGTTATTAAATATCTCTTTGGGTGAATATAAAAATAATCGATAGAAAGACTTAGTTAATGCAGTTGGTCTCAGCTGTTAAAAACCGAAAAAATTCTAGATTCTCTGAAATTCTTCAAGTGCAAAATAGTTACCCCATACAATAAATCTAGGTCATTTGCTTCAGTTCAGTTGTCCAGAAACAACTGTAGTCCACTCAGGCTGCAGTTGGAAAAGTACTGGAATGGTCAGAATTTGCTGAACCACCGAGCAATAGCAGCAGTAGTCTCTCTGTGGCAGGCTGAAAGAGGCCAGTTATGTTAATTTCTTTTTTGGGGACTGAAAGTAAGTGATTTTTGAAACTATAGGGGATCCAAATGAAAACTTGGATCCTGGGCAAAATTTCTGTGGTTGCCATGGGAAACTGCCTACTTACAGTTAGAATAATTTGATTTCTCGGCTTTGGTAGGATCTTACAGCAAGTTAACTGATGAAATCTTCTTCAAAATCATAAACAATTCACAAGTTACAACATTAACCTTTTGACTTCCTTTTCTGCTCTTTGGACTTCATCCCCCTTTTGAGTTAGTTATTTCACCAGGTTCTACTCTTGCTTTTAGGTTCAATATTACTGCCCATGTGAAGCAGGGTCATTTTTCTTGTGAATCAGAAAATAGAGATAAGAAAACTTGAGACTAAAACTTGCTGAGCAGAAACTGTATAAAACTGTTCCTTCTTAGGCCTTCTGTGTTGTGTCAGTAGTTTTTCAATGCAACAGATTGAGTGGAAATGTGAAATTTATTATTTTCATCTGCTCTACCTAATTCTCAGGTCTGCACTCCTTGAAGTGCCACATGTCAAGGAGGTTTTTTTGCCTTAACAGCAAAAAAAACCATACAGAGGTTTAAATAATATTCTGCAGTGACTTATGAGCTGGTCATTTGAATTATTCTTGCTTCTAATTAATAAAACTGGATGGGAATCTGACAACAGCTTGTTAGGAGAGGGTTATGATGAAATACCCAGGAGCTTACAAAAATGGTTTTCTCATCTGACGTATTGAACTAGTGGTTCAGTTACCTTTGGATTAGTATTAAGAGACAGATGATGTGAGGGTCTGTCTCCTGCATCGATTTCAAGTTGTGTTAGTTCAGTAATAGATGTAGATATTTAACCTCTCTTCTCAGCAGAAACTGCTTCAGGCTAGTGCTCCATTTCAGTTACCATGACAAAATATTTAGAGAAAATTGTATAACAGCTTGGAGGAAGAAATTAATTTATTCTCCATGCTATTTAAAGGTGTTTCAAGTAGCGTTAATTTTATCACTTGAAAACAATAAGTAAGTTTTTAGGAACATCCTTAATACAGTAACTCAGGCCTAATGTCTTTTCGTATTGATAGTCTCCAAGGACCTGTGAAAGGGTTAGTATGGATTTTGGTTGGCTAAATCAGTGTGTCTTGACGAGTCAAAACCACTTCATCAAAGTCAGTACCGCTTTTTATACCTTGAGACTGTTCTTGGGGGAGGGAGGCAAAAGTCAAGTGAACTACAGCACTTCAAAAGACTGGATGGAATGTTGTGGAATTGTGTGACTAAAGGCCTAAAGTAGTGAGCTGTGTTGTTAAGAACTGGTATTCTATAATGTCAGATTTCTTCTATATGGTTTACAGAAATACGTATGCTGGGTTTATAGCTGTCTTTGTTCCAGCTTCCAGTCAGGGGCAGCAGTATGTGAATCAGTACATTAGCAGTCATAAGGTGAGAATTGGGGTTACAGAGTGGAATACATATGGAACTGCTCTAGAGGCAGACTGAGGAGACCAAAAGAGCTCTCCTTCAGGTCTTATGAGAAATCTGGGCTCTCTGCACATACATCCGAGGAATGTTTCAGTAGTGATAACATTCCAATCGTAAGAAAACTGAGGAACTTGAGTTTTTCATTGGTAAAATGCAGCTTATTTTGTGTTGGCTTTTTGTGTTTGAACTCTTCAATTTTAATTCTTCTCAAGTCTTTGACGTTAATTGACAATCAGTATTTGAAGGTCCAGTTCTGTGCTTAAGCAACTGATCAGTGGAAGAAGAATTCAGGGAAGGAAAGCTATAAAATTCTGTTTCTATGATGGAAGATCAGCTTCCCTTCTTTATGCTGTTTCATAGAGTCATAGAATGATTTGAGTTGGAAGGGACTTAAAAGATCATCTACTTCCAAACCCTCTGCCATGACCAGGGACACCTTCCACTAGGTCAGGTTGCTCAGAGCTTCATCTAGCCCAACCTTGAATGCTTCCAGGGGTGGGACATCCACAGCTTCTCTGGGCAATCTTTGCTGGTGTCTCACCATCGTAACAGTAAAGAATTTTTGCCCAAATCTAATCTAAAGCTACTCTCTGTCAGTTTAAAGCCATTGTCTCTTTTCCTACCGCTACATGCCCTTGTAAAAAGTCCTTCTCCAGTTTTGTTATGGCCCCCTTCAGATACTGGAAGTGCTCTAAGTTCTCCCTGGAGCCTTCTCCTCTCCAAGCTGAACAACCCCAAGACTCTTAGACTGTCATCTTAGGAGAAAGCTCCAGCCCTCTGATCGTCTTTGTTGCTCCTCTCTGGACTTGCTCCAGCAGGTCCATCTCCTCCTTATATTGTGGGCCCCAGAGCTGGACACAGTACTCCAGGTGAGCTCTCAGGAGAGTGGAGTAGAGGGGGAGAATTGCTTCTCTTGGCCTGCTGGTCACACTGGTTTTGATACAGCCCAGGATTCATGGCTTTCTGGGCTGCAAGCAGACACTGCTGAGACATGTCAAGCTTCTCGTCCATGAACACCCCCAAGTTCTTCTCCCTGGGGCAGCTCTCAATTCATTCTCTGCCCAGACTGTACTTCTGCCTATTGGTACTTGTGCTGTTTGAATACAGATGAGATGATACTGCAGCCTTTTTGAAATAAAGAAGACTCTGGAATTTGCTTACAGCAACATGAGAGATGTTGAGAGGGGTTTTCAATGCTGCAACTTACGTTCCGGGTCACGTATTTTGAGGAATCTGTAACCAATACACAGAGTTACTCAGAGGGTAAAAGCAAAATGATCTATTGAATGAATGTAGAAACATTGCAGAAACGTGCAGAGGTGTGGCAGCTGAAGTTCAGTTGAACTGGAAATCAGCAAGGAGTCTGGAAGGGAAAGGAAGATCTGTACCTACTGGTTTATGGAGCTGAAGACCTGTTGATAAAATATGTAAAGGCTGTTTTGTCTCAGTTTTTATTGGCAGGTGAAGGGTGTACAAAGAGAAGCTTTTCAAATAGTGGTGATTTGGTTTTTTGGATTTTGTTGGTGGTGATTTCATTTTGGTTTGGTTTTTTGTTTTGGTGTTTTGTTTTTTTTCCTGAAGAAGATAAAGGAGAGATTTTACAGTTATCTTTCTGTACAAAGGGCAGGAAGGCTATAGAAAAGTTTGCTTAGTTGTGCACAGTGGGAAAAAAAAATAAAATGTAAGAGACAACAGTTCTAGTTGAAATGTGAGAAATTCTAATTAGGTGTAAGAGAAAAAATACTTCAGTGTGAGGATGATCAAACCCTGGGAAGGGCTTACACCTTAGAGAGCTTGTGTAATCCTCTGTCCTCAGAGGTGTATGGAACTCCTGGGCAATGTGCTGAGCAGCCTGATCTGATTGGACCTACTTTGAGCAAGTGTTGGACTACATAACTTCCAGAGTTCCCTTTCAGCCTTAAATAGTTTGTGATTCTATGAGTCACTAGACTGACAAGCTTGTAGAGTTAAACTGTCCTTATATTTTTAGATTATTAGTCATATTTCAGGAAGCGTGTTATTTGAGTTTTCCCTCATTACCAGCAGTTTATGACCCATGGATTAGATGTATAAAAACATCATCTTCTTTTTAATGTTAGAATAAGGGCTGAAGTTTTTGTTTGGCTTACAATATTTTAAGCTCACAGTTATTTTAGAAACTGTAGAGTGATTGTGTGTAGAGAATAGGTGTTTTTTTCAGTTGTTTCTGCTCTGTTGTTTGTAAGGATTCTCAACAAGGTGTTTACATCTTTAGTGCTAGAGAGGTAACTTTTGGTTTAGATGAGCCCCAGGGCTGACTAGTAAACACTAGAAAAGTCTATGAACATACAAGTGAAACAAACACAGGTTAAGGAGTAAGCTTTGGCTTAAATACTTAAAATATAAGCATAAGCATTTTGAGAATTTATGTAGAATGACAAAAATAGCTTAATGCATTTTTATCTTCAGAGTACTTATCTGTTGTTTGGTGTTTGGGTTTTTTTGAGGGATGAGGGGGTGGGGTTGTGTTTTTTTTTAGTGTCTACAGGGATTAATGAGTCTGGAAAAATGGAGAATTTTTCTGGAGAATAATTGAAGGGGAGGGTGTGAGCTGACTCAAACTTTGAGAACATGAAAAAGAGTGTTAGGGGAAGATTAAGATTTACAAGTTCCTCCATGCTCCCCACATACCCACTGTGGAAGTGCAAGAGTGTTTGCTAAACCCTGTTTGAATATATGCCTAATATTTTATTCCAAGGTGTGATTTGTCCAAGGTTGCTCTCCCTTCAGAAGACTAAGGAATGCATTGTTCTTAACTGATTTCAAAGCTCAGTTTGTATATGTTCCACTTAGAACTTTCAGTCAATTAGTTTGGTTTAAAAGCTAAAAATTAATTAGATTGGAGGGAAAGATTTCATTCAGTGGATATCTGTATAATTTGTTATGTCAAAATATGTTGTAAGATTGTATCCAAAAGCATAAATTACAGTTTACTTCTGCCAATTTAATTTTATGCAGTTAAAATTAAATTGAGACATCTGATCATGGTATTTTCAATCAGAGAAGAATCTCTATTCAAAATATCACAATGTTAAAAAAGATTTTACATTTCAGTTATACCTTCATCATTGCTATTGTCTGTATCAAAGCTTTACCTAATTTTTTTTTCTAAAAGACATCTTGTGAAGATTAACATAGAAAGCAGATGCTACCCTGAATTTCACCTGTTTGTTTCCAAGTGTTTCTTTCGGCATAAAGTCCCAGGAGGATTATTTTTTTGTGTTACACCCTGCACTTTAAAGTGAAGAATGTTGCATAAAGGAACATTGCACACATGGTCCTTCTGATATAAGGGCCGTGCACTGTGATATGACAAAGAAACAAAAAGGTACGAGGCCTAAATTTTACTTTTCTCTTTCATCTGCACATATTTGCTTATTGTTCCAACACCTGAGGAATATGAATGCTCAAATCCTGGAATGCTTCAAACAGGAGACACTCCTGCTTTCTGTGAGTTGAATTCTTAACATCTTTTGCTATAGATCTATACAATCAGGTTGGTTGTAAATATTTCTGATGAACTCTCTCACTTATCTATTTGAATTTTTCAAAACTACTAATATAACCAGCATGAACAAAGGCCTGTGGGGAAGATAGTAAAATATGAAGTGTTTGGAAGTAGTATTCCAAATATGCAGCAAGATATTCAAAACATCTCATTCATAGGACTTACACGTTTCTTTATAGGAAGAGGATTTTTCACTATTCCTTTTTCCCACTCAGACAATAACAATAAAACTGTTAATATATTTAAAATGTTAGAATTATCTAATACTGTGTAAAAATGGCCATCCTTTGTATGTGAAGGGATGGAAGTAATGCAACAGATTATATGGTGAATTATTCTTTTCCCAGCATAATGAAGACAGAAATTACACAGTGGTGTAGCTTCTGTAAGGTGCTTCCCTGTGCTCTAAGGACTTCTGACTGCATGGAATCTGATTTCCTTCATGAAAACTGAAATGAAAGGAATGCATGAAATGGGGATATGAAGTTATTTTTGCATGGTAGGATAAGCACAGATGGATATATGGAGTTGTTTCTAAATCTGAAAGAGCATTTTAATGCCACCAGTATTACAGACACTGCTCTACTAATACAGTTAACCTATGCAACAGGATTTAACGAGGCCACAATTTTCAGTTTCTCTTGCTGTGGTAGAACTGCAGCGTAAATCCCAGCTATGAATTTCTGGTGTTTTCAGGTGCCAAGTCATGGAACAGATGAAGGAGCAGATTTGTCTGGGAAGAAGAAAATGATCAAATTAATTCTCAGACTGATTAGTTCTCTCATTGGGTTCATTGTTCAACCACAAATTCTGGTGCAGGGGTGGAAAGGATCACACTGTGGCAGGGAATAGTGAAGCTGTAGCTGCCACACAGGAGAAAATTGGTGCTAAACTGTTGGGTGAGTTGTGGCATGAGTAGCATGGCAGTAATGTTACAGAGCAACACTACTGACTGACAAACCACAGTGCTGGCTCAGGTTTTCCTTCAGCGGGTGTGCCACTGCAAAACAAGCCTGTGATTGAAGCACATGAGTGTTTTAGTTTTGCTCATTTGGCTCTAAGTGTTGATGCTTTTGAAACTGGCAGGAACTGGGAAAAGAGAGAGTGAGCAGATTGAGGTAGACCAAGGAAGTGATGGAATAGTCTTGTGTAATAAAGGCTACAGAAGGGTGAGGGCTGTTCAAGGACTGTCAGTTTGGTGTGGTTAAATAATGTGTCTGGAAAATAATGAGCTTTAGAATTTTATGACTAAACTTGTTCGTTCAACATTTTCAGTGAGCTGATGTCATAATGTGCATTAGGGGCAAAGTCGATGAACTCTGATTCATTCCTTTAACTAGGACTGCAAAAGAATAGGGACTTAAATTTAGCAGAACTTACTCAGGGCAGCTGTTAAGGTGCAAGTCCTTCCAGATTACTCTGGGACCTGTGTGTGACAGGAGGGCAGCCTGGCTGTCAGGGAACTCCTCTCTGAGCTCAGATAGAAAGAGCGAGAGCATGAAAAGTGGGAGTGGATACCCAAGAAGAGTGAAGGTGCTTTCTCTGGGTGTGCAGAGATGGAACTAAAAAAGCCAAAGCCTTGACTGGAGCTAAACTGGAAAAGGATATGAGATTTTTTCAGGGTTTTTGTGTAGGTATATTGGCAAGAAAAGGTAAAGCAAGGAAAGTGCATGAGATAGAGGGTAATGGCAGAATTAAGTTCAAGAGTAACTAATTTTGACAGTACTCACTTAAGAAATTAGTTAGAACAGATCTTTTTGTGGATTAAATTGCTCCATTACAGAAAGTAGGTAATAGTTGCATTCAGAGGATGCTATAATGAATCCTACTATTAGTTATTTAAAAAGCAAAGTTCTTAAAAGTATTTGCAATTGAGCTTCATGTTTTTGTTTTCCTGTCTTGAAGTGAAAAGTTGATAGCCAGCTTTCAACTGATGCTAATACTTAAAGTACTTCTAATTGAATATTCCTTCTGTTATCCAAGTGTGTGACTTTTTTGAAATAGAGCATAAAAATCTTCTTTCATATTGTCTTGTTTAGTAATTGGAGATTCACAGAGGCTTTTCTTTACCTGTAATCAGATTTTAATTGAGGGGATTAAAGCAGATATCTGTGATCTGCTGTTTCTGATGTTTCGTGTGTTGAACTGGTTTTTAATGTTATTGCATAGCTGCTGCCCGAGGTCTTTGATCTGCAAGAAAAACACTACTGATGTGGTTTATGCCAGGCTTAGCCTTAAATGTCTGACTAAGTAAACTCAATGTATTCTGGAAGGTTGTTAAAGAGGTGATCATGGGTTTCCTTTTGCGCAGGCAGGTTCCTTTCTGAGGCTTTGCAGGAGCATCTGCACAATTGTTAGTGAATTTGTAGGTTTACTCTAGACAGTGAAAGTAAATAATCCTTTCTCAGGAGAAGCATGACCTTTGACTAAAGGTAAGTTTTATTTTGAGGTTGATAGAATTCCTCGATGCTGGCTTAATTGTATCTCCTTCCGACGACTCTTGTAACTACCTTGCTGCTGCTATGTTAGACTATAGAAGATGACAGAAGTCCCATAAAACTTTCTTGGAGAATCATTCTCTCACTTGTTGTCTAGTGCACGTAAGATTTTGTTCCTTTTTGGTAGTTCATGTGGATTCTGACCATATGCCTGTGCAGAGTAGGGTCTTTATTGAAGTAAACCTTTAGCAGCTATTTAACACAGTCTTAGTTTCAGCCTACCAGTATATTGGTTACTTTTCTGTCTCAGAGTTCAGTATTGAGAATCATCACCTGATAAGATTGCTGATACCCATTTTATAACATGCAGAATGATGTGTTTGCCCAATAATTATTCAAAAACACAGTAAATTTTGAAAACTCTACATAGAAATAACATTTTTCTTTGATTCATAACTTCCTGTGCTGTTTCCTGTTGCAACAGATTACAAGGCTTGTGAGAGCACTTTGTCTGATTCTGTTGACATAATTTACTACACTTTCACCAGAGCTGCCCTGTGTACGAGAGAGGGCTTAAGTCTTTATCTTATGCTTAGACTTTCTTTTAGCATAAGAAGATGTGAACCAGCATTCGGAGCTTGGTGCTATAACTACAATATATAATTTCTTCACTAAGGTGCATCCTTAAATTCTGTTGTGTGTAGTCAATCATATATAGCTGTTACCATATAGAGAAAATCTGTTCCCTGTATAAAATGCCTGTTATGGCTGGCCAGTCTGTCAAAACTGAGAACCCAACTGCCCACGTAAGTCAGCATCTTTCCCTGGTTTAGCTGAACGGAATACTTTTCATGGAAGAGCGAACGAATCCAACTTGGAGGGCTCATCCAGTGCAGACAAAACCCATCACCCACAGAATTGTACACCCAAAGCTTAAAGGAGAACAGCAGCTTATTTATATACTCTTTGACAACCTTAGCTATGGATGTTAGCTGTGTTTCACATCTCTGTCTAGCCAATTAAAGTGCTTCTTGTTGCAGCTGTGGTAACTATTGCCTCTGGTACCAGTTTGGATCATGAGGATTCAAACAGTTCTCTGGCTTTGCCATTTCACAGGGGATTTTATGTGAAGCTTCTGTCATGGAGACCTATATAAGTACATAAATGGCAGCTGGTATAGATAAGTATTCAAACTTAAAGTAGAATTTAATTAAATATATCAAGTCAGTATTTCCACATGTAAGGGCACTTTGTTTTTCAAAAGTGGAATGCTAAGGATATTTTTGTGAGTTTTATAACAATTGGTCTTCAGTCTGAATAATTTGTCTGTAGGGGTAAGGTTTAGGGGTTTGGGTTTTTTTTCACTTGACCTATATAATTTCCAATTAAACTGTTTAGTCTTCCATCATGAAACACCCTCTGAAAAATAATTAATTGTTTCCATGGATACTGATAGAGTTCTTGAACAAACATTTTGATCATGCACCCCTATCAGTAAAGAAAATAATTAAGCATGCACCACAAGTATCTTTATATTTATATATTATATATACATGGAATCATAGAATGGTTTGGGTTGGAAGGAACCTTAAAGATCGAGTTATAACACCCTGCTGTGGGCAGGGACACCTTCTACTAGACCAGGTGGCTCAAAGCCCTGCCCAAATGGCCCTGGGCGAGGCATTTGGAACTTGATCTTTAAGGCAGTTTTAGCATGTACTACTGTACTATGTAATATGCAGTTATAAAGCATACCCATAAATGGAAATTAAAGTTGAGATAAAGATGAAATAAACACTATTTTTACACTTTTTTTAATAGTGCAAAAATACTCTCTTTTCACACTCCAGTGGATTGTCTTCCACACCTCTCTGGGTTTTGACATCCCACTTTGTAAACCACTGCTTTTCCTATGGAAAATTCCTATTGCCCTAGGCAATATAAATAGGAGATCTAAAGCCCAGAGAGAAATCATCTATGAAGAGTCCTGCAAGTTTTCTGATGTACATGTATTAGAGGCTGCATTTGAAACAGATGTTTTGATCCCTGTATATTAAATAGATTGGTTTATCTTTCCTTCCTACTTTTATATGTCTTGGACTTGGCAGTAGGAAAGGCCAAATACAGCTTTATAACATTTAGTGATCTGTTTTACAGTGGCTTTTCACATCCATGAAACAACTGGATATTTCACTTGGTTTATTGCAGAATCTAGGAGTGCTTGGGAGGTTTTATTATTTTTTGTAACTTACAGGGCACCTTGGTTCTGTTGATTTAGACTAAAACATTCTGATGTTTAACTTTGAATGCTTCTGATATGTGTTCTCAGTCCTAGTATTCAAATCCATGTAATCTGTGTTTGGGAAATCTTTGCAGACTTTTGTTTTCCTAAGTGCTCCCCTATAAACAAGCTTTCACCATCTTTAAGAGGAACTTAGAGAACTAGGTGTTTGGATGCTGGTTTTTTCCTTCTGAAAGTTCATTATTCAGCAGGAATTTATTCCACAGTCAGCTTAGGAGAGAACAGAGGGATCTGTGTTTCTTTCTTTAAAAAGAAAGAAAAAAATCCTATAATGTAAGCCAGTGAGCCAAATAATGTTTATAAGCTTAAGGAATTGGGAGCTTTGCTGGACCCTCCTAATCTTAAGACATGATGCTGCTAACTTTCCTTTTGAATGTGAACTTTGTGGCTTTCCTGTGTGCTGTCCCAGGAGTTAGCTCGCTTCTCCTTCTCCTGTACCCTTTTACTTATCATGTCTTGGCATGTGTCAGACTTTACAGGAGCTTTTAGAGTCTGTTTTGGTTTAGTGGTTGTTTGCTTTTCATGGGGTTGGCTGCTTAAACTTATGCACCCAGTCCCTAAAGTACCTGCAAACCTGATGGGTTATGTAAATGCCAGCTGTTTTAAAATTGATGGGAAGTGTTAAGGTGCAAGTAAGAATATGGGTTGAGCTTAACTTTCTACATGAGTCTATGCTGCTTCCTTATATGCTTTTCAGATTGATGTGGCTATTTGTGTGCTTCTAGTGTACTTTGATCTGGATGACTCTTTTTATTGGAACACAGTTGTTAACATATCCTCACCAATACTGTCTACTGAAATTCAGCAAAGGAGAAGTTACATCGCAGTACTATCTGCAACAGCTTTGCTGGTAAAAAAGGGAATTAGACCTTGAAGTCACATGGGAATTTTATGTTATAAACTCTTGTACAATGTTGATAGTCCACATAGCTTAAGTTGTGGTAGACTTTGTTTAGAAGTACAGTTTGTTGCTGTTCTGAAAATGGTAGATAAAACTTCCTTTTTCCTGATGGCCAGCGTGCTTCAGAAGTCATAGCTGTGTTTCAGGGTCAGGAACAGCAATGGCAGAGGTTTTTTCATTGTGCTACTCTGAAGCCAGAACCTCCAGTAGTGTGAGAACCAGAGCCTGACCTCTGAGACCACAGAATGTGTGCAGTGTTCCTGTTACATAAACACTTATTAAACAACTGTTTTGTTGCTTTGACTTTCAGCAGGGTATATTATAAGCATAATTGAATACCCTCCTGAGAGGAGAATTCTGAGGTCATCTTATTTTACTACTAATGTAAAACTCTCATAATATGGAACATCAAAAGCAGCATAAGATTTCCTTCTGACAATTACCTCTTTCATTCTTAGAAGGGAAGTAGTGTCTGGAAGATTTATGTCAATCCCTCTGTATTGTGCATTTCCTAGAAATTCAGGGCAGGAGTGAGGGAACTGCAGGGGTTCTATAGAGAAGTATGAATTGGTACTGCAGCTGAAATTCTCTAGATTGCTTTTCTGTGGAGATGCAGGGCTTGAGGTATGATGCTAAATTTAGCCATTTCCTAAAATATTAAGGTTGCTTGCACCTACGTACAAGAAGCCAATTACCACATATCTTGTCAGTAGCTGGTTTCCAATAACTTCTTGTCATTACAGAAGGGCAGCAAATCAGTTTATCCTTCGTTGCACAACCCAAGGTGAAGAAACAAAGCTGATTAGGCACTCAGTAAATTAAATTTTGTTTACGCCTTAAGAGATGTCTCAATCCACTAGTACGAGTGGCATTAGAATACAACTTCCTGTGTCCTGATTTGGTTGACTGTCTTCAGCCTTGTTTGTATCATGTAGAATTGGCAAGTACTATTTATAAAAGAGCGTGGACAGTTTCAAAATTGAGTTTTAAATCCTGGATGACCTGTACTCAGCTTGCTAGTAGTTATGATGCTGACTTACTTCTATGCAGCTTTCTCAGTATACAAAACTTCAATATTCATAGAAACAGAACAAGTAACTTAGCCAGATAACTCGGATCCCAGTTGTGGGGAAGGAGAAGCAGAATGAACCAATGTGAGCATTTTTTGCAAGCTCTAATGATTTTTATATTAATTTCTTCTTTTTTTATTTTTTTTAATCATTAGTTACCTAGTGCACTTGGTTACTTGCTACACTTGAGATGCAGTTTGGAAGGAGGGGTGCAGGTTGTCTTAGTCTTAAATGCATTGGGTGAGGGAAAAGAAATTGAGGAACTTAATTTTCCATTTTCTTGGGCAAAGAATGAAATATTTGGATGGAACATTCTTCAGCATATTTGAAGGTGTTGGATTTCTTTCAAGCTGTTAGTGTTGTGTTAGTTTTAAAATTTTGCCTATTGGATTATGTTTACATTGAAGGGTGAAGATGTCAACCGGACACTTGAAGGTGGGAGGAAGCCTCTTCACTATGCAGCAGACTGTGGACAGCTTGAGATTCTGGAATTTCTGCTATTGAAAGGAGCTGACATTAATGTATGTATATCAGTTTGCAAACAGGTGTTACAGTCGTCCCGCACACGCAAATAAGGGATATAAGTGTCTAAATGATTACTGAAAGACAAAATCAAACTAAGGAATTTGATTCACTTAAAAAATATTTGAGAGGTGATCTCCTAGAGGTTAGAAGCTTAAAATTATGTTTATTAAATGTTTTAATTCCTTTTGGACACACTAGAAAAAGTTGTTTGTATCTATAAAAAGTTTAAATTTAATTTGACCACAACTAGAAAAATAAATCCAGTCATCACATTCATATAATGTTTGCATGAAATATTTTTTTAGATTTGTTGGAAGGGATTTCAGAGGACATCCTTGGCCAAGGCAGGATCAACTGTTTAAATTAGTGTGCTTTTTATTTGCTTTGGAGACATTCTTCCTGGTACAAACTTAGTCATTTTCCTGTAGCTTGACATACATGTTTTTTTGTTGTGAAAAGACTTGACTAAGCTATATCTGCCCTTCAAAATAGTGTATTTCTCCCTGAAGTTAAGTTCCTAACATACACTCCAAATGCTGTACCTTGAAAATCTTGTCCAAAAGTTAACATATTAATCATTAAGTTAACATCTGAGTTTTAGTCCATAACTGAAAGGCTTGGATTTTTAACTTGGTGTCTTGATAAATAATCTTCTCTTTGGGAGCTATCTATTGGAGAAGAGTTAAAAATAACATTTCTGTTCCTCCATTTCTTATTGTTTCCAGGACTATAGTTAGAGAGAAGACAGCCAAAACAATGTTTCAGCCAAAACTATTTTCTGAAGTGAGTCTGGGTGTGAAATGGGAGAATTAGGAGTAGTCTTTTTAAATTGGGCAAAATTTTTCAGCTGAAAAGTCACAATTTCCATCATTGGCCTAAAATAATAGACAAACTTAGGGATATCTAGAAGTGTTATGGAAGAAATAACTTCCTATTACCTGTTTTTTAAATGATGATTTTTCTTTAAAAAGAAAAAAAAAAATTCTGAGGGAATGCATTTCTGGTTAATATGCTTAAATTTTTACTTCTTTCTACTGTTGATAAAAGACAATTAAAAAGTTATGTGAAACCTTATAATGCTGTGTGAAATTGCCCTTCAAATAACTGTCTCATTTTACAGGCTCCAGACAAACACAATATCACACCACTCCTATCAGCAGTCTATGAGGGCCATGTTTCCTGCGTGAAATTGCTTCTGTCAAAGGTGAGATACAAATGTTCAGAATAAATTAGCCATTAGCAAAGCATATTACTATGATTCTTTTCAATATGATTATGATGCTCTGAATTATGTGGTCAGAACATCAAATCAGTGTTGTTTGTGTTGCTAAACCAGAGAGTATGGTGTGGAGAAAGATAGTTGAAGGAGAAAGTTCCAGGGCTTTTGTGGTGTAGCAAAAGAGAGACAACTAAGAGTATTCTGATCTCCAGCTAGAGAGTATAACAGCAAATTAGTCCAGAAAAAAAATACATTCCTTCAGCAGACAGGGAGGAGTGGGATTTAGCTTTGGCAGCTGTTTAAATGTTTCATGTGATGGAACCTCTACTGTGAAGTTGCTCAGAGGTGTGGTTTCCCTCTACTTTTGCCAGATGACTGAAAACCCATCTGTGTTGGCAGAGGGAGGGGAAGTAACAGTAGGAAGCCAAGATTTCTCTGTCATGGAGCTTGTAAATTTGGTCCTGGGGAGAATAAGCTTAATCTGTCTCTGTTTTCATATTATCTCATAATATTGATTCATATTACAAAGGTGATCAATTTTACAAAGCAGTAGTTAATTCAAGGAATATTTTGTCCCCATTTGTATCTGCTCTTTGTTAACACCTCACTTTGAAAAGAGGAAATTAACAATTCATTTTCAGTATATGAACCCACTTAAATAATTTGGCCAAAGGATTTCATGCGGTGCAATATTTTCATATGCCACTTCCAGGGTAAAGTTTTTCTTAACTGCCTTACTGCTGCATAAATTTCTCTTTTCTTAACTTTGATCTTGTCTGATGTTAGTTATTGCCTTTCTCTGAAGAAATGCTGTGACTGTTAATTTAGGATTCAAATGGTGCATTCAACTTGTTTAAATTTATTGTGAGGACCGACCCTTCATTTAGGATCATCAAAAACATGAGTGTTCTTTATCCCATGTTGATTTATTTCTGTTTTGAAGGGGTTTCCATTCTCCATATGTTGCTCAAGTTATAAAAAAGAGTTCACATACTAATTGTCTGGCAGCTCCTAAGGGTTCTGCATTCATCGTAGTCTCTGTCTCTAAGGGCATGAAGGTCTGTCCTGAGCCAGCTATTTTTCATACAGGTTGTTAAAGAGTGTAGATCTCTATACCTCGTACAGTTTGAATAGCATTGGTTAAGTTCAGCAGCCATAAAGATGAGACAATCTTACAAAGATGTGCAGAATGTTAAAAGAAAGGGAATTTGGACTAGGAGTTGAGATTATAAAAATGTCACTGCAATTGAATAGTTTGGCAAAGCTGGTATTATTTTCAGATAATGGAGTTAAATATTGTACGGCATGTGATTTCTTCCATTCACATGGGCTGATGAAATATTTATGAAGAGGAACTTTGTTCATCAGCTGAGTCTGTTTGAGGCAAGGCTTATATGTAGATGTTGTTCTGTATTAACACAGTTATCTTATGACCCTTGTTTAAACATGTCACACTTCACTTGTAACATAGCCATATGTCTTTTGACAGCAGATACCTGCGAGTTCAGGTAGTTCAACCCTTATTGAAAGATCTAAAAATTATTGACTGTTTAATGTTCCATCTAGTTCCTTTTGGAGTGGGGTGTATTTTAATGTTGGTCTGAATGCAGGACTAATATTGAATCTCTTAAGTTAGCATATGTAAATACTGGAACTACAATTGCAAATGATGGACCAATATTTTTAAGGTGTTTTTTTTTCTTCAAAGCTGTTCTTTGTTGCTTTTGCAAATGCAACATTTCTACTTACTGCTAAGAAGCTGCATTGTTACATGCACCTACTTTCAGCTACCTCCATTTACCCTGTTAGCTGATCTCTTGCATATATAGCCTGTGTCATACAGTATCTCCTAAGCTGTTGGACTAGAATTCAATTACCTCATTAACTTACTTGTAAAGAGGAAACACAAATAATATTTTTACTTTCACAAATTTTGAGAACTGATGAGCACAGTAATGCTTATCTGCTTAGTCTGCATATCACAAATATCAAAAAGTTAGCAGTTTGAGTTAAAATTATGTAGGGAAGAAGAGACTGTTCGTCTTTTAAGATTTAATATAAATAATTCTATGTTGGAATCAGTTGTTGATTTGAAAATTGAATTGTTCTAAGCTAACATTCTCCATTGCCTTCTACAGTGTATGAATCATGGGGATATTTGTAAACTTAAAATAGTTATGTGAGACTATTGAGCTATTGAGAGGAGAAAGGGTGTTTCAAGACATGTTTCAAACATTGATCAGACATAAAATGCGAAAAAATATTATTTAATAAAAGTACCAAATATGAAAAAGAATAGTCAAGGTTACATCTAGGATTTTTGTAAATATTTTGTTACTGTAGAAGATTCATTCATCTAATTAAACTAAGCTGTTTATTCTTTTATGTAGTGTTACCACAGAGCATTCTTTAAACAATCATAGAAATGTAGAATTGTTAAGGTTGAAAAAAAAAGACAAACCCAAAACCTTAGATTATTGAGTCCAACCTTAGCCCAGTACCACCACGATGTTCACCACTAAGCAGTGTCCTCAGGTGGTATATTGACACATTTTCTGAATACTTTTAAAGTTGGTGATTCCACCACTTCCCTGAGCATCCTATTCCAATGGTTGACAGCAATTCCCATGAAGAAATTTTTCCTAATATCCAATCTAAACCTCACCTGGTGCAACCTGAGGCCATTTCCTCTCATCCTGTCACTTATTACCTGGAAGAAAATACGGATATCCACCTCACTCCAACCTCCTTTCAGGTAGTTTAAAGAGCGATAGGGTGCTCCCTGCCCTCCCTTCATCCAGATTAAACAACCTCAGCTCCCCTTCATAAGACCCGTGCTCCAGACCTTTCACCAGCTCCAGCACCTCAGTGTCTTTCCTGTGGTGGGGAGGGACCCAAAACTGAACACAGGATTTGAGGTGTGGCCTCACCAGTGCCAGGGAGAAGGGGATAGGCACTCCCCTCGTCCTGCTGGCCACACTATTCCTGATACAGTCCAGGATGCCGGTGGCCTGCTCCTGAAATCCCATTTAGTTTCACTTTGTGTTGCACTCTCTTAAACCTGTTGTTGATAATGGTGGTTACACAAAACAGAGCCAAGTTTCTTTTAAGCTCACATTAATAACTTTGCACTCGTAAGAGCATAACTTGAAAAGTACTGGAACCCACATTGGCTTTTAGCACTTCAGTCTCTACAGAAGTTTTTAATGTAGGAGCCACATGAGTAATAGAATTTGCTGGAGGTGATATTTATAGCTGAAGCCATTACACCAACATTAAAAACTGATTTCCCTTAAAAAGCAGCAATTCTTTTAATGAATTTCAACTAACTTTCAATAATACTTTCTTAAGCTAAAGTACAATTTGCTCCTCAGAAAGGACTGTTCGCGGGGGTTTTAGCTAATGCTTATCACACATAGAAGGAGTGCTGTGATGGCACTCTGTCTAAAATACAGATGTAGCCTAGAGTTTTGGGAATTCTCAGTATATCTTTTAAGATAGTGAAAATGTGTGGAATATTATACTGTAGATGTTCCAAAGGGTGGAGGTTTGGGAGTGATACCTAAAACTGCTCTATCAGCACCTGAGCTTCAGTTGAAAAATGTTCTTTTGCTCTGATTTACTGTAATACGTGAAAGTAATTTAGCTTTTAGTTCAAAGGTAGGACTATTTGTCTTACTACTACATTAAGAGTAGTTAAATCTTTTTATTCATCTTTAAAATTTTTTTTTAGGAATTTTAAGCATATTAAAATCATCTCTGTCATTTCAAACAGTAAATTGTTTCAAGCATAATGTGACTTCAAAGTGAAGCAGAAGTGCCGTATCTTATGTTCTTTTTTTTTTTCAGTTCAGTGATTTCAGTACTATTAATAATGTTAAATAATATAATATTTGAAAATATTTTACTTTTGGGGAGGAAAAGAATTTTGAATGGCTTTTGACAAGGACAGAAATTAATTTTTTTTATTTTACTCATGCTAGGTGCCAACCTTCTGCAAAACAAAGTAGCAAATAAAGTAACGCGTACAAAGAACTAGACTGAAGAAATATCAATAACTGTATTTCAGTTTGCTTTTAGTCTTTTCAGGGACATTGGTTTTCAGAGATACCTATTGGAAAAGGAGATAGATATATATAAAAGTATATGCAAAATTCAAATTGCTCAATGTTTTTCTTTAAGAATCTGATGTTTGATTTGTAATGTAAAAAGTTGTGCGGTTTTAGTATAGAAGAAACCAATATGTTGAAATAGACAACAGTTTTGAAAGCTTCTAACAGGGGATGAGGTTTGTCACAAAAAATGCAACAAACCTCATCCATTTTTTCAAATTTCAAAATAGTTCTGCTTTTTTTTAAAATATTTAATGCAATTTGATCTCTGCTTTCTACTAAAAAATGTCTTATAAAAATATCCTGTTGAGTTGGGCAATTTAGCACCTTTTTTTCCTCCTCTGACAGTGGCAAAAGGAATGCCATTTGGGAAGAGTTGTGAGTATGACCACTTCTGCTCACTCATTCCCCTCATTCCCAGTAGTTGTATTGGGGATTTTAGGGGTGCACACATCTGTCACCTATTAAGAAGTGTTTATAGATTTGCTGTCCATGAATTCATCCATATGCTTTTTGAAAAAGAAGACATCTGCCTCCATTGTGTCATCTGGCAACTCTTTCTAGAAGTTGCTGCCTGCTGTGTAAACCAGTCTTCTCCCAGCTTCACTAAGTGCCCCCAGTTCTGGTTTCACAGGGTTTGGTGACAGCTCTGCATTGCCTTTATCCTTTGCTGTGGTGGTTTTGTGTTGGTTGGGTTGGGTTTTTCTCCAGAACTGCAATTGCAGCCCCGTAGCAATCATGCTGCCTTCAGAGCATGTTTAACATTTTTGCTTTGCCTGGTGGCTTAAGAGGGCAAACTCCGGTTGTTTCCTATTACCCTGCCAAAGAAAGAGGGTTTATATTTATTTGTGTATGTGTATTTTAAGAACAGAACATAACACAAATGTTAATAACTTTTTACTTTGTGGAGGTAGAGAATACAGTGGAATCGTTGTACTTTTATGAGGTTTTTATTAAACTTGCTTCCAGGCAGTGTTGTATTTCTGAAAATTAAAGTCCTCTTGACCTGAACTTTATTATTTCCTTCTCTTTCTATTGAATGTGTGCAGAAATCTTTGTCTAGCTAATGGCCCATTCTCTTGATTTATTAACACTGAGTTTAATAAACGGTGTCCTCTTTAGGTAGTCATGACCCTCTTATCCTGCATTTAATAAAGCTGTTTTAGAGACTCAGGTCTTGCATGTCTGTAACTTTTCTGAAGTGCAAATGTGCAGGAGTGGGGAAAGCAGGCCTACCTCAAAATTAAAAGCTTATTTTAAAGTTCTTTCAGATAACAGTTGTATCTTTTGATACGTTGGTGAAGAGTTTTATAAATTAAAGTTCTTTAAACTCTGGCAGGTCAGTTACTGCATAGTTCCATTTTTCTTCAAGTCTGAGTTCCTTCAGGTTTTCTGGGCTTAACATCAAAGAACAGCTTTGAAGCCCCCTTGATTTCCACATGGATTCTAATCAGCAGAAATAATCAACACCTGGAAAAGAAGCCATTACTACTCTCATGGTTGCCTTTCTTCTCCCTAGACAACTAAGGTTATAAATCTTGAATACCTTTTAAATCTCTCAGGGTTTTTTTTAGGGGAAAAATAAATGTTTCACAAGCAATAGATTTCAGTGGTTTCAGCCTGAGCGTGTGTTTGCAATGATAAACTTCGCAGTTCTTGGGAACAGGCTGATTCAGCTCACACTCATACCCCACAGGACAGTGATGCTGCAGCATTTTGGGAACTGTTTGGGCCAAGGATGTTACATAGTGATAGCAGAAAGGTAAATGTTACGATTGCTCCTGTCACTGGAGTGAATTCATTGGGTATACACAAAATATATGTTTGTATTTTGCTACCTGAAAGATACTAAAGAAAATGTTGCTTCAATTATAAATATCCCTCTGATTTTTTTTTTATTTTACTGGAGTTCTTGAGACATTTTTATTTTCCCAAGCTTTTTCTCTGATGGCAGAAGCCTGTCTCCCTGCCCCACAGGTAATTGCCACCAAATAAAACAGTCTGCTCAGGTCATGTCTTGCACTGAGTCTCTTTAGAGCCTACAAGGAAGATTAACAGCTCCAACAGGATCAGTTTGGCCAGTGGACCACAAGATGAGCAATCCTGCCTTAAAACCATTGCAAAACCATCTTTTTAGAATGACAAGTTCAGTATTTGCAAGTAGGTTAGAAGTTTCAGAGAGGGAAATATCATATATTGTGAAAAGTAGTACTGGAAGCAAGCCGTAGTAGAATCAGATCTGGTTGATTAGACTGTTAGGAACAGTTACAATGGAAAGTTTAGTGAGGTGAGAGTTGTCTTGGGAACAGACACGATATTAGGTGTGGAAGTTTAGTGGGGTTTTGCAAGTATAATCAGTAAAGAAATTATGAAAATTCTAGGTCCATTACGTTCTTAAACTATTGAATGTCCTTAAAAGAAATTAGCAATCTGTGTACTTTCTTCCTTGTGGTGTAATTTAGAAAGGATTTGTACTTACTCTAGGGAGAGTTTATGCATAAACTGAAGAAGACAATCCTGTGCTATACATACTTTTGACAGTGTGTTTGTACCCACTGTGTTTTTCCTGTCACTTGTTTGAGCAAATAAACACATTATAAAGCAAGAATTGTATATTGTCTTGAGAAGAATTGTTCTGAAATCAGTCCTGTAGTCTCTAACAACTTTTGTCCGTTTAACTACCCTATTTACAGTTGAGTCTGTTTTCCTTTCTGTGAATATGACTACACAGTGTTCAAAGCAAACATGACTAATTAATCACTGTTTCTCTTCTTTTGTTCTCCTCCCATAATTCTGATACTGTCCTTGTGCTTACTGTTCTGCAATTTATCTAGCTGGTGCATTATCCTCCATCCTTCCATTGCTTCCCTGCTCTCTTTTAGTTGCCTTTTAGGTGTATGCATAACTCATTCAGAGCAAACTTGAAAATTTTAGGACTTAGAATGATTTTGTGGTGCTGTTTTTCTGATATGGCAATAGGGACTTTTTTCAAAATGGAAGAGAAGCACAATCTTAGATGAGTGTAGTTTTTATGATATAGAAAGAATATAGTATGATTTGTTAGTAAGCTCTTCCAGATGCTACCTGTCTAATTTAGCATGTGAGAGCTTGTTGCACCATAGATTTCATAGAAGTGTGTAACACTGAATTTTTGTGTTTTTTAGTAGTTCCTGGAAACAAAAAATCCTTCTGTTTCTGTCCAAGATTAACTGATAATTTTTTGGACTTGAAACGTGCTGTGTAACAGAAGTTACTTGACTTTCTTCCTGTTCTAAATAATAAAGTTGAAAACTTAATAGTTTTGTACATAAATCTTGGCGGTTTGGCTTCTGAATGAAAACAATGCACTGCACTAAAAAGCTGTATCTAACCAATATAATTATGCAAGGTAGGTAACTGTGTTGACACACTTCTTACTGATACAGCCTGGCTTTAAGAATGACAGTCCTTCTCAATGTCTTTACAGGGTGCTGATAAGACTGTGAAAGGCCCAGATGGACTAACTGCCTTTGAAGCCACTGACAACCAGGCAATCAAGACTCTTCTTCAGTGATGAATGGACTGATATCTTAAATGTCTCTCCTGTGGCCTCACACTGCTGCCTGTCTGTCACTCTTTGCATCTTCCAGCTTCTTCAGCTAAATACTTTGGGGGGAGGGAAATTCTTTATGAATCAGACTAGTTAGGGGCTTGTATTGAAGATAATCTGATTGGAGAGAGTTGAAAGCTGTTATGAACAGTGTCCTTCTAGGGCTTCTTTTCAGTGCACAATCCCTTCCCATTTCTAGTGAAAATGGAAGAAGGAAGACAGACCATGCTCTTGAATTTTTGGCTTGTAAGCCTCCTAGGTTAGTACTAAGAATTTTTAGATGGTTGGAAGTACATCCCTTAGATGGAAGCACTGTGCTATGTACCTGAAACTAATTGTGAAGGAGACAATAGTCCCATGCTCTTAGTGTCTGCCATAATCTGAAGTGTAGTAATGTAGGTGGCTGGGTTGCTTTTCTCCCTTCTCTCTCAGTGGGTAGCTTTATTCTTCTGCCTAAAGCTTACGTTGCAGTTTTGAGGACTTTTGATACTAGTTATTGGAGCTGTTCTTTACATTGACTAATTGGATGGCACACTAATGTTTTTCCGACTTGAGTAAACCAAGAAAAGACCAGTTGAGGCATGATGGTGTTACACTCCATGATATCTGCCAAGGTACTTTTGGATGCATGAATTCAAAGTTTTTCTATCCCATATTTGTTCTAGTCCAGGACAGACATTTTAAGTCACTGCTTTTGAGACACATCACCATTTCACTGTAGTTTTTTGTGAAAGCATTGTAAGATGGAATTTCTTTACTCACCGTGTCAGCATAACATTTCTTGACACATGTGAAAGCTGTAGGCTGTTTGGTATGCAAGGATAATCAAGTGAAATGCGGAAAATGAACAGCAATTATTTAGACATTCATATCAGATTAATATTGTTGCTAAACTTTTATAAGAAACATGTAATCTTTCCAAGTTCAGATACAGAAACAGGAAGATGCATAAGTAGAAGTCTTAACTTGCTCTAACTACTGCAGAAAAAAACCCTTTTAATTGTGCATATCTTCAAATCAGTGTTTCATTGTTGAATGAATGAACCTCTTATATTTCATTAAGGCATGAGCCTTGTTCTCAAAGATCCCAGTGCAACCAGACCACATTAGCCATTGACTTTTAGATAAGATTTACTATGCCAGTAAGTATGACAGTAAGTATGACAGTCTTGATAATTCCTGGGAAGGTATTTAATGATGTTGTAGGGATTCCCATCACATCCTGTGGTCCTCAGCAATGTCTGAGCTTCTGGCTTTCATCATGAAAATTTTCATTAGACTGCTGATTTACCCTAAACTGAGTAACAAGTTCTGTAACAAAAAATTTTATATCACAAGCTATACATCTTCTTCTTTTTTGGAATGCAAATTTCGAACTTTGTTTTAACATACACAGTACAAATGTATATAATGTCTCATGCTGAATTCTTAAACAAATGTAGCCGATATTATTTTGATATTACTGTTGAAATTGAGAGGATATATAGTAGACTGGTGACTACCACTCATATTTAATGGAGACTTAGTTTTACTTGAATCATGTTGCATATTATGATTGAATGTGTCAGCTTTGAAAAGCATTGCATTTAGACTGTAAAATGAGAGCAGAAACTGATTTACATCTACACACACCATAAAAAAAGCAATGGAGAAAACAATCAACCCTGTTCATAAACTGTACAGTGCAATTACTCTTTATTTCTTGGAGATGGGTGGCAAGGAAGAGCAGAAGGGTTAGAAATCAGTGATAAATCAATTGGTGAGCTGCTGATAAAAGAACAAGAATATTTGGTGAACAGTGCTTTTAATAACTATTTATAAGAGAACTCTTTAATCTTATCTCTGATCAGTGCTGGATTGTCATGTCATTGTAATAGTGTGAACACAAACTATAGGTTTAACTCTTTATTCAGCTATGAAAGTAACAATCTTTGGCATCATTTTGCCTCCATATTACGCTATTAAATACTTAGCTATTAAAATACTAGTCTAGAAAACTGCAATCTGTTTTTATGTGGAGAACTTGATTATTCAAGTCTTTTGTGTTGATTAGTGTCAGGTTGTCTGGCCATAGTGGTTTTGGTTTTTTGTTGGGTTATTTTTCTCTGTATTCTTTCCTGCCCTTCCCTTCAACTCTCATTTAAGTGAGCAAAGAAACATCATCTTTGTACTGACTCTTCTGGTGATTCACTGAGGCAATTTTGCCTACCTTTTTCTACAATTGTGGGGACACCTTATTTTTTCTTACTTCACCCTAGCGGGGAAAAAAGAGCAAACAGACTTCAGTGAGACAAGTGTTAATTTGGCTGTAATATATACCCAAGCTGCCTTTCAGGATAGTGAAAAAATGGCATTTAGTGCTTGGCTTATAAAGAAGAAATACTTTTTTGCTTTTTGCACTACATAACAGGTGATTAAGCATTTTGCCCAGGATTTAAAAAGAAAAAGTAAAAATAAAGGCTTATGCTTTTGTAAGGAGACTGGGCTTGTTCATTTTTTCCTTTCTTGTCAGCTATTTTGTGGAAAAAATAATGGGTGACTTCCTCTATCTTTGAGTAGGTCCTAACTAGATGAAAATACCAAACTGTAAATTATTTTTCATTCTATAAACAGAACTTAAATACTTTTTCAGACTGGAATTGCATATACTTGGAAATCCACTCTGTTCTTAAATTTTTCCGTTGAAATTTGTGCTGAATAAGTTATAACCTTAAGCATATTTTGGATTTTGTACCCTCTGCTCCTTTTTCTTAAGGGGGAGCAAATGAGAAAAGGAGTACAATAGTTAAACGGAACTAAACATAACATTGATTATTTGTAGAAGAGGCTGGTAAGAATAGAGTGTCCTAGGTCAAGCAATTGCAGTGTTGCATGCAAAATTTCAAAATGAACTTGTCTTAACTCTATTTTGTAAATGGATAAACAATCATCTTTCTACGCAGTGACAGAAGAAAAATTAGTGCTCTGTGCATTTTGATATTTGACTTTCTCTTTTCACCACTGGTAACTTTTGACACAGTTGGGTTCATCATTATGGTTCATAGACATCAGAATGCTAAATGATACTGTATTTTTAAGTTTGTGTTGCAAGAATGAATGGAATAAACTTGAATTGTGCGATACGAGAATGCAGAGTTTTATTTCCCTTCTTGCCCCGTTTTTTTATTAGCTTTGGGCTACAACTTCTTATTTGCCTGGAAGGTATCTAAGTTCCAGTTCACGTGTACAGTGATTAAACTGTTCAGGTGCTTATAAGACTGAAATGTGGAATGGAATCTCCTTTGAAAACTAAATATATAATGTTTGTGGTTGTTTGGTTTGGATTTTGTTTCTTTTTTTTTTTTTTTAATTACATCTATTTAAAAGAGGTCTTGATGATTTGTTGTGTTCTTGTCTGCATTTCCTGCTTAAATGGTAATGCATAATGTTGAAGATCTTCTATTCATGTTAAATTCTAAGAGGCAGTCTGTAGATAGTGGAATGTTTCTCCCATTACCTCTGAAGACTAAAGCAATTTGTTCTCTCCTTCATCAAAGAAATTGAAACAGTTATTTACAGTAACAACAGCTGAAGTATAAATAAAATTGTATAGAAATGTTTCTTCAATATTCTTGTGGCATCTTTACGGTGACTTTGTCAGAACTTCCTGACTTTGCTTGTCAGTGAAGATTTGGATCTAATTGCTTGAAGTGTTTGGTATGATTTATTTTAAAATAGACACTTAAAAAGTACAGGAAGATATGTCAAAGTAGAAAAACTATAAATATCAAAAAATATTTCAAAATAAATTGAATTTTTCTGATTTTCTGTGCTAGACTTTGAAGACAATAACTTCTAATGCTGTATGCACAACCTTTCAGTAAAACATTGGAGGAAAGAAGTATATATTCACTATAAATACCAAAGCAGTTCAAATAGCGTCAAGGCCAGTGGCAACTGATGTGTGTGCTTCCGTTCCTCTGTTTGTATTACTGAGTTTTTGTTTTGTGGGGTTTGTTTTTGTTTTTTGGGATTTCGGTTGGTTGGTTTGGGGTTTTTTTGTTTGTTTGTTTGGAGGTATTTTTTGGTTTGGGCTTGTTTTTTTTGTTATAAAGGACAATTTTTCTATAGCAGGAAATGTACTAGCTAAGGTATTGATGTACTAATTCAGATTTCTTTCACTCACATTTCTCAGTGACTGATGAACCAAATTCATTTATGCATGTAAAGACTCTTTCTAACATTTGTCTATGGCTGCTCTTTTGAAAGAAATTGCTTTCTCAGCTCCCTTCCAAAGGGATGTTGGCCCAAGAAAAGAATTTTTTTCAATTGCATCACTTGATTGTTCCTCTATTTGGAGAAAACTGTATTCTCAGAGCTCTACTCAAAATATTTTTGTTTTTTCTTGGAACAGCTTGCTGCAACTATGTTATGCCGTAAACTCACCAAATGAGTTGTTTGGAAAGCAGCTGATTTCATGTAGTGCCTTCAAACGTGTAGTTTTTGCCTGCCTGGGAAGCGAATAAGTGTTTTTCTTCCTGGGAGCAGCACTTCTCTCTCCCCACCTTAGGAGCCAGAACACTGTTTCTAATAACTCTAAATTAGGAAATGTTGTGTTTAGACACCATTGTTTGCAGTTGTGATCTATGGAGAGCCATCTTTCAAATAGAAATCCTGGAATCTCTGGAGTCTTCACTCTTCAAATGGCATTTGGAAAGCACCTGAGTGCACATCTCCATTCTCCTGTGTCCGAAATGTCTCTGGTTTTGGTACACTGCAGGCTGCTACAGAATACAGGATCCTTTTGTACTTTTCAGTCACTTCTTGTTTACTACATCGTTTTGCAACATTTCATAATTAAGAATAGAGGCTTTCATTCACTGAGGTTCATCTCATGGCCACTGAAGTTGAGGCAGAACAGTGTGCCAAAAGCACAACAGGCTGCACGTCTCAATCCATCTATCAAACTTGCAATTTATTAAAGGAAAATTTATTTCAGTTGTCTCAAGCTGAGCATAAATTTGAAGGATCCAAAACAGTCTCAAAAGTAGTTTCTTGACCTACAATAAACTCAGGTTTGGTGCATATATTGAATAATTTACCTTTATATACCTTTCTTTATATGTATTTATTGCTGTTTTCCTCTAAATGAAAGTAATTCCTCATTACACTTGGAAGAACATTAGGTTTGTTCAACTAAAGCTTTTGTTTGAAAGTAAAAAATGAGATCCAGTTTGGATTGTTTGGATCAAGGTTTTAACTATTTTGCCCCAAAAGCATTTGGAGGTAGGAGGTTTTGAAAAGTACGGAACTCTTTGTGGAAGTGAAGTTATACTTCCTCTTTTTTAAATACACTTTTAATTAATAATTGTAGCCTTTTATTTAAAGAGTGACAGCACATTGTGACAAAGAAGTACAGCCACCTTTTTTTTTTAATCTTTTATAGTATATTTCAGTGGAAAATTAACAGATCTGTTCCAGATTGGCACAAAATATCTTTTTCTTTGTTTTTTGCCAAATTCTGTCCCTGTGTAATGATTTAACTTGGCTTCTGTTCAGAGTGGTGATACTCCTGGGAGAGCTGCATGGTGCCTTAGACTGTTGTAGCATCTTCTATTGGAGCTTTATGCTACAGTCCCCTGTAGAACAGGACAGATGTAGTAGTTTAATTAGGACTAAGGAAAAGACAGATGATGAATGGGGTTGTTATTATCTAACTCAGTTTCTGTAATGCAGAAGACATGCTCAAAGCCTGTTAAACAGTATTTTGTCATTATACTGGAGAGCTATGGCCGTCATAACACAATAGCATTTAAAAAAAACAGAAAAAAAATTAAAAGAGCCAGTAAAAACATAGAAAGAGACAATAAATTCTGACATTAAGTTCCAGAAGTTTTTCCTAAAGTTTATTCTTGTTACTTGTGTATATTTTGATGGGCTTTGTCTTGCATGTGCTTTAGGTTATTTCATTGCTCTTTTGCATAAAGTGGCAATTTTACCTTAGGCAACAGGAGTTTCTCTTTTACAGATTTTGAAATAATATGACTCTGTGTGTTCTTATCTATTCCATAAGAACATTTGTGCTGAAGGATACCTCACATCTATACTTTAGACAAATTGTTATGAAAAGCTAGTCCTATACCTGATGCCAATGTCTATGTGTAGATAAATCTGGAACAGTTTTTGAGACATTGGGTGAGATACCATTAAAACTGGGGTCAATACAACAGCAGCAGATTTGTTTTGTGACTATGCACAAACTTCTCTTATCCATAGGAAAATTTCTTTCCTTGTTCACTTAACCTGTAAGCTGATGGAAGGATTATCTCTCAGGTCTTGACACACCTTAAAGGGTTCTTAGTGTGCTTTGCAGTCAGTGTCAATAATCTTCTCAAAAGCACAGAAGAGCTTGTTTAAAGAGACAGATGAAACAAACAGGGTAAGCACACACCGATTTCTAGTGTCAGGGTTTAAAATGTAAGAACATGACCCAAGCTTATAAGTTAATGAAATTTCTAAAGATAGCTATAAGTTTAAATATTGACAAAGCCATATTAAAGATTAACTTAAAAGAAACCCAGCCTACAGCAATGAAGCTGCATAACCTGTATACTTAATAAGGAGGTGCTCCTAAGGCTTTCCCCCTATAAATACCTAAATATATATATATATTGGCTATTCTTTCTTTTGGCTTTAGAAAAAAAATGAGAACATAACTGGCACTTATTTAGCAGATAGTTGTTTTGGGGGAAAAAATAATTCTTTTGTTCCCAATTTGCAAAGCTCAGAGGTTGAGATTGAAGTGGTTTTGTTTTTTGGGGTCTTTTTACTGTCAGAAGTGGGACATGCAGAGATTTACAGAGAGTGAAATGTGCTATAAATTAACGTCAAAACCTCCCTGAGTGGTTTCTAAAGATCATGTTCTGTCAAAAGCATTTGTTCCCCACATGCCAGAGCTGACCTGTGACATGTGCTCCCATTCTTTCATCTTTACCTGCTCCTCCTGAACGCACCGATTTTAGAAGCTATGCTTTACCCCCATTGCAGTTTTCCCTTTTTAATAGGAGCCTAGAAAGTAGGCAGAGAACTCATTAGCAGATGTTACTAGAAAAGACTCCATCTAAGGCTGTCATCTATAGCAGGAAAAGAATTAAAATAAGAAGAGGAAAGACTGAAGAGAAATTAAGTAAATGTAAGGGTTTTCTCCATCTTGGTGCTAACCTGAAGTACTGTGGATGTAACAGAAATGGTTTAACTTGGATATTGTGTGAGTTATTAATGTCCTTTTGACTGCTTGTCTCATAATTTCTAGTGAAAGGCGTCCCTGCCTGTGGCAGGGGAGTTGGCACTAGGTGATCTTTAAGGTCACTTCCAACCCAAACCAGTCTGTAATTCTATGATAATGCTACAGGTTGGTAGGAAGAATGTAAATGACTCCATTTTGTTTTCAGCCACAGCAGAAAGATAATTTTCTGAAACCTGCAAGGTACTGAATTTAACATACTGAACTGTTAATACATTATACTGCTGTCAGAAATAGAAGATATTACTTATTGTGGTCCTGCTGCTTTTTATGGTGTAGTTGGCCTGGCAATTCCTAATTTTCATGTTAGTTGTGCTACAGCATAATTCAAAGTATACCTGTGTAAATGCAACCCTCCAAGATTAGACATTTCAATAGAAGATGACTCAGAAACAGACATTTTTAATTAAAGATCATCATTTAAAGCACCAGCGATAATGCAGAAGAGTAAAAAGACAGACATAGAAGCCCAAGAGGAGGTGGAGTTGGGCTTTGCAGGATTTTAGAATATTACACCAATGAACAAGGCAGGCAAGTGAAGGATAAAAATAAGATCCCATAGTAACGTGAGTAGTTTTTCATAGACCATTTTCTATTTCAGGCTGATTTCTTCACAATTTCCATTAGAGAAAAAAACACTTTTCAATAACAATTACAAGCCAAGTTCATAAACCTCCGAGCTTCATACTAGGGGATGGAGGGCAATAATTGCTGACGTGAGGCAAAGAAAGGTGTATTACATTCAGGTTTTGTGTTCAACAAATCACCCTGTTTCCCTGAGCACTCAATAATTTAATAGATAAGATTTCTGTGTGCATTTCTGAGATACAATCCAGTGCATGAAACTTGGCTTTTCTTATTAATACTTTGACTTACAGTGTTTGGCAATACTTTTGTGCATTCATGCTGAAGGTGTTTATTGCCTTCCTGCTCCAAAGTGATAGATGAAACATATTCTCTGAATTTGGCTTTATTATGTTCTAATTTTTTTTTCAGAAGAGCGTAGGTGTGAGTTTCTCCTCAGCCATTTGGACTGAAAAATGCTGCTTTGTTGCACTGGAATGTTGCTGTGAGGCAGAGGCCCCCTCAATGCAGAGGTGCCTGCTGCACACTAAAGCATTTTCGTTGTGAAGACCAGCTGCGACACATTGTGGACTTCCAAATGCACTTTCCCTACTGGTGGCTGTGAAAGCCCATCAATAATTTCGTGGCCATCTAGGCAAAAAACTGTCACCTTTTAAAAAAGGTTCCAGGCACGTTGTTCTTTTTGTGGCAATGTACCAAAGTGAGGAAATGACGATTTGAACCTGTCTAGTATAAACTTCCTTCAGAAAAAAAATCACATTCTGCTGGTTCATCTCCCAAGGAAATGTTCAAACCATTGCCAGGTAGTAGGTTTATGTGCTAGGGTACACCTACCCATGGGTCATTCACTTCCTGAGAATTTAAAATATTTGTTCAAACATTCTGTGTTCCGCTGTTAAAAAGCTGATGGGTGAAACCAGCGCTCTAAAGCTGCCTTTGGCATTGTTGACAACAGTTGCATTAAGAAATGCAGTTTTACTTGCTCTAGATGCATACTGAGATAGTGTGGCAAGTTTCTTTTTATTTGTGTAAGTGCAGCAGTGATAAAGGCTAATATCTGGTAAAGGATTTGACTTTGTAAGGTGTTTGACTAAAAGTGTAAAGCTTGCCTTACAGAGGCCTTGAAATTGCATTAAATTTATTTTTTGAGATGTTAATAGTAAGAAATGTCACTTTTTAACATGTTATCCATAGTTGGGATGTTTGTCAGGGTTTCTTTTGTCATAATGCAAAATTCAGTCCCCTTTTCCCCTTATGTTTCTGTATAATGGTAGATGAATTCATTATTCTGGGTCTCAGATCTCTGCTTTAAAGCTGGGATGTATGCTTTGTATGCTCTTTGATTTAAATAAATAATCCCTTGTAGCCTGGGGAAAACTTCTGTATATGTAAACAGGCAAACTAATATCTAGCATAGGAATTGACTTTTTTCCTTTAGTTACTGTTCTTTCATTTTAGAGAGAAAGAGAGTGGGTAATTTGTCTTACTCAGGGACCATTGATCACCAGGTAATAAACAGTAGGAAATTCCCTGATCCCTGAACTTTGATAAAACTTTGTGATTAAAAATTGATACCTTCATCAGTGTATTTCTGGCAGGGTTAGTATAAGAATAAGAACTGATGAAATTTTTCCTAGTCATTGAATGCTATATAAATGAATCACAGCAGATATTGTTGTTACCACAATTGACACCTAATATATAAGAATTTCCTCTTGAGACCTGAAGAATTTAGGTTTATTTAATCCAAACACTTTCTTTGTAATGAGGATTTAAATGACTGTACTTGGGTTTGAGAGGCAGCTGGTAAGCAGGTATGGAAAAAACCATGGTAATCGTCCACTTCTCTTTCAAATGCAAAACAACCAGCCAACCTCCCTCCACACACACACACACACACACACACACACAAATAAAAAAAATTACTCCATGAGTGTTGTTCCTGCAACAAGTTATTTTTGCAGTAAAGGAATTTGGACTCCTACAAGAAGTGTGCAGAGGGGGGAGGAAAAAAGAATTTTGTTGTTTTTTCATTCTCCAAAATATAAATAAGTCTTCAGAAAAATCTGTGTACCCCTGAGTTTCATGGTTATCAAGTCCCTTCTTGAAAAGACTGGGTTTGACTGTGTCAGTTATGATTTCCCTCTGGAAAAAGATAATCAAAAGGAGGAAATACTCATGAGTTTAAACGCTATTACCCTGTGCAGTGCAGGTGCCCAGGATTTTACTGCCGAGTTGAAGAACTCTGAATTTATCCTGCTTGCATCTCAAGAAATTATATTTAGCTGGAAAATAAAATATGGTTAAAGTGTGGAGCCAATGGCAGGGAGGACTTTTCTGCAAACATAAGACAAGAAGCTGAAGTGTGCTGGCCCACAAGCAGTGCATGTGGCTGTGCTGTCAAAGCAGCTGCACTTTGTAGGTGACCACAGAATATGCTGAGTTGGAAGGGACCCATGGGAATCAGCGAGACCAACCTTTAGCCCTGCACAGGACCATCCCCAAGAGTCACACCATGTGCCTGAGAGTATCATCCAAATGCTTCTTGAACTCTGTCAGGCTTGGGGCCATGACCACTTCCCTGAGGACCCTGTTGCAGTGCCCAACCACCCTCTGGAGGAAGAACAACAATAGAGCTTTTTCATAGCTCTTGTCACTGAGAGTGATGTCCTCTCAAAAATAAGGATTATACCAGGACTGCAGCATTCAGCTGTATTCATTGTACCTGCTAATCAAGGAAGAAAAACAGAGGATTGAATGAAATTTGCTCTCACTCAGACCAGTGAGAACTGATGACCAGAAACATGGTCATCCCAGCTTGGGGAAAGGGTCCAAACCATTGCTTTCTCTGAATTGATGAATTTTGGAGGAAGTCACGTTGGAAGGTGATGCTGCAAAGAACATTTCTAAAGATAATAGATGAGTGGAAAAGCAGGATATTCTTAGTGTTATTAGGGAACACAGAAAATTATTAGGCAACATAATAAAGAGAGAGGAAAATAAAGCAAACTGTGCATTACAACAACAACTTAGGGAAAAAAATATAGCATAACAAAATACGGCCAGCATTCATATGCATGATTCTTGGAGCAAAGCTGTCTTTGTGGCCAGGACAGCAACAGAAAGAGTTTTTACTCTAAAGAAAAGGAAAGCAATGGGTATCTGTTGCAATGCATTCACTAATAAACTCCAGGTTTACTCAGTCCAATAGTTTCTTCTCCAGAGGGCTTTGACTCAGTATAGTAAGATAAGAGTTGAAAAAGGTTTGGGGTTTTCTTTATGCTGTAATTTGAGAGAGAGCAAAAGAAGTAAGTCCAAACTTGAGATAATAATTGTAACATTTTCAAATGAATTAATTGTGCTTTTTCATTTAGTTTTTCTTTTATTGTGGTTACAATTTTAAATGCATGGAAGCTGAATAAGTGACTCTTGCAGCTTTGAAGTTCTTTGGCTCAATATTTGCTTTCTAAATGGTGCTACTATTTAATCTTGAACTGTATAACCATTATATTCTGGTGGGTTGAAATAGCATTGTAAAATATAGTGTTGCAAAATGCACAGGAAAGCAGTTGTAATACTTTTTCCTGAAATAGGCTGCACAGCAGCAAAAAATTGTATTTAAAATTGGCAGTATATAAGTGAACAATAATTACCAAGAACTACTTTCCACAGGCTTTCTACACTTTCAGACTCTGCCTTTTCACTGTGAATGACCAAGTTCTGTTTATTTATTTATAGCTGGTTTGTAGTTGTGAAACTTTCTTCTGGTTTGATGTAGACTCCTTATACAGAAAAGTTTGAGAACCAGTCACCCAACACAGTAATCCTTAACACAGAAATAACAAAGATAAATGTGTATTTCAACGAAATAAACAAGCACTAAGCTCTTTTCATTTTGTAATAAGCAATAGAGGTCAGGAAGTATGAATCTATTTGGCTGAAGGTGAGCTAATCCACTGTGACAAAGCTTCGATTCTCCTGCTGGAGTCCTGTCCTTGAGGAGGCTCCCTGTCTTCTAGGTCGCAGTGGCAGGAGTGCCTGTGTAGGTTGGCTGTAAATGACTTCATTTTTCACAGCTGTCACCTCTAGGCTTGCTTTAAGCACTGTTAAACACCTTTTTAGTCTATAACGTTGCAGGCTTTGGTTGATGAGCTTCTGTGAGCCACAGAGGAGGAAGAAGAAAAATCTATTTAAAGGGTAATGTGTTGGGGTCTGATGTAAAGGATTCTTACGTAACTGCTGTGAGATACAGTGATGGGAGTTCTCATGACTTCTACAAATCTGTTGCTGTCATTGCAGCAAATACTGGGAGAATTATAGATACCCCCAGTACAGAAAGACACAGTGGACAGCCAGCAGAATATTGCTGTTCAGTGCTTTCCCCTGGTGAGAAAAATTATGTACCCAATGATTAAGTGGCCTGTCTCCACATTCAGGAGAGCTGATTTCCTCGTGTGACAGATTTTCTTTGATCTTTGGACAAATCATTTATGCTGCAGTTTGATATAATAGTTAAAGTAACAAATGCTTAAAAAGGCAGATTTCCCCCCCCCTGCCTTGGGCTGAGCCCTAGCCTCTTTTCCTGCATTCCTGCACTAATGCTCACCTGGTCCCAAAGAGAGCTGAAACAGCAGAAAACAGCTTAACAGTAATAATAAAACTATGATAAACCTGAGACAATGTTTTAACTGATGTTAGAGAGAAAAAAGCAAATTTTTCTTTCTTAATTTACAGCAGTAAAAGAAAATGTACATCACTATCAGTGGACTAATCACATCTGTCACATTCCCCAGGTCTTTGCTAGGTCTTTGCAAAGTTTCTTGTAATCCTTCCTGGCCACAAGAATCTAGAATAATCAAGGGGACATAGTCACCTTTGTGTTCGCCTTCCTTTTCAATTCATTAATATGTGGGCTGAATGTCCTCAGTCCAGTCCTAAGGCTGGTCCCTAGGTCACTCCAGTATTAACCTCTGTCAACAGTGAGAAATAGCTACTGATGTCTAATTCTTTCTCTCTCTCCAGCTTTAAACCATGTCACGACTTTTCTCTGTGCTGATTGCCAGGTTTCTTCAACAGCTTCTTGTGAAGGAGGTTGTAAAAAATCTTTGGAAAGTTTAAACGTTTTCTATCTAGAAGTTCCTCTATTTAAAATCAATTGGCTATTCGGTGGTTGAGGAGGCAATAGAAAAGAAACAATATGGACAATTATTTTACAAAGCATAGTTCCTTAACAATCGGTAATTATCCTGCAATTTTACAGTCCTTTAGGGCTCTGGACTCTTAACTTCAAAGGAAACGAGAATGCAAGCATCATAAACGTTTAAATGGTCAGGCAATTAAAAGTTCTGGTTTTCCCCAAAGTCCTTGTGAAACATCCTACTCTATAAACTGCTCTTTACAAGGATAAACATATGCTTAGGGGACTAATCGATTCCTTTTCTGAATGAATTAATGGATTCCTTGCCCCTGCCTCTTGTAGCAAACAACAAATTACCAGCAGCTGTTAAGGCAACTTCAGTGCACGACTTCATCTCCATCTAAACTAAGTTTGGACAGATCATTAATAATGCAGACCCAGGAATGGAGTGAACTTGTGTCTCTGCCATATGTTCCAGAAACTGGTTACAACTGAAAATCCAAGGTTTCCAGCAGCCTGACAGCTCAAACAGCCTGTGACAAGCCATCAGACTATCTTATATTTCAATTGCTTATCATCGTTTTGTGAATACAGTAGACAGTCCTTTAGAATTTGAATGAACACTTTGAAATTAAATGTATAAACTTTTCTAGAGTTCCCCTCTGCAATGATAGCATGGGCAAACAGCTGAAAAATATTATTAGTGCTACTTGGTTCTTACACACCATTTGTGCGTGGGAGGTTTTACAGAGGAAGCAGACACTTTGAGATAAAAAAACCATGGTCAAGGACAGAAATAGAAGGAAAATTCACGTCTCCAAGTTCTCAGTCTGACGTTCCACTGGGGCTTACTGCTGCCAAATATATTTAGTGCCTTATAGTGGAGTCCAGAAGTCCTGGACAAATACCGGCATCTCTTCTGTGATACAAAGCAAACAGGTAAAAACCTTTTAGCAAGCTAATGTTTAACTTAATGCTGCCACTTTGAATAGTTCCGAGAGACCACAAGTCCTCAATTTCGGTAGGACAAACTCTGAACATCCTTCATGCAGAGGAAAGCAGCAAGAATGATCAAAGGTCCAGAAAACACACAGAAACAGACCTTCTGATACATAAAACACTCTTGCAAAGAGGAAGAGAAGCTGTCTGTGCCCATGTCTGTGGTGGATGAGATAAAATGGGTATAAACTATAGTGAAGAATCTGCTATTGAGAAATAGTGAAGTTCTGAAACAGATTTCTAGTGAAGTCTATGGAGTCTCCATCACTAAATTCTTTTAAAAACAGATATGATGGATTTTTTTGTTTTAATTTTTTTTTATTTTATAATAAATTACTCATGTAAATCTTTGGGACAATGTGCTGTCTAGATCACTTTTTCTAAACTTCTCCTAGGCCTGCAACTTTGTGAAGTTTCATATACTTGAGGGGTACATATGTTTAATACAAATAACTATATTTTTAAAAAAGCATAAAAATACATGTCTGACAAAAAATGACAAGGGATACACATTTATGCAATTTATATGGATTTAAACATTTCAAAATCATCTTGAGAATGATGAGTTATGCTGCCTCTCTGGGCATTTTGAAGGATGATTTTGGATTTGGTATCTTCTGAAATGGAGTCATTCCATGTATTTCATAGGTGTTTTCATCAAATACTGTGCTCTTTGAAGACAATCTTTCTGTACACCTTATGGAAAAAGAACGCTCTTTGGTAAGAAAAGTAACAAAGGCTTGAAATTCTAAAAAGAAAATTATTAATCCTGAGAGGTTTTTTTTCCTTTTTTTTTCCAAGGATACATCACCTGCAGCTGTTTGTATTGATCCTAACACTGACTACTCTGCAGAATCCTACTGAGTCACTGCAGCAGCTCAGTCTATGAAAAAGAGATTGCAAACCACCTGAAAAATATTTCAAAAATGGCTCTGAGAGCCATGTTGGATGTTGAACAGGGTTAAAATCGCAAAACTGTTCAATTGCTCGAAGTCAAGTTCTGCCTTAAATAGGCATAGGCTACATGCTGGTGTAATTAATTCAGTCAAAAGTGTAATACTTTATTATTCATTTTTTTTGTGTTCACACTAGCTTTATGAGTGCTCTAGTGAGAAAACAGCTTCTAGCAGTACAATTTATTTCCATTCCCACTTAGATAGGATGTCTACCATCACTAGCACCTCTTCACTAGTGTCATATTTAGCTGCATTCACAGTGCTATGGTTGTGCTTCTATAATTGTCCACATCTACAGGTCTAGATAGGTTTGGGTTTGGTTTCTTTTTAATAGATTTTAATTTTCTTCATGATGTAACATGGATCTTGACTCACAGGAAAATAGGATTTATATAAAACAAGTTTGCCAACTTGCTTTAGAGATCTCCTCCATTCATTTTAGTTGATTGAAATTATGAAAATTCTGCATCTTCTTCCTCAGCAGAGATTTATCTGCAAAGTGCCACTTCTGGCCATGCTTCACAGCTGTATATTATGTCAGCAGATACAAATAAGACATATCAAGGAAAGTGTGTTTACAGGCCCCATTAATTTGAAATAATATGGCCTGGGGGATTGTTTTACCCCTTAAGAAACACATCTTGGACTCTAATAGACTTTTTCTTTTCTGCTATGAGGCTATTATTCCCTGACTTTGAAAAAGTATTTCACAATAATTTATCTTCTATTATTCATTTGTTCTTAAGGTACAAACCCTTTATTATTATTATTGGGGCTTGCTTGGGGATTTCTGGGTTTGTTTCGGGTTTCTTTTTCTGTAGCAAATGATGAGCAAATAAAATGAAAGCATCATGGTCTGTATGTAAACTTTGCACTTTTCATATTTGAAACTTCATGATTTTAGCTGCAGGACAGGTCTACACTACCAGGACTAGTAGTATGTTGTGTTAGAAAGATGCTGCATGAGTGAAGACAGCTAGAGTAGGAAAACTATCCTTTCCATAAGTATAGTTGTCACCCTGAGCAAAAAAACTCCCAAATCACATAAACCCAGCAAAAGATCTGGTATGGCATGATTTGCTTACTCAGCTTTGACAGCCTATTATGTACACAAACATCACATCCCTCCTGGCTGCAAAACTGTGTCTACATGAGCTTGTAGTTTGAAGTTTCTTAGGGAGGTTGGACTAGGTCTCCTGAGGTTCCTTACAACCATATGACAATTCAGATTATATGTTGTGTTTTGCACAAGTGCTAAAATTCATCCAGTTATAGTTTGAATTCACATGGAAAAGAAATAATTCACAAGATTCTTCCTCATTATCCTTATTTTTCTTCATATGTTTTAGAATGGTATGCTTTCAGGTTTTCAAGTCAAGTGCAGGGTATAATCAGAGAACAATCCTGGAGAACAATCCTACTGCTACAGCTGAACAGCATTTGTAAACGGGCTGCCATGTTGCAAGTCATGCTCAGTGAGGCAGTCAAACATATACTTCTAGTTTTAATCTCGGTTACCCATTTTACAGGTGAAACAATGACTTTAAATAGCACTTTGCAAGTGCCAGGGCCCCTCCTGTAGTATGTTTTTATAGCTCAGCCATTGAACAGGGCTTTGGCAAACCACAGTGTGTTGACTGGCAGCAGTCACCTGTCTAATTCTTTGGAGTGACCAAAGATTTGTCTAAGGGGTTATACAATTTCTTTTCAAAGGTTATGTTCATGACACACATAAAAATGCAAAAGGAGACAAAAAGGCAGAGAGTGAATAGGCCTGCAAAGACAACTATTTCACAGAAACGTTAAGGTTGAAAAAGATCTCCCAAATTCAACCCTTCCTTGACTGAACACCTCCTTGTCACCTGTTTGCTGGGATATTAGTGTTGGAATTAAACCCAGTGACTCCAGAGGAACTCTGGGCAGCATGGGAAGCACATGAGGAAGTAGATGTCTGTGAGTAGATGCAGAGCTGTGAGCTCACTGGGGTCACAGCGACGTGCTGCAGTGGGTGGGTACTGGCTTTTTAGGAAGGACAGGCCAGCATGGTGAGGTGGGGACTTGCCTCGTATGTGAGACAGCAGCAGGGATGCACACAGCTCTGCAACAGTGGGGATGAGCCAGTCAAGAGCTTATGGGCCAGCATCAGAGATCAACACAGGCAGTGTTGGGGTGTATGTTTGCTGCAGCCCATCTGATCAGGAAGAAGTAGATGAAACCTTCTTCAGGTAGTTGGAAGAAGCCTCATGACTGAGACCTTGGTCCTCACTGCAGACTTAACCACCCCACTGTCTGCTGGTGACACAAGACAGCGGAGTACAAGCAGCCCAGGAGGTTTCTGGATATTTTGTTTCTTAAATAATGAGATAATATAAAAACCTGAAGAGCAATCCTGCTTGCAAATAAATATCATAACCTCGAGGGATTCCAACATGTATAAACACATCAACCATAAAAGTGGCTTCCTTGCGCTATTCCTACATTATTAGGGAGAAAAAGGTGAGCCGTGAAAAATCAGAAAGGTCATTTCTCCTGTACTTGCAACAAAATATCAGCTAGTTCTAAACTTTATTGTGCTGCAAGCAAATCCACACCTTTTCTTCTATACTTACTAGGTTTTTATTAAGTTTAAAAAAAAGAGAAATACAAATAATTACAACTCTAAGGATGCCTGGAAATAGGATAAAGTCTTGACTCTGCAAGACTTTTAGCTACTTAATTTTAAGCATCTTCACACCTTGCTTGTCAACTGATAACATGTAAAACACTTGTTTCAACACCTAGCAGCATCATTGCTATAACAGATTCCTTCCTAGAAAAATTATCTTCTGTGCTGTATTACCTATGACAACTGTAATCTCTTGATGTGATAAAATGCAGGCTTTTAGTGTACAAGCTCCGTGCCACACATCGTATGATCTGAATAATCAGTGAATAATCTAAATCATGGTGTCATTTTTATTACAGATTTTTTTCATGCTGAGACTGATAAAGAAGATGAGAATCAGTGGAGAGATGGTGGGGGAAAGGAAAAGAAAATATCTAAATGGGAAACCCATTTTCTATAACCTGGAAAAAATGGTTAGGAGACCCTAGGTATATAAACAGAGCTTTCAGTGAGCTAAGAGCATTTTGGCATTTGACAGCCAATTTGGAAGTCTGTGGTTGATCTGCATAAAAGAATGTTTCTTTCCATTATTCTTGGTTTGGTATCTTCAGAATTTATTTCATCATTTATTGAACTGATCAATATATCCTCATAATGAATAGTTTCTGCTGAGATGTTAAAAGTCTTATGGCTCTGAAGTGAAAGTTCTCTGTTCCAGCTGCTATGAGATTTCCCCTTTTCAATTTTAGAGAGCTCTTTTAAAAGCACACAGAGTAAAGTTCAAAGGTACTGCAGGCACCTTGTTTATTCCTGTTTTTTTGCTTCCTATTGACTCGGACACATTTACCTTGCCTGTGCAAAAGGCCTCTGTGGGGGCACTAAAAGACATCAAATGATACTGAAACTGAGGAAGGGACTTCCCATACCTCAAGGAAAAAAGGCTCACTTGGTTAACAGGATTTAAACAGGATTTTGCCTGCTGAAATGGACATTTTTGTTATAACTAAGATTAAAAGAAACAAGTAGGGATGCAGAAAGGCTAGAGGATACTTTATAATATCTCACAGCTTTAGGATTTCTTACTTTTCGAAAAATGCAATATTGAAAAAGATGCTGTTGTTGTTATTTATTTCCCTAATTATTATGGAATTACTTGTTAATTATTTTTTATTTCTGTAGGTGAAAGAAGTCTTGATTACTTTCCAAAGTGTCTGAGTAATCTCATACCTGACATCAGCAAAATAAGGAAAATAAAGCCTGACTTCAAGATTTTATTTTATTTCTATAAATCCATTACATGAGTGAAAAAAATATGTGGACTCTATTAATGACTTACAGAATCACAGAATATTCTGAGATGGAATGGACCTACTGGGATCATCAAAGTCCAGCTCCTGGCCCTGCACAGGACAGCCCCAAGAATCACACCACGTGAAGTCACTTACTTTTAAAGCAACTCATATTTTGATCTAGAGAGGAATTTGTATATTTGCAGTGCCATGTATAATTCTAAGCAAGGTCAATCCTGGATCATCTTTTCACAAATTTTCACCACTGCCATGGTTTGAGTAGAATATCTGGCAATGAGTACACCTTGTTAAGTTTAGACATTTCATTTGAGTGCAGTCCCAAAAAGCTGAATCTGATTTTAATCTTCATCCAAATTTACTGAGAACAGTGTTGCATGCTAAGCTTTGGTTTCCGAGTATTTTTGATGTGGCTAGAAATAGTGTCGCTTATTTTGTATATATTTCAGTACTCCTTACTTCAGCTAAAGCTAGCAATAAGAAGCACTGGAGTGAGAAAACATCTATGGCCAAAAAAGAAAAAAAAAAGAAAAATTAAAAATGAACCAGTTTCATTTTGCTGTTTCCTTGCTTTGCATTTTGAATTAGCAGATCAAGTTCCTTTAGGGTTCAACCACTGTCATCAGTTGCAATATTAAATGTTTGAGAATGACTTAAAAGTGAGTTTAAAACCATTGTAGGTAACCTTACTGTTCTTATTTGAGTCACACCTAGGAGCTTCAGGATACACCATGAAAGACTGAAATGTAAAGAGGTGGAGCTTTTGATGGTGAAATCTTAAATAGTCTTCTTTAGGGCTCAAATAATTCTGCTCCCTTTCCTGCCCCAAGTTTACTGATCCTATTCCCTTCTTCAGTCAGACACTGGGACTTGTGTGACAGATTGAGGAGAACATGAAGCTGCTGAGCATCTGAGCCTGTGGAAACTCCTGACTTTTGAGGAGGATGCCAAGCAACCCTCTTGGCTCCCGATGGCCAACACCAGGGCTGTTGCAAAGGTTGGACTGTGTGACTCTGGGTGATATCTCCAAAGTGGATCATGTGAAGCCTCTGTGCGTGTGTGCAATGTATTATTTAAGTGCTATTAATAAAGTGGTTGCAGGCTAAGTATGGGTTAGAAACAACACTTAGATTCATCAAACAGGCATGACATTTAGAGACTCAATCAGAGGCCCCAAACACAGCATTAAGCAACAGTGTTTGATTGCTCAAAGATTAGGAAAGATAAGATACAACTTGAATTCAGCTTGCTATTGCATTAATTTGTAGTTTTGCCTAAAATTCTCTGTCTGGAGTACTAGAAGAACTAACAGTTCTCTAACACAAAGTCCTATACTGTGTCATACAGCCACAGACACATGATATGGCTCAGGATTGGGTTTTTTTTGCACTGTACTTTTTTTAACTCATTTTATTTTGCAACAGACTCTTATTTGCAAAGAGAGCCTTTGTCTTAGGAAAGGCCTTCCCTTGGACAGTATTTTGAGTAGCACCATATATTCCGTTAGTGAAGGTCTCAGGTGAATGAAGCACTTTTCAAAGACGCAGACCCTCTGGCAGCATCCCAGCTCTGCAGCAGCTCCTTTTGGCCACACACCAGTTTCACAGTTTTCATGGCTCTGTGGGTGACAGTAGGTGCTACATCCCAAGTGAATACGTGATGATAAGGGAAAGGAAGAGGGTGCTTTGCCGGGCACATTTTTTGGAAGGTCTGTGGCTGGGGAGCTAATATACTGGAGAGCTCTAGTCACTTCATTTTGACTTATAGGCCAGGAAAGGGAATTTCATTAAAGACCTAACCTGCAGATGAATACAAATCTTGTCTTTCATTATAAATGACATCTGTGAAATGCAGCTTTGCTTCCTAAGAGAAGGAATGTTCCAGCTCAATACTAATTCAGCAGCTCTATCCTGCCCTGTGACACACAGTGATCAATTGCTTGTTCTGCTTCAGCTGTGGATGTAACACATCTTCCTCGAGCAGGGAAACACTTTAGTCTAATGTGTGGATTTAATTTTCTCATCATTCTTCCTGCTCTGTAGAACATGTGTCTGAGTTATGGGAAAGAAATGTAAATTTTTCCAGGAGGCTTTGGCTGGGAGGACTGATTGAGAAGTAGACAGATGTAAAGAGCTTGTAGCAGCATTTGTTTCCTGCTATTCTTTATGATGTTCTCTGACATGTAAGAATTATTTCTATGGTATGAAGTCAGGGGCTGGGTGCAACATGAAAATCCAAATCCCTTTTCCTTTTCATTCAGAATCTACCTCTGGTGGTACTGGAAGATTTTATGCACTGTGTGGAAGTAGTGGGGAATAGATCAACCTATGACTGCTCCTTTTCCTTCAGGTTACCTGGTTTCTCCCTAACAGATTTGGCAAATTATGGATCACATTTCCTTGTTACTTTTTCTAGAGAAAATTTTGACATTTTATAGAAAATGCCAGACAAGAATTTCTTTTCCATGTAAATTAAAAATTTCGTGGTTTTACTAGATATGACCATTTAAAGAAAAGAGGAAAAATGAAAGCTGAAAAGCATAGAAAAGCACAGCTCTACAGGTTGGGTTTTGTAAAGACCAGTAATAGCTAGCTTCTAAACTTGTTTCAGTATCACTCAGTAGAGAGTTTGTGCAGGCTTGCAGAGGGCAGCCTGACTTTCTAAAGCCTGTCAAGAATTGCCTTACACAGGAGAATGGTGCCCTTTAAGAGGAAAAAAAAATGTCCTCAGCCTTAGAACCGAAGCGTGCAGGTGGGGTTTCCTTTGTGGCCACATATCTCATTTTCGTGATCTAAAAATACCAAGTGACAGCAGATTTTGTTGTAGTTGCCAACTTATTCTCAAGTTCAGGTAATTTGCTTCTGCTTCAGAAGAGGTGAGACACCTTGAACTGGATCATCTGGCATCTGTCTTGCAAACACATTCTCCCTCAGGGCTGGAAAGCTAGGCAGAAACAGAAAACAAGGGTTAATTAGGAAGGAAAGAAGGGATAATTACCTGGTTTTCCCTTTCTTTTTTTTTTTTTTTTCTTTTTTGTTTCTCCTGTTGCAACCTTCACTGACCTATAGCTACTGTTAGTTCATTTCCAATTCTTCACTGATACCTCTGTGCATTTCAAATGGGTTTGCCCATTGCCTCTCTGCTTAAATAAAACTCTGGGGATTCTCCAGCCTTTAAAGAAAATTACAAAAGCCTTTGCATGTTGTGCAATTACCTCTCCCTTTGTTTTCCTAAAAAATGGATTCAAGGCCTCCCTAGAGGGACGCCAGAATTAGCATGTCAATATCACAACATCTCTCTGCGGAGTAGTGTTGGGCAGGTAACATTCTGATCCAAGGTTATGTGTTTTCAGGTGCAAACCACTTGGAAATGAGTTGTTTGCACTTGCACCTTCAGGGTATATAAACACAGAGTAGGTTGTTCATTCCTGTCCTGACTGCACGATCTGTTACAGGCAATAAAACAATTTCGATTTAGGATGAGAGGTTTTAGAAGACCAAACCTCTTTGCCTCTCCAACACCCCACCCACTGCTGCTGCTTCCCAGAGTCCTTTCACATAAGACACCCTCTACTGCAGCAATAGCTTTACATGGAAACTGATATTCTTCTTCCAGCTTGACTTTAAGCAGTGGAGCCCTAGCAGTGATATCCTTATTTTCAACTCATTTTCAGCATATGCATCTTCACTAATGAATGCTTTTCCTGGTGAATATACATATATATATATATATATACACACACACAGATATATGTCTATATGTAACTTCCAAAACACATGACATTACAGAAAATATCCTAGGGCAATGATAGGACATTGATATAATGGTATTTTGAAGGTTAAACGTTCTAATTAAAGTCTTTCTTCAGTTCTGAATCATTTGACTTGCACTAGGAGTCAGAAATGTGTCTCTATTTTTCATCTTGCAACTAGGAAAAAAAAATATTATTTTTGAAAGCTCTGATCCTGTTTATATAACCTACATATACTGCTAGAGTTGATAGCACCCTTCTGATAAGAGGTAAGTGAAACCAAACAACCAGTACAAGAGAGAGCAGCAACACCCAGAATCTGGTGAAAGAACAGTTTGCACCAAGCAGCCCTTTGTCTCTAAGACCTCCATCACTAGGTTATAACTCCTCAGGGAGATCAGGACAAGCTTGAAAATTGCTACAGTCATAGCATTGCTGCAGGATAAAACGAAGGACTAAGTCAAAACATCTTACCTTGCATTTATCTTTAAATTTGTTAAGTTAAATATCATAACAAGACTATCTCTTAGCAGGATGGTACTCCACCCCTTCTCAGTGTTTTGTTTGCATGAGAGAACAGAAGTAGCCTGCTCAAGTTGGTCAGGCCGCATGTTTGGCCTGTTCATCTCTTCCCCTTCTGCCTCAGTTTCCTCATCTGTAAACTGGGAATAATGATGCTGACCTCCTCATTACAGTGCCTTAAAGAGAAGAATTACAGAGAGCTACTGTGTTGGCACCTGCTTCAGAGATCTGCACTGGGAGCACCACAAGGTTACTCTTTTGTACTCCAAACAGTTTTCTGGGCCTAGATCTGCATGTCCTCGGAAGATCTTAGTACCTTTTCCACTTCACTTGCTGTTGATCTCCTTGTTCATTCTCCCTCCTTCCCTCCTTCCCCCTTTCCCTCCTTCCCTCCTTCCTTCCCCACTACGACTTGTGAAGATGAAAGTTCATTTATCTCTGAACATGTTTTGTCCTCTGCTTTGGTATTAACATCTTCAGAGAATCCTCAGCCTCAGCAACATCTCATTTCCGCAGCTGCTGGACTTGCTTCTGCTGCAGCTAAAGGGAACCAGAACATTCAATGCCACACACATGCTGACATGGTTACAGCAGTTCCTGGGGGCTCCCGTGGAGGCAGAGTGACCACCACTGTTGCCAGACATGATGCATGAACAGAATGAGAGCCTAGGTGTCCCTGCACCTCAAAGTTTACAGCCCAAGCAGGCAGACAAAGCCCCCTGATGAAAGAACAGTCAGTGGCCGTCTCCACATAGCAGATGACACACAGCATAATAAAGTGCCAAGGACAGAGCAGAGACTTATCTTGGTGTAGCTCTTGGGGAAGAGCTGAGGATGTAGGGACAGAAGGCAATGTACCCTCTCTCTGAATGATCAGATTGCATTCTGAAGTGTGTTTATTCTTTCCCCCACCCCTTCCTCTTGGTCTCTTTACCTCCTTAATTTTTTTCTCTTTATTTTTTTTCAGGTCTGTTCCTCATATCTCTCTATTTGATTACCTTCTCCAGGAATAACTACTTCTTCCTTGCTTAACACCTGCTATTCTTGTTGTGCAAAAGTGGAGGGCAGAAATGCAGCCAGGCAGGCCAGGAAGGGGGGCCAGGCGCTGGAGGGCTCCAGTTGCATGCCCTAGACAGAGCACACTCCTCTTGCTCTGCTGGTTCCACACTGCCCTTGGCATTCTCTGTCCCTCTTGCCAGTCAGGTCATCAGCCCTTGGTTCCCTCACTGAAGTGCTTGCAGGCAGCTGGTGCTAATTCCTCTTTTCTCCAATAATAATGGATTCCCCCTTGACACACTCAGTGCTAGCTGTAATTTTGATCTTGCCAGAATAACTTGACCATGCTAGTAGCTGGAAACAAAAGCTACTTGCTCACGTCTTTCTACCTCCTCTCAGTGCCTGTTGCTGTTTACAATTCCACCTGCTCTCCCCCGCCTTGCAGTAATCTGATCGTTCCCTCGGCTCCCTGGCCCTGTGTCCCAGGGGCTACACATTTATGGAGAGAGAAGGAGTCCTAGAGTAGAGAGATACAGTGTGGGGGTTTGGAATTGAGTCATTTATCAGCAGCAGTATCCCTGTGGAAAACAAGTCATCAACAATATGAAGGGTGCACGATCTTCCCCTCTGAACTCCAGAGCAGCAGTAGGGCCCAGCACTGAATGCTAATGGCTTTGTGCAGGGCTCCTTGTCCTCTGTCTTTGCTCTGAAGTACAAGAAGAAATCTATTTCCACAGGAAAGCACTTTCAGCTTTCAGGGTCCATAGAGGAGTTTGTACAGGCCTGCAAAACGCCTGTGTAACTCCTGCAGCATTTTGGAGCTACTGGTTTGTACCAAAAGGATTGCAGCCTGAAAGCTCTTCTGTGCACAGGGCAGCAGCTAGTGCAGTGTCATTATGTTGTGCAGTATTATCACTTGCTCTTGCTGTGGCCAGACGCTCTGTGCTGTCACAGCACTGAGGACCACAGCACTCATGTTTGTGAACCACACCTCTGAGCCAGCATCTGAATCACAGCTGTCCAGGTTTCCATTTTAGTCACATGAGAAAAAGAGAATTTTGTTAAACTTTGCTCCTGCAAAGGGTGTGGGGGGAAGAGTTTGGTCGTATTCTTTTTCTAGAAACACATTTCTGCAGGATACTGCTGCTGATAAACTCCCATGATGGTTCTCTTATTCCATGCAATTCCTCTCATATAAATCCCATATATATGTGTCAGACGCCCAGTCCAATGAAACATAAGGTGTTTCACAGATGTCCAGAGACCTTTCATGTAACATCTGAGTTCTATGCTTTAATGAATACATTGGCTTTCCATTCCATACCACTTGATATTAAAAAGTATCTCAATTGATTCCCCAAACCTCTACTCAACTAGATTTGAGCTGTCTCATAGACTTGCACTGCTTCAATGACCCAAAACAGCTTTGTTAGCTAGAAGAAAGAACAATTTTTTTTCTTCAGTTTTCAAAGAGAGACTTGTATGGGACTGCAAGTTTTCAAAGCCTATGGTCTGTGGTCCAAGAGCTAAAAACAGTCACAAATTTCACCACCAGCTGGATGAAAACTTATAGCTCATCTTGCTACTCTTTCTTCTTCAGCTGTAAAAAAAGAGTCACTTCTAAAAGGGTTTATCTGATTTTTTCTCTGCCTATAGCTGGGAAGAAGCTAAAAACCCACACCAAGATCACAGATTTAGACCAGCTACAGGATTTACAGTCCTGAGAAATGTTCACACAACTGAGTGATGTATCATTCAAATATGTAAATAAGTTTTCCTTGGGGAGCTCTCAGACTGCCTCAGAGGAAGAGTTTTGCTTAAATAAGCTCAGAACGGCTTTGTTGTTCTAACTTTATGAAGCTTGTCGCTTCAGGCTGCTACTCCCAAAAGCTGTGCAAGTCTTGGCCAGGCTCACTGATGAGCTAGCAAAAGTGTTCAGCTACAGACACTGCCTCTCTAGTCCTGTCAGTGCTCCGCTCCCACTCTGTTCTAGGCTGCTGCTGCTGCCCTTTACTAATAATAGACACTTGTATTTTTTTCAGGGAAGGAACACAGGACATCTGGGTTGTGCCTGCTGAGGGTGATTCTGAAACACATTTTTTGTGGGACTAAATCATAATGATTCAACTTTTAGCTTACTTTGAAATTAGTGCAGTCATGCTGCGACAGTTGTGGTTCCTTCTCTTCCCAAAAATACCATGTGAATTGTCTCTTAAACTGATGACAATTCCTGTTTATGTGCAGCAGCCCCTTCCTTACACAGAACACTAGCATTGTTATTTTTGATAACTCTTCCACCTATCCCTATATCTTTAAAACAGGGATTTGGACATCTTCTGTGCCACCACGAGGAACTAGATTTAAAGGGTAGCACACAAAATTTTAGATAAATTATACTCAGAACAAATTATTTTCAGATTATTTTAGAAGATGATTTAGCTCAAGAGATCCAGAGAAATAGTCAGGGAAAGCAAGACTTGTATGGAATGAAAAGAAGGAATAATTCTAGGCATAAGAACAGCAAACAAGATAGAAGCAGGAAAGAAGGAACAGAAACTTGAACAAATCAGGATATAGAAGCTTATAAATCTCTTTATATTAATGTACAGGAAATACCAAGTCCTAAAATCAAACCTTTTTCTGGCCATGACCACACTGTCAAGAAGTTTGCCTTTTGGACCAAAAGGGGTGGGTATGCTCAGGCATCATTCCAGCCTTATGCTTGAGATCTCTTTTCTTCTGTGCCCATTTCAAGCAAGTGCTGTTACAAGCCACACATGGGCACACACTCAAAACAGCTAAGAAAATAGAAGTAGGCAGGGAAAGCAGAGCAAGTTTTGCATGCAGATGGCCTTCTTTGAAATCTGACTTGTTTTCAACATGTCAGCACGGCTATGTATCTCTGTGAGTTACTGTGACAAGAGCTGAGAATGGATGACTGTTTTGCTTCAGTTTTTGATAGCAGTTTTCAGAGATTAGGACTCTTTTGGAAAGCCAAGTTTTAGAGCCTGATTTCAGAAGGCACTTGATATTAGCAAGTAACTTTCTCTACTCCGATATCTCCTTCAAAGATGACAGAGGCTAAAGGAAAATCAGTCACAAAGGAGAATTGAATTTGGTTCCTTTTATCACATTGTGCTTGTTTAGGGAGGTTTTTTTCAGAGATTGGTCAGAGCCAACTTCATAGCATGCATTTCAACAATGAGAAAGGGCTGTGATGAAGGGAATAAACATACTCCTGATGCAACAGATCTACACTGACTTAGCACGTATACTTTTGGATTGGTTAGAAAGAAATAGGATCAGCAGGCAATAAAACTGTCAAATTGGTTTTGAGTGTGTTTTTACTAATTATTCATTTCTTAAACATTTTTTTACCCCTTCTAATTTTGTGTTCCCCTTCATGGCTTGCTAGTGTCCCAGGTTTACTTTCTGATCGCAGTCATCAGGTTTCCCTGCCCCAGTGGGAAGTCACTTCATTGAGGCGGTGAGGCTCAATATGCATGGCTGCTTTCACAGAAGAATTGTAATGGCTGCTGTTAGTATTAAATGCTGTATTTTTGGATTACTTTTGTCAGGTGATGTCTGGAGAAATGAGAAGAATCGTATTTAGATGATGAACTACCATAACTCTACTGAGACCCAAAAAGACCAGTTACTTAGTTTAGCAGTGACTGAGATTTCTCATTCCTTTTAAGAATACAATTCCTTTTGACATTCATGTGCTTTCTGTCAAACTTGGGTCACACCCACCGAATCCAGTGGTAGATGAGGAGCCAAATCTCTAAAAGATGTGTTACTTAAACACTGCTATGAAAGGAAAAGTTAATGTGTCCATCAGCAGTTATTCTCTTTCTCTTGTTCTATTCAGTAGTAGTACAGGAACTTCTCCAGGCCTTATGTTTTCTACAATTTAATTGTGTTGTAATTTTTTATAGTAGAAAACTATGGAATAGCATTTTTAGAAAAGAAAGATCATTAGGGAGAGACAGCATCTTTTATTAGCCTTGTTGATATATTTGGAAAAATCAGATGTGCTGTCAGGTTCTGAGACCCTGCAGGTGACTCTGTGCTTTGAAAATATTTTATATCTGCTCTGATGGATAATGTTAGCTCTGCTCCAAGCTTCACTTTCTCTGGCCATCAAAGCTACAGCAACGCTGCTATCAAAAAACACATAGGGGATCATTCTTTCCATCCAGTCTTTCATAGGACAGAAAAAAATAGTTATTTTATGTCCTTTAACATGCTGTGAGGGAAGAAGAAATGTTTTCTACTTCTGTGGGCAACACTTTCTTTCCAGCTGTTTTCTGGTGCTGGCTTTTGATCACTCTACTTCAAATCAGTTCTGATATCTCAGTGCTGAAGTCCGGCACCGAATCCTCCTACTCACTTCTGGATATTCACCCTGCTCCCCACGCAACCTACCATCAGACAAACAGCTTCTGATCTGTTTAGACACACATTTCATAACCCTCAGCTTCTGTTATCAGCTTTTATACACACGCAAAATAGCTCTCCTTCCCCCAGCATCCATACGCTGAACTACCAGATTACAAAAATGCCCTTTTTTGAAGTCCTAATTTGTGAAGTCTCATTAAATTGAGAATTAACTGCAAACTGAGATTTAAATCAGTTACCTCTCTTAAGCAATTCTACACAGATATGAAAACTGGTTTTTTAGAAAAGTCATTTTCAGGCTCGTTTTACCCTAGGTAGTGCCTTTTTGTGAATCCTTGACCTAAAATTCACTTTTCAGTTACATGGAACTAAGTTCCCAAATGGACTTTCAGAGGGATCTTTCTGCTTAACTCTTCATTTTTGATCATATGCCTTACATATTGAAGGGAAACAGAAGACAGAAGAGAAAACAGAGGCTGGAGAAAGGCAGCACTCTGTCCAATGCCAAACAGAAGGTGGGAGCCAGGGCAGAGTTGCACCGTCTCAGCTCCATCCGTGTGCACCAGGTGCTGTTCCCTCCCTCCATCCCTCATATTTTCTAACAGCAATTTGTCACTGCTTTGCAGGCTGGCTGCCTAGGCTTCTATGAAATCAGAATATTTGAAAAACAGGATACAGGATCATATGTTTTTCTCACTATAAGCTAGAAGAAAAATACTTGTTCTTGGACTTGTATTTATTCATAACCACTTTTCCAAGATGATGTAATATGCTAAATGCAAATGTTTATACTAATGCACTTTCATAGTTCCACTTAGAGCCGGAAGGTGAAGGATGTTTAACCAATCTGTTAGCTGCCTATGGCTGTTATTTTCCCTAAGGGTTACCACAGTGGATTGTAATGCTCACTTAAATAGCAGCAGCTTCCCATCTAAGACAGGCTCAAAACCAGACTTCACTGGCCTCCTGTTCACATGAAAAGTAAATTGGTGTATACAGACCTTGCTATATTTGCACTTAACCTGGATACAGCCATGCTGCTGGAAGGGAAGTGTGACACAACTCTAAGTGTTGTTGCTCTGTGCTATTCCAAGCTATACCAGCACACAATATATAAAGCTTCTTGGTGTTTTGATCAGTATGGTTATGGCTATTCCACATCAAAGAAATGGTACAAAAAGCACAGCTACCAAAGCCAATATTTGTACTTTGGGGCCAAATTTTATTGTCTTTAAAATGTGTTGATTAACAACAGGCAAGCTAGCACATATGCTAAATGTTTCATTTCTATTTAGAGAAAAAACAAATCTCAGTGTTGGATATGTTCACATTTCTTGTGCTTCATTAGCTGCCTTATGTGTGGACCACTGCAGTTTTGCTGTCTATCATATTAATAGTAGTGCAAAACATCTTATTGGAAAAATGAGCAGAGACTCTGTTTCTTGGGCTTTCTTCAGTTTAAGCATTCAGGTTTGTGCAGTTCTTTGCTGCAGTTTTTCTCTGCAGTTTTTTGCTGCATTTGTATGTCCTGAAGAAAAGGAAAGTAACATCTGTGAATGACACATTCTTTTGCTGACCTTGTCTTCATCCCAAATTGAGGATCTTTTTGACTGATTGGCCACTATATTCCCACATTTGGTTTTGATACATCAGCTTAGGGCAGAGACATAGCCCACATCTAGACTGTCTCCAGATAGTCAGATCTGTTTTCAGGCTGCAAGATTTCAAAAGTAAAAATGGTTTCATCTCTGAGTAATCCTTAGCTGCCATTTTGTGGTAGCTTTATAAAAGTATGACTCAAAGCCTCTAATTAATCCCTAAAGCATTTCATTCTTTGACAAGTTTTGCAACACATGGGACTTCACAATAATGATGAAATCACTTCTAAAATGTCAGTATGAGTTCAGCTATAACATTTCTGCTGGGGATATGGCAATATGTTTATTTCTGTGCTCAGAAAAAAAAATGCAATAAAGATAGATTTATTCCACTTTAAAGCAAGGAAAGAATTGTGAGATTCAAAAATACCTGTGCATATACATAAAGTTTATAATAGACTTCTGTACTTAAATTTTCTCATGATTTGTTAAACAGGGGGAAAAGCTGGGGGATCTATTACCTTAATGATGACTTAATGAGAATAGGCTATCAAAGTTCTGGGACAGTGTTCACAGAATTATCTACACTGCCTGAAGTTAACTATCCATATTGCTTTCCAAGACTGATTAATTGAATATAAGTATTTCAGTATAGGATCAGAATAAAGACTAATTTAGGTGATTTGGTGTCTAGGGCCAGTAGTAGATGCTTAGAAATGAGCACCAGCTTATGATTTTGTAATACAGCTTGAGCCAAGATAAGAGCTTGTTGCTGCCAGGAGGGAAAGGTCCTGCCCTTTTTTTCAGCTTCTGCACCCCCAGCTCCTGGCTTCATAAACTCCAGATTGCCTGTGCATTGCTGGTGCTTGTCCAGAAACACAGTAAGCCAATTCACTGAAATGGCAGAAAGGTCACTTAAATAATAACAAAAAGAAGTGCTTTTGTCTTTGGTGAGTCGAGCTGGCTTGCCTCATGATCAGTAGGTCCCAGAGCCAGACGGAGGGGTCATGCACTTGGGATCAGTGGATGTGGGAGGAAAGAACAGGGAAGGCTGGACAGGAATGAAGGAAAGAACTAAGAAAGGGGGAGTAAAGGGGAGTAAGACTTCCAAGTTGTGTCAGCAATGAGACATTTATTTGGCTAAGCCATCTATTTTTGCCTGTTTGACACGTACTGGAAAATCCAGCTGGTCTTCCCAGAGAAGCATGTACAGTAGTGGGTAGAAAAGCTCTTTCTTGAATGAAAATAGCTCATTTAGAATTTATGAAAAAATCTATATGGAAGTTGTGGAGTTTTGTTTCAGTTTTTCCACGTGCGTTATTTTACACTCATTGTTCTTGAGTTTTATTGTCCATCTTATCGCTCAGTCAATCAACACCATGCAATCCTTCTGCAGCAGTTCACAGTAGCCACAGCCACAGCCACTAGACCTACACAGTCTAGTAGGCCACACTAGATCTCAGTATCCAGAAATTGTTGTATCATCTGAAAACTTTGTCATGTCACCTTTTAGCCTTCTTCATGTAACTTATTTATTTATTTGTTAAAGAATACATATCCCAGTACTGAACCTGGGATGATCAGAATAACTGCCTTTCCATTGCTTTCCAGTGAAAACTGATGGTACTTTCTTACTTTTTAAGCTGTTAGCCATCCTTGAGGGAATCTTTCCTTCCAAACTGAGAGTGCTGAAGAGCTCTCAATAAGGAAGACTGTTGCCATCTTTTTGGGAAGATGGCAAACTTACCACTTGGGCATTGATTGTGTCCATATGATGGATGACACGGATGTCTTCCCTGAACAAAATGAATGCTGATATATATATATATATCATATCTACTATTCATTATTTTCTCCGGTCAGGAATTTTTTCTGTGGTTTCCACCAGTGGCAGGGAGCCCTTGTTTAAGGCAGGTGCCATACTGCCCTCTTTCATTACACTAGTGCTTTGTCAGTGCTATGCTATACATCACATGTCACGGCAGTTCCATAGCTGAAGTGCTTTAAACTCTTGAATAAATATCATTTGATCTGTGTAGTTTTTCTCTACTTCAGATTCTCAATTTGTCCCAAGTCGTCTAGTATTGATTTGTTAGGTTGAGGCAGTTCTTTCTGGTGAAGAATGTCTCCTCTACAGGAAATTCATGGACACTTTCAGGGCCATTAGATGCTTCTGAAAATCTCTGAGGTTTTTTGTATATTAGCAATATGTCCAATGACAAAAATTAAATACATAGTCATTGTGGTAGGGAAAAAAAATCATTGTGAATGCAAGGGTGGTTTTTTTACTGGCAGCAGATAATTGTGAATGTGTGTGTATGAACGTGCAGGCAGCCCTGAAGGAAGAACTTGGAGATGGTGGAGATAAGTAAATGCATATCCCAGGGATGCCCAGGAATTTTGCTTGGTAAGACTGCAGACTGACATTTGCAAGCAGCTGAGCAACAGGAACCATCCTGACTTGTAGCCTGAGCTTCCCAAACCAGGGGGAATCTCTCATCTGAGGAGGAAAGTCAAGACCTAGAGAAGATAGTTTTGGTGGTAGTGTATGAGCATATGAAATAACCAGTTGGGTATTAAATAGAAGCCAGTATCCAGATCCACTATGGGTTGTTGTTTGTCCTGTCTCACCCCTGACAGGCATGAGTCAACCCACTGCATTTTTCCTATTTTTTTTTTCATTTCTTATGTAACAGTAACTCGAGGCTTCATTTTGTCCTTTATGTTCTGAGTGTTGACCTACACATTGATCACATTTTCAACTGTTGCTTTTCATAGAATCATAGAATCCTAGAATGGTTTGTGTTGGAATGGACTATAAAGATTATCTAGTTCCAACTTCTTGCCATTGGGATTTTTCCTGACATGCAATATCTAACACAATATAGACAGAAGTTTAATATAGAGACCTGTTTTTTTATTGAGATTTCACTTTGTGGAATGGTTATAAAAGATAGTTTATGATCTGCCTGTTATATTATTTACTTAATTATTTATTAAGTTCATCTGAAATTTGGACCCTAAATGTTTATTTACTTATACAACAAGGCTAAATGACATGAAAAGCGATGAACACTTACCAACTTCTGTTGCCTTTCAGTCTTTTTAATGTAACTCAAAGCCTTTTTCTTGCACTGTAAGAGTCTTGTATTTTACCCAATTCTGAAAGCAGAACAGGAGCTCTTTCATTACTATTTCTAACCTAAGTCAGGTGCTGTGAGTGGTCAGCTATCCAGATATTCAGCATAGCAAATGAAGGTAGAACACATTCTCTGGACAGCCAACTTCAGGGCAAGGAGTCTTGTACCCCAGAAGCCTTGGCTGTAAGCTGCTGTTCCTGAGGCTGTTAGGCACCTTTCTGAGATTCATAGTGGGTACCCAGAATCCTAGGCAGTCTCAGAGCATCAGTTACTTTGTTCTGATAAAGCTAAACTGGAATGTCACTTTGATTTGTTAGTTAATTATCAGCATTTTGCTTCTTTTTTTCCTTGGAATGTTTTAGGTGTTTTGCTCATACTGACTTACAAAAGCTGTTTACTCACTCATTATCTCTAAGATTTCTTCCAGTGAGAAACATAATGAATATCAGCCAACATCACTATTGTAGATATCTCCAAATATGCCAAACTTGATGCCAAGTCATATATTACGATTTTACTGTGGAAAACCAGAATTTGATGAGAATAGCACTCTTCAGTTTATGGATTGAGATGTAATAAGAATCAATATCTGGGAGTTATATCTAGGCAAGTTCAGGATAGTGATAGCATACTAATTTCAACAGTGAGAATAACAGATCATTGAAATAATGACAAAATTTGTTGAGTGGAATAGATACCCTGCAAACCGGAAATATTTAAAACAATGTTGCAGAAATTTTTGTCATAATATACTTGCTTTAGCCTCAGCAAAAATTGTTACAGGAGAGAGTGACGGTAGGAATCCAATTATATTACCATAATTTTGTCTCTCTTTTTTTTTTTTTTTTTTTTTTTAATTTTAAAACTCTATCAGCTATATTTCTTGGAGTAGAAGTGTTTTCTTTCTGAATTGTTTACCAGTTTACTTAAATGAACAAGATACTGCTTCTGTACTTGTTCTATGTTTGTGATACTATGAAACGTTTCCTTTTTCACTAGTTCTATGTTTACACGTCTTTGATGTCCAGGAGCAAGGCAGCTCCTGGAAGGCAGCATGGCAAACACCACCTTGGTGTTTTAGCTTGATCAGAGCTCACGCAAAGTTCCTACCAGGATTCTGTATAGAATTGTGGTTTTCACTGGTTACTGTCATTTGATTGCTCTAATTAAGGTCAAGCCCCAAAACTTTACTGTTTCAACCAAGTTTCCCCAGTCAGAATGCAAGATTTAATCAATAGGTTTAGTGTTAAAGAATGAGTTGCCTCTCTTACCCCTTTAACCCAGAAGACTAATCTTAAGATGTGCCAGACTATAGTTCCAGTGGCAATGAATGGTTTTTCACATACTGAATAAAAATGAGGAAGTGTGTGTATGCACACTGTCAAGCAGGTGGTTTCCAACAGCCTTGGTCTCTAACCAGCTGTTTTCTCTGTTCCCTTCTCATGGCTTTTACAGCAAATGTGTTATTCAGAAGATTAAGATTTTGATGAGGGAAAATGGAAAGTCCCTAAATCATTGTTTTCCTGCAGCCTGCATGACTGGCTGGGGAGCATAAGATGTGCCTACTCAACATCTTAGTGTAAAGGGTTAGAGCCAACCAATTTGTTTTCCTCTGACAGCTGAAAACATCTAGTTTCTCTCCCTTTCCGGCCTTCCTTTTCTATACTTCTGGTTGCAGGGGGTCACTGGAAACCAGTTCCAACTGGTTGCAAACAGCTGTGCTGTTAATTGCTTTACTGGCCATTGCAGATCCCAGCAGGTAACACTTTTCCTTGATTTCCCATCTCTTCCTTACATTCCTCCCTGTCCCTGCAGTGGGAATCAACAAGTTTCCTGATGCAAGAGTCGGTTGCTTGAAATAACAATGTATTTAATTACAAGGAAAGTTTGAAGGAGAAAACATGCACTGATCTCAGACATGCCTTGGTATTTCTTTTTGAATTACAGGCTGAAAGAAGGCATTGCTTCATCTATTGCCTCTACAAAGCATTATAGTCAGAGGGTGAGATCAGGCTGTCCTCTGGAATTACCTGTTTTGTGTTGATTATTGTCTTGCATCTCCTTTTAAAAAAGTTGAATTTTATAGGGTTATACAGTTGTAAAGTCAAATATAGGCTTGTTATAGAGACAAGTGCATGAGTTATAAAAGATGTATGATATAAAAGCAGATATAAAGAAAGATTATTACTTCAATGCATTCATTCATTTGAATGGATCTCATAAAGCACAGTACTGTCAGAGCTTGCATTAAACACACCTTCATTTATGGTTAGCCAAGCACCACCTTAATTTTCTCCCCAGTTCTACTGCTTAGGTAGAGAACTGTACCAATGAACCACATCCTCCCCAGCAAGGCAGAGAGTGGCTGCCCTCTATACCCAGAAACCAGTTAGGAAGCAATAAGGACTTCATTCTCCAATGCCCTGCCTACAAGTCCCCCAGAAAGACAGGGAACTTTCCACCCAAATAATCACTATATGTGTGTATGGAGTTGCAGGAACTACTTTCAGGGGCACAAAGGCCAGCTAGTCAGGCAGAGGTTTGCAGTGAGTATCTTTCTTGCCTCTGTTCTGTTTCTGAGGTTTCTAGGTATCTGTACTAATGCTGGTTCTAGGTTTCTGCTAGAGACACTAGCCCCTTTCTAAAGCTTCTGTTCTAGGAATATACAACTTAATTTTTTAATTTAAACAATAATTGAGGAATTTTGTGAAGAAAACATTAAAAATAAAATCCCTATATTTACCAGTAAATAACTGAAACCAATAACTCTGAGTGGCAGCCAACCTGTTCTGGCACTTTGTAAAGTAAACATTTTGCAAACAAGACAAAAAGGACCACAGATGAACCTATCAGAGCCTCCTATATCTCAATGCTCTGCCAAAGTAAAGTTAAAATTTTCCAGAAGTGATAAAATAGAAATTATGTTTCCCGAAAATGAGTAGGATTTCTTAAGAAGAATGTTTAAGTTTAACTTTAATTACACCAAGAAAGATGGTGATAGAGTTTCTGGCAAAATGCATTACTAAGAAATGTTGCTAAAGTATAGCTAAGCATGGGAATAATTTGTCTGGTTGTTGCAGCATGCCTGTTACCAATAGCTTTTAGTAATTCATTAGAGTTAGATAAATATCTGCCATTTTGGGGGTAGTGCAATAGATCTTGCCTTGGGGCAGGTGAATAAACTAGTTATTTACAGTGAGGACCCTCACAGCCTTAATTTTCTGTGAATGTTCACCATCTCAAGGAAAGAGACTTATCACCCACTATGAATGATCAAGGTCCTTGGTGCTGCCCTAGATGCCTACGTTTAGTGCCCACAGAGCAAGTGGGACAGTGGGGAGGTGAATACTCTTTCTGCCTTGGTAGTTATAGTGGCTGACATTGCTTTTACCCTGACAAACCCAGTGCAAACCTATCCCCAAAGTAGTCTGAGCCTGGGCTCTGGTATGAAGTGGAAACTCTTGACAACTTCTCAACAGCCAAGGGAGCTGGGAAGGCAGGAAATTTGTGAGACACCTGTAGAAGCAATTTTACAATGCTTATTCTGTGTAAGAAAGCCACAAACTTGGGAGAATACATCTGCAGGTGTTGCATCCTGCTGCACTACTTATTTATTTGGCTGGCAACACAAAAGTATTCAGAGATTTGATTTATGTTTTAATTCATGAGGGAGCTGCCAGAAGGCAAGAAAATCTGTTCCTTTCTTTTAAAAGAAATTCCATAATCTGTGGAATATAAAACCATTGAAAAGAAAAAAATCCTTTAAAGTGTTAAGTAAGTTAGGTTTCCATAGGATGCTATTTTTTCTTCTGTTCTAAATTTACATGTTTTTTTATTCCCTATACATGTTGTATAGGCATACTAAAAGCTTCCTAAGCACAAGAAATGTTTTACCTACCTAATTTCTGAGACGAAGAATGTATAGATGCTGTTCGCAGCTTATAAAGAACATCTCACTTAAGGTTCATTTGTATTGTTTGTGTAATCCCAACAAAATGCTTGGCATTTGCTTTACAATTTGTACCAGAAGTAAAGCTAAGTACAAGTGTAGCTGTAATGGAAAATTGTTTTACTGTTTCATCAAACTTTGCATGACAAGGAATTTACAGCTGGATGGGCTCAAACTAGAAATTTCTTCATGCAATTCTTTCAAAGGGAACTTATTGCTGAAAGAAGTGGAATCAAATGAAAATTCATCTTAAAAGTAGTGAGGTTTAAAATAAAATTGTGGGGTCCAAGATGATTTACCACGTAAATAACCTGGATTAGCAAAGATTATATTAATTCCTTACATTTGTATAGGGCTATTCATCTGGAAAAACATGCTGTGCTGATTTACATTCTATTCACTTTGCATATGTACCAAACTCCTAATCTAAGGAGAAGATCAAACCGTTTTTACCACCGTAGAAAAGGATTTTCTGTCCCCACAGATGGTCATTTATGGCTAGCCTAGACCAGAACACCCAGGTTTTGGAGAGCTAATAGTCAAAATGACCTCTATCTTGATAGGTTCACAAGGAAATAAGACTCGTCCATTTCTATACTCTTGTTCTCAACTCGCAGCTGGGCGGGCCTTATGGAAGTGGGGTAAATCAGAGTGTGTGGAGTTTGTGAAAGCATCTCCTAGAAGCTCATTCCAGGAGAAAGCACCAAAGGTTTGCTAAAACCACAGGTATAGCTTCCTGTCCCAGTGGGCCCATTTTGAAGAACAGGAAGTCTTTAGAGACAAAACTTCTCAGTACTGGTCTTGGTTTAACTCTGAAAGTCTGCTATCAGACTCTGTCAGAGAAAGGATATTAAGGTACAGTGCCCAATGTGTGTGTGTATTTCCCACTGATGTGGGTGAACCAAGCACAGCCATAGCCTTCTATGCTGGCTCCTTTTCTGCCTTACAGAAATAGTCTCTGAAACCAGTTGTTTGCAAGAATAGAAAAATGTTGGGGTACACAGCTACCGCATGGAAAAGGAACAATGAAATGGATTAATGGAGCCAAGTGATGAAGAAAAAGAGCTGCACTAGGACTGTTTGTTAATGTTCTTATATTTTAAGACAGCGTTTGTATGTTGTGGGTTCCCTGGATGATGTTTTAAGAGGCAAGTTCTTTGTTCCCTGTTTAATGTATTGAAAATCCTGTTGTTAAAATGGCATCTTTCTTACCCCTCATAAAATTTCTGCACACTGATTGGCTCCGTTTGGCCGCAGCGAAGCCTTACCTGATATGGTTATCCTATCCACCGCCCTGATTTCTATATATGGCTCAGCCCTTCCCCTTCCTTCCCTTTTAAGGAAGAGGATTTGCATGCTCCTCCCCAAGTTCAGCCCTCGTCTAGAATGTTCTTTACCTACCCCTATGTAAGTTGGAGCCATGTTCTCAATAAATGCCATTCCACTTTAACCCCCACTTGGAGTGAGCTGTCCTTTATTCGTCCTTGAAGGGCTACCTATCAGAAAAACAAGTAATGATTGAGCTTTGAAGTCTCTCTCTGCTCTTCTTCCCTTTCACTTTGCCATTCTGCTACATGCACATGTTGGAGAGTCCATACCACCTATAACAGAGAGCAAGGAAGTATACTGATAACATTGGTGAGATAACATCTGTAGGGACATGAAGGACCAGTGAAGGAGTGGAGTCAACAACAAAATGATGATGGAAAGGACAGGCTTTCTCTCTTTAAATTTTATTTTACTAGGTGCTGTACCAAACATTGAACTTTAAGGATGAAATATTTCATTGAAACCAATGTAGAATCCCCAAATGGGTCCTTTGTCAATAGAGGTATTTATGTAAGAAAGATTTCCAGAGAGTGCAAGTGACATACCACATGCAATAAAACACATGAGCTGGGAGCCTCTAGCCCTCAGAGGGGAATAACTTACAATCAGTGCATGAATCATGGAGACAGGCAGACACAAATACTCTTGTTAGCTCAAAGGAAGAAAAAGGTTCTGCTCTGGGAGATCAGCATTCCCATCAGGCCACCACCCTGCCACATCTTGTACACATCTTGTACTAAGAAGCTCAAAGCAGATAAACAGGTCATTTGTGGAAAAGGGACTTGAAAAAAATCTACAAAACTTCAGCAAAGGACATGCACTGTCACACTACTAATTGTTTTTATTACTTTCAAAGATACTGTTCAGAAGTTTGGGTTTAGATTTAAATATACTGTGCCTATTTCAAAGTAGCAGGGAATATAATTGCAATCTAGTGAAGGGTTGCACACCCTTTCACAGACAGCTCAGTGTAGAGAGCCATTCAGGATAAGAATTGCTTGGTCTTTTTCTGTTGTTCTCTGAAAGAAAGTCTTTTTGACTTCACAGAGTGAAGCTGAATGTTCCTGCCAAGGTAGAGAGCAGAGAGAAGTAACAGGGAAAGACTGATGGAATATTCTTCTGTGAATTTGTCTCATTGTTTCTATAACCTGCATGTACCTTTGACCTTGTGAGCTTCCAAAGGCAGAGATTTCTATGATGCACTATGAAGTTTTTCCTTTCTTGTGTTGCCAAGAAAAAAAATTTCTTTTTAAGGTCTGTGGAGATGTGTTTACTTATGGTAATATTTATGCAGCTCCCCTGTTTCATAACTGTTGTTTAATGATGGAAGAATTCAGCCATTTGGACACAGCAAATGATGAATAGTGACTCATTCTAGTTGGTTACCTGAGTTATGTATCTGTGAACAATGGAAATACAATACACACATTGAAGAGAAACTGATGTAAAGTACAACAGTACAGTCACAGTCAGGGGAATAGGAGAGAGATATAGATAAAACAAAAGGAGTTATTCCTCCAGAGTTTTAATTCCCAGAATCTTGTCCAAGTCTGATTTCAAAACTACTCAGAGGCTGTTCTGTTATTCCTACTTGGTTCACATCACTTGTCCTTAGAGCTGGTCAAACAGGCTCTGACTGTCAGCAGAAGTAGCCAGATGCTCCCACCTCTGCTCTGTTTGCAGGTTACAAGAAGCACAGGGAAGTGCTCCAGGCTAAAATCAGAAACATGAAAACAATAATAATAATCCCAGCACATACTTTCCAGGTGACTTTTATGGGAACCAGTAGTTCATGAATGTGAATAGCACCTCAGTATCTTTCCTTCCGTCACCGCTGCCTCTTCTGCCCCAGGACACACAACTACTTTTTCCAGTCTAATGAAAGGGAATCACACCAGGAGCTCTTCTAGGATGAGAGATACGGTAGTTACATTGAGGTAGCCACCATGGAGTCACCAGAGCTATAGGCTCGCCTGGAAGAAGTGTCTAGCTCTGGTCATCACTGAAATATCTATTTACCACTTAGCTTTTTACACCTAGTATTCACATGCACATGTATGGCTTGTGAGATATTGCAGGCCTCTAAGTCAGGTTAAGAAGTCCATAAGAAATGCTTTAGAGTTTTTTATCTGAGATTTGGTCTGACTACTTTGCAATTGCTGTACAAATAACTAACAAGTTAAACTAGGAACTCGAACTGAGATGTTGTCTTGCTCAAGTTTCTCTTTGGTTGTTCACATTTCTAGAACCTACAGACAGAAAATGAGATCTCTTTCAAGAAAAGCAGGATGCTGCCTCTTTTTTTTCCAATTCCTGTGTTGTTCTGGGGCAATGAACTGACTCTGCAATCAGTGAATACCTAACAAAAGTAATATAGAGTGACATAACAGCAACAGTCTCTTGTGCAATTTACTTTTAAATATGTCGAGTACCACAAAGAATATGCCAGATAGGCTTGCTTCCATTTCCACTCTTCCCATATATCATATTTGCCCTAGAAATGTTGTTCCAAGATCTACTGTTATATCACTGATGATGAGAAATGAGCTTGACTTTTGCAGACTTAATATTGCTGATATTTTTTTCCCACTCTTCATAAAATTTATTTCTTTAAGGGATCTGCTTGACTTTTCACACTCCTCAAAATAATATGTGGCTATTTCCTGAATGAAATAACCAGGGCTTCTCTGTCTGCTAATGGCAAAATCAAATTAAATAAAACAAAGCCTGGACTTCCAGCAATCCTCAGTGAAAGCTTTCTCTGTACCATTTTCATGTGCTATTCAGGAAAGGTAGTAGAGAAGTGGCAGTCAAAACCCACAGCATCCTTAAGATTCCTTGACTGCAGTTAAACTCCAGGGAAAGTTTCTCACTGACTTTCTCTGAACCAATAATCTTCCAATCTCATCAATGTTCATTTGTCTTTGTGGCTGTAAGGAGAGGTGAATTTTCCACACTTTCTTCAGCCTGAGCCAGGAAGAAGTTACTGTCTCTTTGAAATACCTTCTGACAGATAGGAATTCTAATCAGGCACAGATGATTTTTCATTCACTGACGACTTGAACCACAAAGCAAAAGGTGACAAAGCTCAGTCTTGCTAATCTTCTTTCCTCACTTTGCTAAACTTAATCAGCAATTGCTGGCACTGACCTTTTTTTCCTTGACATCAAGAAGAGGATGCTCCTACTGAATTAATAATTTCCAGCCTGATGAGGAGGTCTACACTTTCAGTCAAGTGTAGGATGCAGATAAGGACATGCATTCCCTCTAAAGATCAAACACAGGTGACCCCATTGACACAATTTTTGAAGTGGACAAAAATCAGCAATCAAAATGCTGAAGTAGAAACAGTGATTGTTACACTTGTGCAGACTGTTTGCTGCACTGCAGGAAAAGGGGAAAAAATATTGCAGATGGATACAGGATGCAATTACATTCCGGACCTTATGGAACTTTATTTTCTCAGGCACTTTTCAAGCCTAAATGGAATCTGTGCATTTTTACAAATTAACTAACACAGAATTTGGCCCTGTCATGTGTGATATGATGAATCCAGAAGAGCACTGTACACTAACTTGTCACTTGTTGACCATATAAAGCCCTTCTTATCTGCAACCAGGAACTGCTGGTGATGGAAGAAAGCCCTTGTGATGCATAGTTTGAAAATGTTATAATATAAGCTAATAATTGGCATTAGTCTTCCTTGGTGAAAAAGTGAATTAGAACAACATATGAAACCTGACATTCAGACATCCTCCTCTATTCATAAGAGACTCACTCTCAAATAAACATGACAATATCTCATTACTCTTGCCTTGGATGGTGGCAGCTGACTACAAGACCACCTTATGATTAGGGAAGTAGCAAGGGGGCAAAGGGTGCAGAAACATCTTTGAAATACATTTGCAATCAAAAGGAAGCTAAGTGCTCCTCAGGGATGGAAATGAAGACTGAGATAATAACTCTTTAAGGTGGAAACCTGGTCACTTGCATGGAAGTTGTATCTGAGTCCAGCACCACTTCTCTCTCCATATTCCCCTTCCACAAAAGATATAAAAACAAGCTGAGTCAGGAGACTTAGCTGTATTCTGAGTATGAGTGTTAGATTTGTTTTTCTCCTTTAAACATGTCTTAAGCTCTGTAGACAAGAATGTTGATATTCTGACTTCATGGTGACAGCAGATCTAAATAAAGACTTTTTGAAGAAAAGAAATAAAATAATTGAAAGCTTAGCAAGCCAAGATACTTTTTTACTATTATTTTAGCAATTAGAAGGCATTGTCCATTAAACTCCATTTTTTTATTATTTTTTTTATAGCTGTTGTTGCCAGGATCCAGGAAAGGTCTTTCTGCAAAGTACTACTTGTAGCCATTCCACCTGGAAGCAGGGGAGACAGTGCTGCCAATAACTTGAGGAGTAATCCTTATTGATGCATCATGTTTCTATCAAGTCCAGACATCTTTTGTGGGATTTCATTTAAGTTGTTTACAACATAGACATTTATGTCTGAGCTCCTTATCTAACCACCCTGGGAGGTTGAGAGAGAAAAAAAGATACTGCCTAATTCACTTAAACTCAAGGGGACACTTAAGGAGATCAAGACTATCTGCCTGCTAAAAATGTCAATTTCTGTCCAACAAGCATAAAAAGAGTCCAGGGTGACTACATGGCAGGCATTTAGACCTGTGCAAAATTAATCCCACCCTTCACTTCAGCAGGTGTTGCATAAACAAATAGATCACAGACACAGGAATAACCAGATCATGTCCCCCATATGCCTCCAAATACGCTTGTGTGACAAAACAGTGAAAATATTATTCCACAGTTCCAGTAGCTCTCTATATTTATGCCCCAAAGCCCCCATCTGCTGATGCATCCACGAAACACCTTAGGGCTCCTCCAGAGGAGGAGGTCAACAGTTGGTGGATGTTTGCTGGCTGCTCTATTCTTTGTTTGTGGCAGCAAACCAAATGGAGCACAGAAACCCAACAGGCTTTTTTGGCTTGCAGTCAAACTATGAAATGGTTTGTCAAACTATAAACTGGGCTGTAGCCAATAGTGCTTCTCATGTCAGGTATCCAGGGAAGAAATCAGTCAGGCCTGCAATTTCTGTCTTACCTATTCCCACCCTCTCAGACTAAGTCAGGCATTTTTTCTTTCCTCACTCTCCTTAGCTACCTTTCCTGCCCTGCTTGTGGTTTTTTCCCCTTGTCAAACATAGCAATTTGAGTGTTATTACCATAGAAATTATATCAAGAACTATATGAAAAAGCCATTTCCTTTTCCCTCTCCTTGCAATTATGCTGTAAATGCTTCAATAAACAAAGCCATTCCTTGCACACATCATTACTATTGAAAAGATTAAAATAGTTTGGCTATCATAAAGAAAGAAAAATAGCAACCCACACATGGAGGAGCAACTTCTGCATGTACCCATTCAACCCCAATTCCAGCACATGGCCCCTCCTTGCTAAGAAATGTCTTAGGATGCTGTTTATCTCCTTCTGCCCATGCAGCCCTGGAGGTGCTGAAGAAAGAGGAAGGAAAGGCAAAAAGAGGTAATTAAAAAACAGCCAAACAACAGTGGGAAAGCCTGCAACTTGCCTGTAGCTCATGAAAACCAAGCAATGTCTAAACACATTTCCAGAACAAGTGAAGAGGCTGAGAAGGGCGAATACTTTAGTGTCTGAGCCATTTTTCAGTTCAGCTGTCCCTGTATTATTGCATATAAAAATGTGTTATGATTTACACTTGGGAGTGCTAGTTTATTATCCCAAGGAATGTACTGGACAGCTTCATTTACACAGACAATAGAGTCATTTAACTGGTGCTTACTTTTTGTGAGGCAAGTTTCAAGAGCAGTCTATTGCTTCCTGTACATTTGATGAAAATACATTTAGGCTGTTTTCTCTAAACATGGGTTTATTTGATAGGTGCTATGTCCTAATTATAACATTTCACTGCACATAAAATTGAACACAAGGAACAGCTATTAGAAACATTGCATTGTAACAATCCCTGGATTGTTCAGTGTTCTGTACAGTCTGGTCACTTTTCTGATTGAGGCTTCAGTGCTCTATTTCAATGCAAATTATGTTAGAATGAAAATAGGAAAAGTGTTTCTCATTGATTATGAAGTTTAAGCTATTTTATAAGCAATATACATTGCATTATGTCTTATGCATCTATACAATGCACAGTTGCAATAATACCAATCTTATTCATAATCCTATGCAAGAGGCACATTGTTTTTCTTAAGGCTACTGCATCTCTATGTGCATCCACATTGCATTGGAAACACTCATTTGCTAAAATAACCTTAGGTGTGTCATCCAGAGCTATGTCCTTGGCAATCTCATGTTACTGCTGAAAGCTTTGAGTCTGTTCTCGCTGTCTTTGATTTCGCACTGTGTGTCCCTCAGCTTGAAGGAGGGTTGCTGGCAAACCAGCTCCAGCAGCACTAGCCAGAAACCCCAGGCTGCACACAGGGGGCTCATCAGGTCTGCACATCAGACCTTTGCTGGCCAGAGTCAAAGCCACGCAGGCCCCACCTGTGGGGAACCTCTTTATTGGAAACCCTATGGTGTCTACTTTTCTCTTCTTCATTTCTTAAAAGCAGCAAGATAGTGCAAAGAGACGGAAATTTTCCCCTGACCTCATTTGGATATCAAGGCCAGCCCTCATATCCTCAGGGAATAGACAAGTATGTGGGCTGAATGTGCTGCTTGACACAATTTGTCTTCACAAAAACACTTGTCAAAAGTAAACACTTGCAAGAAACTGTGCTGGCTATAATTCCATCACTCGACTGACCCTATAAAATACTTCATTTAAAAAATTAAGTTGTCTCTCATTACTGCACACAGCTTTGTTTTTATAACTTGTGTCTTTCTTAAGTTTCTGTCCCGGGGTCGTCACAAAACCTGCAGCATTAGGAAAACCAACTCTTACTGTCTTGGGATAGGCTAAGTTAGGCTAGGCTGGAAGGGAAGTCACAAGGCCACTTGACTTAGTTTGTAGCTTCTTTTGACTTGCAGATTTGAGGACTTCTATTTTCAGCCTGTTGTTAACTTGACACTTTTTTCTGTATTTAGAATGGTTTTGGGAAGGGAAGACAAGCCACAAAGCTGAAGCTGGAGCCTTGGTTTCCCTGCCATCATGGCAAGATTTGTTTACTCTCTTGTGATTGCAGAGTCTATTATGGGTGAGCTTGTGCACGTCAGAAAGGATGTGATTGAATTTTTATATCCCAGTGTAAATATGGATTACTTCAGAGACAATAACTTCACAAAGCCATGCTTTCATCACTCTGCAAGTGTAATTATGTCAGACTGATATGAGAAACAGGTATAAGAACTGGATCATTCAGAATTTAAGGTGATTGTTCATCACCAAAGTGGTGATAAACACCACTGATTATGATAAAAGAGGTTCAATATTTGTGCTTCCAGAGGAGGTGAAAATATTTTCCAAGAAGCTATTTCTGGGGCAAGGATAAATTTTCCTTCAATAATGCTTTGAATAATACTTCTATACAGTTCTTTGTGCTATAGTTGTTTAAGCATCTTACCTTATAATTCCATATGAAAATTTGTTAACTTTAAAAATACAGCTTGCATGCTGAATTTCCTGTATCTAAGGAGAATGACAACAAAAATACAATGATTTATTCTCAGCTCTTGGGTACCAGCCCACACACTTAGTTATAAATGAAATGTTCTCCCTTTATTTTTTTAAATATAAAATGTTCATATTTCAGCACTTCAAAGAGCCTGGAAAGATTCATTTTCTTTCTTAAATATGACAGGCACCTCTCAGTATTTCTAAAGTTTTGCTGACAGGTTAATTTAGAAAACTCTCTTTCAAGAGGAGAAGCCCCTTGTTTGGACAAAGTCAGTGGTACATGGTGGCCAGCGAAGGTGAGTTCCGAGCAGTATTCCATCACACGAGGAGCACAAGGTGGTGGAGCTGTGAGTAATTTGCAGTTGCTTTATTGTCTGGGTAGTGGTTGTGGTGGGGTGTGATAACATAGTCATTTCAGGAGTAGCTGCAGAGGTGAATGAAGTGACCCCACCTGTGTCACCCCAACATGAAGTTTACTCCTCCTTCACAAAGAAGATCTGTCTCTAATCTAATTCATTGCAGAGTCATTTGGGGTATGGCTTGTCCTTGCTAATAATCTACCTGTTATTACTGTGAAATGGAATAGGAGTCCCTGTGTGATCCTTCACAGCATCTCATAATCTCCAGCCTTGTAATGCCTCAGACTGTTCTCTCTAGACGCAGAAAAACTCCATTAGATAAAGACTACACTGTGTTAAGGAGGTCAAAAGAGTCCGCGTGCCAGAGAACTCTGTACTTTAAAAAATTCCCTGTTCCTACTATAGTTCTGACAGTTCTACCTTATGCAACCAAATACCAGTTACATGAACCATTGTGATAGCGTTGCAAAAGCTGCCAGAGCTCTGAGATGAGCTTTTGTGCCAGTAACAATGAACAACACTGACAATGAGCAACACTTTTTTCTGTTAGGGAAAAAACAGCAACTCAGCATGGACGACCTTGGAAAGAACAAGCCTCCACACTGCCTCTCTTGGAGCAATTAAAAGTGCTTATGTGTTCTCTCTGTCCTAGTCTAGGAGATACATGCATCAAAGAAGATAATGGTCCTCTCCCTCTACTTTCTTGCAGCCTCCCTGATTCTGTTCCCTCTAGAAGGCAGAGGGAAGATGCCAGTAAAAGTGGCTTTTTCCAGCTGTTCCCTCTTCCCAGTGGCCCCACACAAGCATTCTGCTTCTGTAAAGTTGGGAATTTTCAGGGTGAAGAAATGAATGAGTGAAGGCAAAGTCAAGCAGGAAGTCCCCTGGAGTTTCTCATCTTCCTGCTCCACAGTGCCCAGGATGAATCTTGCCCTTCCTTTAGATCCCATGTGTCTACTTACTGCCTTACCATATTGATCCAGTCATCAAGCCCACTAATCAAACACTTCCAATATCTTTATATATAAACAGGATTTTGAGTTTCCCTCTAAATTTCCCTCCACCCACTGTCCCACTCCTCTGACATGCATTTGGTTGGACACTGGGCCCTGCTACAAACGTGAGGTGACAAGAAAAAAAAAACCAAAACAATGAAAGAAGCAATAAAATAACAGAGTTTTGAACTCCTTCTTAAAACTGTTTGACATGCAGAGGCCTCCCACTGTATGACTAACTCACAAGATAAATCCACTCAGGCTGCATCCCAGCAGACCAACCCAGTGCAGCACAGACTCTAGCAGAGAGTATCACTGCATGCACATGGCTCTCTGGATTCCTCTGCAGCTGCTCACTCCAGCAGGCTCTGGTTCTGTTTTCTGCAGAGCAGGATGACTGGACAGATTGCTCGACTGAACTGTGTGACTGAGGTATGAATTAGCACCTCCTGACTACTCTTCTTCAAGGAGCAGGTGTTGTACCTAACCAACAGTGTCAAAATTCACTCATGGTCTTCACCCTTTGTACAAGAGGGAGTTTTGGAAATGGGAAGTGCAATAAAGGAGTACTCTTTCACCCCCCAAAAGTAAGAAAGAGAGAAAGTTGTGATTGTGTATCCTTCCCTTCTAATTTAAGCTCATTTTGTGAAATTGCCATAATGACTTGGATATGCTGGGCTGTGTCTGCTAATTGTTCTCATTTCTACTGCCTTTAAGTAACTGCGCATTGGTCTGTGGCTCATCTGTGTATACCTTTATTAGGAGTTTCGCTAGATCTGTGGCACAATTCATACCTACCTCAGCCTATTCACAATTTTCTCTGTATTTCTCAGTGCTGCCAGTTTCATCTTCAGTTCGTACTGATGCAGTAGTGATTGCTGCACACTTTTTCTCTTCTGTCAGTCAGTCACTCATTTTTTAGGCAGGACAGTGGCAGAGGTTAGAATCAAATTATTTTTAATGCTCACTGACAAGAGCCAGGTTGGATCCTGTCTCCATTTGGTAGTGGAAGCATAAAGGCTATACAGTTAAATACTCCAGAAATTTATAGAGAAAGGCTTCCTTTGCTTTTGTAGTCATAGTTGTGTGATTTCTCCTCTCTTTCCAGCGGATTAATAACCTAAGTAGACACCCACAAAATCTCAGCTTCATGACGTGGGAACCCCTCCTGCTAAACTGACTGAGATCTCGCTGAAGCTATTCATTCTCATTTGTGGCTTTGTAGGGAGGTATCACTCTCAGAGTCAGAAATCCTTGTCTTTGTGAATAGCAACATGTCACATAACTCACATTTCATTTTCCCACTGTCAGTTTGCTGTAGGTCCTTAGCCCAATTTCTGCCTTTCGTTGTACTTCCTTGGCAGTTCACTAGTTTGTCTCCACCAGTGCAGAGCTGTACTTTACAGTCAGGCCAAGATGGAGACCTTTGAGTAAGCATTTCACACCACTCTTAAATAATTCCAAATCATGTCAAATCATGAAAAATAGTTTCAAAACACACCAGACTTTTTCAGTGCTTTCTGCAAGTAGTCTCCCTAGCAAATTTTCCTGCAGAGGTATTTCTAGTCTCAACAGATTTTATGCATTTTTACATAATTTTCATCAGGGACAAAAAACCCAAACCAAACATTTTTTCTATGAGATATTTAATGTTGTAGTGACATAAAGTAAAATCAGTCCTGTCTGCAGATACCATTGGCACTGGTAGATGAATGTTGATAGTTGGTAAGAGAAGATATAGTTTGAGCCAACCCTTACTAATTTCTGCAGTAATACAATGAGTGGTCTTCACCTTAACTTTTATTTCATGGTGCTTTCCCACAGACCAGATCAGAAGGTTGTCTGTGTTTTGTTTTCTTCTCTTTCCTCCTGAAAAATAAGACTTTGCATTCTCCTTCTAGACTTATCTGAAGGCATGCAGTAGGTCAAAAGCAAAGTTAGAAATTATTCTTCTTGATTTTCTCTGGATTATCCACCAGAATTGGTCAAAGCATGCAGAAACAGGCAGCTACTCTTTAAAAGAGTTCTTAATGCAACCTGTTGGCATTCAGCAAAGTGTCCTCTTAGCCTATACACTGCAAAGATGTGAACATTGAATTCTTCAAATGCAGGTTTTCTTACCTAAATTAACATTAAGGAGTAAGTATTTATACTTACTGAGCATTCAGTAGTACCCAGCAGGATGTAGTGTGCTTTCATGATCTGCCGTGACAGCAGATGTATTTCATGCGTATGTGTCTGTTGCCATTTGAAGCTCCACGGGATGCCACATTTGGCCTCCAGTGACATCTCCAGAAGGGCACAGGTTTGCACTCCCATGCCCTATCTGCCACCCTGTCGTGGGTTTCTCTGATTAGGAGTTTTTTGTTTTTTTTCCTAAGAAGAAGATTAGCTTCTGTTGCAGGCTCTGGAAGTTTCCCTCCATCCTATAGAGCAGAGCCAATGAGGGCCAGCTCCGAG
>JAWWTY010000037.1:60599886-60645798 GCA_035222235.1 Margarornis squamiger
GTGACAGCAGATGTATTTCATGCGTATGTGTCTGTTGCCATTTGAAGCTCCACAGGATGCCACATTTGGCCTCCAGTGACATCTCCAGAAGGGCACAGGTTTGCACTCCCATGCCCTATCTGCCACCCTCAAGAGGATGTCTCCAGTACCCTACAGCATCGAGAGTATGTGTCTATTCTTAATGCCTGGATTTGCAATAACCCTCCCGGGAAGCAAACCAGAAACTGCCAAAATAATCCATGCTTTCCAAAATCATATAGCAAGTTGTATATGCTAGAGAGTGATCCAGTCATCACTTGGTGGTAGATGGCCTCCTAATTCCTGAAACCACAGTGACTGCTGTTTTATACGGTGCTCCCAGACACTGTGCTTGTTTCCTGCTCTCTTCCCCTTGTATTTGCTTCCCTGGCACTCTGTCCTGGAGTCTTCTGCTGACTCCACAAGGGCAAATGTTTTATGTGCAGAAGCACCATGCTTTTTTCACAGAAGCTATGTCCATGCTGGAGGTAATGACTTCACTTGATGATTTTGCCAGGTCAAGAGCAAAATACTCAACACCTTTGAGATTGTCATTGTCATTGTGTAATCCATGTGATTGCTGATTAAATCAAGGATATATTGCAATTGTAATAGAGAATAAAATCACTGATTTTGCACAAGGAAAGATGGGAGCTGAACAAGTATATAATAAGCAATGAGGAGTCAGGAATTTCCCTTGGGACTAATGGCTCGGTTCTAAGTATATCCTTGAAAATTTTAACTTTCAGTTCCAGATTATACATCTCCAAGGCGTGTAAGTGCTGCCTGTCAACACCACAGAGCCAGGAGAAATCCTGTTTTCCCTCCTATCCTATTACTCAGCACAGGGTTAGTCATAACTGCCCAAAATAAATGTAACTTTATAACATAAGACCTTCACTGTGCCTTGCTATCCATCTCTCTGGATTATTTAATTATTTCCTTTTCTGCCTTATTTGTCCTTCTTTCAGCCTACTGGTTTTAAGGGAGTGTCTAGGGCTACGTGTTCATGTAAATTAAAAACAAAACAAAAAACAAACCAAACCAAACCAAAACAAAAACAAAAAACAAAACAAAAACAAAAACAAAACAAAACAAAAAAACAAAAACAAAAAAAAAAACTAACCCAAAACCACAAAACCAAACCATCACCAAAATCCACTTCAACTTCTTTTATTATTTTTTTTTTAAGTGAATCAGGAAATGCATAATTATCAAATTTCAAACAACTACTGGAAGCAAAAATCCTTACCAAGACAAAACCAAAAAAGACCCACCCAAACTCAAACACTGCTAATTATCTCTTGCTAACATCACCATTAGTAATCTTTGACCATATTGGCAGAGGAAAGTGACTGATACAACCTCCCATCAAGGAAACAGAACAGGAAAAATACAGTCCTGGATGTTAAACCTTGACTTTTCAAGAAGGATGTCAAAGGCAAACTGCAGTAGTCAGTCTCTTTGCTCTAGTGTGTGCTCTGCAAGAGAGCACAACAATTGACTTCAACTCCATTTCAAAACAAACAAAAGCCATTACTATTTCTGTGGAATTTAAAAGACATTTCCTTTTCCATAGGAAATATCACAATGTATTTCTTTTTCTATGCAATTTTTTATGCTCAAAATTTCAAAATGACCATGAAAGAGAAATATGTATTTTTACCATTGTTATCTGGAAATTTAAAGGTGTTCATTGACAGACACAGAACTGACCTGAGTTTCAGGAATGGGAAACTTGCAGACAGGGTGTTGATAGATTTTCATATCCTACCTTACAGCAGCAGAGAGAGATAAATTGCTGCATTATCCTGGATATTGCTAATGTAAAAATGCGTAAAGAGCAATAATTTCAAAGCCCATGGCAACTTTACCTTTTGCAGCACATGAGATATTCTCTTTTTCATAAGATTTTCACCATGGTTTCTGTTATATTGCTAAAGTTTCCCCACTGGGACAGTACAAGACTAGATTAGCATTTGGGCTGAGGTCTAGATTAGTACATTAGGGATGTTGCAATGCAAAGCATTTTCTGCTACACAAATTCCCGTTTTTTCTTTCTTTCTCTTTGGCTGGCTTTGTTCTAGAAAGATAACTTGGAAAGAAAACAACAAAAAAAACCCAGATGGAATGTATTATCGAATATAAATTTAATTTAGTTTCCTTATAATCCTAGTTAGAGCAGCTCTCAGAGTCACCATCTGATGGGAACAATAAGAAGCTATATGGCAATGCATATTCCTGAGTCTATAGGAGGGAAAGAGAGATTGGAAATGTGTACTTTTTAAAGGTAAAATCCACAGAGACAAGTATTACCATTTACATTGCTTGGGTGCCCTTTAGTTCAGATCCTAATTTACCTTACTAAATTACCATCTTTAGGCAATCTATTCTCTCTGCAAGTCTGAAAGTGTTGTTTTGTATGCCCAGTACAATGTTGTTTAGCCATTACTTTTCACAACAATGTCAAAAAGGGATGGAACGGTTATTCTTCCACAAAATTTTAGTCTTCTTCCTCTCAAAGCTGGTGTCACACTGGAAAAATGAGATCACACTTGGGTGTGGTTTGTTTCACTCCAAATGCCAAATAATAAACTTGATATAATATAAGCTTCAGGCAGCTCACTCAGCACAACTGGCTTTTGAAAAATTTCTTGAAGGTACGTACCAACACATTTTCCTTCCACATAAACATAACATTAATAATAATTAGCAACTATCAGTGATATAACATGCGGATCAACATTTCAGTGTTACAATGACTTTTGATTTGCCACAGAGCTGATATCATGGAATCAGAGCTCTTCTCTTGGGACCAGAGTTCCTGTGCTATCGAGTGGCCAGGCATCCACTACATCCATTCATCTTTTGCTACAGCATTGCCCAAGTGTGCCTACAAATAATTTGTCTGAGCGAATGGTGCCTGCTCTGGAAAACTCAGATAAAATGAGGTTATCCAGTAAGGTCTTCCCAGTTGTAAAATGAAGCCATTAATTTAGTCACCACATTAGATGATGTTTTGCACTCTCTGAAATAAGGTTTCATACTCTTTTCTGCCTCAAATATATTTAATTTAGGACTCTGGATGCTCTACGAAGTTGACAGTACCAATGCATCATTCATGCTCCAGGAACTTCACTTCGGACTGTCTTATTTCCTCAGCTTGGCAAAGTCTAGTTGCTTCATTAAGTGTGTTTCAGATCTCAGCATGGACCTAATTCTCCACCCTGCAAACTGGCGTGAGGTCAAGGAGCTGATCATTCTTCTTTGTGTTTAATCATTTTGTCTCTAAAATTCTATTACAAAGAGATTTTCTTATTGTGTTATTAAAAGCAGTAAGGTGATTTAGACGTTGGCTTCCCCAAGCTGCAGGGAAGTTACCAGGTCCAATGTCATAGATACATTGATGACTGCAAGAATTGAAGCCCCAGCACGCAATTATACTGTGTTGGGTGAAACCCTACAAATCTGTTTGGCATCCCTGAGGACAGATGCTAGTGGTTGCCCCTCCTCTAGAACTCTCTGGCTCATTTAGCCCATTGCTTCCTCCTCCCAGTGGATCTGGCATCAGTGATTTGCCCGTAGTCCAGTTCTGCTTCCCTAGTCCTGGTGGGAACCAGCCCAGTGAGCTGGCACAGCCCTTCAGGTGAAGCTGATGGGCTGGCTCTCACACACCTTGGATGGCCAAGGATTCATAAGTAACAAGGGAAAAGGTGCTATGTAAAAGTACCTTTCTTCATAGCAATGAGTGTTGCAAAGGCTGGTCTTTCTATCAGCCCTCCCATAGTGTCATCTGTGCCCTACACAGTCTTTCTTTTCCTGGGCTTAGGTAGGTACAGATGGAAATCTGAAAGGAGACTGCAGTGCAGCAGCATGAGGAAATGACAAGGACTAGCATTGTGTGCAACACTGGAGTCCAGCAGTTACGGAACACAGGGTGTCTTTCAATGTGCCTCACATGAAAGAAAATGAAATATTTCCTTATCTTTCCCCACCATGAAAATAATAACCTTGCTCAGGAGGAGGCTCACTGCATGCTTCAATTTTTTTTTCCCATTCTGTCACCAAACTGTGCACAGACCATTATTAAAAATATTGGATTCCAGAACCTTCCTGTGAAGGTTGTAACTGCTTTGTAAGTAAGCCTGCAGTATGTCAAGTGTGTCACCACAGATGTAGAACAAGGGATAGATAACTGATGGTACATTTTGCACAACTTCCCACCACCACCCCCCCCCCTAAAAAACCCCACCAAAACACCAAAAACAACAACATAAAACCCCCTAAAACTCATGCAAGAAAGCAACCCAAACAGAAAATAATTCCAAATTTCCTAAACTTTTTTTATGAGAAACACACTTGTCTCTGCTCTTCTCCCTCTGCTCAGCATGGACCTCAAAGTATTCCCCTCACTGAACACCAGAAATGGTTTGTCCTGTACCTACAAGATGAAGTGAACATCAAGCTAAAAAGGGCACAGTTCCCAAAATGTGCCCTTTAAGAATCACACAGTGAAGCTCCAGCCTGTGAGAATTCAGGATGGCATGAACACAGGTTCTCTGAGGACTGGGAGAGGAAAGGATGGGAGGAGAAGAAGTTAAGAGAGACGGTAAAATTCTCCAAGACAACTGGTCAGGGTAAATCAACTAACTATGAACAAAATAAAGCAACTTCAGACTTCTACAGAATATGTTAGTCTTATTTCTTGTATTACTGTATATGCATAAGGCCTTCCATGTTTTAGCACACACTGTTCATAAGAATATTGTGCCATCTTGTGGGAAAATGTGGAAAATATCAAACCATACCCTCACATACATTATGCAAAATGAAGGGCAGGTGCCTCCATGATCAGATGTTTAAGGGAATATTCAGGAGGTCACCATCCAAAGGGAAGCCCCCAGCCTGAACACTGAAGGACCAAATCCTTCAATAGACAGGTTCAACTTTGTGATCTAAAGACTTACGTGGGTTTTGTAGTTGCAGACTGAGAAAATAAACACATCCAGGGGATTTATTACTGAAAAATGCCAGTCTGGTAGATTTTTGCCTGCCACAGCAGGCTACCTCTTACCCAAAATAAATCATCATAGCTCAGCTAACTCATACCATCCTAATATGGGAGCTTTTTGAGAAAAGAATATGCAGGTTGATCAGAAGGGCAAAAATGAAAAGTAAGGAATTATAAAAAAAGGAATATCAGAACTTGCAGAAGAAAATTTTTGTCACCAGGGCGTCAGACTCTGTGGTTCTTGGCAAAAAGTAAGCCGATGGGACTTCATATCCAAGAGAATCCAGTTATATTAGCAGTACAAAGTGAAATCTAGATAAAAGCAACAGTGAAATCTAGATAAAAGCAACAAATGTCTTGGTCAGAGTTCAAATGATCCACACCAAATCCTTGGATTATTTATATAGTTTTGGAAGAGTGATGCTTTTCAAACAGACATTTGGATATGAATGTTACTGGGCTGCTGTTGCTGAGGAATCCTACTGTGAGAGGCATCATGAGGCAGAACAGATTAGAGAAAAGCAACATGCATCTATGGGGTCAGGGCATAAAGGCAGAGAAGAAAGGTGGAAGCTGTCCACTACCACAGAAAAGAACAGGTAGTACAAATCCGTGGGAGAAGAGGGCTGTGCTGTATCCTTTCTCTCCCCAGTGCCTGAAGCAAGTGCTTTCTCCAATGTTGGAGCCTGCCCATGGCCCTGGTGTTGTGGAAAGAGATCAAAGCCACCTTTTAGCTCCTTTACTCACAGCTGCTTCGATAATTGTGGCACACTGCTTCTAATGTATGAGGTTAATGAGCTCTGTACAGCCCAAGCTGCTCAAGCTGCTCAGGCTTCACTGCTGGGTTTACCCTTTGACAGGAAAAAGTGTCAAATGTGTCTTATTAGCTGCACTGCTTTCCCATAGCCATTTAAATGATGTAAAATATGGAAGAAACTTCCAGTGACTGCAACACAAAAAATGAAAACAAACAAACTAGCACACAGGTTAGGACAAGATGCATTGCCATAAATTCTTATTTGGGACACACATGCTTTAAATTTAAAAATGACTGAGAGATGCTAGACAGTGGAAGGAAAAAGGATATTAAAAAAATAAAAATAAAAACTGTCGGAAGTCTTAATAAGCAAGAAAAAAGGAAGTCTGAAATCTTTTGGGTTTTGCTGCTTGGAAAGCTTTCCTTGTTTTTATAATGGTCCCTTCAGATATAAGTGTTCAATATAGCAGAGAGTTAATTTTTGATCTGGTTTGTTATTTTTACCTTAAGAATAAGGACAATGCAAAATAAGGTGAGGGTCAAGCATCAAAACTAACAGCAAGTTCATGTGATATGTCCGGAATATTGTCAGAATCCATTTTAAGTGAGAGTAGGTCTGTGGAGTGAGACAAGACTCACAGCACTGAACTTTAAGCTAAGATGCTGAAGTATGGAGCTTGTTCCCTGTTGCTTGCATTCTGTTGCTTGGAAGTCAACAGAGAGAGAAGTTAAGGATTTCTATTCAATATCTGAAGGTTGGTAGATTGAATCAGGACTTTGCTGTGGCCACATTCACACTGGGGGAATTTGGTTCAGGACACCAGACTTACTTGTGCTGGTTTTGGCTGGTATAGAATTCATGTTGTTCACAGTAGCTGGTATGGGATTGTGTTTTGGATTTTGTATGGAAACAGTATTGATAACTCAGGAATGGTTTCGACACTGCTGAGCAGGGCTACCCAGAGTCAAGGCCTTTTCTGCCTCTCACATCACCCCACCAGTGAGTGCGCTGGGAGTGCACAAGAAGCTGGGAGTGGACACACCTGGGACAACTGACCCCAGCTGACAAAAGGGATGTTCCAGGCCATATGGTGTCATGCTCAGCACATAAACTAGGGGGAAGAAGGAGGAAGGGGAGGGACATTCAGAATGATGGTGTTTTCCTTCCCACATAACTGTTACACATGATGGAGTCCTGCTGTCCTGTGGATGGCTGAACACTTCCCTGCCCAGGGGAAGTGGTGAATGAGTTCCTTGTTTTGGTTTGCTTGCACGCACAGCTTTTGTTTTGCCTATTAGACTGCCTTTACCTCAACCCATGAGTTTTCTTAGAGTTTCTCTTCCAATTTTCTGCCTCAGCCCACCAAGGAGGAATGAGTGAGAGGTTGTGTGGTACTTAGTAGCTGGCTGGGGTTAAACCATGACATTAAATCTAGTCCAAAGTAAAATTGCACATAGTATGGTTATGCCCTCAGCAATGTATTCTTTACCCTATTGATCCGTCCTGATTGTGCCAAACTGCTGTTCATGTAAACATTAGTATGTGTTTGTTGATGCAGCACTCAACAAAGTCAGCCTGGACAGAGTGGTGAGTAGCCACAGTGACTGTCCCCAGGATGACTCTGGCAGAGATAGCTCTGAATTTTTTTTTTATTTTTTTTTATTTTTTTGTTTTTGCAGAACATCTCCATTGCCTGGGATTGCTAGGAAGAGCAGAGAATGACAAAAATCAATCACACTGTCCTCTCAGTTTAACCAAAGCTGTTGTCCAATACTCTGCTTTGTGGCATGCAGGTTTACTCACTGGCTGGCATGCAGAAAAAACAGGGCCAGTGTTTGTCAACACCTGCAACCCTAATACTCAGGGAAACCATGAAGGCTCTTGGTTTTGCTGATGCAGGACAACGTTGGCCTCTAGCTGCAACAAGTCCTTCGCAGTAAAGTGCAGCAGGGATTTGTTGAAGCAGACAGGAGGGAAAATTAGCCACAAAGTTGAGATCTGACCCTGATACTGAAAAGAGAGAGAGAATTAGCAAGGAGTCAGCTTCAGCACCATGCTGCACTAGGCTTTTTTGCATGTAAAGATGAACTATGTAAACATATCCTGATTACATCACGGATTGGTGAGCTTCACTTGGGAAGGCTCAGGCTTTTACCTTTATTAATTGGGGCTTCCTTTGATGACAGCATCAACTCTAGTGAAGGAAATAGGAATGTATTTGAAGAAAGACCTAATCAGACCAGTAGCTCTCCATATTCCCACTGCTGAATGGTCTCTTTCTCAATTCAGCATAGATGTTTGGTTGTATGCTGGTTTCTTGGTTTCTTTTTTATGCAAGGCCTAACTTGTGTGATAAAAAGGATTGCAATGACATTCTTCTATATTTACTTTAAATTCCTCCCTGTTGGTTTTGACCTTTCTAAAAATATAATTTACATGTGAGTTTTGATTAGGGAACATTTCTAATTCCTGTAGTCCCTCACTCGAACAGGACATTGTGATCATTCACTGAACTTAGGGAGCCCATGACAAATGCTGGCGAGCAGACAGAAAGGTCTTTGGAGAAGAAAAGGATATTTACAGGTTGAGAACCCATACTTCCTTCCCTTAGCATAAGCTGTTGTGGGCCACTAACTGGTGTGCACTGGCTGCACCACATACCTCTTGTTCTCTGTTTCTCCTGGCAATAGATGTTCTACTGGCCCCTTTCCCAGTCCAAGCTATTCAACTTGAGACAGTGCCAAACCACCAAATTTGATCCAATTTTAATTTCCCAAAGCTTGGAACAGGGTTTTAGTCTTATATCTTTTTATAAGGTTGCTTCTCGTAACAAAACCACTTCTTTCAAATATCTAGAATGTACAAAATGTTGCTGACAAATCCACATATTGCATTATTGCAGTGATTTTTCGTTAGTTTTTCAGTCTAGCCCAGACTCCCAAGAAGAATTGACATATAACTCCACTTATACTTGCTTTTTCTGACTTTCAGATGGATTTATTGCTTCATTTCCTCCAGATCCTTGGAAACTTCCAGGCATATGATTTTTAGAAGGCTCTCTCTTTTAAGGCACACCATCTCTTTTCCCTGCCCCATCTCTCTAGGAGAACTCACCTCTGCTATTCCTAGTGACAAGTTCTGCTTGAATACCGGGTTGTTAAAAAAAATAAACACAAAACAAAACCAAAAACAACTGCAGCTGTTTTACATGGGATTGACTGTGTTTTCTTCCTTGCACAGCCATGCAGTGAGGTGGAGGAGGGAGGATATGAGGCCCTTCTCATCGCCCATGCTCACAATGCAGGGGAGCCACCAAAGGTCCCAGAGAGTGGGTAAAGGTGTGTTACTAATCATCGAAGGGCAGTATGAGCCTAAAGCAACCTCCAGCAGATGAAGGAAAGAAGTTATCATATGGTTTAAAACCATCTCCTGGAGGTTTTAAATCCAAACTCTAAAACCCTGGCTGGCAATTTTTCATAGTTTTTATTATCTTCCAGAAAGAAAGAGTAGGTGACCTTATTTCAGCTCCTAGAAGTTTTCACAAGCCCCAGCATATTTTGTAAGAAAGCTTTTCCCTGTTCTGCACTGGTGACGGCATCTGTTTTCTGAACCTGGATCTAGTTGCTGCTAGGCTGTGTTATGGATGAATTGCACAGGCAGTTTTCTGTCTCTGTCCTTTAAACCACATCGTTTTTAAGAAGTAGTCCACAGTATTTTTTTTGGCTGGAGTTTCCCAGACTGTCTTGAGAATTTAGTCTTGCCAAATATTGCTATCATGATCAGTGAAACTTTTCACTGCATTTATTTCCCTTGGCAAAACAAGGCAGCTGAGGGCCTGAGTATTTCCAAAGACTGAATGTTATGTAGTATTTGTGCTGAAAAATCTATGCCGGATTTATGTGTCATATGGACACTTCTGTGACTCCATACATCCACATTTAAACCTTTGTGCTCTTCAGTGCTGTTCTGTGCCATTTCCCAGATATCCTCAGACACCACAGGTTACAGTATTTCCTTTATATTCTCCTATCAAGAGATACACTTCCTGCTAAACTTCTTGTTTGCTGATTAGGCTTTTCTTAATCTGGATCCATGGCTCTTCCACATGCTGGTTCTTTGAGCAAAAACCATCTATAGATGAGTAGAGGAAAGAAAAGGCTGCATGGCTATTGCTCCCTTACAACGCCCTAAGGTGATTAAAGCTGATGGTAGAGCACTCTCCCTCTTTGTCTCATCACCAGTGAAAGTGGATGCTCTCAAATTTCACTTTTCTGTTTCTATAGCCTTTGTTCCCATCACAAGCAATGACAAAAATTATTTTGTTCATGCAGAGGTGACATTATATCTTCTCACCCTAAAGCAAGTGTCCTGATTTTATAAGTGTTCCTTGATGTTTTCACATTGTGTAGTCCCCCAGTTTCAGTTGCAATGCCAATGTACTGTGTGTTCAGTCTGCAGGATCAAAACCTGAGACAGTCAGGAGTTGTGTGATGAATGAGAAGGAGTGTCAAAACTATTTACATTACTTCAGGCTAAACTTCTTAAGTTATTCAGATAAGTAAACAAGGCTTTCTATCGGTTTGGAACAAGAACACAAGATTTTAAAGGTCCAAGTTTGCAAAAGAATGTAGATGTCTAAAGTTCAGAACTTATGGTCTGATTACTACCTGTTTGAAGAAGCTCTGACAGAGTTTCCTAACAAGTAAGTGTTAAGGTACATACTGCACAGTAGATTTGGTCAATTCTTCATCATCTGATGAGATGTGATTTTGCTTGGACTAACTGAACTATCCCAGGACTACAAAAAGACAGCAAACAATATTCCCCCACTGAGTAAAAGGAGAATCAACTGAGAAAAAAAATTGATTTCCTCCCTAAGAGAGGGAATTCTGAATCCCTCTGGTTACTTTATAAAGGAATAACGATCTCGTCAAATTTGCCTTAGGAGCAGTGTGAAAATACAAGCCTTCTGCAAGAAGAGATCAGTCTCCAGTTCCGAACGCCAGGATTGTTTGTTTTTCTTTTAAAAGATTAAAATCATGATTTCCACCCTTCAGTATTTGGCTGGGTGAACCAGTGCAAGGTTCTTCTGCCCATGTGAGGTGAAGGGCACATGTCATCAATCTGCCTGAGTCCTGCCGTTGTGCCTGGGACATGATGGAGCTTTGCACCCAAGTCTTGCAATAAGTGCTCAGCTCATACACAACAATCCTGACTCTTCCCAGAAGTGTTGCTCTTTGAAATGATTCAATAAACCAGCAGCCCTTGCTCTGAGGATTTATTTATTACATGTTAGAAATTGTATTTTTATTTGGTTTACAATTAACTGTTGGTTTTCTATTTAGTTCCTGAGGGAGAGAAGTTGTTTATTTTATCATGGTTTAGTGTCACTGAGCAACCGCTATTGTGAAAATCTTATCAAAAGTATTTTCATGTCTTTCTGTCTTTATTTATAACAAGACTAACTGGAGCAGTTAATAAGCCAATATCTACTTAATGTTAAGGGCTGCTTTTTATTGTTGCTTTTTGAGCTACAGCCAGGTTAGTAATCTACATTTAATATCAAGTCTCTAGTGTCCTGATCTCAGCAGGTAGAAAGAATGAGAAACATCTGCCTCAGAGAACTCAGATCTTTCATGTTATTTACAGACTTAAAAAGACTTGGTAACAAGCAGTTATAGCAGTAAGGGGAAGCTGGGGGAGTTTTTTGGCAATTGTTGGTGAGTCGCTATAAAGAAAGGAGTAAGGGCTTGTTATCAGTGAGCATTCACAAGGCAGGCTGCTTAGAAATGTGTGTGGGTTGGGGATTTTTTGGCTCTTTGCTTTTAAGAGGAAGCAGATGTAAAGTTCAAATATTAATTTCCAGCTTAATCCGTGCCTGGCAGAGAGGTCTCAGGTTCCTGGCCTGATTTATTGCCTTGCTGTATGAAACCTCACTCTTGTTTGCTGTTCCTGGGAGCAGTGTGGAGAGTCACCCTATGTGCTTCCCTGGCAAGGTGGAGCTGCTGTCCTGCAGCAGAGAAGTACCTGACACCAAGTGTGGCACCTTCAGAACGAGGAGCACTTGGGACAGGGGCCCTTGGAGGTGGCACATTAAATCCTGTTAACACTGCTTCCTGAGGAGCAGAGCCAGCTAAGCTCTCCTGTCCTGCTGCAGTTTAGACCATTTTTATGCTGCAGGTGGGAGGGATTCTTTTGTGGTCATGTGAAGTCCCAACAATAGGAAGGGAAAATGTGACAAAGAATAATCCTCTGCTAAGTAGCTTGCAATTTAAATATAAACCCATTGTTTCAGGATTTAAAGAGATTAGTGCAATGTAACCTGGGCACTGGGCGGGCTTTCTCTGGCCTGCCCAGCTCACCCTTCCTGGCCATTACCTCCCTTAAATGACCTTGTGTGGAGGTGAGACACCGCAATTGTTTTTCGCTCTCTGACAGGTCTGGGCACTGCAGTCCTTGTACTATCAGATGCAGTTATCTCAGCAGGTCCAGCACAGGCTGAGCAATGTATTTCTCTTCCCTCGAGAGATTTTTGGTAGACAAATGCCTTCCCCAAACTATATGTTTAGCTAATACTCAAGGACTAGCAATTTCCTGCTTCTTGGAGAGCACAGCTCCTTCAGGCTACCTTTGGGTCACAACAGACCACTGCATGTCCTGTGCCCTCCTCACCCTCTCGTGACGAATCTCCAGCTTCATGGCCTTTTGCTGACTGATTTCAGTACTGGCAGAGCAGATGTCTCGCTGTAGTTGGGTACCTGAAAATAGACTGTCATCCTGCAATTATCCACACACACTTCCACAGACAAGTTGCTTAGAGGGAACTTTTCCGTAGCACCACATTTTTCCAGCTTATGCTTTTCTCATCTTCTATTAAGGCAGAATAGCATATTCTCACAAAAGTCTTTCAGTCTTTTATAACTTTATCAACCAAAACTGATGCACAGTATTAAAAATTGTCTTGGGTTATTCCATATTTATCATGGTAAAAGTAGATATATTTTGCTTTTATAAATAAAACACGTCAGTCTGTTGGCTACAGTTACTTTCCTGTTTAAAGGGTGGCTGTGCTTAGGTAAGAGCTTCTGTCACTCATTATATCCCAGAAACTATTCTTATGTAAAACATCAAGTACCGTTTCATTGTGAAGCATAGAACTGTTCTTTTCAGGATGTGAAAATGAGAATATTTTTGTGTTCAATTATGTTTGCAACTCTATGGAAAAAAATCAAATCTTGCAAGAGTTGCTCTGTTCTCCATCTCTCCCCTCTACATACATGTACATACTATTATATAGTATCGTCATATATGAAGCAGTTATGGGTTATGCTTTCTGGACTTCTGGATCCTGTAATTCAGGGCCAGGCTTGATGAGACTTTAAGCAGCCTGGTCTAGTGAAAGGTGTCCCTGCCCATGGCAGGGTGCTTGGAACTAAATGATCTTTAAGGTCCCTTCCATCCCAAACCATTCTAGGATTCTATGGTTTATCTGCTCAGCAAAAAAATAATCAAGTTCTGGTTCAAGCATCTTTCCAGAATTTTTATGCAGCCACTGGGCTTTCTGGGGTTGTTTGCTCTGTAACAGATGCAGTCAGTGTTCTGTAATTAGCTTCTCACGAAATTACTTAGTTGGAGTGATCACCCAGGAAAATGCAGCAAGAAAAATAACAGTACTTCAATTAAAAGAGTGACTAGACTCACTGCTTTATGAGGTTTTGAAACTTCATTACCAGTGTGGGTATCAGCAGCACTTGAATGACAGCTCCTATCCTCAAGCAGCTGAGCAAGTCCTAGGAGAAAACCCCTCTGGGCTCAGCTCCCCACCTGAGGTTTAGTGCCAGTGAGTATTGCAGCAAAGACAAGCTCTCCAAGAGACAGTGGTGCAATGTAGCATGTCCGGCCCCTCAGTTTCAGGGTATTTATTTGTGGCAGGCAGCAAGACACTGATTATTACTTAATAAATAATTACTTAATAACGAACTGCTTTCATATATAGTAATGCACGAATACAAATATCTTAAGGGCAGGTGTCAGGTGAACGGGGCCAGACTCTGTTTGGTAGAGTCCACGGCAGGGCAAGGGACAATGGGCACAAACTGAAACACAGGAAGCTCCATCTAAATATGAGGGAAAGCTTCTTTACTGTGTGTGTGACTGAACACTGGAACAGGCTGCCCCAAGAGGCTGTGGAATTGCCTTCTCTGGAGATATTCAAAACCCACCTAGATGCAATCCTGTGCAAGCTGCTCCAGGCAAACCTGCTTTAACAGGAGGGTTGGACTAGATGATCTCCAGAGATCTCTTCAACCCCAACCATTAATGAATCTGTGATATAGCGATATAGCAATTTGTGTAACAATTAATTCAGTGAATAACTTTTATATATCTAAAATAAATTACTAAGTACTTCAGCTCTTCCATGCCCAGAATATAGATGTTATATTTACTTCCATGTAAAAAGTTCACGTTGGACTTCCCAGTATGGAAGTTAAAAGGCAATTGCAGAGTAGCACTGAGTGCATGTTTGTATAATTACTCGAAAACAAGGACCGGTACAGAACACATTTATTTTCAACTTTATACCATCTTCATTTTCAGTGCTATTTGAGGAGGACAAGTAGAACAAATAAACGTTTTGATAGCCACTTCCAGATCACAAGAAGTGCCCAATATTATTATTGCAACAGGTCTTACAGATGCTTAACAGCACATAGCAGATATTAATATCTTCTTTCATTTCATTGTTTCATTTACTGAACAAGAGGTTTATGAGAATTTGATATTGCTGTCATTGACCTTTCTTTCTGAGAGCGTTTACTATCATGTTCACCATCATTCCTTTCAATGGCATCTATGTTTAAGGGAAAATAAATCTTTTATTTATGCTCTTTATATATTAATCTTTTTTTCCCTGTTATATTTTGACTTAATAAAAGGCTTTTTAAAATGATCAGTAAACCATGCCTGTGAAATGTACCATCTGGAAGCAGAAACAGACCTGGAATGCAGATGGATCTTAAAAAAGGGGGGTAAAAAGAAGTATTTTACAAAACAAAGCAGTCAAACAAAAAGAGATTTTTTTTTATTATTTTTTTTTCCATTTTTTCCTTCTACCACATCAAATATGGAAACAGCAGTCCTGGGCAGGGGTAGCTGATTTACATTAAATGACAGAGAGGATGGAGAACTAGAGAGGACACTACATTAGAGAAAGACAAATAGCCACCTCCCTGTGACAGGAAAGGAATTTTCAGATTATTTGCCTGTGTTTTGTTCTAAATTTGTTGTGGAGTTTGTGTCAGCAAAATTTGCCCACTAAGATACTTCTTTAAGACGGCATTGCCTGGGGACTTGAATCACATCAAAAAGCAATAAGATGTTTTTCAGCAATGGCTTACAGGCTAAAATAAGAGTGGTTTTGAGGATGAAATTACACTTCAGGTTTAAGATGATCCTATCACTGAGATGGGAAACTCCTTTTCCTCCCCCTGCCTTCTAAACTGCCCCCTAATCTCAGATGCAGTCTTGCGTCCGCTTGCCACAAGGCTGGGTGCCAGAGATCTCATTTGACTCAGCAAAGGGTCCAGTAAGCATCAGAATAAGCAGAAGAAGGAGAAAAAAGTCATTCAGAAGCAGGACGGGGGGTCATTCCTCCCCCCATTTCATTCTGGAGTGAATTCTTGGACTGACACAGCTTTTCATACTGTGTAACTTATGGCTGGGCTTATAACATAGGAAATACTTAGCCCTGCTGTGACTCAAAGTTCATATGAAAACAAGCAAGTCCTCTGATTTAAAAAGAAATAAATCACTTCAATGCCAGGTTATGAACTGTGGCAGTGACAGGAATGTTCTCTCTTTTTTTCTGCATTTATGATGTTTCTTTTACATCACTATAAAAGAGATGCTTGGCTATCAACATGAGAGTATGTGGAAGGCAGCAAAAATAATCTTGGAACATGGAAGGATTATATGGAAAAAGATGGCCTCACATGAAAGTGGCTATTACATCCCAGATTTCCATCCAATTCTTCAGCATCTGAGACACCCCTTAAGAGGGTCCACACTTTATGCATTATCATAACCTTGTTCTATTACTGTTTGAGAGCTCTGAAAATGCTCTTCACCACTGTGTTCAGCAACTACTGCTATTGCTAAAAAGCACCCATCCCTGACAAGAAACACCAAGGCTGTTTTGTGCTATAAAATAGCACATCTGTTAAGTGGTTGGAAAGGAGAGTGAAGGTTTGCTGTCATAGACTATTTCCACACAATGCAGTTAGCCTAACAATGGCTGTAATTAAAAGTAACTGATTTATCCTGTTGAAAATTATTAAAAACTTCCATACTTGCTATTGGACTTATGAATGTTGTCATGCAAGGTCATGAGAAGAGTGCCTTTAAATTGCTCATGAGATTCCCTGTGTTTGGGCTATTCCCAGAAGCCATATGTCCCCTGTTTCAGAGGGGTCCTTCTCAGAAACATAATGTGAATAATTAGCTATTTGAGGGGTATCCTGATGAGTGTATCTTCCCATGCAGGAAGTATTTATCTAGGAAATGTATTTGTTTATTCTTCTGTGTGCTCATGCAATTCCTCTATAATAGAAAAGTGTCTACAATCCAAAGCTTTCCCAACTACATCAACAGCTAAAAAGTCAGAAAAATGTATGATGTGTAATCTGACAGTTTAGGCACTCTGAGTTGGGTCCCTCCACACAATACTATGAGGTCATAGAATCATACTAAAATTCAAGATACAAGGGACTTTGAGGGACCATTTAATATAATCTAATCTCTTTCTCAAAACAGGGATACCTTCAAAATTAAGTCCAACCTTTGAAGCCTTGTCTAGTTAAGTTTTAAGTATCGCCACAGATCGAGATTCCACAGCTTTTCTGGGCACTTCTGGTACTCTACAGTCCTTGAGGGATTTTTTTTTTTCTTGTTTCCTATCAGAATTTCCCTTGCTTCAGTTTTGTGTCCTTGGCTGCTTTATGGACTCCCCTGAGCATCTCTAAGAGGTTGAGTCCATCTTCCCTAGGTGGCAGAAGACTAATTTTCGTTTCTTTAGATCCCCATTTAGGTTTCTCTTCTGCAGGATGAACAAGCCCAGTTTCTTCAACTTTTACTCATATCATATGTCCTTCAGGCCTTTGACCCTCCTCTGGATTCTTTCCAGTTCACTGCTTCCCCTTGTACCAGTCTGCCTTGAAATCGGACATAGGTTAGATGTGGGCCCACTGGTACTGAGGAGGAAACAACAACTCCCCTCTACATGCTAGCTACTTATGCTAAGGCAGAACAGTAGATAGTTCAATGTGTATTGCACGTTTCTCTTTCAAACCATCTAAATTGGAGATTTCCTGTTTGTATCAGTTGAAGACTGACATTTCTGGCTGCTTTATACTGCCGTGAAGACTGCAGAGGTAGTGTGAATTGGTTTCATTTTATTTTCACATTAAGGGAAGCTGCATTCTCATGAAAACATGAGACTGACAGCTTGTGGGTTAGGGGAAGCATTACATATCTCAGATACAACTTTTTGAGCTGGAACCAAGAAACATCTGCTTCTGTAGGCCTTATAAAAGGGAAGAACAAATTTTACCTTGGAAGGAAAGTGAAGTTATACATGGTGTTATTCATCCACTGGGGATGCCATTTGATTCAAACCAATATTCTTCCCAAGGATGCTGGCCAGTCAAGCTGTTCCATGCTGGAGTGAGCCTCTGGATCTGGCACAAACTCCCTTATTGCTAGACCAAAAACCATAACATATCCCTAGATGTTAAAATTTCTCTTCACCTATTCTTTGGCCCATAAGTGAGGTTTCCTCACTGGGAATTGTATCAAAATGCCAGTCCTCACTCAAGAATGAACTCTCAAAGGAAAGAGTTATATGAGGCCTTGATCACCATGAAATAACAATTCCCCCAGCCCGATAGGTAACATCAGTACAGTTTATCTGTGTTAGATGTACACCTTCTTCATCAAGGATAGATGACTACCAAGTTTCCTCAGCAAATTGTTAATGTTCCAAGTACACTTTTTACTTGAGGCAAAACGCAAACTAAATTGCCACAAAGTCCTAGTACACCAGAAATATACAGTCAATTATCTGTCTGCTTAAATACTAGCAATCTCAAAGCAGTAAGTAAAAAGAAAATGCAGGCTTTTTGTGTATACTACCCAATTATAAAAGCAGTTAATGAACCTGAGGGATTAAACATAAGACATTTACAAATTACAGCAGTGTATGAGGAAGGTAGAAAAGCACCAAGTGCAATGCTTGCTACCATTTCTCTACTGAACCATTTCTAAGTTTAACTTGCCTGGATTTGAGTCAGTACTCAAAGCAAACATTAAAACACTTGACAGCTAAATTATCTAGTAAACCTACACAAACTCAGCCTTTTGCTCGCCTACAGGAGCTTATCATTAAGACAAACCTCATAACAGCTTCTTCCTGGAACAGTCCTAGGAGTCTTCATTTAGACGTCTGTTTCCTGGGAACCCTTAGCAATCTTGCATTAAAGATAATGGACAAAATTGAGAATGCTCTTTTAAAGAAGCGTGCAACTGTTTATCATTTTATTCTTTCCTGTGTGGCTTCAGATTAAAACACTGCCATCTTGATAATGAAACACAGTTTTATGAGATAAATTAATCTCAGCTGCACTGTCTGAAAGTACAGTCATTGTGGTTAAACCTGGTTTGCTTTGCACAGCCATAAAACCATTACAAAGCTGGTGTAAGGTATCATCCAAATGCAGTGCCAAAGGCACAGAGTATGAATTCCTGGGAACTCAGCAGTTTTTGTGGTATTGAGTACATTCTTTCACTGTGCTGCTGTGAAGAGCACCTCACCTGTGCCCATTTGCTCATAAGACTGTGCTCTGTGTCTTGGTTATCTCTTTAGCCCTTCATTTCAAATTAACACCCATAGGGCAATGAAGTTCCATGCAAGCTGTGATTTTCCTCATTTTCAGAAATGTTGGAAGTTTTTTCATGGTGACACCTGTTTGGCATGTATGAGTTTAGATATGGCCAGAGATACTGCGGTAGATGATATATTCTTGTTGTCTTTAGAATCATAGAATCACAGAATATACTGGTTTGGAAGGGATTTTAGATATCATCTAGAGCCCACCATGGGCAGGAACATCTTCCACTAGACCAGGTTTCTCAAAGCCCCATCCATCCTGTCCTTGAATACTACCAGGAAAAGGGCGTCCACAACTTCTCTGGGAAACCTGTTCCAGTGTCTCACCACCCTCATAGTGAAGAGGACGGTGAATTTTGAAACAAATTTAGAAAGGACTTGGCAAATTCACATATTGCTCATTAGAGGAAACATGAAAATGATTGGATACAAATTTCTGACTGTTGCTTTGCTACGGCTCAGCTTGTATGACTTGCACAGTTGTTTCTGATATTTGATAGAATGGTTGAATTCCAAGCATGAAGATGGCCCTTGTAGCACTTTTACTTCTGGTCCCAACCCAAAGATGTCTTCTGCCATTCAGCAGATTGTCAGCATCTGTGGGGGCGTACAGGGAGCAGTGGTGATCACACATACAGCAGTAATATGTGGCTGTGTCAGCAGTGCTCACACGCTGATGTTTTGTATACGTAATACCTGGTGGCATCCCAGTCTGCAGAGCATCCTAAAATCTGTAGCATTGCAGCAATAAGTTTGTTTGATCCAACTGCAAAGGACCATGAGACAGCTGGAAGTGCAATATTAGTCAATTAAGAATGGAAGTGATTCAGTATTATTTAAAGTTCAGTTTTCTTTCTAATGACTTGCTTTTTTAGCTATTTTTTAGATGATGTCTATTATTTCCTTTTATTTCAGAACAGATTTAGGCTTCAAAGACCTTAAAAAATCTCATCTGTATCCAAATGTACACTTTTTTTCTGTTTTCATCCAACTACAAGGAATGTAATTTCTTGTTTTCTTTAAACATTTATAAAATAAACCATGTGCATCTGCAAATTTAGCAGAACAGATTTTTTTGTTGTAATTATGGTATTTTTTTAGAAATGCTTTTTAAAAAGTTTTTTCTTGTTTTGAGAAAGTGTGCAGGTATTCAAAATAATAATTCAAATAGCTTTATTAATTTTCTCTTTCTTGCTCATGGATTCAAACTAATGCCTTTAAGCTTATTTAAACCTTGAAACAGGAGAAAGAAAATTTGTTCTTACTATTTCAGGAAGAATCTAGAAAAATCTTGGTACAAAAACTGAAACAAACTCTAAGAAAGTCTTAAAGTGTGGCACTATCAGAAGGTGGGAAAAGCAGCTTTCAAATGAAATGTGAACCTCAGCTCCATCTGTATTCTAAATTTGAAGTCCAACTTATTTCTTCATCAGGATTTGAAGATTAAAAAAAAAAAAAAAAAGGATGAAATGTTCATTACTCTTTTTTTTTTCATATTTGGATATTTGGAAAGCAGATCTCATTCTGTCAGAGCAGAGACTTTGTTGACCAGACTCAGCTGTGCTTCATGGCTCTCAGCCCTGTGCCTCCTTGGTGGAGATAGGAGAGGTCTGAGCCCCACAGCCACCAGACAGTCCCTGGGGCCATCTGTATGCTCTGCCCACCTGTGGGCAAGACCCAATTCCATGTCCCATATCAGCCCTTGGATACAGGCGGCACAAGGAGGGAGAGAAAGGCACTGCAAAAGCTGTGGGTTTCTGTGTGAGGTTTCCTCCTTCTTCAGTGTCACCGCATTCAGGGCTCTACTGACCAAGGTCAGTCCTGAAATCACAGGAGCAGCTGCTGAGGGTGCTACTCAAGTGGCAACAGCAGCATTTCACCCTCTCTTGGCAGCAGCCATCCATTGTAGTGAGGCATGCAACAAATACAGTCTTAGCACAGTGATTGATCACTTGAGTTACATTATTTTCTTTCTACCATATAACTTGAGATTTGTTTTTACTTTAATTTCTTACTTCTTTACCTTTTCCAGTCCTTCTCCAAATACTGCTCTGCACTCAGCAAGTATTTTCAGTCTTTTGATTACATGTAGCCCTCGCATATTTACAGATACTGTTAGAAGGACTTTTACCCTGTAAGCAGAATTTCAGTATTTCAATCAGTCATACACTGAGATTTCCCTTTCAGAAAACAGGAATTCTTTTCATTGTGGGAGAAGGCATCTTAAATACAAAAATAGCACCAGGCCCAGGATAGTGGTCATAAAGCTCTGAAGAATATGACATCAATTTTCTCAAGACAATTTAAACCAAATGCAACAAACATGCAACAAACAATATACCTTCCTAGAGAGCACATACACCAAACATTCATGGTGTAATTTTCTCACCACAAACAGCTTATTAAAAAGAAAAATAAAAAAAAAATCTATGTAATGTTTCCCAATTAAGAACAAACAGTTCATTTAAATAGGATTCATAGCTTTCATGCCAAGTTTGAGAACCTGGAAAATTAATTTCTGTGTGGGAGGAAGAAGTGTGCTTTTTTCCTTGATTAAACACAACTTTCCTCATTTTAAAAAGGGGCCTCCAAACCACTGTGGACCTTCTTCCTGTGGTCTCCCACACGACCTACTGTGGTGGCAGTGGGAGTATGTGCTGTGTGTTCCCTTTCCAGGTGTTACTGAGGCTGCGGAGCACCTGTACACAGAAAGCTTCTACAGGGAACTTCTCTTTGTCTAGTACACCCTGTTTCTGACACTGAAAGATTCAACCTCTTCATCTACTGTTGCGAACCCCAGTGGCACCAGCTGAGGTGGTGTACCAGGTGGTGCACCAGGACACAGCAAACACTGGTTGGGTTTAACTCCTGGGTGTGCAATTACATGTTAGTTTACTACAGGTGTCAGCACCCCTCACCATCTCCTGTGGTCCCAGCTTCAAGTCTCTTACAAGGGGTGGTCTAGAGCGCTTTCCCACCTGATTTCAGGAAGATTATTCTGCCCTTGTGGGGATGGGAGTGTAACATGAACTGTTGGGAACGGGCCTGAGGGTCTGGAGATATCCTGCACTCATACAGGTTAGTCTGTCCCCTCTGAGCAAGGAGAGGGAATGCCGGCCCAATCCCAGACAGATCCCATGGTATGACATCCAGGCGTGGAAAGCTGCTAATCCAGGTCAGAGGTTGCACCACACAGGATCTTGCTTTAACTGGCCAGAGAAGGTTTGGGCTATGACACAGCCACAAGCTATATAAAACACATTTTTCCTTTCCCTGTCACAGTGGTGAAAGCTAATTTTAAAAGTATGTGCTCGTTATGAGCCTGACAAATAGCACTTTGGGCGTGTTCCTAATACTTCAATAGTCTTGGGTGGGGTCTTGGACATTCTGGTTACCTTTTAATGCCAGTGGGGTCAGCTGCTTCTTCTCTGGTGGTGTGTGCACACATGGGAGAAAGAGACAACATTGGGAAGGTTTTGGCATCTATGTCTTCTCTGCTCTTCTGGAACTCAGTAATGCCTCAGCAGACTATTTAGCAAGCCACAGGCAACCACAGAGAGATGGCACTTATTATAATTAAAAGTAAACTAATGAGAGCATTAGGACAAAGAAGAAGTCGGAGTAAACCACCACAGGTAAACTGCAAAGCCACAGACTTGGCATGCAATGCTTGGCTCCCAGCTTACCTCTGCTCCTGCCATTCCCCCAACCCCAGAGGCTGATAGCAGAAGGAGACTGTGGGACACAGAGGCAGAGAAACATAGGAACAACAGGTATCTGTTGGAGAGAATGTAAATCCTCCCCAGTTTGTGGCTGCTAGGGGGTCACTGGGTTACTGGGGGGGAGGCAGTGTCTCCTTCAGCATCTGAATGTCCTACCTCCTTTCTGCCTGTCAAACACTAAATGCAATGTTAGCTCCCCTTCAGCTATCCATAAAGACCTAGCTCTGTTGCAAATATTTTTCTGTGATTAAAATGGGACTCCTGAAATATGTACAGGCCCCTTGCTTAAGAGTGTTTCAGGACCAAGCCCTAGTTTATTAGGCGAAAATTAGAATAACGTCATTGCTATTATCTCCCTGGGACACATGCTTGAACCCATTTATCTGCTCAGTTTCTTTCTGCTTTCCAACTAAAGACAGAAGGACATGCACATCCCCAGAGGGAGGGGGTGGAGGGAATGAAAGAGGTTATTGTCACAGAGGCAGTAACCTGCAAAATCTGCAAAGCTGTCTTCATCTTTTCCCTTTGCTGTCCCATGTTTCAACAACTTAGCTCAGCTGTTGGTGTTTTCCATTAGGCTTACTGTCAAAATAAAAATACAAAAGGAAGATAGTGGCTGAAAGAGAGAGAGAGAAAGGGAAGGGATCAACCATCTTTATTTTAGAATTTAATAAAGGATTATGTTAAATTTCCTTTTTTTTTTTTCTGCTTCCTAAGTTTGTTAACATTTACATTTAATCTCTTTCAATACTTGCCAGAATCTGTTTCAGCTTAAACTGTCTCTTTCCCTCATTCTGCCATTTTAACTAAAATGTGGCATGACCATTAGATGCAGCTCTTAGAAGTACAGGGTCAATTTTGCTTTCCCTCAGTAATGCTGTCAACAGCCAGCATTATGTGAGGCGGCAGAAGAGACCTTTTAGAACTGAAATGTACACCATTTTGAAACACTCCACTCATCTGGTCCTGTTGTTTTAGTTTAATGATCAAGGAATTATACAGTTCACAAAAGGAGGTTGTCTAATACTGACATTAATAGTGACATAGATGTACATTTAGAGGTCACTGGGGCATAGAAGTGGTCACAAAGGAACTGTGTCTGGGCATTTTTTCCTGCTCCTTCTTCAAGTCTTCTTTGGATCCTTAACAACCTGCTGGCACACACTGTGCACAACTCTTTTGTTATCACTGTAGTTGTGCCAGACCTCTTTTCAGACTACATTTGCCACACATGGTTTCCGTATCCAACCAGCCTTGCCCCACTTTGTTAACATAAGGCATGAGATCTCTTCTGGAGGGGAACCAGCTCCAGGCCGGTGAAGCCAAGCAATTCCCATTTGCACCAGTCTGACCAGCAAAATGGCCAGGAGGAGAGACCAGTTAGGGGCCCAGAGTTGTGATAAGGCTACAGGAGTGAATGAAGCCATATTGGCTGAGGAGCCTGTCTTCATCCCCAACATGGAGCACAGGTTTCTCCTGATGTCCAGGAGGGATGGGGATGTTCATGGTGCAATAAGTGCCTTGGTAAATGAGCTTCTGTAAAAACTGGTGGAAACATCATGCTGGAAATGTCCCGTATCCTGAGTCATGTTGTGACTAAGTCCTCAGAAAATTGTGCTAAAGCAGATTTTCTGTATTTTTTTCTCATCTTTACACATGCTCTGCAGTTTGGTTCAAACCTTTGTTTCCATGGTACAATTGCATATTCATTTGTCAGGATGTTAACTCTTCCACATTTTTTCGCCTGTGCTCTCTTCCTTCTTTTTTCCCCTCACTCTGCAGCACTGCACCAGTGGAGTTGTTCCTTATCTCCCGTTAAACCTCTGCATGCTCTCCTGATCATCTTATTTCTGCATGAGGGCACTGTAGGAGCTTTTCAGTGTCTGCTGCATCAGTCAAGCCCAACACGCCAGTGGTGTTGCACAGCTGTCATACTGTGGGCTCCTACAAGTGGGGACCTAGTACAACCAGCAGGATGGGTCTGATGTGGTTCTGCCCACCTCCCATCACACCTTGCTCTGACTCTGCTGATGGCACCTGCCCTCTGCAGCCTGAGGCCAGATGCATTTCTCTTTCCTGCAACTCTGGATGGCAATACCAGTGCACCCTCCTGATGCTGAGCTCTTTCAGATCCACATTATTAGAGACATAAATCCTGCTTGAGGAAAACTAGTATCTGAAGCCTGGTTAAAAGACAGGATGTCACAGCTATGTGAACACAGATGTATGAAAGAGAGACAGACAGATAGGCATCTTGTTTTGCACTAGGCATTTTCATGTGTCTCTAAAGAGATTAGTCATAAAACCTGTATCTATAGATAAAACTACACTGCTTTCTGTGGAGCCTGGATGTAATTTGGCTCCAAAGGAAGACAAATCACTTTTTCAACTGTTTGCATAATCCTTTTTTGCTTTGGGAGCTCAACTGAAAGTACTAAATCCCAGCCATTATTGGTTTGGATTTTAGTACCCAAACCTCACTTAATGAGGTATATTAAGCCTAGTTCTGTTTATCATATCTCCTGTTACAGAGGCATAATTAATGCTGAGTGGAAACCAGGTTTCTTGCCCTGCAAAAGATTTTCCATTGTCAAAAATGTCGAGAGAAATTCAATACCTTTCAGAGAAAGAGAGGTTCAGCTTCATTCCTTTTGTTAAAGTGGATCCACTTGGTGTAAGTAGTCACTTGTTAAGAAGAGTGAGGAAGGTGTTCACTAGATTTATAATATTCTCATGGGATAAGGAGGAGCCAAGTTGAGATCCCCGTCTCTGTTAATGCTGATTTTCTTGAAGGAAATGAAGTGCTCCATTGTGGAGGAGCCTGAGGGACTCTGTCTGCATGTAGGCAATAGACAGATAAGGTTCTTGTGGGAGTTACAAAGACTTGAATCCAAACTTTCCATACCTTCTAGCAATGCACTGTAAAGATTTCATTCATTCACTGAGGACTGAATGGTCTCTCAAATTTGACCAGCTGTTCCCTCTGGGGTTTAGAAATATTTCCTGCCAGAATTGGTACATGCATTTTCCCCTACTTTAGAAAATTCCAGTTTCATTTAATTGGTGTTTTCCAAGAAGAAACTTACTAGCCATATAGTTCCCTGTCACCTCTAGATTTACCTGAATCTCATTGATTTTACTGTTTATGAAAGTGAGACAGTACTTTCTTTCTCCCTCCTGCACTAAGGTTACTGTGACCTGTAAACATTTCTCTTGCTTTAGCCACAGATGACATAAAAAAAAACAGTCAGTCTGGCCTCCATGACAGCTTTTGCTAATATGCATGACCGAAAGAGTTGGGAACAACAGTTATGGTTCAAGCCACACTGAATTAAAGTAATTTAGCAATAAGGAATTGTTCAGCTCAGATAGGTGCAGGTCTCAGTGAAGCCAGTACCATTTTAGCTCACTGGAGGTCTGGTGCAAGTGGACTAATTAGACCATTCTCTTGGTTTCTTGGCATGTGATAGCACAGCCCAGGATGCAAGGAGCAGCTGATACAACCTCTGATGAATGACAAGTTCAACCATCAGAGAGGTAAGGTTGCTGCAGCACAATAGATTCTGTACTACCGGGCTATACAGGTGTGAAAGACAACTGAGGGAGCTGCTCTAAGCAGTGTGCTGTCTCCCTCCATATGATTACACACGACATGCATATATGCCTATACTTATCGTTCTTCAAGGGAAAAAAAGGAGCTGAGAATTTGCTGGTTTTTCCATTACATTTACTTTCAGGCTTTTGAGCCAAGCTGAGGAAGGAAGAAAGTGAGAGCACTCAGAGAGGAATCAGCCCACACCCTTCCTTCTCAGCAGCAAGAAAGGTATTTGGTTGTGTTGTCACACCATACACAATCAAGAGATCTTGGCAGATAATAAGAACACTATGCTATTAATTTGGGTGGGTTTGGGGTGCTAGGCATAGCAGAGGTAGCCTGTTCTGGAAGGGATCAGAGAAATGTGTCAGGCAGCAGCAGCAAAAGCCCAATTTCCCCCCGAGGCAACATGTCTGACATAATTGGCAGCTCATTTCTCCTGCCCTTGGATGTGAGCTGCTTCTGAATGCCTCCCTTGTGCTAGGGCTGGTACTGAGCTAAATGTGGGCCTGATGCCAATGATTACAATTCCCATTAGCTGGAATATACATTAACTTCAGAGGTTGTGGACCTCTCCAGCAAGGGAATTGCCTGCTGTATGCATCCATTATTTTTCTGGAAGAGAGGAAACTCTGTTTCATGCCTGTTATTCACTCACACAATCTGTTTGTTTTGGTTTATTTGGGTTTTTTTTTAGGAAGCTGGCACTGTTGAACATGGTTTTATAGAGATCCCATGACAGTTTTGTCACCACACTGTAGCATTTTATGTTGTTAAGCAACGTGGCACTGGGTGGCTGCAGTCTGCTGAGATGAGGACATGCCCCAGCAAAAGGCTGCTCCTGGAGCCCGGCAGGATGGCTGGAAGGCTTGAAACTACCTCTGCCCCACCACCGATGTACACACAAGGCAAGAGGATGCCTTGTGAGCCTCAGCAGAGAGAGGGGCATCACAGCTGGGAAGAAAGTCTTTTGAAAGCTGCAGTGATTTAAAGCAGTTGTGAGAGGTCTTTTAAACCCAAGGCATTACCTGTGCTTTAGACTCACCTTTGCTCCTTTATCCTTGATCAAATCTCCCATCCAGGACAGATTTTAGTTATAAGCCTGAGTTGTTAAATCAATGAGCTGTCTCTTCTCCTGAAGCCGAAGATAGAGTCTAGACCTTTAAGATGCCATTCACTTTATAGCTCTTTATCAAGAAAAATCCTGGTTCATAGGTCTGAAAAATGTGTTTTGAACAACCATCCAATGCTAAATGTGCTCAGGTTATTGATTGTTACTTTAGTCTGTGCAGCCTAGGAGATTTAATTGGTTCTGACCTCCTTTTCCTTTCCAGCCTGAATGTTATTTTCTATGCTGTCAGTTGAACTGTGTGTCTCAGCTCTTATCATTATGATTAAGTTGCTGTTTCACTAAATGGAGCCAAAAGAAGTCCTGGAGAAGTGCGTAGCTAATATCTGCTGTTGCTCTTGTGTGTCCTCCCCCCCTCCCCTACAACTGATACAGGTGTCTTGATTTTTAATTTGAAGGAGCTGTTTACTTTTTTCATATCCCAAGGCTGCTAAACAAAGTAATGTGCTGAATATCTCAGCTGGCTAATTCAGTCGTGAATGACTCAGGATATGACCTGTTTGAATAAAATACAGTAAAAATTCTTTTCTCTCTTCCTTCACCTTTGTGGCTCACTGCAATCACACAGGATGGTGGGTTGATTGGACACCTAAAGCACCCCAGGGTTTCACAGAGGTGAAGGCTCATTTGTACTTAGTATGGCACAGACAGTCTCTGGCCAAAAGATTTTAGAATCTAAAGAGAGAAACAGGTGAGGAACAAGCACAGCATTGCCCTTCCTTTTCTGCACACAGCAAAACAAGGCAGAAAAAAAGTCAATGTTTTACTCCAAGTTTTCCTTTTTCCTGAAGAAAATGTTTGCCTGCATCACACAAAGAAAGAAATGGAATGGTCCCTGAATTACTCTTGAAGACCTTTGCCACAAGGTTGTTCCTATATTTCAAGACTTTGCTGTTTCAGGAAATGATGAATTGGTTCTCTGGAGGTCTGACAGCCAAGTATACTGGTAGCATGGAAAAGTAACTCATATTTCTGAAGATCTGCACATTCTCAGTGGATCTGAAGTGTCAGGCACACATCAGACCTCCCATTTTTTTGAGGATATTTTGACTCCCTGCATCCTACCTCCCTGCAAACTGGTTTAAGTGAGTTATTTAGCCAACTAGGAATTTTGCAGGAAAAATGCAATGAGTTTGTGATTCCTCAGAGTTAAAAATCTTGATAGGGCAAGGAATGCTCATTTTTCCAGCAGGCAATGGTTAATATCTGAAGGTTCAGGCTTTGCTTTGCAGGCCACCTATTGCACTTCTGATTGCTTTGCTCACATGGCTGCCCAAGAAGAAAGGGAGAGCTGGATCATCCTTCTTCTTCTGTCTGAAGGGAATGGTTTGAGTTGTCCTCTCATAACCCTCCTGCGTTAAGTCACCCACACTCCCCTGAAGAGCCTCACCAGTGCTGAACTGGAGTGAACAAGTGGGAATGTCAGTGTGTTGACCAGCGGAAGCACTAGATGGAAGTTTTCAAAACAGGAATCTGACATCCACACTCCGCTTCCCATTGACTCAGGTTTTATCTCAGGTCTTTTACAAAAGAGCCCAGCTCTGTTCAGCGCCTGTGTCTGTACCTCACCTGCATCTGGTGCTCCTTCTTAACCCCGCCCCTCCCCTCCCATCTTCTTTTCATGATCCCCACTCATCATGATTTCACCCCACTCCCATTTGAGTCCTCACATAATGCCACTACATTACACCCCACCTCTAATACTATCACCACATAATCCATCTTTACTGTGTCACTAATATCTTAGTTTTATAATTATTGGCCAGAGTTTCTGCCTCTCTCTTTACCACAGAACAATTTCATCCACAATTTCAAGAAGCTGATGAATCTCAAGTTATACTGTAAACTAAAATGTAAAATCTGTAGAAAGATCTGGTCTTGCTATTCTCGATAATGACTTGTGGTAATGAGCTTATGTTTAGCATTTGGTGTTTCTCTCTGCTTCAGAGTTGGAATAAGTTATTCTTGCTTTTGTGTTGTCAAGGTCTGTTTTTGTTTTGTTTTGTACTTAACATTTCATAACATTTACTGAAGATACTTTTTTATCCTGCAGTTCTGAGGATTTTATCGTAAACTCCCTCTGTGAATGTTCAATGCTGTCATTACTGGCTTTGCAGCCTGAAATGCAGGAAATGCTCTGCATAGCTGACCTTCTTTTATGATATTAGCAGTGATTTGTGACAGATATTTCTTTTCCGCTGCATTTCAGACCTCATTTTACAGTAGCACTGCTAACAGCAATTTCTGTTGCTTAACTGCAAGTCATGGCCTTGGTGTTTACATTGGCTTTGTGCCACTGGAGCTTACATTGGCAGCCAACAGGTTGTAACAAAGCAGAACTGATGGAATCTTTGGAAAGTTAAATTATCCAAAAGGGTTATGCTGCATTACCCAACGGGGTCTACATGCTTATTATATTCTCTAAGGGAGGTGTAGCTGTACTGATTTACATCAGCAACTGCTCTAGCAGCCACAAGGAAAATTAACAGTCTGTGTTTTATAAGGTACAGTAAGAGAAAGAAATCAGTCTTCCATCAGTGACTCTCCTATGGTAACTCCTGCTGCCTACTGACTGCATCTCAATGCTCCTTCCTCTGCAGGTTGTTGTGAGCAGAGGCACCCTGACTGACCAAAAAAAGCCTTTGCAAATTGTCTTGAAAATCTGGGGGGAAAAAGTGGCATCCCTAATTCCTTTGTAGTCTAACACACGTTTGACCAAAGCGGCCTTACTAACACATCATTTTTATGAAGGCTTGGTGGAGGAAACATCCTGGCTCAGTGTTGCTGTGTTAAATTGTGAGCATGCTTAACTTCATTCTGAGCTGTATTCACAGCCTCTGTTTTGGTATCTGGGCTCTCTGTACGCTGCCTGGGGAGAAAGCCTGATTTCTGAGAATGATTCACATAATCCCAGCTGAAACAGAGAGACTATCGAAGTTAAGTTAGTTTTTCAAGAGAAAATACCAAGGAGAAAGTGGCATATTAAATTTTGTGTCTCTTTAAAGCTTAAACCTAATGGGAGTTAATTTGTCTCTGCTTAGGTTTTCATTGTAAACATGAGTCCTCCCCTGACTTTTTATATCTAAAACAAGAGAGGGATCTCTTCTTAGATAGTTGGCATACTCAACTAGGAATAAAGAACCTGGATTCAAATACTTCTTCTTCTTGAGGCAACTTGAACTTTCATCTTTTATGTGGTCTTGGTGATTAATGAAATATGAATATAATATATTCTGCTTCCAAATAAAGCAGATGGGTAGGTAGTAAAACCTGCATCTTACGTATGAGTGCTGTGATTGTGGCAAGACACCCTCATATTCCTTCTCTCTGCCACAATGAATATTTAATTACTTCCCACAGATAGTAACAGATTCAGCAACAGAGTTGAAAAGCTCCATCCCAGAAGATCCTGTAATTCATGTCTTAGACTACCTCTTATAGTGTGTATTCACATCTCCTTGGGCAGAGGTGTCTGAGCCAGGACACCTTATAAAGCAGATGACTTCTCAAAGAAACAAGTCACAGAATAAAATATGTACCCCATCTGCTTCCTAAATATGTGGAAAAAACCTGAAATGTGCGTGCAACATGGGTCTTGAGAAGCGGCCTCTGTAGTCATATGTTTTTGTAAGTATTAAGGCAAGTTTCAGTATTTTGTTTGAAATATGAAATAGGATGTGAGCAGCTCAATGTTTTCAATGTATATACAGTGATACAAGCATTTAAGGAGCCTCAGAGGGGAAGCTTAGGCACATAAGGAATCCAGATATCTGCAAAGCTGCATGTGCAGAATTTAAATTTCGGTTATTTAAATGTAAATCTGTAAAGTATCAGCTCAGCATCTGAGTGCTCTTGTGAATGTGAGCTCAGGTAGCAAGGTGAAGGCAGCAACGGAGATCTGGGGCACAAGGATGACTGAAAGATCCTCAAAGTTCCTTCCAAGTTCTAATTCCATTGCACGGGATGGCTATGTAAGGTTCATCCTGCCTGTGGCTGCTCTGAGGCTTGGTGAGGTTCTGGCTTCCAAATTGTTGATGCAGAAAGCTGCAATCTCAGTTGAGGGGCCATCAGAAGTCATTATGGACGATGCAGTTCAAATGTCAGTAGTCTGGTTTTGAAATAAGTTCTTTTCTTCTTCTAAGAGCTTGTGCACAGCTATTTTTTTCCTCTATGTGCTCCTAGTTATTAGAGTATTTCTTGGCTTCTTGTGGAAGCTACTTTCTCTTTTTGTTAGATGGCACCAGTGCTGTGGGAGCTCCGACAGTGTCAGGTCAGGCCTTTACATTTTGGGCAGAGGAATGGATCAGCTCTTGGTGTCTGCTCTCAGCTCTGCCATCAGTTCATTCAGTGAGTGAGTCCCTTTTTGTGTATGTATCCATTTATCCATCTCTGTGGTGGGAAGGAGATCAATGTCTGTGTCATGCATATTGTTCCGCTGTGCTGGCACGAACAGGCAGGTACTGCAATGCCTGTGGTGCAAGGCAGGGCTCTGGCTGCAGAGCAGAGTTTCTTGTTCAGAAGAACTCCCCACACACACTCTGTTTTCCAACTGAAACAGGGTAAGTTAAAAAGAAATAAAAAAAAAAAAAAAAAAAACACCACCAAAAAAACCCAACTATCTGTTTGAGAGAAGACTTGCAAGGGACTCTCACAGTGACTGAGGTGCAGACTGCAGTGCTTCCTTAGGTTTGGCAGAAGCTCATCAAAGCCAGAACTGAACTGACATCATGAGCTGGTATTCCTCAGTGAAACTGAGATTATTTTTCTCTAAAGTCCCACAGGCTTCTAATCTTGGATCACCCATTGCCTTGTTCCCCTTTCCATTCTCTTTTTAGATTATGTTATTTCACACAATAACTTACGATAAAAGAACACAAAGGGCATCTCACCTGATGCACTGGTCACTCCAGAGCATCCCCTGGAAATACAGGATTTCTATGCATCCAGCCTGCTGGAGTTGTCCTTTCACCAAGACAGCATCTGTGATGGGAAGGAAGACAGATTTGGAGTACCACTACCAGTCCTGCTCTCACCCTTCCTGGGCTGCAAAAACACAGCTGGCAGCTTTCCTTGTTTAGTCTTCGCACACTTCTTTCCACCCTGCCCTATTTCCAGGTTCCTTAAAAAGACTGACAGCATCAGGATTAGAATCAAATGGAAAAGCTGCTCCACTGGTATCTAGTCATTGAGCATTGCATAAATGTCCATTTTCACCTCAAACAGCCTGCCAGAGGCAGCAGTCGCACCTTTCCTGCGCCTGGAAGGTCTCACAGGTAGTGGGAGCAGTGGAAGACTTGCAGCTTCAACACCTAAATTTATGAGACTTGGTAAAACACAAACATTCACCTAAACATAACAGTGACAGTTAAGACTAGCACTACACTTATTTAAGACCTGAATACCGACCAGGTGGCAGACCAGCCCTCAGCCTCCTGGCTTCAGCAGCATGGTACCCTCTCTTGGATGCATCTTCAGGATAAGTTCTTCACTGTTAAACTCCTCTGCTTGATGCTTCCAAACCATGTAGGAATATTTAATATTTATAAATACTGAGGATTTTTACCCTGCTTCAGCACTCATTATAGTTGCAGTGATTCAAACCTCCAGCATAGACAGAAACTGCCTTGAGCTGAAACTGAACAACTATCTAATAAAATATAGTCATGAGATGAATAGAAGCTATACAGTTGAAGTGCCTTGAGCATGCTTGAAAGATTTATTTCCTGGCCTCCTCTGGAGGGCTTTTTATTAGGGAGGATTTGATTCTCTGTGTATATACATCCATATGAGAGAGAAAAAGATTGTACAGTTTTAAGGGGGGAGAGGGGTATTTACGCTTCCCGAGGACATTACAGAAAAAGCATTCTTTATTTTACATGGGCCTGTTATATTTACAGCTGCATTTCCTGTAAGAAAACAGATGCAAGTGCATCATTTACAGTCTTAAAGGCAAATGTGCTACACAGTTGTGGTATGTGCAGAGAGACAGACAAAGCTGAAATGCTTGAAAACTGCACTGTGAAATGGGACACTGCAGCACAGATGGGGAGAGTTTGTATTGAAAAGGCTGATAGAGAGGATTTTGCAGCCATACTGAGATTAAGGAGAAATAAATAATAATTTCCAAACATTATATATTATGTAACTCCAGGGCAACACCTCCAAGGTCTGAAAAAAAAGAGAGCTCAGTAATCATTTCATACTTTCATATCCCTTTGATTTGTATGCTTGTCTTATGACACATCTCTTCTGTCTCAACTGCAACTCCTCTGTTGCTCCTAGGATGCTTGCTCCAGAGGTTGGAGGTGGAGGGGAGATTAAGCAAAGCAATTCTGAGGATTTTGCTCCTCAACCTTTCTATGCTGGATATATGAAGCAGTGACAGTTAACAAGCAGAGGAAGTGTCCCACTTTGCCAGCCAGCAGACTTAGCCATTTTGTAGGGCTCTTCCTGCAAGATGGTTCTGATTCTGGCTTAGAGAGGCATAGAGCCCACCTGGACACCTTAATGCTCTCTTATCAGCAGTTACCTCCTTAAACATATGCAATGACATGATACAACACCTCAGAAGTTTCCATCCACCCTCCCCAAATACCACTGTAATGATGATCCTTTGTTACCCCCACTGGATTCAAAGTTTTTTTCATGATTTTCTTTTATTTCTCAAGCCTGCAATGTGCACCCCAAGTGCTGCTTCTCTCTTGTTTGCCTGACTTTGAAAAATCTAGTTCACAGACTCTGCCGGCATTAGGATCCTCATGTCAGGGTAGCTAGGCTGATGCAGTTAAGTTAATGAAGCCATCTATGCCCACGGCATTTGCTTGCTAGAGGGTTTTCACTAGGGTGGTTTACTAAATTAAAGTGTAACTTCCTCGAGCCCTCCCTACTGTGTGAAACCTTTCCAGGAGGAGTTATACTATGTGGTTTTTTTCTCAGTGCTTGACTGAGAAAAAAGTAGCTGACTGTCCCCTTGCTATGATGCAACTTACACCTTCTTGTTGTGAATCATCTTGATGCACATTATCCCAGAACTGGCCATGCTGATCTGCCTCCTTCAAGAGCAACTCACCCTGTCCCAAGTGATCTGAGCAAAATAGGAATAATCATCCACTTGTGGCATCTCTCTTTCTCTCTCCCCCTCTATAGAGGGAGACTCATTTACTCCAGCCCCATAATTTCCAGTCAGATACACACAAGTGAGCCCACACCTAGATTTAACCCTGCATTCAGACCCATCCTTAATATGCCATGGTAACAAGTATATATAAAGAGAGTTGGTCAGCCACCCTCTACTTGAATTGCACCTTTTGTTGTCTCCTTGGCATGCAAAATAATGTTCTACATTCATGTGCTGTTCATGTGGGAGTAACCTGAGGCAGTCTGAGCGTAGGAAAATCTGTACATGTAGGAAAAGAAGCGGAGTTGCCTTCAGCAAGACAACCTTATTTGACCCTCCTCCTTCCTTTACAGCTGGTGTCTCAGCTGGGACAGAGAAGAATGAGGGGACTGAGGCTAAGGCCAGGTGTTGGCATGATGCATACAGGAGCTGAATAGGTTTTCTCCATGCCTTCTTGCCAGTGCACATTAATCCTGAGCCACAGTGCCCTCTGTCTTTCCAGCTCTTGATCCTTTCCGTTAATCCTTCTATTTATACCTTCTGAGCTGGAGTCTCCTTTCTTATGTGCCAGTTTTACACCAGTGTAAATTCATGGCTGTCAGTGGATTTGTTCCTGACTTACTCTCACGTATAAAAGAAGAGAACTAGACTCATCACTTCTAGGTACCAAATGGAGCATCCTCTGTCCCTTGGTTCTGTAAATACTTCCCGTGTTCCTACTTTTCATCAGTTTGTTTCAACAAACAGCAACCTGTTGTTATTCTAGTGTTATTTTCCCACAGAGCACTCCCTGGTGCTGCTGCTGAAACTGTGACAGGTACAGTACATAACTGCAGCTTCTTCTACACTGAGTCAGTCTGGGATAAACTCTTCCAGTGTTGTCTTCCTCGGCACCAGCATCAGCAAAGAGATGTCTACCAGTAGCCTTTTTTCAGCATCACCCCTCCACATTCCGCCTGGCTATTGTAGGTTGTCCTTAGGATAGTTTAGTGTTCCTCTTAGTACCATTGAAGACAGCCAGTTAAGGATTTGGACCTTCCTGTTCTTTGTACTGGCCAACTGTAGGAAGAGGCCAGGACTTGTGTTGCAGAACTGAAGTCTAAGCGCAGCATGATATGTTCTTAATAAAGGAATGATTATATGAATCACAGTAGCAAAATGTTCTTGCAGAGCACATGCCCCACTCCCTGACTTAAGCATCCAAGGGTGGCTGTACATCATTCCAGAGGAAGGAATGACACACACCCCTTAGACAGGGGTTAGCATATAGCTAACATTACAGAGGAGTAGCTACAGAGCTAGGATTCAGCAGTGTCTTTTAATGAAGTTACTTGTGGCTGTTTATTGGACAAAAATAAATTCCAACTGGCCCATATAACAAATGAAACTCAACTACAAAAATGTAATGATATTTATTCACCCAGCTGCCAGCAAACTCACATGCACTATGAGTCATTCCAGATGTGGATAAAAACAAAGTCTGTCTGTGAAAGTAAGTTTCCTGATCCCGAGGAGACTTGGTTTGGGAAAGGAGCTGCACACTGACTTCAGCTGTACTCAGAAGAACAGACAGGTTCTTCTTCAAAGGGGGAGGGGGAGAGGAAAAGCCATTATTTATTCCTGAAAAGAAAGGACGTGGGAATTAAAAAGCTACTGTACAGCTAGACATACGTGTTTTAAAAAGAACGATGCTTTGGAAGACTTTGCTGCTGCTGCTGTTCTATTACAATGCTCATGCCACTGTGACCCACAGATGGAGCAGAGGTAAGATTTAAACATGAAAAACTATTTAAGAACAAAATTTGACTTTGTAGATTTGGTCTGAAATGGCGCTGCATTATACATGTGTATACATATATATATATACACATACATATATATAAAATTTGTCCCTCCCAACTCTGGAACTCTTTTTCTCCATTAAAGAGGTCAGTTAAAAATTATATACATAAATAGAAAAATACACATGAACAAGAGCAAAAAGGAAAAAAAAATATATTATAATAAAAATATATATATAAAATATCCCAAGAACCAAAATTACATTCTTGCACTTTTTCCTTTCTCTCTTTTCTCTCATTTTTCTCCTGCATTAACAAAAATTATAGGTTATGAAACCTTAAATAAAAACCTTCGTACTCACAAGTGGCATAATCTTCTGCTCTACCAGGCAGATACATGGTAACAATAAAGACAAGAATGTCTGGATTGTGTAAGGTGCCTGGGAACGCCTGCTACCTTACCCTGACAGACCAGCACAGACAGCGCAGGGAGAGCTACTGACGTGTTATCAGGCTTCAGCTGCCAATATGACAATATATATAATTGTGACATATTTGTATGCAGGTGTGTGACAGTAATATATGGAATGTCTTGGGACTATTGGATTGCATAGAAATTGGACTATTAGATTGCTTAAAAGCTAGTGATGATGTCCTTTCCCTTTTTTGGTTTTATTCTCTCCCCTGGTATTTGGCACAGGTTCAGTAGCTGCTGGAAGTGGAGAAAGGAAACACCTCCCAGAATATTTCTTTGGTTCTGATACTGAGATTCACAGATATTTAAAGGAACCGGAGTCTGCTAAAAAAAAAAAAAAAATTTAAAAAAAAAAAAATAGAGCATTCAGATGCTCCCCTCCCCGCTGAAATCTTCCATGTCTTTCTCATCAGAGCTGGTACCTTTCTAGTCTGCCGTTTGGGTTTAGTTTTGATTTTGTAGGAGAGGGAATGTCTGAGTGAATTAATGAAGAGCTACACAATTCTGCTCAGGCTGTATGAATGCTTTATTGTTCCTTACAGTTAGCAGGAGCTCCCTGACAGGGCACTGACCTGGGACTCACAATGGCAGGTTCTTTCCCCAACTTTTCCATCAGCATCTTGGATGATGGAATGACTCTGCATGAGCCATTATACCTGCATGCACCTTACTTTTCCCTTTCTGTATAATAGAGGAAATAACCCAAATTGTCATAAGATCCCTTAATTCTGTAGGTAGGGGTTTATCATACCAGGGATGACACATAAAAAGGTGAGGAAATCAGAACTAGATCTGTATATATTAAACTGCTCCCCAGCTCTACCTTTTGGAAGAATAAGGTCATCTTACCTAAGAAATGGGAAAAAAAAAGAAAAGGAAAAAAAAAAGGGAGTACATTTTCATGGAATAATCGCTATGCAATTTAAAGATGTCCTTCACTTTTGCTAATGTACTTACTTTAATTAGACAACAACATCACAACGCTAAACGGAACCCATGCAACTATTAAAGTCCAATTTTAATCATCAAGAATATTTAATGAAAAACATCAGAACTCTATTATGCCTTTTGGGAAAGCAGATTGTTTTCAAGCTGGAAGCTCTGGAGCTTGTTTTTGGAGACTTCAGAGGGAAGAGAAAATTCATTCTCTGTTGTGATAAGGAGTTCAGTTGTCACAAATGTGGTAGGCAAATATTTATTGAGGAGGAACCCAAATTTCTTTTCCACAGCTACTGGGACTATTCAGCTCTAAAAATGTATTAGAGGCATGACTCCTTCAGCAATAAGTACTTCAGAGAACTTCCACTCCCCTGAACTAGCTGTGTGTCAGCCCAGTCAATCCCAGCCTAATCTGCAGTATTTAGAGAGGGCCAAAGCATTGTTCTAATTTTTGAATTGCTTAGAAACTTAAAATAAAATTTGCATACTGAGATATTACTCATGCTTCCACACACTCAGACCTCTTCCCTCCCTCCACAAATGGCAACTGAGTCTTGTTTAGGTTAAACCTCAGTTATTTAAGTCTTATCCAACTCCTGATCTGAGTTTTGCAATGAAAAAGCAAACACAGATCAACATCTGATCTGACGGAAATTAATGACAGACCTGTGTATCATCTCCATGTTGACTAGTAGTCCAAACTGTTTACAAAACAATAAGCAAAGGGTCTTGCTGTAACTGCCAACAGTTGTTGTTTGCAATAGAAATGAACAGTCAACTCTGGATACAAAATGGTCTTTTATCATTTATTTCACTAGGAGGTGCAGGCAGAGCCTTGGATCCCCAACCCAGTTGTTTAAGGTTTGTCTCAAGAAAAAGTCAGGCACAAGAAAAGATGAACATACTTTTGCTGACTAGTGACTGGGAACTCCAGACTGCTACCTCCCTTTTCCCTTTGCTTAGAAGCATCAATGAATAGTTAAAAGAAAAAAAAAAAATCTGGCAGGAAAAAATCTGACAGGAAAACAGAGAGTGTTTTATTCTTTTCTTTTTGTTTTTCTTTTTTTTTTTTTTTTTATTCCCTCAGCTATTTGCTCTAAAAATGTCACACACCCCTCAGCCTGCTTAGACTGAGCTGTGGACATTGGTCCAGAAGTCACAGGCAAAGCTTGGTCTCTAGGATGGACATTTTCAGAACAAGATCCGGAGTGATGATGAAATAATTTTCTTGTCATCATCTCAAGTTTCCTTGAGTGTCTTGTAGGCTTAGCTGTATGGAATTACCCTCCTGTATTTTGTGAAGCACCTGTCTGGGGAGAAAAGATAATATTAGGTCAGTACTGAGTGTTATTCCCTATGCAATGGCAGAGGTGAGGTCCTATTAATTTCTTAAGGTTCCACATAAGAATTTCAGCTCTTAAGATATGTTTTTGCTGGAGAAACAGAGGAACAAATTGCAATTTTTGACAACAAAAATTAAAAAAAAACAAACAGGAAACAAACAAAAACTGCCACACAACCCCTCCCCAAAACACAAAAAAAAACCCAAAACTAAACAAAACAAAAAAACCCACATCCCATGCAGCTGTGGTAACCAGAGACAGTATCACTGCTTCCCACCCAGTTGCTTTCATCAAACTTCTTTGACAAGCCCCAGTCCATTGGAGAGCAGAACTCAGCTTTATGAGCATTCTAAGAATTGTCTGTTCCCTGAGGAGAAGCCCTGAGGCAATCCTTATTAGCACGTTTCATCTCCGCTGGCTGTAGTTTATTTGCTGTAAGGGCTTCCTGATTCTATTAAATGGCACACAAACAGTAGCATGCTTGCTATGTGGTTACTCAGGGAGCGAAGATGCAGATCTTTTATGGTTGTGGCTTTTAGCCAGTGGAGAAGCAGCTGCCAGAGTAAGTGCACCCTTCAGTGGAGGCTGGAAAAGGAGATGTCGACAGACACAAAAAAAGCAGGTAAAATGCATTTCACCCATCAGTGAGAAAAGGATCTATTAACACCACTGAGGTTTCATACTTTTGTGGAGTGTCTGTGCTGTTCCTTCCAGACCTTAAAAGCAGAATGACAGTCCCATCCAGATCTATGTGGTCCACACGCAGTATTTTCTACCCAGTCTTTGTGACTGGTGAAAGTCAAATGGCTGTTCCACTGCACCAGGGGTACAGTTTCTTCCCTCTTAAAGGCTTTCTGCAGAAGGAGTTACTTGGAAGAACAGAAGGCCCATGCTCTTTAATTACCCCACAACAGTGTAAACTTTTAGTATTTGCTCTAGGTTTGTGGTAACTTGAGAGTTTGATGGAGCAGCTGCTCCGTGAGCAACCCTTGCCCACTGTTTGTGCCTGTGGGCTTAGCTACCGCAGGCTGGCAGCTTTCCAGTGCCAGGAGAGGGAAGACTGTGTAGAAAAGAGAGACTGGCTGTTGCTAAAAAGTCAGACAGTACTTTTATAAGGAAGAAGTGTCTAGTATATTCTAATCTCTGTGATCCTTTGTTGGGTACCAAGTTGCTGGTGATCTTTGCTGTGTGTGCAAAGATCGAGTCCCTTGGAGTTTAGGGCATGCCCTGCATCCCCACAGCTTTTCATCTTATTTGCCTCTTTCCCACTACATCTCATATTGCATCCTTACAGCCTCAAGCAGCTTTTGGTATTTCACCACTGACAGTAACACTTGTTTGGCATTTTTGGCTTGGGCAGCACAAGCAAGGGGAATGTGACCTGAACACAGCATGTCACTGCACCATAAACGATCAAACGCACATACCACATATATGTGCCCAGCGGTCCCTAAGACCAGGTTGTGGTCTGGGCTTATTGAGGACATGAGAAGGTTTCCAAAGGTCTGCTCCAAACACAAAAAGAAACTGCACCAGTTGGACCAGTTACCAGAATTTTTTAAAATGCAACATCTATTCAACTTCCTTTAATTTCTATAAAGTCATTGTTATCCAATGCTTAAAATATGTAGTGCAAATGAAAGACGTGAGATGCTATGAAACACGGCCAATTCTCTCTAAGCCTGGCTGTGTAAAGAATGTTGCTTTTTATGGAGAAAATGCAATATTTCCCTTTTCTCTGGCTTTCGTATGATCACTTGGAAATTTGCCTCAACTGCCCCAACTTCCCTGCTTGTTGGGTACATTCCAATTGCCTCACTGAAGCTGCAAAAGGATTGATTAATCTGCTGCAGAGATTTTTCCCACCTACTCCAAGTCTGTTCCATAAATTTATCCAGTTCCTGGGAAAGCATGTTTGTAGGCTGTAGTCCCCTGATGCAAATTATTACTACAACAAGTATAGCAAGCATACCTGTAAAGGGAGGAAGGTACTTCCTGAAGGACTGCCTGAGATTGAAATTCAGAGGAATTAGCTTTGCATCTGAATGGCCTGAATGTCCTGAAGAAGACAAATTATATACCTGTGCTTTTACTTCCTAAATTCTTTCCAAAGAGCTGAGTAAGAGATAAGTATAATTTTAAGGCATAGACCTAAAATTAGATCCATAAAACCAAGACCTTCCTACACTGTAAGTAGTAGGAAGGAGGCATTAGAAGATTTTTTGCCTTTCGACAAATTAGAAGAAAGACAAAAATATGTTTTCAAGCGTATGTTCTGGAAAATATTTTAGAATTAATGAACTAAGGAGATAACTAAGATATCTGCATGGCACAATGGTGTGTGGATCAGAGATCACAGACCCAGGACTGAGACAAGCTGCCTGCCATGCACGTCACAGGACAGGGACTCTAGCTGGTGTCCCAATAGGATGATAGCTATGTGCATGGCATGTGCCCAAGGGAATGAGCTCTTCCTTTCAATGGGGATCACCTGGTTGTGCCCAGTGTCACAGTGATATGATCACACTGCTTCTGGCTCTGACATCTCTGCCCCATGCTTTGCTGTGCAGCAGAGACGGAGCCTTTCCATTCCTTGTAGCAAATTCCTCGGGCATCAGCTCTGGTGACAGTCTGAAACTAACAAACGAAGTGATATTGTAGGAAGAGCAAAGACTGAAGAAAGGCCTGAAAATGGATTAGTTACTAGTACCTAAAGCTGTTTGGTGTTGCAAAAGGTAGCTGGAATATAACAGTCTCTGAATGGATTTAACCTCTATAGGATAAATATCCAATAGGGTATAGCTGTGACTGTAATCAAAGTCCTTTCTAGCATTTCCTGATTCCTCAAATACTCATTTAGGGGCAGGACTAATTAATTTAATCTGCATGGAGGATGATCCCTGAAACAGAATTCACAGTGGATACCTGAAAGACATACAAAGGATGTTTAAAAAAAATAAACTTTTTAATCTCTTCTAGGGCAATGATGCTAAACTGTGATGAGATCAGAGGGAGGATAGATTATAGAAGTTTCCACATTTTAGTTTAGATCACAGATGGATATTGTACTCTATAAAAGCAGTCATGCTGTTAGGAAGGAAAGATCTAAGTGATTCTGAGGCTTTATTCACTGCAGGAAGTAGGAAAAAAAGGCTAAAGCTTGCAGCTTATATAGTCAAACTGGCAGAATCAGAAGTTAAAAAGAGAGAGGAACTAGACAATTTTGAGGAAATCTGGGCAAGCAACAAGAGGAAGACACATGAGGTAAAGCAGTTTTCTCTTTGATATGTGCTAGGCTAAATGAGAGCTATATGATGAAAGTGACACCAGTAGAATCTTAGTGATCCCAGTTCTATCCCAGTACTGAGGACTGGCAAGTCAGTAAGACATTTGCTGCCACTTTGGTAATTTTTTTTAAAGATTCCTGTATGCTGTAATGTCACATCTATTTACCTCAGTCCTAGGTATAGAACTCTCATGGAACCTGGATTGGTTTGCACAAAGGTCCTCGTGTCCCAGCTAAAGTCCTGCTCAGAAGCACCTCCTGCCATTCAAATCTCTCCTTACACTTTCACATGCGAATTGCTTCCTTCACCTTACCTTTACCAACTGCTTCACTGCTGTTAATGCACGCTGATCAGGCAAGGTTCTCTTCCAAAGGCAAAGCAGCTCTGTGATGAAATAGCTCAAGTACTCATAGACTGTGAGTCCCCTCCTCATTATCTTATACTTGACTGCTGGGCCCAGAGACCTCACTAGTAGCTGGCATTATGCAAATACACAGAATAAAAAATAATCTTTCCTTCTCCAAAGAACTTTCAGTGTAATTTCACTGTAATTAAAGAGAGGAAATGTCCCTTCGATGGCATGGAGTAATTAAATCACTTACCCCAGATCTCTTCAGCATGACTGTGTGCATGTAGTCCTCTGTATTGTTAATACTTGTGATTTTTTTTTCAATTCTGTTTCTGAAGCATAAAGTGCTTTTCTTGTTTTCTCGGTGTAGATCGTGCCAAATTCAGCAGGAGTGTAACGACTTCTCAGGCAGAAAGAAATCCTGTCAGAAGCACTGAATAGTACAATCTAATTGAAAGGAAAGTCAGCAGGTCTTAATGAACATCATCAGGCTGCAGTGGCTCTGATTACCCAAATAGTGACAGGCAAGATGTAAATTGCTGAGGTAAAGCCCTGAGTGGTGCAGCAATTAACTTTGCATGAAGTGCCTGTGCTCAGGTTCAAGGCAGGGCAGGACCCATAGGGCCAGCCTAGGGTGCTGGAGGCAAATACTGGCTCTGTCTGCACCCAAATTGAACTGGGGCTCTGTGAAACTCTCCCTTTGCACCCCAGTGGCTCTGCTGAAGGCAGTTCAGTCCATCCAAACTGAAGAGAAGCTAGCTGGGTTCAAGGACCTGGCTGCAGCAAAACAGGGAGCTGTGTGTCTTGGTTTGAAGTGGGCAAACCAGCCTGGTCCTTGCTTTAACTTTAAAAGCACTTGTGTGTAAACCAGAATTATAAAAATCAGCAGGAGCTTTTCTGTTCTCAGGAGTGAGGCCACAATCTCATTCATTATCTGGAATTTGGCTTCCTATAGTAACCCCTATTGTTACAATCTTCCAGCCCAAACAAGTTATTTGTTGGCTAAAGGTTTTTTTAGTGAAATGGCACTGGTACAGGTGAAGCTGTTGCAGGTCATCTATATAGATAGCTGATGCTGGGAAGTGGAGGGGAAAATGCACCAAAGCATCAATAAAAGGAAAAAAAAAAAGTAACTTAAGGATGAGCTGCAAATAACATTTGTTACTTAACACAAAGAGAAATCCCCAAGGAGATCATCTTGTGTGGGATTTTCTCTCCCACTGGAAGGAAAGAAAGCCAAGGAAGGGATTCTGCATGTCTCTGTTGTCCCTGTGTCGCTCATTACATCAAAATCCTGTTCAGTTTGGCTGTTGCTATGGCAGGTCTACGACATACCCCTGACAGGATACTTGCTCATTCAGAGACATTAAAGTAGCCTCTGCACCACAAGTTGTGGGGCCGTCTTTGTCTACTGAGTGACCAACACTCAGCCAACAACTCATTTTATCCTCCCTGAGATGCTCCAGGCTGTAGAAATAACCTGTCTCCCCTTGTCTCGGTATCACAGTGCTTGTTGGCAGCGCAAGCTCAGTGCTGGACTTGAGACTAAGAAGAATGTGAGAAGAGAAGCAGAGTTAAATAAGCTCCACTACTCCCAGTTTCCACAAACATTCCTTTCCTCTGGTGAAAGCATATGTGGGGCCTTTCCTGGCCCAGTTTGCTGGTTAGGTTTGGCAGTCTCCCAGTTCTCCTGAGATTGGCACGCATACCGCTCGTCCTCTGGAAATTCCTCCCAAGCCACAGGGAAACAGGTCACAAGCCAGGAGCTAGGCTCCAAACCACTGAGTCTCTCTTTGCTCAGGAGAAGCCAGGTGGGTAGCTGAAAAAAAATTGCTGAGAAAGGGGAAAAACTAGTTGTTCAAGGGTCAGAGGTTATTTGGGAAGAAATGGGACAGCAGAAGGGCAATGCAGCAATCTCATGTTGGAGATCCAACAGCACATGGTCTTCTGTGATGCCTGCAGACCCATCCACTCCCTAACATGGCATGAGGGAAGCAGAACACTTCAGTTAGGTTTTGCCTAGTTGTAAAGAAAGTGAACTCTGTTGGATTGGATGTGGATATCTGCTTCAAGCCAGAACATCAGGATTTAATCTCCATCTATTTGGCAGGTGGTGGCATGCCACAAAAGGAGTGGATGCTTCTAATCTCTCCTCTGTTTTGGGAAGAATGCAGACTTTCTAATCTGGCAGGGATAATTGGAGCTACAAAGAGGGAGACAGAGACAAAGGCAGAGATGGTGAGAAAAAAATAGAGAAAAAGCTGGAGGCAAAAATGGCGAATGGAAGAAAGTAGTACAAATGGCAGGAAAGAGGAAGAGAAAGAAAGTGTGGAGAGAGAGAAAATGTGATAAATGTGGATGGGAAATATTCAAGAACACATACTTTCTAGATTAGGGTAGCATTTGCTCCCTTGTCAGCATGGTATGCAACCCCATTTGAACCCACCCTTCAGCAGATGCCCATCTGCCACAGCTGGTCTTCATCTTACCCATGTGCCTCTCAGGCTCATGGAATGGTTGCTTTTCTTTGGAGCTGACACTGCTTTTTTCTCATGTAAGCAGGACTGCAGGACTTGAGTTTGCTTCTGGTCCCCACCAACGTCTCAGGCCAGCATGATAGAGAGACGCTAGTCTGGGCAATTCACTTCCAGTCACATTATAAAAGTTAAAATTACTGCTACTGAATCACCAGCATGTCAAGATTTCTTCATTTTTTTTTCCCCACCTCCCTTTGATCTTCTAAACTTTTTAGGTTTGTAAGTATGCAAAAAGACTCTTGCCGCTGCCCAAGAAACAGCCTGTTTTATTCCACAGAAGCTACAAGAAACTTGCTGTTTTAAAGAACTATGGAGCTACAGCATTTCCCATTAACATCAGTCATACAAAACTGTGCCACAGCTGCACAAATCCCTGTTACTCTGTATCAGTCCCTGGAGGAGTGGATCAAGTTCTGAAAGCCCTCAGTTTCATCCCTGGTTTTCATAATGCTCACAGCCATGACATTACATTTTTGTTTATGCCTGGCTCTGAAGAAACACAAAGTGTTTATTGAATTTATTTATTAAACACAGATTTTACGTCTGAGGGAACTGTTCATGTCTTAAGCCCCCTCTTAAAATAAATTACACTTAAGGCATACTTCATTTTTTATTTGCTGCAATTATTCATGGCTTGGCACTGAACAAACTCCATTTCCAGTTAAAAACTACTTGTGGACATCCTAATATAGTACAGCATGTGTTGAGTGAAACCATTCATTTGTCATAGTTGCATCAACTTCTGGTTCTCTGGATTGCCAAGTCAATTTGGCAGAAAGTTTTGGAAGGTAATCAGTCTATTGATAAAAATGTATACACTTGTTATAGTTCTAAACTCAGAATTCCTTCCAAGAGCTTTGGAGCCAACGCCTTAAAAACTGGTAGAACGGATTTAACAAAAGGTGTAA
>JAWWTY010000037.1:60647578-60765078 GCA_035222235.1 Margarornis squamiger
AAAAGAAAAGAAAAGAAAAGAAAAGAAAAGAAAAGAAAAGAAAAGAAAAGAAAAGAAAAGAAAAGAAAAGAGAAAAACCCCCAACCCCACCCCACCCCCCCAAAACAAAACAGGAAAAAAATTACAATGAGTATCAGAGCATTTTATTCCAGGTGCTTTTGACAGAAATAAAGTCTTCTTTACCTCACACAGAGGAATTAAATCAAAGAATGAACTCCCAGCTGGTTTCAGTCAACAGCATGCTAGAAGATTTCACTGGAAATCAAGCCTTCCTCCCTTTCTCCAAATTTATTCTTCCTAAATTTAGAGCATGAGGTCATTAATATTTTTTCCTTAAACATTTACTTAGACTATTTTCTCGTAAGCCAAATTCTGTTTCACAAGTTCAGCCCAAACAGCTCCAGAAGAAGAGAATGTATTTTAAGGAAGAACAGCACTGAATCAAATACATGGGACAAATTGGCAGGGTGCTCTTGGGCTGGGAGCCACTGAGAGATGGCACCTGTAGGGGCAGGAACTGCAGCAGTGAAAAAGTTTGAATTTTAAATTTCCATCAATTTCAGGAGAAGCTGTCAGCATTTTGTGCCCTTCTGGTCCCACTTCTCAGAAAACAGGATGTGTGGGTTATTTTGTTGGTTTCTGTAACCCTGAATTTAACTTTCTTCTCTTCCCTGTGGTCCCAAGTGTGCCTTTCACAGCACAGGGCTCTCTGTGACCTGGCTGCCTGCAGAGCAGCATCACAGGGCTGGTGGTGCCAGCTCAGGTCGTCTGAGGACCTCATCCACAGAATCCAGCAGCCTTTAGCAATTTGTGATATTCAAAGTTTTGGCAAGGCTTTCTGCATTTAATGGTGAATCCAGTTGTACATCAATCTCAGCTTTATTTCAGCAGACTGTGAAACCTGAAAGATCTAGGAATAGTCGGGTTTTAGGAGAGTATGAAATATAACAATGAACAGTGGAAAAATGTCAGCTCTGTAAAATGGAAATCCCATATGTGTGTTTGTGAAGTGGGGAAGGCAGCTACAAATATAATCCATTTTACATTCATCCTTCATATTTCCTTGCTTATGTTTATGGCAATATCACAAAGACTGTATTGGCCCACCATTGCATCTGCACACATTGAAATCCACTGATTATATTTTGTGGATGATTATATTTGAGTTCTATTAATATTTTAACATTATTTTCATACAGATGCAGGAATTATGGGGCCCAGACATTCATGCAAGTATGTAGTTGACACAATACATGCCTTCTCATGCTGATCTTCACTCTCTTCTCCAGGAGAAACATGTGGTTCCCCTGACTCTCACCCAGGGTACAGCCCAGCTTTCCACCCTTAATGCTCTGCTTGGGTGGCAAAGCAACTGTACCAGTCCACTTCAGAGACCAACCTGAATCCATCTTCAGCTCTGAGTCACTTTCTCAGACTTCTTGTCTTTATCATGACTACTAGAAATCATGCAATGTTTTGAAAAGGCATTGCCTCCAAAAGTAAAATATTTCCTCACAAAAAGGACTGAGTATCCCCATACTTTTTGTTTACTGGGTCAGGTTGATTTATGCTGCTTCTCATCTAGCCCATATTCATGTTATTATGAAAACCAGCAGCAGGTGCACTGACATTTGGAGCTCAATGAACAGCTGGAAAGGCAGCTGGGGTTTCCCTGCTTTTGATGAACAAGTGAAATCCCAGAGCAGAGGAAGAAGAAAACTGGGATTTATGTATTTACTTCCTAACAATTTATTTCAACTTGGATGGGGATTTGAAGGAAAATGAAAGACATTTCTAGCTGTTTTTAACTGAAGGGAGAAGAATGGTCAATATAATGTTTATTTCTCCTCACTTTTGAGCTGTGATATTCATACTTAATGAGTATGAGGAATAGCTTGTTGTTTCATGTATGTGCTACTCTATGTGAGTGAGCAGTTCATATATGAATAAAATAATAATGGTCATCTATCAGTTCAATAGCTGCTCCTAGATCCACTGTCAGACACTTGAATTTACTTGCTAATTGAAACCATTCACATATGGCTTAAGGAAATGGGTCCCCATAATTTCTGACCTGTCATGTGACAATTAAATTAATTTCCTACTGTTCCCTGATGGGTCTGTTCAACCTGGGCCTTTGATTCCTTTCTCACCATCCAGTTTGGGAATAAATTTTACATATTGTTTGTGCCAGTTGAATTTGCTCTGTTAAAAGTTAATCGGGGTGTAAGCATAGAAGAGAAGGAAGTGTTTGGCAGCAAGTGGTCTTGCAGCTGACCCTCACCTCTAGCAGGAGCAATGACTACGCTAGCTGAGGTGGCCATCCTCAGAAAGGAGCTTTTTGAGCCTGGTGTGTAGGCACGATGAAGGTCTTCTGCTTTTCCTAACCAGTACTGGTATTCATTCTTATGTCATCTGAGAACTGGAGTCACCACCAAATATGCTAAGAACAGTCAGACCACACTTGCACTGTTAGTTTCTCACATGTAGAAGTGCTGCTGGCATAGCAGATGTGCTGTGAAGTGAGGTCGCTAAAATCTAACACTCTTTTTTTGGTTTGCTTTTTCCCTGCATTAATGACTAGACAGATTCCTGGCTTAGCTCCCTGTGTGGCCACACAAAGCGGTGTCATCACAAAGGGAAGGAGGGAAAACCTTACTACAGGCAGGCGTGCTGGACTGCCCCTTGCAGCTACAGCTGTGATTAGGTCAGAGTTAGCAAAACCCTCGCTACACACCCACCTTTGCCTGCCACGAAACCCAGCCATTCTGAACTACTGGACACCTCTTTTCTGTACTCAGTGACTCAGCTCTGAGGAAATATGTACCTTGGAGGTGGTGCAAGGCTCAAGCCTGCCCCTTTGGGATCTGTGTTGTTGATATAAAAAGGGCAGAATTCTGGAGAAAGTGATTGGAAGGGCTTTCCTTTCAGAGCAATAGCATTGATGGAGAAACCTCTTGGAGCTGCTGTAGATCTGTCTTTTCCCATGAATGAGTTCTGATTTTCATTGTTCTTGCTCCATTGTTCAACAGTAGAGCCATCTGCCTCACTCTGCTCCTAAGGTCCTTTCCCACAGCTCAGCACCCAAACGCAAACGCACCGCTGTATTTCTTCCTTCCCTCACTCACCCCCTTCTCTGCTGCTTTCTGAGACAAATGGAAGTATATTGCATCATCATTATACCCCTTCACTCGTTCATTTCTACAAAAAAGTTTCAAATGTGTCTAAATAAGACTACTTTGTGTCTTTCTTTTGTATAAGGGTTGTTGTGAGCAACACAGACAGGGAAGGAGAGGTGGCTCTGCAATGAAGACAGGGATATAAAGCCCTGGTCCATTTCCCAACTCTGCCTGAAATTTTCTGTGTTACCAAAATTATTTATTGCCTGTGTGTTAATTCTGTGGAACAGAGTTGACATTTGCTTTCTTTATTGCTGCCTTTCACTCATACAGTTTTCATCATAGTCTATCCCCAGTTTGTGGTAATGTGACAGCAAACTGAAGGATAACAATATATTTCACTTACTTCTTCTTTCCTTCAGTTTCTCTATGTGCCTTTTTTCTTTCCACACCTTCTGTAGCAACTTTACTGCTGCATGTTAAAGGTCTCTCCTGGCTGACTGAAACTTTTTTTATAAGCATAAATAATTTTAGGTGGGGAGCCCTCCTTATGACCAAGGGAAGAATAAATAACACAGTATACATTGCTCCAGGCTGGGAACAGGTGAAAATGCTGCATAATGGAAATTCCTTATGAGGGAATAAATTCTTAAACCATTTTAGTTTGTTGATGCTAGTGATATCTTTGAAAGCATTTTACTTAAATCATAAATGAAAATATTCTCTGCCTCTCATAAACACAGGCTCAGATACACCACTTTCTTCTCCAGCAATATCCATTTCTGTAAACATAAGGGGTTTTTGGTCTTTCTAATACACCTTTACATTTCTTATGTGTGCCAAGTAGCTAAAAATCTTATTACCACTCTAGTTTTTTTATATGGAAACTCTGTTAAACATTAACCTAATCTTGCAGATCTCGGAACATTTATGAAGTCAGAAGTGTATGCTGGAGAGGGCTGTGTTTTATGCAGCTGAGACACCATTTAGAATCTGTGTATTTCTTAAAAAGGACATAAATTAATAAAATCTAACTTACCTTGAAAAGATTGATCATATATTGCACTATGGAATGTAATACAATCTACTATTAATTCTAAGTGTTTAAAACTGTTTTTTTCCTAAGAACAGTATTGCCTGTTGCCAGCTTTTATAGGGAGATCTACTTCCTAAATCCTTACTGACAAAACTTAGATTTTCAAGAGAGACCTTTACTTTTCTTTTAACCATTTTTTAATAACTAAAGAAGATGCTAATGTCTATTCTCACTTTTAACCAACAGTCAAGAAAAAAGAGAGGCCATTTTCACTATTACGTTTATTCTTAGAGCTAAGACAGCAAGGATATGAAACTGACAGTAAAAAGAGGCAAATTCTCTTTTAAATGTACTAGTTCATGTTGGTTTGTAATTAAAACGTTTTCTCCATCTCTCTGCAGTTTTCTCTAAGGGGCATTGGGATTTAATCTCCAAACACTGGAGATTTAAATGTATTAAAGCTGGAATGCACAAGTCTTTGCATTGCACTTGTTGTCATGAGAGTGACTTATGTGAATAACTGCAATTCCAGATAGATGCTGGGCTATTGCATTATTTTGCAGTACTTTTCCTTGTTTTTCTAGGTTTTTGTGTGTGTTTCTCTATTTATTCCTCTTCCTCTGGCTTCCCATCCTTCAGTTTCTCCTGTGCTAGGGCAGTATTCAATCATTTCTAATGTAGTGGTTTTGATACAGAAAAGCAAAAACTTGTTCTGCCCTGGCAACAGTTGTAGGCCAGGACAATACAAACACATTGCAGATGGTGAAGATGCACCCTTCTGGGAATGAGGCAAGTACCATCTGACATGTTTGCATGTTTGCATGTGAGCCCTGAGAAGCAAGGTTATCAAAGAGGAACATGGAACAAGAGATTTTTTTTCAAGAATTTGCACACTTTGACAGTCGTCCTTTTCTCTTCTGTGGTGCATGATCAAGGAGAGTTCAAAACAATGCTTCCCTTACACTGTCACAGAATCATAGAATCACAGAATGGGTCAGGCTGGAAGGGACCACGGTGGTCCCTTCTGGTCCAATCTCTCTGCTCAAGCAGGGTCATCTGAGAACACATTTCACAGAGTTGCATCCAGATGCTTATTAAATATCTCCAGTGAGGGAGATGCCACACCCTCTCTCAGCAATCTGTTCAGTGCATAGTCACCCACACGGCAAAGAATCCTCTTGTGAGCATTTCAGACATTTGTCCTAAGATCCAAACCAACAGTGACTTCTAGGAACCGCTCAGCAGTCCCTGCAGCAAAATGGCTTCAGGCAGCCTAGGTCACTCATAACTTTTGCATGACATTAATTATAATGACTGCTGTGTCTCCCTATATAATCACTTTGTGGACAGTGCTGAGTTTGTTTTCTTTGGCAAAAACTTGAATTCACCTTGCAGAATCATCTTCATCTTTCAAAAAAGTCAGTGCTAATGAGAAAATCTGTTTCCAGGTTGCCAACAAATGTCTTCTCTTGACAGGAACCTCTGAGTGTGCTGAGATCAGTTTAGTGCAAATTCCAGACAGATTAGGGAAAAATGTCGTGACACAAGGAAAATTTTCCTCTCATTAGTAGAAGCAAGATATGCTCCAGGCTGACTAGCATCAGTTTTAAAAAGGTTGTGCATCTGGCCCAGGAGATGGCTTTTTTGATTCTTGCAGAAGCTGGCACAAAAAAAGGAAAAAAAAATAAAAAAATAATGGCTGAGCACGGCCATGGATGTTTTATATTTCCTTTTCTAGACAGGTCATGTTAATGCTAGGGAAAGAAATCACACTACTGGAATATAATGCAAATGCTTTGTTTTTCTGGGCTTGTTATATGACAGAGCAAAACAACAATAGACAATGAATTTATACAGAAATATTTTTCATATTTTGCCATGGCTTCATGAAAAATAACCTATGAAATTTATGTTTTCCTTTCACTTAGGGGGAGTATGCATGTTTGTTTCCATGTATAAAAGCACTCACATCTCTGAAAGTAAACAATTTTATTCCTTGTTTTACCAGTAAGATAAAGCCAAATAGGGAGAAATTACTGTAATTATAATTTGTGATGCACTAATTTCTTTCTAGTGAGGTCAAGGAGTCCTGTCCTCAAAAGGTTTGAGCAGTAAAGGGAAACTTTTGCCGTGATGGACCAAGCTGGATGTACTGCTAAGCTTGTAGCAGCTTCTCACTTCTACGACAGTTGTGGTGGCCTACAACGATATAGTTTTGCAGATCCCTCTTAATTCCTGTAACAACTGCTGGAGAAGATATAAAGGAGTTTCAGAGGGTTTTTTTCGGTCCATCACCTAACAGGAACTGCTGCTGCTTGTGCAGCCACTCCCTCCTTGCATTCCCAGAAAGAAGGAGCTGGTCCCAGAAAGCCAGTGGTGCCTAAAGAAATGATTTTCATGAGTTTCTTCAGTCAAGCCTTAGTAATCTAAGACATGACCTGCAATTTCAGCCTGCTGACTGAATTTGGCTTATAGAACAACTACAGCTGGACCACTGCCCTTCCCTATACCAACAAATGACTTGTTTGCTTTGCTTGCAGAGAATCAGAAGTTTTGGTCCACAAGTCCTTTTTGTTCTTCTGTTCGTTCTGTCTGTCATGAAAGGGGTACCTCTGAAGCAATGAGATAGCCATTTTCCATGCCCCTAATGATAATCAAAGTAATTTCTACTGAGTCATATCCCCAGTTAAACTGCATTCGGGTCCCAAAGCCCCAGGGAGCTGTATGTGCTTTGTAGCAATGGTCTGCATAGAGCCTGATTCATGCTTCGTACCTTTCCAAAGGCTTCATGCTTTTTCATAGGGGAAGAAAAGGGCATTGATGATGCACAAATAACTGAGCACTCCTGCAGCTACATTCTGTACTTTTTGAGCAAACATATCACAGGCAGCAACTGGGAAATCAAGAGCAGATGCATGAACTGGGAAGCAAAACTAAACATCTGTGCCCTCATCAATGAAACTGCATGGAAAACCTGGGAGAAGATCACAAGTATTTACCACACAGCTAATGATGTCCAGAAAATTCTGGCAGAATTCTTAAGAAAGATGAAAGCATCTTAAAATAAAGCTATTTTCAGCCTCAAAGGTGATGTTATATTTAAACCATACAGGTGCAATAGCTAAATAGTTAGGAGCAAGTCAACGAGTTGGGAAACATGGCTGGAGCTCTTGTTTAAAAACATTCGTAGTCTTGAAGGAAATTGGAATTGAGTCAACAGAGCCATAGGAGACTGAATGGGCTCTTGCAGTAAGCAGTACAGAAAATAGGAACTTCTGAGCCACATTTTGATGGGCACTTTCAACCACTTGGGACTAGACTTGTGGACAGCCCACCATCTTCACGCAGAGGCAGCGGTGCACTCCAGGGCACAGGATGAGGCCCTTCAGAGTCAGGCAGGTAGGCTTGGGGTGGGTGGTTGCCCTCAGGCACACTGTTCTCTCTCGTTCACCTCCAACCTCCAACCCTGAGGCCTCAGTGGGCAACAAGGGGGGTCAGATCAAGGAGAATTCTCAAGACTCCTCTGAAGAAGAGGTTTGGAAGAAGATGAGCCTGGCAGTACACAGATATATAATGGAAAATGTTTTCAGTAAGGATAATCAAAACCTTATTTTTCTGCCTCATGTCTGAGAATCATAAGCTTTTTGGTATGTGACTGATCAATCCTTAGGACAGAAGCATCCACGTCTTCATTGGAGATGTCTTGACACATTTGTAAGAGAAGTAAAAACAATAAATCAATAGGAGACTCTCCACTGACTTCAGAGATCACTGGGTTGAGCTTTCTTTATCAATACTAATTAAGGATCTCTGCTGCTTAGATGTTCACGGCTACTGTCATTGAAACAAATTGGCTGCAACATCAATATAAAATGGTACACATTGCTCTGCATCTTCCTATGAAATAATTGTTTGATAGCTTTACAGGGAACTCGCTTGGGGAAGAAAATAGTAAAGATTTGGTAAATACAGTAATACTGCTCTGCTTTTCTTTGATGACACCCAGACAGCTCATGTCAGAGATGGAAATAAATTAAAGAAAAAGTAATCAGAAATGTTTCAAGTGGAATTGCAGTCACTATGCAGAGACTGGCTGCAAATCTCAGCTTTTGTGCTTAACTTACACATATGTTAAGTCAGGATCATGAAAATCAGGGAGTGCTTGCTCTAAACGCTCATATAGTTTTGAGGGAGTTCATAAATTCATGAAGAGAACTATGGAGGGGGTGATGGTGGAAGGTCTTGGCTACTGTGCAGGAAGAGAAATGGAAGGACTGGAATAAAATGCAGATCAGGAAAATCAGATTACCATGACAAATACAAATGAGCTCTGGAAGACTTTCTGAGTAAAGTCTCTAAGAACTGTAACAAAGTTTAATATGTTTTGGGAACAAGATAATGAGACAAGGGAGTCAGTGCTAGCCTGGTCCCTACAGAGGATGGCATGTTTCTGATACGCATACAAAGTCCCTTCTCACAACATGGCAGCTCAAGCTCTTGTCCCTTTGAATCTCCCAACCTAATCAATGTTAAACCGGGAACAGTGGGTAGGAAAACCCTGCTGCTTTCTAAGGCATTACCTGTGATTCAGAGGGTGGGTCAGTACTAAATCAATAACACGACATTCATTTCTGTGGGAGTCCTTCACTGAGGCTTTTCTGGGTGAGCAGTGATGGACTGAATCTGGTGACTACCACCTCAGCTCCATGATGGGAATCTGTGCTTGAATTGAAATATAAAAGCAGTCAGTGCAATGACAATAAGCACAATAACACTGAAGGAAGATGCCACAGACACTTTTTCCATGGCTCAGGGGATATTTGAGATGTAAACCACCTGAATATGTAGAGGTACTCTGTACTCTGAGCCTGTTCTCACTGAAAGGGCATCTAAAAGGGATAAAAATGAATAGTCATCATTATGGACTGGATTTCTGCCAGCTGCTTAGTAATTAGAGTTTTAATTGCCCAGTAGTAAAAGTTTTAATTACTCAGCAATTAGTGCTTGAAGTTTCAAGTGCTTCACATGCACTCAATTGCATTCATGAATTGTCAAGAGCAAAAGATGGAGCAGCTCCAGTGTGTCTCAGCAAAGCTCTGAGCAAGAGGGGTAAACATCAGAGATGGAGCAGCAGCAGCAAATGGGCATGGCCCCCGTTGCCAGTGGTCAGTGAGGCAAACACTCTCACAGAGCAGAACCTGCAGGCAGCTTGTGACCTTTCCCAAGCTCACCACCCCTTTGGCTGGGCCAGACAAGATGCTGGAGTAGTAAAGGCATCATGCTGGGTGGGGAAAGGCTACTGCAGAGACCAAGTCCTTTAAAACATCTATCTTCTTTTCCTTGGTGCATTCATTCCTTCAGGCTTTTAGTCACATACCTGGCAAGTACGATTCAGTTGTTGTAAAGAAGTTTAAAGCTAAACTCACATGGACTGAATAGGAAACAGCTAGCTCTGTGGGTATCCTATCAAAATGCCTAAACCCCATCCCTGCAGGATGCATTTACTGTTAGTAGTATCTAGCTACAGTATGTTTACTGCAATTCAACAAAATATTTAACTACACTATAACCCTGGCTAATTCAAGGCCAAAAATACCCTTTGCTGTGTCAAGTATGGATTGCTGCATACCTAGCATTATCCCAATTAATTTTCCTTATGCTAGATAGTAAAGGCCCTGGGGGTCTGGTTTCTTTCTTCTTGCATTACTAGAACTTTAATATCATTAACCGGTCAAACTTTAACAAAGTCAACAGTTGGCAATGGCACAGGAAACAGGACTGCATTTAGGCTACAGAGTTTAGAAGGAACTGCATATTTGTGATCTGCTTGGGTAAAGAGGCAAATAGTCTGAAAACCATGGAGTCAGGGAGCAGGGACAACTTTTCCATAAAATGATTACAGTTGTTCCAGCTTTCTTTTCCATGCCCAGCAGAGAGAGTTTTAAATGATGTTCAGTTTTTCTACAGGCAGCACACAAAATCCATCACAAGAACTTTGGCAAAGCAAGACAAAATTGATCTAGTAAAAATATTTAATGGAAAAAAAAAATCTGGTAGAGGAAGGGTGGGATGAAACCTTTCAGAAATTCAAAGTAAGCTGCATGTTCCATGAGATATTACTAATAATTGTAGAAATCTAATTTCTGAGGAGGGAATCATAATGCCTTTTGGAAGGTGGGAGTTTTATTTACTTTTTTTTCCTTAGACTGGCTTCCAAATTTATGTATTGGTAAACAAGAGCTAAAGCTGAGAAGCTGTAGTTCAGTGGGGTGCTGAGTTCAGGGAGTTTTTTTGTCTCCTTTCTCTGAGACAATACCTATAGTACATGTCACAATGGTGAATAAAAACCTGATCATAGCAGACTTGTTTCTAGCAACAACATAAACACACTGTAAAGTATTAAAGTCGTAATGAGCTGGGATTCACCTTATTGAATGTAGCTGCCTTGTCTAAGCTGGTAACAGGTTCAATGAATAGACACATATCTGGGTGAATCACTCCTTCCAAATGTAAATGCCCAGGACAGATGAGGTGATTATTCTCTGGTGAAGCTTTCTCTATTAAATAAGGACACACTGACTTACAGACAGTTGACAATCGGAGAAATGTAGAGTCTTAGAAGGAGAGAGTAGGAGAATGGACTGGAAAAAATAGGCTTTGTTGAGTGTCAGTACTGATTTCCCCTTGCAGATCCAGGAGAAGGACATGTGTTTCAGATAATATTCATGTTGTAGTTATCATTATTCCTTCACCTCTGAGGCTGCAACTGAGAGTCCCAGTCTTGAATAATAAACCACACTGTGTTAGACACTATACAGATATAGGACAAACAGCTACCTTCCATTCCGAAAGCAGTTCATGCCATGCCTTTTATTTACAATGTGAAGTCATACAATACAGTAAGTCTTTGCAACAGGCAGTTCTTTGGTTGACTCTTCTGTTGAAAAGTGCTTCCTCTTTTCAGTGTTTGGCACCTTATGGAACGTCTCTTTTCTATTATTATTTTCCAGCTATGCTTTTCCCAGCTGCTCACAGATTCAAGAGGTCCTCAGCTGCCTTCCTTAACCCAGTGCTACAAAACTCGCTGGAAGATGTGGTCCTGCTTTACGAGGTTCAGTATATGGGAGCACATGGTACCTTAAGCCTTAACCAAGACTGGGGTTACTGTCCATAATGGGGTTATCCATTATCTTGTCTTCATGTCACTTTTACCCATCTCAGAAGTAAATCCATTGCTGACTATGTGATAGATCTCCAGAAGGGTGAGAACAGATATATGTAAATGACAAACTCAGTTCATTGAGCACTCAAGCAGGCAGAAGTTGCCTGCTGTATCTCAAATATAGGTTCTTTCTCAGCAACAGGTAGAGTGAAAACCAGAGCAAAAGGCTTTCCTCTGAAATACACTTTCTTCCCGAATAGTTACATATTAACAAGAGAACTCATTTAAATCCTTTGGACTAAGTCTCAGTCCCAAATTATTAAGGCTGCAAGTATCAGTCATTGCAAAGTAATCCCAAGGGCATGGTTGTTTCATTTCAAAATAATTCATGTTCCCCTTTTCACAGGAGTGGAGACTGCAGTCTGTACATCAAAATCTGGTCATATAGTTAGCTAAGGGAAAGTGACCCACCTGAAGAAGGTGAATGGGTCAAATCTATCTATCCCACACCTCGAGAAACTGGGATTGGATGTCCAAACAGGAGACAGGCTGGGAAGTTACTGATGTACTTTCTCACATAGAACTAAGCTGTCACGGGCAGTGTGCCAGCAGCAACCCATGCCTGTTTTTGACAACAGAAGAGTACCTGCTTTTCCTTTTCTCTTCCCTTTTCCCCATAGCCTATCTCTAATTTTCCCAGGTGGGTAATACAGGAGTCCAGTGCTCACACAGAAACTTTCTGGTCTGCCCCACCTCCAGCCAGTGCAATTGCCTCCTTTTGACATAAATTAAAGACCTAAGGCCACGTTGTTAATAAATATTTACTCTGCCCAGAGTCTCTTGGAGAAAATAAAAACATTTCTGTGTTCTGATTTTGTACCAGTTTCTCTTAGCTGAGCTTGACATTGACAAAGGTCAGAGGATCTCCATCAAAGATGAGGAGCTCTCTTCACTGAGGAAGGCTGCTGAGTTCGACACCATCTGCAATGAGATTATCCCCAAGAGCATCCCAGAGATCCGCAGGCTGAGTAGCAGGCTGTCTTCCTACCCAAGGGTCCTCAAGAAAGAAGACTTTGAAAGGACAGTGCTGACCATGGTCTACACGGCCTACAGAGCTGCTCAGTCTCAGGGGCACCAGAAAGACACTTGGGCTGAATCCTTTGTCAGTCTTTACAAAGCCCTGAAGCATGACTTGATGTTCCCATACAATAAACAGCCATCATAGTGGGAGACTAGATGCAACAGCAACTCAGCCACCTCTGTTAGTTGATAATGGACACATGTAGCACGTCCACCACTTTATTCTGTAAAGAGTTTAATAGCCCGCTTTTGAAAGATTATTTGTTTTCTAGCTCCCTCTTGTGGAATCAACTTTATAATTCCATTTTAAAAGTGAAAAATGTCCAGTCCTGAGAATTCAATTTTTGTGTTGGCTTGGAGGCATATTCTGGGACAAGCAAAGAAGGGAGTCTGGTGTACACCCAGACAAACCCTTTTTTCTTCCTTTGGGTTTCCTATAAATAATACATAAGTATACTATGCTTATGCTCACATGCCTATGTAAGTGCTGGAGAGTGTTGCTTTCCTAGCTAGGAAAATAAGTTCATGTTCTGACTGCCAGCAAAAGAATATTATAATGAGATGCAAAGGCCCTCTGTAAAAATGTTTTCTAACTGTCAGCCTTCAGAAATTATGCCATATAATATTAATTCCAAATGTTCTTGTAAATAAGCACTCTCTGATTCACTTTATTTGGCTGAGTCAGTTTTTAATTGCAATAACATTTGCAGAAGACAAAGGGCATTGTGAACACCAGCAGCAAACAATGCCTGTGAACGTATTCCCTGCTTCCTAGAGCTGCCCTCCCAAACAGTCTGCAATGATTCTTTCATTATTTGCACATGACTTTGCTTCTGATGCTTGTTTTTTTGAAAGGAACATGGATTTGTCCACGGTGCAATCAAAGGCAAGGCAAAGGCCCTATTTAATTTAATAATGGCACATTTTTCCTGGTTCTGTCACTTGAACATAAGTCATCTGAACCCACACTTCAGAATCCCCCTGAGGCAAGGGAAGAAGGTTCATTAAAACATGCCTGGTGCTGAATTTAGCACTGTGGCTCTTTTTTTTTTTTTTTTATAGTAAATTTTATATTCAAGTATATGGGTGTCTGTATGTCTATGTATGTTCATGCATGTGTGTGCACATAAGTGCTGAGTACATAGAAGAATCCTAAATTGTTCAGTCAGGGAAAAATTGCATCTGACCACTTAGCAGAAAAGTCTATTTACCAATTCAGTGGTGCGAATTATGAATTTGGGAGCAGCAAGAGCAAAAATTGTAGAAATAGTGCAACTGATTATAGTAAACTCCAAAACAAATCATGAACAGAAAACAGACAGGAAAATGAGATACATGTCAGACAGATGGCTCGCTATCAAAAATCCAAATTCTTCTAAATCAAATCCCCTAATTTTTGTGCACAACTGATATAAACTGTTTTTCTAGTGATATTAATGGTGTTTCTATTCCAGACCATGGGGAAACATCTGAACATTTATTTCATCCATTCACAGCATACTTCTTTGTCTCTCTATTGGCATAATATCTTAAAGATACAGGCCCAAATCACAAAGCCCTGAGACTGTAGAAGAGACCTCAGGATTCCAGCCCAAGTTCTGAATCATGTTTAACTGTTTTGTATCACTTGAGCAAAAGGAATTAATTCTTCTGTATCCTTTAACAGGGATACTCCAAGGAGTGGGGCTGACAAAGCCATCCAGCACCACCTTGTTGCAGCAAATGCCAAATAGTGCAAGCAGTCAGAGCACACAGGGTTTGGCAATAGCCTGTGGGAATGTGGAACCCTAGCAGCCTTAGGGGCAGTCTGGCCATGGCATTAGCAAGAGGACAAAGGGCTTATACAAGACAGAGTGAGTCTTGTTTCTCACAGGAGTTTTTGTATTTGTGTGCATGAGTGTGCATGTCCACATTTAGACACACGTGTGTAGGTGCACTTTTATGCCTGAAGAATTGTGTTCATCACCTTCAAAGCCTGTCTGGTATATGGCAAAGGAAACCAAAAACCTCAACCACAAAGCTGTGGGTCACAAATATCTCTGTCTCGTCTACTTGCACAGAGAGCTCAGCTCCCACAAAGTAGCTTGCGCTGCAGCCCTCATGCCCTTTGAGCCCTTAGCTTTAATAGCAATGATCTGTTTGTGTTTTCCTCCTCTCCCCCAAGCTTTATAAATACATGGAGAGGAAATGCAACAGAGTGTGCTACTGCCTTTCCAACCCTGCTTCTTGGCTCCCTGAAGCACCACTTGCTGGAAGAGTCTGGAACTAGGGCAATTCATAAATCCCTTACACCCAGTTACTCCAAGCCTGCAAAAATAACAAGGAGAAGTAAAATAACTATTAATTGCTAGCAGTCACCATTCAGAGAAATGAAGGGTGGCCATATCCAGCCATGCTCCTTAGCCCACAACAGGACAGTCCAGCAGTCAGTTTACTCATCATAAAATATCTAATAGAAAAAAAATTACAGATATTTTTTAATATCTTATATTTCCCTATGGCATACATACCTTACTGTACCTGACAAATCAGTAACTGAAACCTTTATCTCCTCAATAGAAAATAAAAGTTTTATGAGTTTATTTCTCTCATCCCTTTACTGTGTGTAATGTAAGAAAAAGTTTTATTCCTTGGGAATGTGCTTGGACTGCCCAGGTTAATTTAACAGAGACTCTCAATATAATTATAAAAACATTCTATGTAAAATACTTGTCTTTGTACTGTATTGATTTCAGCAGCAGATTTATTATTTAGCAGCTTCAGCTTGAGTAATTGCTTATCTTGGGATGTGAAATGCTTCCTGAGAGAAATGGTACTGGAGAGAAGAGGGAACAGCTCTTCCCTCTGTGGAGCAAGAGTGGGTAATAAATAGGAACAAGAGTACCTTCTCTTCCAGAATTCTGGTGGGAAGGAGCACTCTGCCTTCGGGGCAGCTCTTTGGGCTTAGGGCAGTTCCCTCCCTTAGTGTTGCTCAAGGTGCAGGTGTGGGTTGCCCAATCTCAATCTCAGTTTACATTTTATCACTTTGGACCGAATCTTCTTTACAGGCAGTTCTTCTCTCACAGGCTGGAAAACTATTGTCCCTAAATGGCACCTTTTATCCACCCTTTGACTTTATAGATCATAAAAGTATAAAATAAAAGATTTTTTTTTCATTTAAAATAAAACAATTTTTAATTTTTGAAGTATTTTAGACTTTTTATGTTATATTTTTTTACTTTTTTTTTTATTTTTTTTTTTTATTTCTCTTAAACAACAGAACAGAACAGATATTAATTCCCTGGCTGTATTGGCTAACCTGAAATCTCCATATTAACTATATTTTTACTTCCAGAACTAGTTGCTAAATTTGCTAGAAGGGTCTCAAGGTTCTGTTGCTTGATGAAATTTTCAAGGCATATTAAAGCATTCCACACTATGAGATACAATTACTAATTTCAGGAAGAACTCACCCTGCACATCAAACTCCTCTGTAGGTCTGTGTTTGCCAGTTCTCCAGGACTCAGAGTCACAGAAGCATTGCAGTCCAGTCTGGGGAGCTCAGTTTGTTGCTGACTAGCAGCCAGAAGGAGAGGATAGACAAGCCACTTTTTGGGGTATGGAAATTCCTAAATGTGTGGTTTCCTATGAGATACACATCAAATGGATGTCTGTCTACAGATTGTGCGTGTAACCAGCCATTGGATTCTGTCCTAAATCTGTGGTACTTTGGGGCCCACAAAAGCATTGATAACAGAAGAGTTGGAGAAATATTCTTCCACTAGAAGACTAGAGTAGAAAGTTTGAAAATTTCCAATTTGATTTTGAATCCTATGGTTACCTAGGGTACATGAACCAGTACAGAGATCAGACCACTCCTTATGAATTAGTGACATTCAAGGATTGCGAGGGAAGAAACATGAAGACAAAAGATATTGTTTAGAAAACAATAATTATTTATCATCAGTACTGAGGTCTTGAAACAATAACAAGCTGTTCAGCAACTTAAATAAAGGTCTTTTTGTATATTTGTGTGAATGTCAGAAAGAGGAGGCTGTTGATTTTTTCAAATGTTCTGACTGGGTTTTGGGCAATGGGTGGAGCAACTTCTACCTTCTGCAGTTCTCATTGGTGAATTAGATCTGCATGTAGCTTTTTAAGAATTTTTTGTCCTGAGATCAAGTATAATCTGTGTTGGAATTGCTGCCCTTTGAATTCCAAGCTCAGTGCAAAAGTAGGGTAAAGGTAGATACAAAGTAGAAGCAAAGAAATAAAGTCTGAAGGAGCAGATGGCGGGGTTTTTTTGATTTTTTTAAAGAAGGAGTACCTGAAAATTTACCTCTATGCACTGAACAATAAATTGTTGGTTTTAATAATTTTCCAGCAGAAAAAGAAACTGTGTTTGAGGCATTCAGACTATCAAACAGAAGGAAAAACAGCAGCTCAAAACATATCTCGCCTGGTTTATGAAAACAAGAGTCACAGCGCTAAATGATGGAAGAAAAAAATTTCATAAAACATGGGAATAAGGATACAACACAGCTACAACTGTGAGTCTGAACTAAAAATAAAAATTGTCAAAAGATCGCTATGCTCCAACTTGCAAAACTCTGCATGTTTTGGTGTGATAATAATTTGGATACGCCAGTAAGCCCTACATAAACTGAATGTCTTTTTAATTGAAAAAACCTTTTCAAAACAACAGATTGAAGAATAAATAAATTAAGAAAGGTATTTTAGGTGATTGTGTGGAGATAGGAAATGGGGTGGTGAGAGACCTTTTGGGAAAATCTAGGCACAGGTGAAGGAAAACCTGGTGTGGAAGTTGGAGTATCTGAGGAACTGGAAAAGAATCCGAAGGACAAGAAAGACACCAGAAAAAGTATGGCAGTGATGAAGGAGATTCTCCGATCCAGAAATCTCTTGCTCGTTGTCCTCATTCCACTTCTGCTTCTTCCTTTGCCACTCATATACTCCAGCAGCGTAAGTACATTCTAATTTTCTTTCTAACGAAGCCTTGGTGTGCACGAGGCAGTCCTGCTGCATAAGTTTGCAGTGTGCAAAAAGAAAGTCAAAGACCTAAAAAAGCATAGATCCTAGAAAAATCAGAGTCAAATCTGAAGGACTGTGAGGGTCACTGAGAACTCATCACAGTAAGAACCAGAGCTACCCTGTCATATGCAGAGCTGACGAGTCAGGTGAAGCTAGTAAAGCACCACTTTAAAGCAAAAGAGTTGTATCTCTTAATTTTCTAAATAATATCTGTGTGGAAGGGGGAACAGAACAAACATATCCACTAATTTTTCTTTAAGGAGAGGTATTTAAAAGGAATAGTTACAGCACCTTTAGTTTTTTAGTAATAAGTGTGCATGGAGGGACTTTCAATTTAATGTGGGTTTATAAGATAGCAGTTCAGGTGAGGCAGGAGCTAGGACTCGGTGACAGACAGATAGGACCATACATGGCATTGACTACTCCAGAGCAGGTGTGGGTATCTCTGCAGCTTTGATAGTGTTAATAAATGCTGGCCCAGAGACATGCACAGCAATGCAAAGGAGGGAATAGTCTGTGCTTAACATGCAGACCAGGGAATGGGAATGAATGCAGCTCTGCTCCTGACACTGCTTTGGACCTGCCAAATACCCTTGGCCACATGGGAAACTCCTCTCTATGCACATCTCTGCCATTATAAATTATAAAATAGCAGTGTTTTCCTATCTTATGGTGATGGTGTTATTTAACTTATCAAAATTTGCAATTTTATTAAAACTTCTGCAGCTTGTCCTTCTACATAGTCTTAGGCATAAATCTGGACAAATGGTGCAGCAATTTCCATTCTGTCTTCTACATTGCTAAAGATTAATTCCTCCTTATAGTATCAGAGGATTTATGAATGCTACTACTTTATCAAATTAAAATGCAAAGGATTAGAAATTGTTTGGCTGTTTTCAAACACAAAACAGTAATATTTTGTTTGGAAAGAAAGCCAGGATTCATAAAATGGAAATGTTTCCACACCACTGAACTGTATATTGCACTTTGAGTTTTCCCGCTCTGAACTTCAGTGTATACCTCAGCTGTTCTCTTATAGTAGTTTTTCATCTCTTCTATCTTGAGTGAGGCAATGAATGACAGACAATCGTGTTCTTCTTCAGAGGACAGAAGGGCTCGCCCTTTAAGAGAGGCTTACTTTACAAAAGGGTTTAATCTTCCGCCATTTCACTGGAAGGGTGACATAAAAAGACATCCTGCCTGACATGCCCATGTGGCACTGTAACTGCAGCATGATCTATGTCCCTTGAGACCCTCCCCTAGGAAACATGAGATTCACTGCATTAAAATTTGTCACTCTTGTTTGCTCCCCACTGGATTCTGAGGTACAGGATGCAATAGGGAAACTTTAATAGCCAAAGGAATTGCAATAGCACCATATGGGTGCCAAAGCAGAAGTTCTTAGACAGTACTGCTTGTGAAAATTGCTACTATACAGTGGAAGTTCCTCTGCACCAGTACTCTGCAACTCATGGTGCTGCTTTACTGAAAAGTGATATGAAAATCCATCAGGAGATGTTTTACATCCACTTTGTTTATATGTGAATGACCACAGATGGTAAAGTACAGCTGAGAATCTGACTGAGAGTTGGACAGATGTTTATAGTGTTATTAAGAAAACATCTTCACCAAATAAACTCAGCTGACAATACACCATTTAAGTGCTTTTGAGTAGAATTTACTTTGCTACAACCCATTGACTAGGATTACTTCTTAAACATGAAGATTAAATTTGATGCCTGCTCACGTGTTTATATTTTTATTTATCAGACAATTATAATAGTTTTCTGTCGCTCTTACAGAGATCAGAATTACCAGGTCATTTATATTTGCAGGGAATTAGCTTGCAGTTTCTCTGATGATATCAGCACATCTCTGGAAATGTCAAAGGAGCATTACATGTTTAGTGGCAAGAGTGATAAAAGGGAGCACAAGGATTCAGAACTGTTTGTAGATACGGCTAATGGGCATAAATTCCACAGTTTATCTTCTATTATTTTGTGACAAGAAATGGTTGGGTAAAAAATAAACTTGAGAAAACTTGCTTGACTTCTTTTTCCCTTTCCAGTTATAACCGAACTTGTACCACAGGTTTGGACTCACGTAAGGGCCCTTCAGGTCTGACACATTTAGATAATAACACTTTGTGCTTTGCAAACTGTGGGTCTTTTCATTTTTTCTTTATTTCCCTCACAGTGACATGTGAGCATTTTTGCCTCTTTTTTAAATCTATACACCCACTTGCCTTTTTTTTTTTTCTTTATTTTTTTCTTTCTTTCTTTCTGGACCATAAATCCACCAGAGAAACCATAAAGCATGCCGCATGAATTCAGTCAGTTGAGGGCAGGTTTTCTATGACCACGGGCCCTGTGGCCACACAGTACCAAATCAAGGACATTTGGTTGACTCCTCAAAAGTCATCTGTTGACAGAGCTGTGAGACCTGCAGTATCAGGTTATGTTGACATCTTGATATGCCAAACCAGCAGAATGGACCCTGAAGCACAGAACATGCTGTGAACATGCACAGAACAAATAACATACTTTCATTCACTTTTGGTTTTATTCATACAAACTGAATGGAGGGAACTATAGCATGATTCCATAAAATCAAAGATGTCAGTCCAGAGGCTGGACTACCTCTTTGCAGAGCTTATCCACATGCCTGCATGCAAGATATGCAATGCACACCTTCAAGTGGACAAATTTTCAACACGATGTTTATTCTTCCTTTTAGTAACTTTGAGATCCTTATTTATTTTCGTTACAAAAGTCTTATGCATGACCCTTAATATGGAAGTTTTAGCCATGGCTTCCTTACAGCTCCTCTTTTCTTTTCACCTAAGCGACTGACTGAAGGTAAATAATTAGATGATAGTTCCTCCAACCATCACATGTTTTCCTATTCCCTGTTTCAAGCCCTGAAGTGGGCTTAACAGTGACTTTCGCCTGTAAAACAACAAGTGAGAAGAGTGAAACAGTTAAAATTATGCTGCTACTACCTTGGTCTAGTACTTAGTAGCTCTGGTAACCATTAATTAACTATATTAATTCTGTTCAATAAATAAAAAAGATTAATATGGTTTCTCTTGGCAACGAGCTGGTTTAAAGCACTGAGAAAATAAATACAGAAAGGTGCTAGACAAGCCGATTAAGATTTTAGTGGAGATTATCAAGCTTGGCTTTCCTAGTACTTGCTACACAGTTTTATACCATTTAAAATGAGCTTTATTGTAGGTTCTTTTATTTTAAGTTCTTTTATTTTTGTAAAATGATTACAACCTAGCATATAAGAAACACAGGAATGCAGTGCCTGTCCCTGTTAAGTTTTGGTAGAGATGCCATTTCCTTGTCTTATTCCATCTTCACTATCAACCTCCTACAGAGGAGTAATAGAAAATAACAACAATCAATGCTCAAAGAAATTAATGAGAAGTTTATTTTTGGAGTGAGAAAATGGTTTGGATTCAGGTTAGGATGAAATTAATTTTATCAATTTTGGCAAAACATATCCCTTGTATCTTACATCAGCACTGCTTTAAAACAAAAATCAATGCTTTTTCATTAGAAGTTATTTTTCTCCTTAGACAACTACTGGATGTCATACAGATCCCATGCAAGCATAATAGTCTGTTAGAAGAAACTACTGAGTTAAAAGTTAAAAATGTATCAAGTAGTCACTGGGTCACAAAAATGATCCTCTGCTTTGCTCTCTGTGGGATATTAACTATAATGTAGTTAAAGCTGACTTAGGAAGTTGGCTGTTTTTGAGCCAATCCATCAGCTCCATGACTCATCTAAACCAGTTTTGTCTTTACACTAAAATCCCTAATGCCTATCATTTCACTTGTTAAATTTCCATTTTTAAGTCAAAATTATTTGTTTGGGTTGTGTTTTTTTTTGTTGTTGGGATTTTTAGTTTGTTGGTTTAGTTTGGTTTGGTTTTTTACCAGCTGGCCACTTGAAATACTTGCAAACTGAACACCAGACTTTGGAGTTTCAAACACCATAGCAATTATATTTTATAAAGCAATCATAATCCATGACTATTAACAAGTCCTCTGACCTCATCTATTCCAATCCAACCTTCTCTAGCCTCTCTTAGAATTTTTTCTTGGTAGCAATGAAGATACAGCTGCAAGAGAATCTTTTATTATAATATATTGCTGAAGGAGTTCACTATACAGGACTAGTGAAACCTGTACTGGAGAGCTTAAAGCCTAAACCATTCTTCTATGATAGCTAAGGAAAAGAAAAAAAGTATACACCTTTCTATGTAGTTCAGAGTACTTACTCATCCATAAAGGAACAATCCAGAGCTAAATTTCTCTAACAGCTTTTCAGATACTCTTTATAATCTCTAAAGTAATTGGAGTTTATCTGCTTCAAAGAAGTTAAGTTTCCTTATAAAGTTATCTCAATTATTTTTGTGGCCCTGTTTAATAGAATCATAAATCATTAAGACTGGAAATTAAGTTAAGCCATTAACTCAGCACTGCCATGTTCACCACTAAACCATAAGCATTACATCCACATGCCCTTTGAAAGATTCCAAGGATGGTGGATCCACCAGCTCTCTGGGCAGCCCATTCCAACACCTGAGCACCCTACCAGTAATGAAATTTTCCCTAATATCCAATATAAACCTACTCTGGCTTAGGTGAATTACAACTGTTTAATGTTACACTTTTCTGAAATAGGATTCAGAGCAAAATCTGGCAGCTAATTTAAACCCAAGCTGCTGAGTAACCTTGGCTGAAATTCTTATGCAGAATTCTTATGCAAGTAAAGGAAATAGTACGTATCAGTTTATCTTAACTTTTTTTCTCTGGGCTGCATTCTGCCCATTATAAGCTGTTAAAAAAAAAAACCAAAAGAAAAGAGAGGGAGAGAGAGGGAGAGGAACAGCTGATTGTGGCTCTGTGTTAGAGGTAATATAAAAATGGCATGTATAAACATGAATTTAAATACAAACTTTCCATTGAACCCACATATCTGTGTAATTTCACTAAACTTTCTCATGTTGTTCACAAAAGTGGAAAAGAAATAAAGTCTGTGTGAACTGATGATTGAAAATAAATGAGTGCTCATCAATTTGCACAAGGATCTGTAAGACTTGCTTGTTTTGACTTCTAGAAAGCTGTTTTATCCTAAAGGTAGTTTCTGTAATTATTACCAAAAGATATCCTCAGGTTTCTAAGTCTAGCAAACTGAGCCTAAGGAGAACTCCAATGAGTGCCATAAAGACATACCTGTCTGAGAAATGGACCAGAAGAATTTCATGCACTAGCTGTGTTTTTCTGTAAAACTATTTAGCAGATAACCCCTTTCTCAATCATATTCCAGCTCTCCATGAGTGCTCAGCACGATGTTGTCATGACCTTTTCTACCAGAACCTTGGACAGCAGCAAATTTGTTTGAATAAGTCCATTAACTCATTGCTTCTAAGCCTGCAGGTCTGTAGTCTTCTTCTAAGAGGCTGTGGAAATTACCTGAGCAAATAAAATCAGCTAACAAAAGTGTTTGCACCCTGTTTAAGAAAACAAACAAAACACACCAGTTTTCCAGAGCATTTCCCAAAATAATTACAAGGCATTTTTATCCATGCTATGGCAAATGTGAATGCTCTTATCTGGTCCTCTCTGAGGAGTCATGGTTGAATGTTTGTTAAATATTGGATTATGGAAATCATATGGAATCATGGAACCATCATGGAAATTACAAATTTGTAAATTCACTTGAAACCATTATTTTGCTGATAAATAGGCTTATTCTAATGTTTTGCCCTGGCTTATGTGTGAAAACTTTCATTAGTGTCAGCTTCTGAAACGGACCTTTCAGGTGGTAGCCTACATTTCGCACCCAAACTACTGCACCTTGAGAGGTCCTAATACAGTTCTTTTTGACTTTTTTTAAGTCCAGGCACCCAGGCACCCAGAGCCTGATGAACAAGTTCACAAAGCCTCCACAGCTGCTGGTGGGGCTGTAACATGTAACCTCTGTGCTTTCTCCCCACAGGAAGCCTCCTGTGCCTACGTGCTGATCGTGACGGCCGTATACTGGGTGTCTGAAGCCGTACCTCTTGGTGCAGCAGCCTTAGTTCCTGCTTTCCTGTACCCACTCTTTGGAGTCATGAAGTCCAGTGAGGTCAGACCTGTGAGCACTTTTTATCATTTCATGTTCTTACTCTCAGTTAATTATTTGAATAAGACTAATCTTGCAGCAAGAAGACTTAGAGGTATGGGAGGGAGAAGGATATGTCTTGTAAGGTGTAACTTGGTCTGACCAGATTTTTCTTCTACTGAAGACAGATAGAGGATACAACATAGTCTATATTAGGCAGGAGGGATGTCTACCCTTTCAGCTACTGCATCACCAACACTTCCCAAAACTCATTGCATCAAAGGATCCCACCTTTCCACTCCTTCAAAACCATGAGAAGAGCAGTTATGGGATACACTATGAAGTTTCCTTGCAGTTATATTTATTATAGAAGACATATAAGGTCAGAAACCACATATGCTAAAAATAGTTACCATTTACTAAAAGACTAGATAGTTTTGTTATCCAGGTGAATGTTTAGTCCTTTTTTTGAAGCTGTGACCTCGTGCTGCATTGTAGCCATGAGTTCTCAGGCAAAGGAATAACTGTACAAGAAATCTGTATGATCAGTTCTGAATGTGCTTACTTGAGGGTTTTTGTTGAATATTACTTTCTTTCATGATATGCCAGGAATTTATTTTATTTCATCTAAAACTTTTTTCTCTCTTTTTTTTTTTTTTTGGGGGGGGGAGGCGGGGAGGGTAAGGGAGCTTCACTCTTGATTAAAAGACTAGAAATACAGATAAGAACACAGAAGAATATATAGCAACCATAAATTTGTTGAATTTCTATCACAATGTCACACTGGGAATATCAATAAATGGATAGAGACAAGTGTGAACCAAAAGTTTTATGACCTGTCTTATTTCTCCCAGTTATGTAATATAATCGGATACATTTCCATACCAACAAAATCCAGTATTTTCACAAGTTTTTTTTCCCTGTCATAAAGGTACAGTAGCCAGACATTTTCATTAAAAACTTGGAAGCACATTGAAGAAGGAAAATTTAATGGCAGCCTGACAGAAATTCAATGTAATATCAAACAAAATGATAGTGAGACTACTGCAGAGAATGCATTGTTTGCTTTATGAACAGAAATAAGTCCCTGTATCTTCAAATTAACAACTCTGATGATGCTGCAGTATTTCCAGTGTGCTGCTCTTGCCTAGCACTTTAAGCTACAAATAACTCACAGGGGCTTAAGAACATGAGTGTCATATATATGTACGTGGGTATTAATAAGACTATTAACATTCACTGGTTTCTCCAAAATGACTGTGAAAGGAATAAAAAACAAGAGATTCTTTGTGCTTCTGCCTTAATGGATTTCTTTCATTCACCTCAAGATATTTTTTTAACTAGGTAGCAGAAAAATAAAGAAAGTTAATGAGAAAAAAAAAAATAGAAGACCAAAAAGTGATATTTAAAAGTTCTGGTGCAAAACTATGATAACCAAGTCTATTTAGGTCACCATGGGAGTTTATTAAATAAATATAATTAAAAATATAACTTGTTGCAGATAACTAATGTGTTATGACACATTAGTGTCATAACTGAGGACAATGGAAAAATGACTGCTTCTTCTGACCTTGTTTTAAAAGGCTGGCAACTACATTTGGTTAGAGGAATAGTTTTAAACTGAAGAAACTATGTTTTCAAAAAAAATATTCCAGCAACAGCTTAAGAAGGATTGCATCAGAATGAAACAAAAAATTTAGCTAGACTCCAGGCATCTGCTTGTAACTTTTATTTTCTCCCATTTTGATGGGTTTTGCTCATCCTCTTTAAGTTAAAGTTCTGTTTCTTGAAACTTTTCCCTATTTTCCTGATAAAATAGAGACAGATTTTCAATGTGAAAAGTTTTGGCACAGGATTTGTAGATCACTGCAGCAATATAAAAACCTTTCTTAACTACGTTCAAAGAGCCTCTCCCAAAGGACTCTTTCTGAAGCTGTAAGGTCTGGGGATGCCACATTCTGCCTAAAAGTTGAAGATGACAGAATAAATATAAAAAAGATAGACAACAATATCTCCAGAATAAAAAAGCAGATGAAGCACATGAATAAGCTGCCTTCAGTGCAGAGTTCTGTCTGTGGTTCTTTCCACCTGAGCCTAGCTGAGTATGACAGATTAACCACAGGCAGTGAACATCCTGCTCAAAAAGGTAACATTTCTTATGATCTCTTCAAACTAGAGAAGGCTACAGACAATAGGGTATAGAGTCTTGTTATTTGTAAACGCAACATGAAACAGATTGAAAAGAATATTTTGAATTATGAATTCTTCATGTTCTCCAGCTCCCTGTCATTCTTATTCTCTGGGGAGTAAAAATGCTCAATACCCCATTTCTCATTCTGCTTGCTTTCTGTGTAGGGTAATTACTGCTTTTTTAACTAACTGCTTTTCCCTGGCCCTTAATGCAGGTGGCTGCTGAATATTTCAAGAACACAACTTTGCTCCTCATGGGTGTGATTTGTGTGGCAGCTTCTGTAGAAAAGTGGAATCTCCACAAGCGAATTGCCCTGCGCATGGTCATGATGGCTGGAGCCAAACCAGGCATGTGAGTGAACCTTTGACTTTGAGGTAGTCTGAGCCTGACAGAAGCAGCTCAAAACAACTGATTTTCCCATCCGTGGGCAAAAGCTAGCTGGGTTGGGGGATCTTTTTCATACCCATCTTTCCTTTCGGAGTTTGAAAGCTTAGAGATTTTCTCATCCTGTTTCTGCCCCATCCAACTCCATGGATTTTGCTGTTTTGCACTCCAGGTTGCTTCTTTGCTTTATGTGTTGCACCACGGTGCTCTCCATGTGGCTTTCCAACACATCCACCACAGCCATGGTGATGCCAATTGTGGAGGCGGTGCTCCAGGAGCTAGTGAATGCTGAGGAGGAGTGCGAGGTCATCAGCGCTGCAGGCAGCACCATTACTGAAGAAAACAAGCCAATAGGTATTTGTCAATATTGGCCATTTTTTTCTCATTTGTTTAGCAGTAACCAGACTTGCTGATACATATTATTTGAAGTCTATTGAGGTCAGATCTATCCACCAAGAACACTGATCTATACTCTTTCCTTTTGTACTCTAATATTCCTTTCAAAAAAATAAAAGAAAGTTTCAAGAAGTGATAGAAGAATGGGAGTTGGAAAACTATTTATACCGAATAGGGTATCTGCTGGAGTTTGTGTGTCATAAACTCTTAGGTCATAGGATTTTACAAGGTTGGAAGGAAACCTCTGAGAATAAAATCCAGGAAATTTAGATGGGCCCCAAAAGTGTGCTCTTTGACAATCCCAAAATAAAAAAATTGATAAGGGCTCTAAGGTTCATTTTTTTCATTCCTTCCCAGAAAGAAAGGATTCAGGAAGGAAAAAACCCTCTCCTTTCTTTCAGTTTACAGCTTCCAGGCTGAAAATTATTTCATCTAACCTTGTCTATTATATGTAGGCATGATATTCTTTTAATTGCCAGATGCACATGAGCAGTACAATACAAAATAATAAAATGCTGCATAAAGAGACCACCTGAGATGGTTTGGACAAGTTTTGTTTGCAGTTCCTCCATGTTCAGTGGTGTGACCCAGAGGCTCAGCTCAGTTCTTACCCCAAGGGCTGCTTTCTCTTCCTTTCTTACAGGTCTCATCGAAAAGCATGGCCAACCTTCACTGGAGCTTATCTTCATCAATGAGGAGTAAGAATGAACCCTGTACATCAGGACTGGAGATTTGAGCCCTACACAGGTTGCAATGAGATGAACCCAGGAGTAGAGCCAGGAAGGGCAAGCAGAAGCTTATAAGTGAATGTTTCATGTGTGACTGACAAGGGAGGCTTACATGATAAATGTGATTAATGTAATGGTCCGGATCTCACTAAAGCTTTGCAGTATTCACTTATTTTTTAAGACTATGGACATTTTAGAGAGAAGGAAAATGTTTTGGGGATTTGAAAGCTCTTTTGAAGTCTGTCTGTGCTGTCCACAGACTTATTTCTGTTCCCCTGAAGGAACAGTGATGGAGAGGATCCAAGCAGAGTATGGAGTGCCCACAGGACATATCCAGAGGGAAATCACTTACAGAGCATTCCTGAAGAAAGTCTGAACTGTCTGCATTTAAGAGAGAGATGAGAGCAGGAGGGAAGGGAGGTGAGGGGATGGTGGGAGGGAGAACCAAGAAAAAAACACACCTTCTTCCCCCCAAAGTTTGTAAAATATTTTTTAAATACAGATAATTTCTTTAGAGGTTTGAAACACTAACAGGTTTGACCAAGTCTCTATTTGGGGCAGAGTGTAGTAAGATGAAAAGGGTAAATCAAGTAAAGGACTAATTTGTCAATTTATCAAATTAATCATCAGTTCAAGATACACAACAGAATACACGATGCTAATGCCCTAATCCTGAGGAGCATCTTCTTATAAAGTGTGAGAATAAATTGCACAGTCTCTTCTTGAGCTCCTTCTATATTGTTCACAACTGTTCATAATAAAAGAGAAACAAGTTCTTGTTTCTTTTACTTTAAATTTTAATTTATTTTAAAACAAATATCATTCAAACAGCACAGGGTGATGACTTGCAAGTTCTAAACAGTTATCTCATTGGTCTAAAGACTAATGGGTTCTCCAATATTCCTTCTGTTATCTCTTTTTATCCCAGTCATATTTTTTGTGCAATACAGAATCAAATTTTCAGTTAAGCATTGTGCCTTTAATCTCTTTAATCCCTATTGATGAGTGTGTCTGGGATATTTAATATAGAATTATTCTTAAAGTAGGATTATTTGAAAAAGACCCAGAAATTTGGCAGGAAAAGTAGCACATCTGGAAGTAAGTTCAGTGGATTGTTTACATGGTCCACATGCCACACAGGACAGATTTTAGAGAAGGTTTTAATGTGGCACAGGTAGGTACTCAGAAACAGCCTTTGAAAAGTTGGCAGAGAAAGAATTTGACTAGGACAGACAGCAGTAGTGCTGGATTGCCTGGTGATTCACTCCACTGTGAATGGAGTCCTCTCCTAGAATGCGGTATATACCACAAAGAACACAAATCTTTTCTTGCATAGAGGTGGAACCCCATTGCTACACAGCTAGAGACAGAGCTGTGAAACATAATGACAACTCTGGCCTATCTGGCCAAGAGATCGCATAAGAGGTTCTAATAAATGGTATTCACCATTTCAGTAGGCACTTGTTGTCCTGCAGAGGTTGCCCCTCCTACCCATGATGTGTGCCTTTTGAAGGAGTAGGGTGAACAGGAATTTATAAAGAATATTTCCTTTCTTTGTTTTTAGTGCTACTACTACTGACTTCAACTCCTTGAGGCACTCAAAGGTATTGTGATAGGTAGTATCTTCTGAGCTACATTGTCTTCTAATGCAGGAAGCATCAGAGCAGAATCCACACAGCTCTGAAAAAAATCTGCTGATTCCTTTATTTCAAACAAGTGGTGGTTCTTGGCAGAGAGTAAATATTGCAGAACGTCTTGCTTTGTTTTTAACCTATCAGCATGCTTACACTAATCAAGTTGCAGAACAATATCTCCATAACAATAACAACTTAAGTACATAGCAACGTAAGTTTGTTGTACTTATTGCTGGAGATCCAGACATCCAGTCAGTAAACTGAAAATTCCATATGTTTTCTAGCAAATTCAGATATGATCTCTTATTGTCCAGGTATTGTCATCTTTGTCAACTGAGACATCTAAATTACTAGAACAGCCTACCCATATCACAAAGTCACTGCCTCTAGAAAGAGACCTGTGAGATTCTCCTACATGACACTGGAAGAAGACCCAATCTCATTATAATCTGACTTTAGGATCACTTTAAAATAAAAAAGGGGCTTTTTTAATTTTTTTTTTCCAGTGTAAATTTTACAGCTGAAATTTTAGTGGGTTGGATTTTGTTGTAGTTTTGGATTTTTTTTTCTTTTTTTTTTTTTTTTTTCCCAAAGCCTACTACCCATGACCTTTAGAAAGCATCATAGATTCTGTGCTATGTGCCCCTAGGAACATAAATAAGGCTAATCCAAAGGTATTTGCCTCCTTACAGAGTATGAATGGTGTGCACATGATAGCCAACCCTATTGGAACAATGAATTCTCAGAGCAATGGGCAGCACCTACCCCAGGTAAGGAAGTGTTAGACCTAGGGTGTGAGGCAAAAGATAGGCATGAATATCACCTACTCCCTACTGTTTCATATTTATTCCTTTTAAGTTGTATTACATGGAATCATCCTCCACCATCACAGCCGTGACTTGCCCTTTGCTATTTCTTGCTCACATTTGGATGTGCCCAGCAAAGGTATGTTCAGAAGACCCATCCTCAGTGGCTGGGACAATTAATTTAGCTTTACATTCAGTAATTTGATCACAAGTTTGCCTTATTATTTCATTGCACTAGGCACTTTGTTTCTGCAAATCCTCCTTGGAAAATAGCCCAACTCAAAAGTTACAATCCCTGACACACAAAATTCTACTCAGAACAAAAATGGCAGCAGGCATGAACCTTTAATCTGTTCAGCCAGTATCCACCTCCTTTTTGTTTTCCAAAATATTCACCCTCAAAATTCGCCATTAAATCAGTCTATTCCCGTATTTCTACTTTTGTGTGGATCCAAGAAGAGACTGCCATTTGGATGACAATTTTGTAGTATCTTAATGGCATAAGTTGATGTCCATGACAGAATAGGCTAAAATCAACACACAAATTTGCATTGACAGTTCAAAAGAATCTAAGTGTATGTATTCAAAAGAGACTAATGCATTAGTCCTGATACTTAATTTTTTTGAATACATATTAATAAACATTCAGTGGTTATTTTTAACTAATATACTCACTTCACTTTTAACCTAGTGGATTTTAATCGTTTTTATCCTCACGATGATGATGAACCTACAGCATGACTGATTTTAAGAGACAAACCATAATAAAAATTAGTAAATGTAACAAATCTATCTGAACCTCTTACTGTTTTTTTCCTCATCCCTAAATCACAGCCTTGGCTTGCATGTGAAGTGCCTTGAAGTACTGTACTGTTTTCCCCAGTACAAGAACTAAATTTACCAACACTAGGAGTTTCCTCTCACTGATAAGAAAGCTTCTTTTGGAGCAAAATTGTCTGGCATCTTTTTCTTCCACATTCTCATTACTCAGCCTTTTTCATGCCATTCTGAGACCCCTAGAATCCCATTCCTAATTAGAAGTCCTGAGCTAGTAAGTGCAAAAAGTTCCCCAAGCCTTTGTCTGGTGGCTGCTCATAAGCCTCGAGGATTATGGATTCCTACTGCTGCAGTGCTGGCATCCCATCCCTTCAGCCCTCAAAGGCTTTTGGTATCCCACTGATACTCCAGTCAGAGCTGGAGCTGATCCAAACCTTACCCAGGAGTCCGATTACTGTTTGTCCTACATTTCTGCCAGAGACCAGGCAATTTCAGGCCTGGAGAGGTTTCCAGGTCTGAACCCAGTTAATCCTTGTGAAGAAAAAACTGCCCTCTTATACAAACCTGTTGTTTCTCTGGGATTTGTATCACTATGGCATTATAGCAAGTTGGGCTGCTGTTCTGATCACCTACTGTCTTTGGTGAATGTATCCCCTCACAGGCTCAGATACTGGTCCTGCCTCCTGAGCCCTCAGATCTGCGCCTGACTACCAAGTACCGGTATCAAACAAGACATGACCACATGGTCTGTAAATGCCTCTCACTGAGCATCTCCTACGCAGCAACCATTGGAGGACTGACAACCATCATAGGGACCTCCACCAGCCTCATATTCTTGGAGCACTTCAACAAGTAAGTGATACTGTGATTTCATGAGAACAGTGCATGGTTTTCCCTGTGGGTTTTACTACCTCAAAGAACTCTCATAAGACAGTCTCTCAGAGGAAAAATTTGCTGCCTCCTCTGCTCTAATGTTATTACTAACAGTTAATGTTTGAAAGGGGGAGCTTAAGTTAACACCTATCCATGTCTTTCTCCCATGCAAAATATAAATTCCTCAGCATGTGGTAACATGTAAGTTTCTCCAGCAATTTCTTTTGATTTGACAAACTGATTAGCATGAAGGCAGCAGGCATTCTGTGAGAGTAAACACTAAAGCCATAAGGATACAGCAAAGAAGACAAAGAAATACTCACAAAAGAAGAAATGTCATACAAAAAGCTTTGAGCTGTTCTGTGGGCTCTCAGAAAGAGAGTTCTTACACTGAACCCAGGGGCATCACTTGGGCTGCTTAACACTGGTGGTACTTCTCCTCATACACAGATATGCATCCAAGCTCAGATCAAATTCTGGTCATCATACTACTGCCTCTACTGCCATGATATCCTTCACTGTTCTCTCAAATGGTGGTAGCAAAATTCAGAAGTCATGCTTAAAGCAAGGATATGAATTTCACAGAATTTCCAAAGCTCTTGCCTTTATGACAGTCATGACATATGCACATGTCAAACATTTTGTCAGACCCCAGCAGAATGTGGTCATTATTTGTGTGGTCCATGATAAGACATACACAGAGATACTGGGTGAGATCATTCTGAAGTCTGCCAACACTAAAATAAGCTTTGATATAAACCATAGGTAGGGAGAGAATTTCACTACAATCCAGACCATCTGGTATTAAAAGTTTGAAGTGCTCTATGGCTCATCTATTGGTGAGGGGAGGCCAATGATTGACATTTTTTGGCAACTGGTTTCACTATGTGTATGTAATGCAGCTGTTGCAAATGCATATTGATGGAATGTTTCTGTCATGCCATGACAAATATGTATACATATATATGTGTGTAGAATTACTAACATTAAAGGTCTCTGTCCTTTTGCTTCCTCTTTTTTTTTTCTCTACAGTCAATACCCAAATGCTGAAGTGGTGAATTTTGGAACCTGGTTTTTGTTCAGTTTCCCCATCTCCCTCATCATGTTGGTGCTGACTTGGTTCTGGCTGCATTGGCTGTTCTTGGGTTGCAAGTGAGTGAAGTTTGTTGAAGATGCATGGATTATGAAAGCAGGCCATCAGTGGCTCCTCTAGAACATGACTCATAAAGTTGCTTTGACTTGCAAGTGACAAAATTTAAGGCACAATTGCCTTCTTTTTGCCAGAACAATTACCAGAGGATATTTTACTCCTTAGCTGCACTGCATACACAGCAGGAGACAGTATTGCTGCTTGAGAGTGAAGTGTCTAGGTATTGCTGATAGAAATCCTTATTAAGCATTCATCTGAGTGTGTTTTTTCACTCCTATGACAATGAGGGAAAGTCTTTTTTGTGAACCAAAAGTCTCGTATGTCCTTCTGAAAAAGCACAGCTTAAAAGATGAATAGAAAAATAACTGCAATTGAACAAGTTACTTTTCAGATCTGCCCCCAGCTCAATGACATTAATGTAAGACCAGTTTAAATTAAACGCAAATAGATCTCATATATATTTCTCTTTAAAGTGGAAGAGAATCACAGCCTAAGAGAAAAATATATTTAATACCACTAAGTTCCTAAGCCCCAAAACAAGAAAAAGGCTCAGTCTTCTAGTTCATGTGTACCACGTATTGTCTTTACAGAGGTACTCAGCAAAGTTAATGAAAATTGTGCATTTAAAGTGAATCAGTTAATCTGCATTAAATGGTGATGGAGACACACTTACTCAGAATTAAAGTGGCCTTAATTTGATTTAGTTTACTCTTAAAAGTAAACTAAACTGACATCACTATTTCACCTAAGACAATGAATAAATTGATAATGACTTCTGCTTGCTGCTGACCTTGACTAGATGAAGAAGTAATTTAGAGGTGAATGGCTCCATGCTCCTTTCAGTCAGTCTCCTGAGTCCTGTAGTTCCAAATTAAAAGGCTAATATAAGTTCCCTCTCCTTCTCTCTTTTTTTTTTTTTTAATCTTGAGAGGAAACAGGCCCTAACATAACCCTCAATTACTTTAGTTTTTTTAAAAATAAGTATAATTGAAATTCCACATTGCATTCAAGATCTCCTGCTGATTGATGTTGTTCTAAATAATACCAGAGACTGAAGTTTTACTGACTTTTTGAGAAGTACTAGTTGATTCCAAGCCTCCTTAATCTCTGACTGCTATTCACTGCAGTTCATTAAAGAACATATTATATTAGTAGCTGGGCTACAATACTCTGCCTTCACATTCTTCTAAGCCTGGAAACACTTAGAACATGTTGAAACAGCTGCCTAATGCTTGTGCATAAATATTTAATCAATTCTTGTAATGTTCATGTTATTTTCCTAGGAAGCCCACTGCCATCAATCTGCTCTTACTTGGCCCAGTGGGAACAACACGTCAGACTTGCTTTTAAAGCTCTAGATGAGGTCAAAAGTGAAAGAGAATGGACCTATCAAGTGATTTTTGTCAGCAAAGCAGAGCTAGGCTTAGAATCATTACTGTAGACCTGGCCATTATAAACCATATAGCTCTCCTCTTTCAGCCACTTCATTACTGATAGTTGATTTTACTGGAGTCTAACAGCAAGTGTTGCAAGGAAATTTAAAATACTTATAGGTGCAGGGCAGTGCTAAACGAGCTTAAAAAAGGGCCCATGTGAAACAAAAAGCCTAGTTAAGTCTTTTTTTTTTAAAGAGACAGGGCCTGTCTGGAGCTTGAGCTATGCAAATTCCTTTGAGAATCTGGAGGGAGATTGTAGTCCATGGTCTGACCACTGCTACAGCTTGGGTCTCTAGTGGGGTACCAAATAAGGTATTAAAATAGCAGGAACTACAAAAGCACCTATTAAGCACCTGAAAGAACTATAAAAGTTGTGTTCCCATTGGTATTTCAGCCACTGAAGTCCCTACTGCTGTTGCGTTTTTTAGACTGACTTAGATCTCCCCACACACATCTGTGTGACAAAGGGTACAGCTAAAATGAAAAGCGAAGACTTGTGGTTCAAAGCACAGCAAAGTAATGCTGCTGGAAAGAATCAAAGGGAAGTGTTAAAGTGAGCTTGCAAGTATCTTAATTTCAATTAGGAATGTCCACACTTTGTTATAGGATGAAGGCAAACTAAGGACTTCACTTAACATTCATATAAATGTATAGCAGGATGAATATATCCAGCTATTAAATGTGCTTGTGTTTTTATCTCTGTCAGAAGTACAGTAATTTTTTACCAGGACAAAATACTGGCCTGACTGCCTTGGCCTCTGTGGCAGAGGCAATATGGTGCCTATCAGGCTGTGTCTGGTTTAGAAACAGCTAGTATTAGCGGAAGCACACAGTTCATGGAAGGTAATGGGATTCTAAACACAGCTTTCCCTGGTTATTTATTGTGAATCTTGAATATTCGAGTCAAATATGGTCTCAAAAGTCAAACTAAACCCCAAATATGTCAGATATCCAACTGGAAAGCATAGTTACCTCATTGAAAATTTCTGTTGATAGCTGGCCTCTGTCACAGTCTTTCCATGTGATAATAGCAACTAACCATGGCTTGGAGGTTTCTGGCACCAGAAACATCTGGCCACCAAGAACTCTTTGAGGAAGCCTACACAAAGGGAGCCCAGCCAAGGCTCGAGATGGCTCAGTGATACCAGTAAGAATTAGTCAGAGCACCCTGTGGACCTTCCAACTATGTCTAAAATTGAACCTCAAAAGAAGTTGAAACCAGAATAATCAAAGATCACGTGAAGCAATTTTCCTTTGCATTGCCAGCAGGCCTTATCCAAGCCTTGACTCCCAGCAGTCCCTGGTACCAGAACTGTTTTTTGGTGTTTTTTTGTTTGGGTGGTTGTTTCTTTGGTTTTCTTGTTTGGTTGGTTTTTGTTTTTTTAATTTATGTTTGCCACTTTATGCCTGTCTAATTTTATTGTGCAATCTCCTTCAGTTTTAAAGAGACCTGTTCTGTGAGCAAAAAGAAGAAGACCAAACGGGAAGAAATGTCAGAGAGAAGAATTCAAGAAGAATATAAGAAGCTGGGAAATGTTAGGTAAACCAGACCTGCTTTCCTCAGGAATTTGCCTCTCTAGGCAGAGCCATGCTCTCCTATTGACCTTTATGTTACTCTTGGCTCAAATAGCTTATTCTGAAACTATCAACTCTTTTTCCTCCTTTCCAGGAAAGAAGTAGAACCAAATGCAAAAATAAACTAAAATCAAAGACTTTGTTACAAGCATGCACGTATTTACTAATTTATTTATCTATGATGTAAGAGGAAATAAAAGGAAATATTCAAGTTTATACCAGGGTTCAAAGGTCATCTCATCAAGGTTTGCCTCTACCTTTGAACTAAGTCATTAAAGGATCCCCCTTCCCAGTTCAGGCACATACATATTTGGGTGGATAGAAGTTCAGCAAAGGCTTTACCTCATGCCATGAGTATTCCAGCCCTTCCAGCTACCCATAATCTGTGCGCATGATGGCAAGAAACATCTCTGGAAAAGATTATTTTGCAAGATTTTCCTTTTTCAAAAGGCACAGTCTGTCATAAAATCCCTTCTTCCCAAAATATTTCTGTGTTGTTCAGCTGGAATGTCAGCAGGTAAACTGGCTGAATATGATCAACTCTGAAACTAGACTGTTGTTCAGACTGTTCCTAAATATGAAATCATACTTAATTTAAATCTACGCTAAATTAAAAATCCTCAAGTCACCTCAAGTATCCTCAAGTCACCTTGTGTGCACCATCTGTGCTAATTTACATTGTCATTTGCTCTTAAGCTTTCTACACTTGTAAAAAATGCAAGAGAATGTGTTTACAGTGGAATGCTAATATGAGCATTACCTTGTGAATGCATTTAATCAGATAATAATGCAAATACAAAACAAGCATTTAGAAATACTTTCCTTCAGGTCTTGCCCATGAATGACTGAATTGCAAATACAGATGGATATTTTTAGCCTATTTTTAATGGGTTTAGATGGTTCCCAGCTGGAAGCCAAATCTAGAATTCTTTAATTCAAACTAATCTTCCTTACTATTTTCCATATTTTTTTTTTAATCTTTTTTGAAGCCAATTTCTACTTCTCTACTTCTTCTGGAACTTGCCCTTGGGGTTTCAGACAGACTTTGGATTTAATTCCTACTTTGTTTGCTTTTCTTTCTCTTATTTCTAGCTATCCTGAGATGGTGACTGGATTCTTCTTCATCCTGATGACCTTGCTTTGGTTTACTCGTGAGCCTGGCTTTGTACCAGGATGGTCATCTTTTTTTGAGAAGTAAGTAAAATTGCCTAAACAACTGCACAGGAATATGGCTTTGCTTCTGGCTTTCTACAATAATTTTTGGCCTTAAGACATCATCAGCCACTTTTACCAGGGTGTATAAAATGAAGTCTTCATTCAAAAATTAGGATTTTTGCTTTTTAAACTACACCTGTTCATGGAGTAGCAAGTTCTATTGTTTCTCAGTATACAGAGTGAATTAAGTAGAGAAAGCAAATTAAACACATTTAAAATGTAAAAGAATAGGGGGGTAAGATTTTGAGCTTAAAACATTTCAGTGCATTGATAGGGACTTTTCACTGGAACAGATTGCAACTATAATTAAAATGAAAATATTTGACAGAAAGGGGTTATCAAGAAAATGTCCGTTAAATTATATAGTACAGAGAATGGTGACTAAGGAAATATTTTTTCTTTTATTTTTAAATAATATTGATACAAATTACATTAAAAGTTACCATAAAACACATTGCATATGAAAAAAGTGATTTGAACTTAAGTTTTCTTTGCATTTTTATTGTATAAAATTACTTTAAATTTTCATCTTAATTTTGACAAAAATCCTATTTCTACTACTGGGATTTTCTGAAGATCACTCCCGTTTGGCACTCCTGAAAATACTTTTTCAGAAAGAGTCTTAGACATTTAATTTAAAATCAATCTACAGTCTGTTTCTAAAAGATCACTTGGGTTTGGCTTTTCCCCAGAATGTGTTTACTGTTTCTTGCTTCTAGTAAGGACACTATTTTTCTGTTCCTCCAAGTTAATAGATTTGTAAACCAAAATGATTTTTTTTTCCACCAGAATGTTAAAAATTGTTGAGCAGTGATTGAAGCTGGCTACAAGAGTCAGTTTAATAAATGGGAAAAAAATTCAATTTGTATTCTTGAGATGTAGACATATTTTTCTGTTGAGCTGTTAGTACAACTTCAGATGTGGAAATAAAACTGCACCTTGCAAGAATTTGCTTGGAGCTATGTACCTTGTTTGGAAATGTTTGTGTTAATGTGTTTTTATGATAACCTCAATGTTTCTCTCCTAGGAAAGGTTACCGGACTGATGCCACTGTCTCTGTATTTCTTGGTTTTCTCCTTTTCCTGATTCCAGCAAAAAGGCCATGTTTTGGAAAAAGGGGAAAAGGTGAAGAGAATGCAGCAAGGAAGAGAGCTGGTACATTTTCCAGTGCCTTTAATGACGTTTTTCTGTTTTCTGTAAAAAGTTCCAAGAAAAACTTTTGTTGGTAAATCAGGGTTCAGTTTCTCCTCTGATACCAGCCCTTCCTACATCAGACCTCCTTTTCCTTTGCTGTAATTCATATTATCTCATTCAGAGGATGATAAATAGGTTTTGTATCTGAGGCTGCCACCTATTCTCTGCTAGTGGAATTATTAAAATTTAGGACCGCCTTTTAGGAAAGGTTCAGATGGAGTTTTATATTAAAGAGCTATAATTCAAAATCAGCTGAAGATAAAAGCCCAGTAAAAAAATTGGTCATCACTTATACAGCAGAAATCACTGATAATGTAATGAAATAAACATAAAAGAGCTCAAAAAATGTCATACAATGTTCCAACTTTGTGCAACATTTTTTCTCATAGTGTTCTTGATAATAATAATGATTGTTATTTCACATTCACATTTGGATAACTCTCAGTGGTATTGATCAGATTGCTGTCCCAGGCTTTCAGCAGTGCTGAAGCACTATTTTTTTTTATGAAAATAGAATTGTCTGCATAGAGTTTTATGTAGAGATCACAAATGTACAAATATGTATATATATATTTATACAGTCATATATTACACAGTTTTTAGTAAAAAAATTACACTTTAACTCCTCCTTCAAGAAAATACCCAGGCATCTAAGCCAATAATGTCCTCAGATAAAATCTAAAACGCACTTTATTAGGCTTCAAGACCTACTACATAGCCCGTCTTTGAAAACAGAATTTCATTGTAACACCATCGTTTTAGTCTACAGATATATGTATATACATATACACAAGAAAGCACAGAGTCCCTCAAAAAGTTATAAAATGAAACACAAGGGTTTACAATCATTCACATCAACAGATCAGCCAAGGGGAAGTCAGCACATTTGAAATTAATATGCTGCATTTTCTAAGGCCAAACTAATCAGAGAAATAGGCTATTCACTGCCTCTTTGCCTCTCAGATATTTCTCAAGGTAACTCCCATGCATATTCAATTATTACTGGTAGTGTGAAATATGTCAAGAGCTTTGCAAAAATGGCAGTATAATATTGGCCCCACATTTGCTTTATTTGATATAGGAGAAGACGAAAAGTCAACAGACGTTAACACACTGGATCCTATCATTACCTGGAAGGACTTCCAGAAGACCATGCCCTGGGAGATTGTGGTGTTGGTTGGAGGAGGTTATGCCTTAGCAGCTGGATGCAAGGTACTGATTTAGATTTTTATCCTCCTTCCTGAAAGAAACATCAGCCTTTGTATGCTCCCTAGTTTGGATTTAAGATGTGGATACTTCCAAGTTTGTGCTTAACCTAGTGCCTACTCCCTGCATTTAATGGACAGCTTATACCTAGCTAACAAAGAGTTAGAGCTCAAATCATTTGTGCAAGCATCTGCCATTTCAGGTGCTTTAGAATATCTAGATATTCATGTCATATCTGCAAGGCCAGCAAATGTGACACAAGATCCGAGGGACACCTCACACCTTCTCAGCCAGCAAATAACTAGACAGAGGGGGAGCATCTCAGCTGTCACTGGATGTCCTTCTTCAGGCAACTGAGTGAAACTCCTAGTGTTGGATGGAGAGATCATACTCCAGGCACTGCTGACTGTATCTACACTCAGTATAATTCAGGACTACACGTCTAGCTCTCCTACAGACTCCTACATGTAGATAACTAAATGTGTGCGTCTTATTCTCAAAGTTAATTCTGCCCAGAATATGCAACCCTTCATCACCAATTTTCCATACTCCAGTTCACATGGTGAAGAAAGAGGGAAGATCAACCTTGATGCCTTTTTAATATTATTAACTGCCAAATGTATATCTTTCTTACTATTGATTAAGTGCTGCAGTGAAATCCAGTTTACTGAGCAAAAGGAAATGCAGAAAGCATTGACCTTAACTTTGTTTATTTGCTGGAGGGACTCTGATGCAAACTGCCACAAAGAGAAGAATCTGTTTTACAAACATACAAAGTACTTAGTAATTCTTGTGCTTCTGTTCTTTCCCCAGACCTCTGGCCTCTCTACATGGATTGGACGTCAAATGCTCTCCCTGAGCAGCCTTCCCTACTGGGCTGTAACCCTGCTGGCTTGCATTTTGGTGTCCCTCGTAACAGAGTTTGTTAGTAATCCAGCAACTATAACCATCTTTCTGCCTATTTTATGCAGCATGGTGAGTTAAAACAATAATATTTTTAGTCTGTCGGCCTGACAGGCTTCTGGGAATGTTTCAGGATGTCAGGGTATTAGCACTCTGTTTACATGAAATGCAGCTTTAGTTCCCAAGATACTGTTCTGTAGTCTTGGGATTAGGAAAAAATAATAAACTTGGGTAGCCAAAAGCATGTTTTAGCACCAAGGAATTTATTTAATATCTCTCAGACAAAATGAAAATTTAGCTCCTGTACTGAGGGATTCAGTCGAAGTACAAGAAAAGGTGATGGTGCAATCAACAAGACAGGTGAATTTTACATAAAACTTGAGATATTTTTATCGAAGTTATTTTAATTGTCTTGTTCATTAGTTAGAAGTCACCCACTCGCTACTTGTAAGAAAAAACTAGAGCGCTGAATTTTATTTCAGATTTAGAAGAGTTCAAGGGAGTGATCTGGTAAGCATACTATATTCCAACATGAAAAGCAGAGATGTTTGCAAGGGACAGAAAAACAATCTGGATACTGTTGGCAAAAGTAGAGGAAAGAGATACTATTTTCATTTTATACTGGAATGGCAGGTACAGAAAACTGTCTTATATCTTTTTTTTTGTAATATGAAGCTTTTTTTTTTTTTTACAAAGAAGGCAGATCATTAATCATCTTTCCCTATTATAACAATTTTAAGGGATTGTCCCAAAGCCTGTGAAGGGCTCTGAGATAATATGAAGATATGGTCAGATGAAAATAAATAATTATGTTTGTGTGGCTGAGGAGTTCAGATTAGCTTCTGCTCCTTGCAGAAAGAGACTCTCCTAAACAAAAGTTTAGAGCAGTAATCTACTTATAGTAGTCTGAACTGTCTTCTTAAGGCAGTCTCTCTTTTTTGATTGCAAAAGTAACCTGGAGACACTTCCCTCCCCAGAATGATGTTGGCTTTGTGAATACCCTTCCCTTTCCCTCTGATACAAAACTAGGCCAAATCAATGTAAATGAAAATGCAAAATTTCACCACTGCTGAAGACTGCAGTAGAAGCACAATTCCTTAGCCCACTGTAAAGAACATTCCAGCATCACTGCCTTCTCACCATGCAAGTATGGACCATGAACAACCAGTTTTCCTATCCACCATTCAGGAAGACTTTACAGAATTGTCTCACCGTATTTGGCTACCGAAAGAAGCTCTTCGTGTTAAATGAAGACTGAAGTGGCAGCCAGTGTTGAGATCCACAAGACACAATACAGAATGACCCAGAGAGCAAGTGGGAGAAAGAACAAAGGCAGCCTAATAGTAGCAAACTCCACTCTCCCTCAGCGTGAAATATCTCAAGAGAGATCCCTGGAGCATGACCAGCTCCAAATTGCAGCATTTCTCTAAAAAACCCCAAATAAACAAAGAACACTTTCACACTTCAGTTTAGAAACTGGGGAGATGAGGTTCATAGAATCTTGACAGAGAGAGTCCTTTCATCCTAGTTGTCAGCAGTGGCTTTTATTGATTAGGCAAAACACCTCTCTCCCTCTCTTCTTTCAGTCAGAAACCCTGCTTATCAACCCTTTATACACCCTGATTCCTGTCACCATGTGTATCTCATTTGCGGTGATGCTGCCAGTGGGTAATCCTCCAAATGCCATTGTCTTCAGTTATGGGCACTGCCAGATTAAAGACATGGTGAGTCTTGAGACTGGGTATATCCTCCCATGTTTCATGCAACTTCAACACCTAGTCCCCGTATCCAGCAGCCCATAATAATAATTATTATATTGGTACTAACATATAAGAACACTGATCTGCAGTGCAACCGAGCTGTCAGGTTAAGTACATCCACAAATCTGCTGTAGAATACACACATTTGTCATCTTTATTTTTTTTATTAATGTAATGGTCTAAAGAGCTTTAGGAGTATGCAATCCTTTGCACTGGGGAAGCAAATAAAGGATAAGAAATTAGATTTATCGCATAGCATCACAGTAAATCATGTATCACCTTGCTATGTGTGGTATAACTCCCCATTCTGATTATCTGATTAAGAAGTTGAAGTGACAAACTGAGCAGTTTTTCAATGAATTTCCCAACAGTCCATCTCTGACTACCACTCCTGAATACTCCCACAATCCATACCTTGACACATAGTACTTATTCATTGTGCTTTTTTGGCTCTAGATATCACTATACATAACTATTACACAACTATTACACTAGATACGTCAGTATAGATCCTATTGGTTATTTCTTTCTTTATATTAACTGGTTTTGATTAAGTTGTCATTGTGCTCTGGTGCATTTTGCTTTTGCAGGTGAAAGCTGGCCTGGGTGTAAATCTGATTGGCCTGGCTGTTGTCATGGTGGCAATCAACACTTGGGGAATTAGACTCTTCCAGCTGAATTCCTTTCCAGAATGGGCATCGGTCAGTAACATCACTAGCCAAACATAATCTTCAATGAAAAAATGAAAAGAAAAAAAAAGGCAAAAAGTGCAAGACCAAAGCGAGTTGGGACAAAATATTAAACCTATATTGCACATATGAAAAGAAAAATAAAACTTGTGTATACACAGAAGCAGGATCCATAGCAAAACCATGAAGAAAATCTGCAGGAATGTCTTCTGCAAAAGCTTTTCAGTTCTGAAAATCAGCGTGAGTTAAAAGGAGAGATTAGCTTTGCCTTATTGTTGCTTTCCTGGGGATACCATAACTCAGAAAAAATTCCTCTCCTTCTAATTACCTGCCTATAGCTTTTTCATACCTTAGAACAGTTATGCAGGACATGTATACAGGACTCGTATACAGGACTCAAATAGTGGAAGACAAGTACACATACAGTGGTGTACTCAGCAGCAGGATACTCAGTCCTATCATTGATTTCTACAGTGAATTTAGGGTGAGTCTTACTCCCAAAGCCAGGATTTTATAAGCCTGATTCTTTAAAGGCAAATTATCCTTCTTTTCAGCTGACCCATCATTGTGGTGTAAAAATCCTCTTTCCCATCTAACCCATATGACCTGGACTGAAATACAACTACCAACTACCAGCTACCACTCTTCAAAGGGATAACAGAAACCTCCAAAGAGGAAGGAGAAGTCTTCTCAGAAGGAGAATTTTTTTTTTACCCCCCACAGCACTAGTATAAATTTCCAATATTGCAGTACTTGCAATGTTTGCTTTGGAAGGAAGAGTTTCAGAAACAGAAAGCTTTGTTCAATACCTTTTTTATCATTACTGCAGGGGAGTTCTTTCAGCAGGGGAAGCTGCGACCAGCAAAACCCCACCAGGCCAAGACACCCACTTGCTCTCCTTTCTCTTTGGCTGCTGTTTAGACATTCACACAGCCACAACTCCCCTGAGAGGGAAAGTACAGCCTCATCCAAGATGGCACTCAGTGCTGCTCCATGAGTAAGAAGGGAGAGGGCTGAAGTGGAGTGGTGCTGGTGTATCTCCTCATGGTGTGCATTCACTTAAACATCACATCCACCTGCTCTCCAGCAGCCCAGAGAACAGGAACTTCAAATGTAGGAAACTGTGACATAGAGCAGATAACCACCAAGCCAAAAGACCACTCTCTTTATCATCAGCAAAGTGAATGCCCTGCTTTCCTGACTGGACCCCTGTGATATTCAGAAAATCTCATGTATTATGTCCTGGTTTTAATAATTTCTTTAATGTCAATACATTTATACTGCATATTAGAATGATTGGATCTCATGTAATCACAGTCTTCAGGTATACATTTTAATAGATTTTTATGCTTTGCACTTATAGCCTAGGCTCTCTAGTTGTTAGTGTGAATGTCTATTCTGCAAAAATAAAATGTCAATAAAATAAATTATTCACTACTGCACTTTCTGGTGCTCCATGAGAATATAAATAGGATATATTTCACCTCATAACCCACAAAGCCCTTAGGGAAGTAGTGTGGAGACAGCAGGAGGTGTTGGTTTACTTCTTCTGTCAAAACAGAGGGATCCCACAGACTTGTTTTGGAAATAAACAGATACAATAAGAGGTCATAGGCTGGCAGAGGGGGAGCAAAATGGGAAAATCGCAAAAGCATGTCTTAGCCCTTCTACCAAAAACAGAAGATAGCATCCTTTAGCAAAACAATTGCTATTCCTAGTAACTCCTTTAAATTTCATGTTGAAAAACAAAGTGTTTGTGCATCCGTGGCTCAGTGCATTCCCATGCCCTCCTAATCCATGAAACAAAACCTCGGCCTCATTTTTTCAGCTCTTCTCAGCTCCCCCATTCCTGTGTTCACTCTATCCTGAGTCTGCTGTTCTGCTGCCCTCCAGCATACAAAGTTCATACTTGCCTCTGGGATCCAGATCTTCCACACCGCTGCAGCTCCCCTGCCTTGGTGTTTTCCTGCTCCCCAGCAAGAGGCTGCTGCTGAGCACAGCCCCCCAACACGGTGCTCAAAGCAGAGGCACTCTGGCCACCCCTGGCACAAGCTCTGCCCTGAAGCCACTGGAACAGGAAGGACAGGGACTGCAAGGCCTGTTCACCAACATGGGCAACTTTATCCAGGAACAAGCACTTCAGTGGGTGGGGAAATACTACAGTCTTGTCCCCACACACAACAAGCAGAACATCTCTCTGTTTAGAGTGCCTAAAGTTACTTTTAACCATTCTCCTCCTGCCAAGAAACTCTCTTTCTGGCTTGCTTTCTTCCTAAGGCTTTAGCTGCTCTGCACCTTTTACTGTGCACTCATCTTTGAATGCTTTTCATGCTTCATCCACCAGCATCTTCCAATTGCCTCACTGCTCAGCAACAAATCACTTTGTACCCTCTTAATACTAATTTCTCAGCTCTGCTCAGCTCCCATCACACCTGGCTATCCCAGACCTTTCCTGGGGATATGAACAATGGGATATTCTCATTTATGAGAGATGAGCAGCTGGCATGAAGTCAGCTTTAGGGAGATCTGGGATTACTCACAAATGAAACAGGGTGTCCTGCAACACTGCAGTAATAACAGCAATAATAGTAGGCAAATGGAAATTGCTTGGTGCTGTGTTGGACATCTCAAGCAATATTTCTTCAGAAAATTTCTGTGGGGCTCTGACATAGTTTGTGTCTCACGAGATTGGTGCAGAGAACTTGGAGTGGACTCAGGCCATGAATTTCCCCAACAGACTGTTTCTCCTGTTTTGGTGCTCTTGGCATGTTTCCATGTTCACAGCTGCTGGCACTTGTCACTGCCACGTCCCACCAGGCAGTTACAGAAAAGCAGTGTGCTGTACTGGCCCTTTTTCCATATCAGATCAGTCAGCGGATATCAGATTCCACCCTACATACAAATCCTTCATTTTACTGAAGACATAAGAAAGTATTTAAAAAAGCATTTACTGGCAGGACCTGAATTGAAAAAGGAAAATAGCAGCAGGTGAACAAACTTAGGATTGGGCAAGCTGCATGGCTTATAGTGTGACAGCAATGGCTGCTGATTGCCTTTTTGCCTTTTTTTTTTTTTCCCTTCCTTTTAATCATAATAAATGGCAACTGGACAAAGAAGTGGAAAATATTCACTGGTAATTTATAGTGTACTATCATTCAACTTCAGATTTATCTCTACCAATAACCAAAGCAGAAGTATTTCCTTCAGAAGGGAGATAAGCCTGATTTCAAAGTGAGCAATTTCCACATGTTTTCAAGATTCATCTTTCAAGATTCAGCAGACACATCAAGCCCTAAAAACAAAAGTTCTGCTCTCGGCCCAGAATTTAAGATTCCTCTCCAAAGAGTAGAATCACATTAACTAGTAGCAGTACACTATTTACTATTTCATCATACATTTTTATACTACCTTTTACTAGAATCCTATTAAGGCTATATTTTATTATTTTTATTTTTTTTACAGTGATCTAAAACCAGAACAATTTAACTGAAGTAAATTGAGGTGATTTATACTGAGTAATTTTTCATTATGCAGCCCATAGAGTAATGTTCTGTTTCTCAGGGAAGAAAGAAAAGCATGATAGTTCCACTTAACACCTATACACGGGCTGTTCAATTCTCTCTGGTTTACAGAAAATATGAATAATAGAATTTAAAACAGGCCCTTATACTGGTGGGGTTTTTTCATATGATGATTAATATCTTATTCTTTAGATGGCATCTTTGGGCTCAAAAGGTGCAGTTGACAAAGAAAGGCTCTAATCAGTGTAATGAAATGTTGCAGAATCCCTGTTTTCACACAGAAAACCAACAGTATGTTCCATTCTGGCTTTTGGGCTCACAGGGTAGGAAAGTTACTAGTGTAGCTATGGTTTGAGTGATTTAGAGGATTGAGGTATTTAGGTAGTTTCCAGATGTATTAAAGACAAGCCAAAATTGACTTTGGAAGGAACTTTAATTCTGAAGGCAATTTATTAAATTTGTTTTATTTTTCAAGAAAGTGAAATTGATTATCTGTGATTAATGTATGTTTCAGGTTAAAAAGCAGATAACCTTCACAGTTATTTTATGTCAGTACAAATTCAATAAAAAATACCTTGGCTTGGGACTTTGTAAAATAAATGTTAACATATACCACCAAGAAGTCTAACAAATAAAACCACATCTCTCTTATTTTGTCCCTCTGAAGCAAAAATAAAAAGAACTGTACAGGAAACTTTCCTCTGGATTTTGCCAGCAATATACACCCTCCAATATCCACCACCAATTCCTAATAGTCAAAACAATTCTGCATCCCATACAGAATATTTATATTGATTTTTACATACGAATATCAATACACAGTCTTGTTTCTGCAAACACAGATATAACTGAGGCTTATGAAATCAACTCCTTATTAATTCTGAAAATTCCATTTTATTTCTTTTCAATGTTTCAGTTTCACCCAGGATGAAGAACACATCATGAGACAAGGGACTGTGGTTCTGTGATGTAAAACAGAACCAATGAACATTCGTGTTAGTGCAGTTCTGTGAGATACATCCACCATCTTCATTTGAATTCTGGTGGCCAGTAAGCCAATAGTTCATATTTAAATTATATTTTCACTATTAACCCTTTACTGTGTTCAATGGAAGATGGTCTTGGAAGAGCCTTAGAGCAGCATTTTCCACCACAGGATAATAGCTTCAATCTACAGTAAATATTTTATAAGTCTGTTAGTTTATATTCCCCTTCTCCCACTTTACCATGAACCTTCAGCTCCTAGGACATGTCTCAAAAGAATCGACACATGAAAAAGAATACAACTGTTTTTAGCAAAGGAAGGAAGACTATGTATTTTAGCTGGTGATTCCAGCTATCCACATAGGCATTTGAAATGGGCAGAAATTCACAGCACCCACATTAAGTGGGAAACTTGCTCCTAGGTATCTTCACAGTGCGTCCATCCTTTGCACCCCTCTAAGACACCACTGCATCCAAAGTGCTCTGAGCCCCTAGGTGCAAGATCTGCATCAAGCAGTCATTATTTGTGCCCTTTGAAAGATAAGGTTAAACCTTATTATCACCTAGGATAACCTCAGGCTAGGTAAAATGTGTTATACAACAGCTGCAAAGTCGACAGAAACTGTGTTATAATGTTATCCAGATTTACAGTTTACTGCGTGGGAGAAAAAAAATCCCAGCTTGAGCTGAAATGGAAAGTGCAGCAAACAGTGTGAAACATTACAGGAGTCCTGTCTTTAATATTAATGAGCATATATTGTTTCTACAGCATCACAGCTGTAGCTCATTCACTTCCTAATATGATAGGAAAGAATTAAACCCTAACATCTGCTTGGAATGCTCAGCTGAAAAGAGTCAGCTCCAAATTACACTTTTAAGAGTAACACTAGCTTGTTTGGCAACAAATACATACATTTTGAATATTATTTCCCTTCTCATTCTCATGTAAAGAAAGGGAAGAAAATAAAGCATGTTTGAGGAAAGAAATAATCCAAACACTAACATAATTTTATATGGCAAGCAAAGAAACACAAATGAGTTAGAGCCAGTATTTTTCAATGCTCTGCTCAAGAACAGGAAAGAAAGAGGTGGGAGGATGCAGAGGAAGTTGAGGGAAAGTAAGTTTGCAATATCTATGAAAGCAACAAAACAGCTGTGCAGTGCTGTCTCACTGTATGGAAAACTTTCTGTGTGTGGAAGAAAATTCTTTCAGTCAGGTCTGAAGTCTGTGAAATGCAATGGAAAGCACTCTCAAGAACCAGAGCAGAGTGTACAGCACTTCAGTAAAAGCTAAACCTAATTGTACTTTATTTGTGAATTCCTTCACCAAGTACATTCTGGGTATCTTCACCACACACTGCTGCCACGAGGCTTCTGATAGCTAATGTTAGCTAGTAAAACCATTTCTCTCTGCATTGTTTTATGCAGGTGTTTACCCTAGGGAGAGTCAGTAGCATCGCTACCAACATTGTCTGAGTTGAGTGGCTTTTGCATTTGTCAAATAATCCTTTGCAAAGACTGAAAGCTTTTATGTGAGCCACACATTTCAGGGTAGAGGTTAAAGGAAGGATGGAAAATTAGAGGTGAAATATTCCTTATATATATATATATATATTCCCTAAGGAGAATCCTTACATGAGGAATACTTTCCTCTGTTGATGGACTGCATTGTGGAAGAACTCCCTCATCACCAAACTTTGGCAAAGGATGCAAAAGTTTGGCATACAGTATTCTGTAAATGTGTCTTTACTGATTCAGTGAGAACTCCTGAACTTGAAATCCACTCACATGCAACCAAATTAAAGGATTTGGGGTTGAGGGTGAAAATTACAATCAGTACATAGAGAGTTCTGTACTTAAAAACTTTCATGTTTGTATCAAACAGCGCACTCCATTGGGTCCACTAATAGAGCAAAACAGTCAGTGCCCAAAGCTTGGGCTATTTTCCTTCTGAATATCTCCAGGCCTGTCTAATGGACTAAACACCTATTAGAGATCAAAGCACGTGCTCTGGTTTAGTCTCTTCTAAGAGGAATCCAGTCCATGTGCTCTACAGATTTCCTGTGATGAGAATGAAAGCATGGTAAAAGGACAATTCACTCAGAAGGCACAATCTTTATTCAAACTAAAACACTAATGGAGAAACATTCTAGGCAAGCTTTAATCAAGAGCCTGAACTAACAGAGGTCATTCACTGTGCTTGTTCCTCCTACTTGTCCACAGCAGTCCATCACCAGGTATTCTTAATAAAAGCAAGGAGAATATCTTTCTGGTACTTTTCTTTCTTCTTCATATCCTGCAAGACTGTCAAGTGGACTCAGTGATTTATGCCACCTTACAGAGTTGATAGGAAAAAATTAAATACCTTTTATTTTACAGATTGTTGAATTAATAAGATTTAAATCTGCTCAAATTATTGCAATTTTTAATTCAGAATTTGTGCAAAATTATGGTTTCAAACAGAAGCATTATGATACGTATTTTCTCACACACCAGGGTTTTTAGTGGCTGCAGTAGATGAAGAGGAGCATATCAGACAAACAATAATGGGGACAGCAGATTCTAACCCTAATACATGGAGAGACAATAGAAGAAATAATGCATTTGAAACAAAAGTTAAAGTTAAATGTGTGACGCACTGACTGAAACTGCCATTTGCCATCCCCGTGCACCACTCAGGGGCAGGAGCTAGAGAACTCAAGAAAGAAGGAAGGGGTGGGAGGAAGGTGTTTTAAGATACTGTTTTACTTTTCATAATCCTACTGTGATTTGATTGGTAATACATTCAATTAATTTCTCGAAATCATCCAGTTTTGCCCGCAATGATAATTTATGAGTGATCTCTCTCTGTCCTTATCTTGACCTACAAGCCTCTCCTATTCTCTTTCCCCTATTCAGCTGAAGAGGGGAGTGACAGAGCAGCTTTGGTGGGCACCTGGTGTCCAGCCAGGGTCAACCTGTAGGGATGGAGAATATGCAGGTGCTGGTGTTGGCTGGGGCAGAGTCCATTTTCTTCGTAAAAACTGGTAGGGGGCTGTGTTTTGGGTTTGTGCTGGCAACAGTGTTGGTAATTCAGGGATGTTCTGGTCCTTGCTAAGCAGTGCTTACAGAGTCAAGGCCTTTTCTGCCTTTCAACCCACCCCCCATCCATGCCTGAGGAAGCTGGAGAGGCACAAGAGGTTGGGAGGGGACAAAGCTGGGACAGCTGTTCCCAGCTCACCCCAGGGATATTCCATGGTGACATGTTCAACATCTAAATCTGGGGAAGAAGGCAGGAGATGTTCAGAGTGATGGCATTTGTCTTCCCAAGTCACCATTACATGTGTCAGAGCCCTGTTTTCCTGTGCATGGCTAAACATCTGCCTGCCAGTGGGAAGTGGTGAATAGATCCCTGGTTTTGCTTTACTAATGTTGGCTTTGGCCTTACCTATTCAGCTTTGTCTCAACCCATGGGTTTTCTCCCTTTTCCAATTCTCTCCATGGCAGCAGTGAGTCAGCAGCTGCATGGGGCTGAGTTGCCAGCTGGGGTTAAGCCACAACAACCCTAACTCCTGGGAGTAGCACAGAATGTGGGATCTGAGTCTTCTGTCCTAATGCAGAGCAGAGCTCTAGAGCATTACTTACACCAGGAAATTGCCAGAGCCTGGTATTAATCTGCAAGGGGTGTTTTGTTTCCTTTACCTGGATAATAGAATACTCCTTGCCAGTATGTCCCAGATCGGTTTCCTTTGACCTTTGACATGACCCATAACCTCAGACCCAAATCTGTGATCTTTTACCTAAATCAATGCTGGAACACGGAGAGAGTATGAGGAGCCCTCCCCCTGAGAAGGAAGGAGCAGCAGAGACAAAGCCTTTTACACTTTTTGAAACCAGCCATGTTTGTGAAAAGTCTGTGCTGCTGGAAGTGGTCATTCTACATAACAGAAAATGCAGGAGCCACCCCTATCCTGCAGATTCATACTCTGACAAATAAAGTTTCCCATCTCCAACAATGGAATGTGCATTCTAACTACAGTGAAGTACCGCTGCTCACAAAAAATGACAAGAAACCTGAAAGTTACTTCTTGATGCATTTAATTTCTTTTGTGAAGTTCTAGGGACTAGGGTATTACAAAGTGTGAGGTACACATAGTAACAGGGCTAACATCTCCAGTTGGATCAGGTAGAAATGGGTTACAAAATATTAGGAAAAATAATGAAAAATACAAACAACCTTATCCAGTCACACATCAGCTGCAAATCCAAATTCTGAAACCCTTGATAATCAGTCCCAGGAAAAGTTCACGGCTGCTCTTTCAAAAGAAGGACATTCGAGTTCTAGGAGACTAAGAGTGGAGGAACTTCCCATGCCAACCCTCTACTTGACCTTTGTTGCCTGACAGGTAAATTGCATCCTTGATGCACACATAGAGGTGACCTGCGGAACACTGCTCTTTCAGGATTTGTCGTTAGGAGGTTTTTTCTTAGCCTCCACATCCTTCTTAAAATCTTCAAGCTTCTTTGCAATGTTAGGAATCTTTAAAGACATAACAAAACAAAAAAAAACAACATCAAAACCCACACAAATTAACAAAAAATCTTGAGCTACATGAGTCTCATCAAGAAAGATAATACCACAAAGACAGAAAGAAATCCTATGAAGTATATACTGGTTTCTAAAAGATGCTTCCAGTATCTGTTGCCTTGCACAGAGGTTAAAATCAATGCAGTATCACGCAAATAGCAGATGAAAGCACCTCACATGAGGCTTCATATTTCATGTTGTTAAGGCTAGAAGTCAGCCAGTGGTGATGGGAACAGGAGAAAGGAAAAAATATCACTTTACAGGAAATTTAGTAAGACCAGTCTGGCTCCCTCACTGAAAGAGGACAAACTGCCAAGAATAAGCAGATTTAAACATTGATGCACAGACTGTTAAAGGGGAAATTAGACTGCACTAGAGTGGTCATACAACCCGAGAGAAAAGAGATGTTCGAGAGCATTAAATATGTTCTCAAGAAATTTATTAAGAAATACTCCTGGTTCATCTTGTGGAAAACAAAATTCCACACTGGGGAATTCTACTGCATTGCAAATTGTCAACCTTTTGCAGTTTCACACTTGAATGAAAATTCAATTTACTCTTGTGAGCTTCAAAACTTCAGCTTTCTCTTACAAATAGAAGAATTTTGATAAAATAATCCAACAGTAAATTTTGGTAACTCGAAAAAAAAACAACCCCAAGGTGCAACTTTTAAGGACAAGGAATAGATTATCTAACGACTCTTGCTAAAACTGGGAAGTGACAATGCAGGAGTTTGCAAGCTAACTGATTAAAATGAAATTTAAGCAAAGTTTCCACTAGTAGTTGTGAAAAAAAATCATTACTTCATATGTAACCTGACCTCAGAGCAGAAGTTAATCCAAACAGACTGCAGTTCTCTTACTGGATTGTCTGAGGCTGATAGTGCTGGGAACGTAAGTTTCTCTTAATTTCCTTTTCAAAGTTAAGCTCTGTTGGAGAAAATGAAATTAAGACCCCAGCCTGTGACACACCTGATATTTAAAGTAAACGAAGAGAACTCCACTGCTGTCAGCAGAACTCTCCATGTACTTATAACTAAGCACACGTGTGTACAGCTGCAGAATTAGGACCTCATTGTGAGAAGTTTATCTTAGATGCCATCTAAGACAAATCATCTTCAATACCAGCAATAAAATTACCATGTTCCTCCTGCAAGTCAGTATTACATTCCCAGGGAACCATTTCCTGCAAACTGAAAGCCTGAGTCCCCCTCTTGTGGCAATACTTTATTAGTGCTGCCAGAAAAGCACTATGCCATGTTTATGATACATGTTGATACATATACTCTTATGACTACATTTTTGTAACACTGTAAAACACATATTAGAAAGAAACACTAGCCTTTCATTAGTAGTACTGGAGTGACTGACAGGAACCATCACAAAAGTTTATGCATAAACAAGGAGCAAAATGTATGATTTTTTTTAATGCAAGATGACTTCAGTACTGAAGATGAGAAGAAAGCAAAACATAAATGTCATCAGAGCCTCAACAACCTTTTTTTTTAAAAATTACGCTAATACACACCGCATAAGAACTTAAAAAAAATTGTGTCAAATGTTATTAACTCCTCTAGCCAGTAAACAATAAGTGGCACTGCTCTTCCAAGGGATTCTGCTGACTTTACAGAAGTTAAAAGCATATATTGAAGACTCAGCTTGAAATCTTCTGCCCTCTCACATTGAAAACTCTGTTAACTGTGAAAACTGAGGAAAGAAAGTTCCCTTTCTTTTCTCACTGTAAGAAAAGAAGGAGAGAGATTGCAGGTCAATGCACTTTTTGAAGTAGGAGCAGGTGCTGAATTTAAAAAATAAAAGCTGGAAAAATTTATTTTCATTATTGGTACAGAAGACAGATATTTCACATGCTCTGAGGATTTTTACTTAACAAACAATGCTTAGTGTTCTCCACTCAGTATAAGACAGGCTATCAGACTCAAGGTATTTTAGTGCAGGTAAATTCCATGAGCAATTGCTAAACTTTTTCTGTTTCTCCTGTCTCTGTGTAGATGCCTGGGCTCTGGGCCTGAACAGCATTTAAGGCTTTAAGAATCACACTGTCACAGAGAAGATGCCAGAGAGGTTTGGTTTCGGTTCCACTTTGGTTCCAACCATGTTTTGGTTCCACTTTGTTGTTGTTGTTTTCTGCTATTAAGATTGAAAAAGACCTCCAAGATCACTGAGTCCAACCTTTCATCAAACACCACCTTGTCAACTAGACTAAGGCACTAAGTGCCACGCCCAACCACTTCTTGAACACCTCCAGAGATGGGGGTTTCACCACTTCCCCAGGCAGCCCATTCCAATGCCTGACCACCCTTTCAGTGAACAAATTCTTCCTGAAAAAGCCTGAGTTCACCTGTAACTAAAGTCAGTGTGATCTGTGTTCTGTTCAAATAAAATAAACCATCAAAAGAAAGGCTGAGTTAGTTCCAACTGAGGGAAAACAGTCTTACATTTTCAGTTCAGAATAGGTTTAACTCTGAGAGTACCTAGATACTCACTTCATAGTTCTGAGCCAGATACATCCCAACCACGTTGCCAAGAGTAAAACCAAGCTAAAAAGGAAGAAAGGAAGAAGAGTTAACATCCTGTCATTAAAAGTATATTGGCTAAAATTAAAATAAAGGAATACTGGAATTAATGTAAAGATTAGAGAGTTTCAACTCCACTCCTATCTAAATTTCTCATCTTTCATCCAGAGAGGTGCAATTTTACCCATCTCCCTCACCAGGAAAATCTTGCCATCATTTCCAAAATACCATGCACTTGTGTTTTTCAATACACATCTCCAAGACTATTTGAATCAAGCCAGGATCCTCTTTCTAAGTCTAAGGTTCTCTCCATACCCACAAAGGCACTACTTCCTAAAAAAATGGGGGAGATAGCAGCAGGGACCTACATATCACAAAGCTTTTGGTCCATGCTAGGAAACCCTAAAGCAACACCCCACTAACCTGATGCTCAGTGCTGGAAAGGGACACACATATGTTACTGTGCTATCCCTTTGTAAAAGGTATAAAAAAAAAAAGGATCACAAGCTTGAAAGTCAGAACAGAGGCTCTAACTGCATAGTGAGCACAGCCTCGAGATGTTTAAAGGTACATCAGCTTAAACTGATGTAAACCTGCTACTTCTCTTCTGCAATAACAGCAGCCCACCTTTCAGAGAGGCCCTTCTGATCCCAAGAGATTAGTTCTCAGCCAAATCCACTCTGATCAAGGGGCTCCTCTAAGGTAGGAAAGTGCTGTTCTTTGGAAGCACAGCGCAACCTCTTTTGTCAGCTGTGCAAACTTGTACTTGACGAAGGCTGTCCTTAAAAATGTGCCAGGGAACAGAAACAAAAGTGGCCCAGTTTCTGGCCCAAACCCTGTTTGCCAGCTGAGGAAAATCCTCAAGTGTAAGAACACTTTTGCAGCAAAAGAAATTACTCTCTTCAAAGACAGGTGATAAGACTTCCATTCAGCAGCTCCCCAATATTCTTCCTTTTTTTTTTTTTATTGTTACACTTCAAAATAAGTATGACCTGTACTAGGAAAGCTCCCTTAACTGCTTTGAAAGGGGATACTACTAAGACAGAGCTTTCATTTATTGTCAGTAGACAAATCATTCTTTATAACAGCTGAGGCCAGTTCTAGTAAAGAAAATTGTTATTTCTCGTGGTCACTGCTGTCAAATTAAGACTATTTCAAGAAAAACAAAACCACTGTTCACAAAACAACTTTGCCATTACAGACTAACCAGGCATTTTTTCCACGTCCAAAGCAGGATAGAGCACAGCTCATATTTTCAATGATTCACGTTCCATAGGCACCACTGGTGAAAATCTATCTATAAAAACCTAAAATTGGCTGAGAGCTGCCAAATGAATTATGACTGCAAGTTACTTCAGTATTTTCCTAAACAGATTTTTGGTCTTATTCCTTGTTTATTATTACTTTTTAAGAAGCTTAGCTTTAACAATTTAAGAACAAGCAGAGTTATTTTTGTGTCTACTGCACTGGGTATCAAATGCTCTCATAGTTTCAATTATCATAAAGAGGTACTCTGGGAAATACTACAAATACTGCACTGATGCAAACCAGACCTGTGATTCCTCTTAATGCTCAATATCACTCTAGCAGAGGAGACGTTCCTGTATCTTTAGCAGTGTCTGGGAAGCCACCTGAAAACACAAACCAGACCCTTGTTTATTAGCAGTTTTCTAGGCTTTTACCCTAGAACATTTCCAGTATGTCTCATTCTATTGTGATATAAACGTTGTTCAATATATATAGTACTGAGATCAGTATTCCCTTTAAGCATACTCATTTTCTGAAAAGTCTAGCACTGCATTCAAGAACAATCCACCCATTACATTTATTTTTGGAGTTGACAATTCAAGCAGTAGGGAAAAAAATCACTACTCAGACTTCAACTATATGGAAAGCAAAACATACAGCCAATTAAAATGTGCATGTTGACTGAAAACAACAGGGATGAAGAGTTCAGGGTCTTCCAACTTCTACTCAGCATTTCAAGTTGCATCGTCGGCAAATGTTCATTTAATGCTTAACTCTGGACAGCAAAAACACAAGGTTTGGGAGATTATCCCTTTATCTTCCCATTGCAGCCCTAACAAGGGAGGGCAAAAGTCAAACACCCAATCTACACCCAACCAGGGAAAAAAACCCAGAATAAGTATATATTTTTGTCTAACTTTCATATACTAATCAAGATGTCATCATAAGAGGATATTTTTACCTAGCAACAAAAAACGTTAGCAGCAGAGTTGATAAACTTTGAGATTGACTAACCACATTTAGCCTTACGAAGCGTTTTCATTGAAGTGGAGAGGGATTATAAACAGCTGCAAAAATGACTAACGCTTTCATACTTTACATTAGGAAGCTGGCATAAGAAATAGGCCTTATTTGTTAATTATAAAAAAAACAGGCAAGACTCTCCCAGCTTAGAGTAGGCCATCTTTTCTGTCTCTGCATCATCACCTAGTATGAAATTTATTAGCCAACTGAATTATCCTCCCCCAACAAAAGATGAAAGAATATCACCTATTGTCTGTACTTACTGGGACATATCTGAACACAAGTAAAACCCTGGGGCACCCCTCACATCACTAGAATGAAAAATGTGAAGCTGTTTCCATGCTTTGCAACAGCACAGACAAGCACCTTATCATTGGTCAGGTAATTTATTTCCACATCTGGCAGTAAACACCAGCATCGATCAAGCACTGAATGAAGAGCAGTCAGGCATCTAGCTCCAGGTAACCACAGGAGTTAAGGGGAACAGCAATGCTGAATGGAAAAAGACAAAAAATAAAAATAAAAAAAAAATTCAGTCTATTAATTCTGCTGTTCTTAGGGGGATTTGACGAAACGCAGCAATGAAACACGATCCCTTGCCCTAACTTCTATATATAAAACCCCAGCTCTCCAGCGACAAATTCTTAAGGGTGCACAAGACGGCAAAGCGCTGCTCTCACCAGAGCAGGGAGGCAAAGACGCTTACACAAAGAAACCCGAGCACCAAGGGGAGCACCGCCGTGAGCAAGCAGCACCTGCCCGGCCTCCAAGGCAACCCGGGGGCGCGGAAACCAGGCAGGGACTTCACTTTTTAAGGCACCGTTCGGCGAGCACAAGGGGGTCCCGAGCAGCGCGGCAGGGCAGGGCAAGAGCAGAGCACGGCAGAGCAGGAGGCGGCGAAGCGCAGAGGCCCGAGGATGCCGCGGTGCCGGAGCCGGGCCGGCCCCGCCCGCCCCGCCGCGAAATGGCGGCCCCGCCGAGCCGGGCCGGGCCGGGCCTTACCAGGAACTGCAGCATGGCGCCTCCTGCTCGCCCTCAGCCGCCACCTCCGCCCGGCGGCGGCTCTGGCTCCGGCTCCGGCTGTGGCTGTGGCTGTGGCTCCGGCTGCTCCCACCGCTCCCCTTCCGGGGGCCGGCCCGCCCGAGCCGGGGGAAAGGCCGCGCCCAGCGCCGCCCGCACGGGGAATGGGGTTTGGGATTGGGGACTAGGGTTGGGGATTGGGGATTGGGATTGGGGCTCGGGGATTGGGATTGGGGCTCGGCACCCCGCCCGGGGAGGGCCCGGGATGCACGGGCGGCTCCGCAAGGGATAGGAGAAATAGTCCTGTGTAATGTATAATTCCATGCCTCATCGCTTGGAAATTATCAGCCTCCCATGCCGGAAAAGGCTGAAAGAAATGGGTTGGGTTGGGTTTTTTTGTTTTGGTTTGGGGAGTTTTATTTGAGATTTTTTTGATTTTTTGCCTTTTTTATTTATTTATTTATTTATTTTGTGGTGTGTGTGTTTTTGTTCTGTTTTGGGCACGCTTTTTTATTTTTTGGGGTTTTTTTGTGTGTGTTAGTCTTTGTTTTCCTTTGGGCTCTCTTGTTTTGTTTTGGGGAGTTTTGTTTGCATTTTTTCTGTTTGGGTTTTCTTTGTGTGTTAGTTTTTGTTTTGTTTTCCTTTAGGCTCTCTTGTTTTGTTTTGGGGAGTTTTGTTTGCGTTTTTCTGGTTTTTTTTGGTTTTGTTTTGGGTTGGGTTCTTTGGATTGGGCTTTTTTTGTTTGGGTTTCTCTGATTTATTTTTTTTCATGTTTAAAAAACAAAGAGTAGTTGTTCTTTCTGTAACACCCTGGGTTTAGCTTGTTTCAATGGCTACACTTAATTGATATTTGGGCAGTAAATGTCAGGAAGATTTTTCCTGATGAAACTCTGTAAGGTACTGGGGACTTCATTGCAATATATTACAGATCTCTTTCCCCCCCTTCCCTCCCCAATGTAGCAGTTCAGGTTTAAAAAAAAAAAATAAATTCATTAACAAAACACATTATGTGTCTATTGTGGAACAATTAGGCATCTCTACCCTGAGAGCAAGTCAAATTAAGTCTTAATTTCCAGAAAGCTCAAATGCTCTATCTATTAGAATACATGTCCCTTCCTGCCTTTCTGGGGCAGGTACCTTGTGGGGAAAAGAAGTATCTCCTACCCATTTTAAGAAAGGAAGCACAGAAAGATATTAAGTAACATTTTTATTTTTTTTCCCCTGGTAAAATGATTGTAAGATCCCTATTTGAGACAACTTTCTCCAGAATTTCAGGTGGTCCCAGAGCTGCTGCCTGGGCCAGAACTGACATACTGAAAATGACACAGATGTTTGGATGGGTGTCTCCCAAGAGCCAGGGTGGTTTCTTGCCCTCTGGAATGACTAACTTTCCCAGGAGTCACAGACAGGAATTTGGTTCTGGAAACGGGAACAAATCAGCTGCTAATAACTATTTTCCTGATGCTGAGGCCTTCTACATTTGTGCAGGATCAGAGCATTGAGATAATATTATAGACTCCAGCCTGAGCATGTGGCAGAAATTAGAAGGAGAAAACGAGTATTTTAGTAATAATAATACCTTCACAGTATAATCACAGGAAGATAAGGCTTTTCCTGTTTTCTGCTCATTAAAAATATTGTTACTGTGCTGAGACTATAACAAATACAACATGTGTTAGACAGTCGTGGCTCAACAGTACTGTACACAGTTATTTTCCTACATGCCATGAGTTTCCAGTGACATTTAATGGACTGCCAAAAAGAATTTTGTTTTTAAAGTAAAATTATTCCATTTCCATCAGCCAATGCTGAGTCATTTTGGGTTAGAGACTGTAGAAGTTGGGTATTGTGGATGGCATGTGTTACCGGATGGAAGAGCTCAGTCTGGTAGTTATAAATGCAACTATTATGCATGGTGGGCGAGGAGGGTAAAAGCCCAGCCAAAAACCCCCCAAACCTTGGTTTTTTTGAGGTCCCTCTAATATGCCTTCACTTCAGACCAGAGAGTTCTATTAACAGGCAGCACTTACTCCACCCTGGGCATTGGCTGGAACTTAGTTGGAGGGTGTTTATACCTATCCTTGAAGAAGAAAAGGAACCGGGAAGAGGTCTTCATCTCCAACATCACCAATATTATTCTGAGCAATGTTCAGGGCATGTAATCCATTGTGCTGCATGGCACCAATTTTGTTTTTTCTGCTTGGGGATGATGTGTTTACATGGCCTGCTTTTCATTTGCTTTGCTTTTTTCCTTCTCTGCTTGCCCTGCCAGAGGAAGACACAAGTCATAATCCTTCTCAGATCAGGGACGCAAGACTGTCTGGATCTTCTTTAAGGTAGTTCTTGAAGCTATTTCTCTTGTAGCTACCAACTTTTGTGATAGAGATTGGTAACTGTGTGGAGAGTGAGGTTGGGACAAGGAGCAGCAGCCCAAGCAGGAGTGCATTGTGCTTGTGCAATACTGGGCTGCCTGTACTCAGCTGACTACCCCTGGAAAACGTGTTCAGTGAGACTGACAGCTGATTTACAGCATCTTTGTATTAGCTCCTTTCACCTTGCCATCACACAGACATGCTTTAAGAAATGGAGTCTTTTGTTTGGTTGATTGGTTGGGGGTTTCTTGTGGTTTTTTTGTGGGAAGACAGCAGATCTGGGTCCAGAAATGTGAATATCTGCAGTGTGAAGAAGAATGTAAAAGTCATGGATTGCCAGTGAGATCCCAGGAGCTACTGCATGCATTCAGTTGAAACCAAAGCTGAAATAACAAGTAGAGTGAGTTCTTCAGTCACTGGAAGATGAGACAGAGATAGTCTGATAATTTTGAACAATAAATATATACAGGCAAGTTGTACAGGCCACAATAATACCCATAAATATGATGAACAACATCTTTGAAAATAAATTTGTCCCTTGTAGCCAAGAATTTTGAAGAATAGGAGAAGGCTTGGAAAACTCATCTTTCTAACTGAGATAAGGACAAAAAAAAGAGTATATTTTTTAATGTATTTGCTGCTGGTAAAGACTTTCTCAATGTTATCTACTCCACTCTGGTGCTCTACAAGTATAGTCAAGCCCGTGAGGTATGCAGAAAGCTTGTTTGTCAGGAAATACCAGCTATTCTACATTATTCTCATTTGCTAAATCATATTTGAAAATGCATTCATGTTGATTTAATACTGTTTTTATTGTGCATTTGCAGTTATATAGGTACTCCACTCTAAGGAGAGTAGAAATCCATTTAAAAAAAATATTCGACTTACCCTGTTTTTTACAATAAGTTTGCAGGTTTATGAACATACCAGGACAAGACAGTTTTGTTTGTTAAGCCCACTTGAAAAAGAAGGGTGTTATGCCATGATATCCTGAGAAATGCTAACAAAGAAGAGCTTATATTGTTATATCCACATAAGTCTATGGGCCTGGATGAAGTCTACCCCAGTGTGAGATAAGTGGCTGACATTGCTGCAGTGCCACTGTCTATAATACTTGAAAAGCTGTGGGGATCAGGGATTATCTTTAATGACTGGAAAAGGGCAGATATCATACACTTCTACAAGAGGGGCCCAAAAGAAGGTCCAGGAAACTTAAGAGCCATTAGTCTTACTTCAGTCCCTGGGACAGTGATGGAACAAGTTCTCCTAGAATCTATTACAAACCAAGTGAAGCAGGTGATGGGGAAAAGCCAGCAAGGATTTACCAAAAGCAAATTCATGCCTGACAAACCTGATCACCTTCTACAACAAAATAAAATTTTCTGTCAGCATGGGGAGAGCAGTGGATGCTGTTTACCTGGACTTCAGAAAAGCATTTGACACATTTTCTCACCTCCTTCTCCTGGACAAACTGGCAAGACACAGATTGGATGGATGGTCTGTGATATGGGTAGGAAATTGGCTCATAGGCCTCAGTCAGAGGGTGATGATCAGTGGTTTTTGCAGGAAAGACTGGACAAGTTAGGTCTTTTCTCCCTGGAGAAAACCAGGCTCAGGGACTGTACCTCATCAGTGTAGTTCAGCATTTAACGGGCAGCCACAAAGAGGACAGAGATTCTCTCTTTGCATGCAGCCACATGGCAAGGACAAGGGATGATATGGGTACATTGTATATTTTATACAGTGAGAATAATCAGTCACTGGAACAACCTTCCCAGGGACGTGATGGAGGCCCTGTCTCCAGAGGTTTTAAAGATGCATTTGGACAAGGTAATAGATAATTTATAAGATCCCTTTGCCACAAAATATGGGACCAGATGATCTTTTGAGCTCAATTCGAACCTTATTCTATGGTTCTGTGATCCTAAAAGTGACTTATGTCCCAGACTGTATAGGTACTTTCTCCACATTTGACCCAGCAAGTGGTCAAGCCATGATCTTACTCTTTCTTCCAACTTGCTTTTTCCATAGTCAGTAAATATGTTATTATCTGACTTGAAAAGCACTAATAAAAGATTTGATGTGAAAACTTGTGGTAATTCTATTGCAAATGTTTGAGGGGTAATTTTAATAGAGCTGTAGTATTTGAATAAAGCAGTAGTAGTGATGATTTAGCCATCATGAAAGTGTAAGCAAGGCAAAGTTAGTGGGGAGGAATAGTATTTTGGCATTCTGACTGATATTCTAAGGAGAAATTATAAGTTTTTTGCCATAAAACCCTTTCTTAGATCTGAGTATGACTTAAGTCACAGGCTATAAAAAATGATTTTAAAAAGTATTTTTCTAACTAGTGTACAATTTTGAATGTAAGTCCTCAGGATACATAAATTTAAATGTCCTTTTAATATCACTCCTTATTTCCAATGTTTGGAAAGGGGACTGGAAACCAGATTTCCTTGAGGTAGAAATTCTGTAAAATAAGCACCAGATGGAGCCAGAAAACCATATGTTATGATGTCCATTAAAATTTTGTTATGTTTAACCAGTAGGTTTTAGTTTTAGTTCTGCCCATTTGCTTTGCTTTAGTAAAGTGTCTTTTATATAGTCTGTGATACGGTTTCAAGGTGTCTGAGTAGTTGTAATTATCCTGGACTTGTCTTGCCATGGAGACATGCACTGTTGTAGTAGACAATGGTTACAGAATGCATAATATGGATTGAACAATATGTAGTAAGAAATCAGAATTGCAAGGCAGTCAGTTTATCAAAAAATTAGCAGAACTTACCACCTTTAAATATACCAAATGTAATTGCCTACCTGAAAAAGTAAAACACAACAAAAAAAAACAACCTATACAAAACAAAACACAAAACAACAACAAAAAAACAGAGAGCCTTTCATCTCAAATATTTTCTGGTGGAGGTGCATTTTATTGTTATTTAAAGCTGTTAAAAACATCTTTTTCGAAGTAACTTCCACTCCCTTCCCTCTTCTCTTAGATGCTGTATCCCAAAGACCCTCTGGAGTTCTTAGATCAATAGCCTACTACATTTTTCACAGAAAAACAGATGGCATCACTGACTCACCATGTGAGTCTGAAGTTATTTAAGGCCAGGTTTTCAAATGTAGTTATAAATAGAATAGATAAATAGTTTATGGTGTTCAAATTAATTCTTTTAAAGTCGATTTTTTACACAGAGCAGTATGGACACACAGAACACCGAGGATAATTCTTGACACCATGACACACGGGCAGTTTGCCTAGTTCAATACAGGAGAAAACTACTAAAAAATAGTGCAATTTACTTTATAAAAAAAGGGATTTGTTTTGTTTTTTGGTTTTTTTGTTGTTTTTTTTTATAAAAAAGAGGTTACATTTTCCTCATAATGTATGTGAAAGTATTAAAGTCTTCCTTATGTTAGGTGTATATTTGAGTCTGTCCAGCTCTGTGTGAGTGATTTGTCAGAGAGAGCGTCTTAGCTCTTTCTGCCAGCCCTCAGACAACCTGCAAGTGTGTTCTCCTCTCTGCTGCCCTGGCAGCAATGGGCTGTCAGCAGAGCCCCGCTGGAACAGAGGGATTCTGCCAGGGTTCACCTGGCTCGGGCACCTCCAGAGTAAAATCCAGAGTATTCCCTTGTCCTAGAAGTAGTCTTTACCAGAACGATGGAAACTTCAGAGCATGAGGAATGTGAGCCCCGGGAGAGACAGAAGACAGAAGCTACAGAAGGTCTTGGAGCAGCAGGGCTAAAGGGCAGCATGAATCGCAAGCTGGAGTTGAGGGATCTTCACAGTCCTGGGGTGACGCAAATGAGTCACGATTTTCAGTTTTTACCTTTCAAGCTACAAGATCTAGAAACGTTCTCTAAACAGCTTCTTCCGCAGCCAGCTGAGATGTTCCTATGATCATATGCCCCTGGGACAAAGATTTCAAGAACTGAAGGCTGAGTCAAGCAAGAAATTATTGAGTAATGATACCTTTCAGCTTTGGCTGCTGGGCTGTGGCCTGAGAAGGGCAGTATATGAGAAAGTTCTTGATTCTCCTGTGGTTCACAGAGAGGCATAACTGCATGAGCAGATAATAGATGTGTAATGGATTCTGCTCTGTGCCAGACCTGCAGAGGGCATAAATGCCAGTCATGGAGATTTAGCTGGCAGTTTCAAGCTGTAGCTGTGTGTGCAGCTGGGGGAGCTCCTGGTTCAGCTCCTCATGTTCTAGTTTAGAGACAATCATCAGAATCACATCAGATGTGAGACATTGGAAAAATAGTCTCATCACTCATAGGATGACAGTAATCACCAGCACACCAATTTTCTCAAATTGTTTTTCAGAACAGCACTAGAGCCTTTTAAGAATTCAAATCCTATCAAATGTGCAGGGAAATGAGCAAAGATAAAAAACTATTTATAGCCAAGCTTTCTTACTGCTCTTAGGGCCCTGGGTTGTGAGACAGAGCTGGAAGAAACCTCACTGGGGGCCTCTGTGCCTTGGGTGTGAAGCTGCATGAGTGCTCCCATTCTCAGTTTTGTCCAAAGCAAGGCTGCATCTGTCCTGATCACTGTTACAGTCTGGCTGTGTTGTTGACCAGATCCCTGACCCTCTATGACCTGCTGGACCACCACCCTCAGTGCCCAGCATTCTCCCTTCACATGCTGGGCCGCTCTCCCCACTGCTCCTGGAGTACTGCTTCGTTTTCACTAGCCAGAATGCAGACACTTGTTCCTGAGAGAGTTCAAAAATAAAAGATCTGGACTGAATAACCTTTGTGGAAGAAAAGCCAGTGCATTCAGAACAGCTATAAAAAGAAGACTTGTGTGATATAATTAAAAGAATATAATTAGAGTGTGACTGGCAGAATCCCTGAGTAACGACCTGAGATTGCAGTATAGCTACATCTTCTGAGTGTGAGTGGAGAGGCTGTTTATGGCATTGGAGGAGTGTTGCTCTCTCTGGTGAATACTCCTTGGTGTAATGTTGTTTGTCAAAGCTGGCTCTGGCAGAAAAGCAAGCTCAAGAAAGCTTTGGGGGTGAACTCAAAAACTTGCTTTAGCGCAGAAGAGCTGCATGGTTTTTTAAGGCAATATTAAACGATACTGTAGTTTGGCATAGATCTGTGCTGGGATTGGAAAGAGTAGTCCTTTCTCCCCTGAGGGAGCTGAAAAACAAATCCTACTTAAAAAAACTCAAAACCAAAACCAACCTTTCCCCTGCTTAGGTTAGTTCTTCATGTGACTGAAAAGTGCTAAGAAGAAGCAGGCGTTTGTAAAAACTGACTGTACTAGGACAGCATGTACCATCCTTTTAGTGATAATGTGAGTGTGGGTTTATTTAATATCACCATAGGTTCTGAAGTTCTTGAGTATGCTTTCTGCTGCTAAGATCTTGCTGACTACTGAAACAATAAAGCATCCCAGTGGTATTAGCTGGTAGCTGAAGATATATAATCTTTCTTTCACATGTGTTCAAGAGTCACCCAAAGCTTCCAGAGTTAAGTTAGTGATGTTATGTGCATGTCAGTGAAACATTGTACCGTAATTTCAGAATGATGATCAGTAGGTGGTGCTCTTTTCCCGAGTAAGAATGTAAGAAATATTTTTGAATTATCAAAAATATTAATCATATCTTTCAATATTTTTATTCCAGAATTAGATAATATTTATTAAAAATTGTTTCAAACACTTTTTTCCTTCCAAAAGTCACTCCATATTTTCACTGTATTTCATAAGAGACAGAGAGACAAGGGAGAGGATTGACCCTTAACTGACCCACTTCATTAAACTTGCTGGAATAATCTAATTGTGATGTTGCACTTTAACAAGCAGCCCTTCAAAAATAATGAGATTATCTGTCCTGATTTTAATTAGCACTCCTCTTTCTATCATGAGATTATTTGTTCTGCTTTTTATGAAAACAAAACAAAACCCACTCCCAAACCAAAAAAATATGTACTGTCTGGTGTTGTTTTCTTAGACATCATTTCTTGAGTTAATTAAAATAATCTGAATCAACATAAAGATCAACTGAATGGTCAGAATATTTTACCACACATTCTTCTTAGAGTAGAAATGTCAAAAAGAAGAGATTTTTTTTATTTTTTTTTTTTTTTAATTGACCCACAACTCTTTTCTTGGAAAGACTTCCAGCTTTGAACTGGGAGAAGTCCAGATGACTTCATGGAACAAGACACAGAAGTCATGCCTTCTCAGGACTGTGGCCCTAAATATTCAATTAATCTCTGATACAAGAAAATCCACAATGACACTTTCTGCTGAGCCCTGCTCATATTTCTTTTTAGTCTTCAGTGCAAATGATAAACTTGCACACATCACAAAGAATTGAGAACCCCACTTACTTGCTTAAAGTTATTTGATATTCACTTACTTTCTGTTTTTCTTTGATGACTGTCATGCTCACTGGCAAGCAATCAAAGTTCAAATGTCTCCAGTAACCAAGTAATTTTGTGCTCTTGCTCCTCAAGTTTCCATCACTGTACAAGACAATCCATTAAACTAAAGCACAACTTCTCTGAATGCCTTTTGGCAGCCCTGCCTCTGTCTGTTGTGCCTGGGAGCCTCAGAGTCCTGCTGCTGAGGAATGACACCCCCAGAGCACTTCAAGCCTTTTCTGGGCTTCAGAGTTTGGGCTAAGTAATTCAAAGGAGCCCATTGAGGATTTAGAGTTTCAAATGCTAGTAAAACCCGGATGTCTTTCTGGGGTGCTGGTCTTAACTGTAGGAAGCCTTGAGTTTTTAGTATAGGGGCTAGTCTCATTCTCATCACTATAGTGTCTAAGAAAGCCTGAGCCTAGCAAAAGGAAGAAAAGTGAAAGCCACTTCAAGTGAAAAATTCAGACACTTCAAAAATATCTGGAACAAGTGCTTTTTTTCTCATAGATTTCAATATTTTATTGATAATCATTATTTTTATCCCATGAGATATTCCAAAGTATACTAACTTTGAGGACATCTTGACCTCCTTTCTGTAGTGTGTACCAGACTTCATGTGATAGCTGCCCCTACAGAATGGAAAATTTACAAGAATTTAATAAAAGTGAAACAAAAAGTCTGGAACTCATACTAAGTACATAGTTTTGCTTTTGAATGATTCTTCTGTTTAGGCCAATGTGGTGTTATAGGGAGTGTAAAAATCACTGTGACTTCATACAGCTAAAGCAAGAATGTTATAGGATATGAGACTAGCTTAAGCAAAAGTATTTTTTTTACTAGATTGATGTATGTAAGATAAAACTGCTCTGTACTTGTCTGCAATATGTAATTTAGTTCTGTTTCAGAAACTGAGTACTCCCTCTTTCATAGACTCATTTAGATGTGAAGAATGAGATTCTTCACTTCAATAGCATAATTTTTTAAGATGGACTGATAGATATGCCTCTCTTGTGCTTGGCAGCATTGCAGCTGCATAAGTTTGAAACTCTGTGGATGATGAAATGTGATCAATTTAAAGGTCTAACTCCAAATTATGAAAAACATTGGGCATTTAGGGCCAAATTTACAAAAGGACTAATGTAATGTCTTGCCTTCTGAAAGGTTGTTGAAGTAGCAAACTGAGATGATCCAGCTGACCCTAACTTCTCTTTGGTAGTGTCTCAAGAAACAACATGGCAACTTCATGCTTTCCATGAACAGGCATTGTTAATCAAACTGTCATATTTGTGTGTTATTAAAATAAGACACTGTATTATGTGTAAGTGTCCTGCAAGCTTTGTATAATATTGCATTTATATTAGGATGGTGTAAAAATCTAAATTAAATTAAATAACATGCTCTGATGATTTTGAATGAGAAGAATTTTCACTCTTGAGGAAGCATTTTAATTTTCCTTTTTTTTTTTTTTTTTACTTCAGGTTGAAGCATCTGTTGCTGTTGATATTTAATTTTTGAATGGGAGAGGATTGAGTAAGCTTAGGGATGAATTGCTGGGTGCATTTGATTCTGTGATCTTGTGGGAGGTGACACAAAGGTGTCTTAAGAGCTTTGTGAAGTGCTATTGTGTTGTACAATGTGTACCAGTTCTTGCAAGTCCTTATAATATTCTTGACCTCTGCAAACTATCATAGGCCAAAACTAGCATGTCTTTTCTCATTCTCATAATATGTTCTCATAATGAACAAATTCTTGTTTATCACAGGGAAAAAAGGTAGGGAGTCACAAGTGCTTCAATTTCACCCAAAACACTCCATGTTGCTCGTGGTCTTCAATAACATGTGGAACCAGATGTTCTTAATCTGCTCCCACATGGCAGTTCTTGCCTATCAGTGCTTGGTATCTATTTGGGTATTTTAGTCCTTTTTTTGTTTTGCTAATTTTGCACTGCTTTTTTTTTTTTTTTTTCCAGGAGTTCATGATAGCTCCAGCTGTTTTTCAGCCAGAACTCCTTCTGTATTGTTTTTACAATTTTTTTTTTTTTTTCATGTTTTATCACACGGAAGCAAAAATTGTCCTTCAGATACAAAGATCTGTGCTTCACAAGAAACATCTTAATATACTGATAGTAGTTGCAAGTTCTTTTCACATTAATTCAGGTCCTGCTACTTAGGTTGAAATAAAGAGATTATGGCAACATCCATTTTAGACTGAATATTAATAAACAATACGATAGCTAATGAGCATGAGATATAGACTTGAATAACAGGTATCAAATGCATTCTTGTGTTACCTTAGTAACCATTCATTTACCAATGAGAATTTAACTTAACCCACTATTCAATGTAAATTTAACCCTCAACTATTCTGCTATTTCCCTATTATAGTAAAGGGAAACATTTCCTAGAGCCAGAATAAAATTGCTCTAATAGTAGCTACTCTGTAACATTATAGCAAATTTTTGGCTCAATTCCCAGTTCACCTGTTACATGACCTAAGAACAGAACACTTCCTTCTACCCTTTTTGTTTAAGAAATGTGCACATAAGAGTCAAAAGCCTCACAAAAATCCACTTTATACCCAAGGATTCATTTCTGTGGAAATCCACAGGTAAATAGATATTGTTCTATGGTTATTTATGCCTGTTTGACAAATTGGTTAGCAAAAAACAAGAAGATAATATTATTTTCTCCTTTCTGTCCCTCATTTCACAAGATATCTACTTGCACATAAAATCCAATTAATCATCAAGAAGAAAGATGGCTAGATCATAGAATCATAGAATCGATTGGGTTGGAAAAGACCTCTGAGATCATCGAGTCCAACCCTTGATCCAGCTCCAGTCTGTTTACTAGATCATGGCACTAAGTGCCATGTCCAATCTCAGTTTAAAAACCCCCAGGGACAGTGAATCTACCACCTCTCTGGGCAGGCCATTCCAATGCCTGATTACTCTCTCTGTAAAGAATTTCTTTCTAATATAGATATATACCTCTTTCTCTTTTTAGCATCTTTCTTTGGTATGTAATTCAACATATACCAGCTATCTGTAGAAGAGCAGAAAAGTCCAGGTGACTACTGACAAAAAGCAAAGACAGTTTTAGTGTTACAGTGAGAAAGTAACTTCTGGATCTCCTTCTCCTTTCTGGTATTTCTACATGGTGACTCTTGAACCAGGAACACTTTTCAGTATATGCAACAACCCCTTCCTCTTTTATTATTCTCAGATGGATTTCAAGGGAAAATAAAATCACTTCGTGCAGGCAAAAAGAGGTCAGGACAGGTCTGGGAGACCAAGAGACCAGGAGCTGTGGTAAACACCATAGGGCATACCAGCCTCTCAAGCAGGCACAGCCTAAGGTAACTTAATGGTCCCTCTGTCCTGTCTCTGTACACAGGGTGCCCAGGCAATTATCCTTGCAGCTCATTCCAGAAGCTGGCTCTAATTATTATGGTTACATCTGCTGAGGCATGAAAAGAGTTAAGTCAAACCTTAAAGTTAAAAAACAAAGAACCAAAGTGCTAAGCTGCAGTTGGAGCTGCTTCTGTACTCAGGGAATTTTGCACAATACACGGTAAGTCATATCTTAGAGATATAAAAGGAGAAAGGGAATTAAACTGCTCTCCCTTCATGTCTTCTTGAATTAGGCCTTAAAAGATCTGATATCAGCTGAGCTCCATAGAAGTCAAACCTACAGTAAAAGTTTCTGCTGGCATTGCTCAGGGACACGAGGAGGTGTGATCCCTGAGTGACAGACCTGTGCTAGCAGAGAAACCTTGGTAAAAAGCAGCTATAGAAAGGAAAACCACACTTCAGTGTGTTGCAGGGGACACTGTGTGAAGTACATCTGCTGGAGCTGTGTTAACAATCAGAGCCCTTTGCATTACTATACCCTGGAGTCAGTGAAGCTTCACTAGTCACTGTCCTCTTATTTAGATTTTACCATGTATCTTTTTTTCTTTTTTTTCTTCCCTTTCAGAATCTTCCTTTGGTGTTTCAAAAGTTTCATTTTCCTTCTGTCTAAAACACTTGGAAGAGCACAGCTGTGTCATGCTACTTGCCTCTGTTAAGGCTCTTGGTGTGCAGCAACATATAAAACAAGTTCATTTTGAATGGTCTATTGAGTTGATGGCCTGGACCTCAGGCAGGAATGCCTAAACAGTCTCCAGAGAGCCTTGATATGTCTTTACAGAGGGAAGAGTGCCTGCTGAGAAAAACAGTATGTAAGAATGAAATGAAAATTTAGGGGACTATGTAGGAGCAGTATTGCACAAAGGGAAGAAGCACAGTTGAAAGGGTTTCTTTAAACCTAGCACTCCCTAATTTATTTATTTATTTATTTTTTATGTGTGTGTGTGTGATATATAATTATTTTGCATGCAGTATGTTCTTTATGATGTCAGTGCCTCAGGATGAGCTTTTCCCATTCCACCTCAAATAAAAGGCCCATAGAAACCACAGAAAAAAAGAAGTGAACTATGCAAATAAGTCTTACTTGGAGAAATTATTTTGTTGCTGTTCATAAATAGTCTTTGAATTTTACACCAATTAAACCTTTTTCACCCCATCATTATCTCCATGCCCTCTGCCCAAGGATCCCAGTTTGCCCTGACCTTTCTACCTCAATATTTCTGCCTCCTTTTACTCCTTGGCACAGGTTAAAACCTAAAGCTCAGAAAGCCTGAGAAGAGCCTTTGCTGCACAACCCAGGCTGCAAAGAAGATAAAATAAGAACACTCTTCCCTAGCATTTGAATATGTTTCTTCACAGAAAGGCAGTAAACTAGACACAACAGCCAACATGCCATTGCAATGCTTTCTTGCAATGACAGTAATCTGTGATGCTCTTTGTTCTTTCTGTGGTCCTTCATTTCTTTCTTCCAGCAAACCCATGTAACATTGCACTTAAAGGGAAAGCGGAAAAACCCATTCTGAGGAACCCACACAGATGCAGTCCTGAGCTCAGCAGCCTAGCAAAGCTCTTCAATATACCTTTAAGCCCAAGACATGAGCTCAAGGGCTCACTGTGGTCAGGGGCCACTTCCCAGTAGCCTAGGAGATTACAGACATAATGGAGCAGTAGGATTTGAATATCTGTCTTTAGTAACAGGCTTCTCATGCTGTGGAAGTGCCATGAATCAGGGTGATGGAAGATGCTCCATTCCTGGTATAGTCAGGAACAGCTTAGGTAGCAAGGGGTACTAACACCTTGTTGTAGGCTTGTACTTGCACCTTCCCTTTTGCAGGAGTGTCATCATCCACTTGATCCTGCAGTGAACTGGTTCAAACATGAAACCAGGCAAAACCAAATCAGGCTTTCCTTCTAGGGCTATTTTTCACTTGGTTTCATTCCCTGAGGCAGGTCATAGGATCAGAAAGGTGGGAGAATGCAGCATGCAGCAGAGAGAGAGAGATTGTATCACTCTGCAATGGTTTAAAACTACTGCACTGTTACATATAGTTGTTCTCACCCTGAACAGAAAACCAAACTATGTCCTGTTTCTTTGATTCTCTGGTAAAATCATGGGATGGAGGGGGTGCAAAAGCTACAAAATCTTAATTTTTTGGAAAATTTGAGTATTGTAAAGAAGGTCCATTTCATGCATGTGTTTTCCTCTCATTATTTTTGCATCTTGTAACAAAAAGAAGTTATTGGCTGTTAAGTTGTTTGTAGCAGAATGTGAATATTTTTTGTCTACAGACAGTGCATATTGGCTCTCAGGTGTTACTCAGATTCTTTTTTTTGCTTTGAGAGAGATGTATGGCAACATTTAAAAAGTTACCAAATAACCATTCTGTAATAAATCTTTTGATGAGCATGAAGATCAGGAGGCCAGTCAGGTAGCTGTTCAGGGCCTGCTACAGTGGGAGTGTGAAAAGAAATTGGTGAGTAGGCTCTACGATCCAGAGGGAGATTTTCTCTTTTCTTTCCCCTTGTATTTCTGAGACTCACAGGTGAAAACATTAAAGTTTTAAACAAAAAACAAAAGCATGAAAGTTAGCAATATTGGAAATGTTGTGGAGAAAGAATGCTGAAGGGTACAAAGCAGCTGACACGATCACACTGAAAACTCCTACTATGGATCCCTGAGTTCTTTGGAGAAATGAAACCTTTCTGTGTTCTCTGTGCAAGTGGTGTGACCTGATAAGACTTCTAAATTGTAATATAACGACAATGGAAAGAAAAGATAAGTGCAGTGAAAAGCAGAGTGCTGACTAGGAGGTAAAAACATTGACATTGTCACAGGCTTTTCTTTTGAAATCAAGCTCGTGGCTATTATTTTAACTAATTCAGACTAGTGAGAAATAGCTGTAAGCAATTTTCAGTGCATTTACATAAAATATTCTTCATTGGCAGATGTCAATACAGTCCATGACAAAGTCAGTGTGATTTGCATTGTTTTGCAAATGGAGAAATTGAGGCATAGAGAATTAACAGATTCAAGGTCACTCATCTCATTCACAGTACCACAGTGAATACAATCAATGAATCTGTCGACTGAATCCAACATTTTCTGCAATATTATCTTATTTAAAGTGTGTGTGAGGATGTTGTGCTTGACATGTAAATGCACACACATTGATACACAAACACTTAAAATGGCAGATATTCTAGAAATATCTGGAAGTATAATTCTGTACCATTCTGTAGCAATCACCTTGTCAGGAAGGCACTGAGCACACATTATCAAAGAATGCTCAGAATAATCTTACCTCTAATCACTTTCACCTTTGCAAACCATTAAAAGACACATCTCTGTTGTGTCTTCCATCTAATGTTTTGTTTTTTATTTTTTTTTTTTTTTTAGAGACCCTACTGATCTGACATTTATTGATCTGAACTTGTCTTCCAAATTGCTAATTTGTTTATATACTCCTAAATGGGTCTAACTGTGTTTCTGCTGGATTCTGGTAGAATCTGAAATAGACTCTTTTTGATAAACAAACACGCAACTTGTGTAGTTTTTGTAATACTACTTGATTACTGTTCATCATGATTTTACGAAATGCTTCAATATAGTAAAGGACAACACCAGCCTTTGGGTACAATGGCTACTTTTGTAAATGCTTATCATTTCAGTGAACTCATTTTAGTAAGCTGAAGTTAGCATGCCTAAAACTGTCCTAAGGGAACAATGGGATCTAATTTTTTTTTAATTTTTTTTTAAAAGGCACCTTTTCATTATCACAGACACTGAAAATTAATGTCTTATTGGATATTATAAAGAAATAATAACATAGTAGTACAGAGTGCAAGCCACCATAAGAAATAAAACAGATTTTTTTTTTTATTTTTCCTGTTATATGTGTCATGTGATGTGTTGTGATCCTGTTGTGATCTTGTGATGCTGTTCTGATTCTCTGTGCAGAACTGAATAGAAATTTACTAACAGTACTTCCACTTCAAATCCCTTTTTTATCCACTTTCTTTGGGTATTTGTTCTTATTTTCATTAGAAATGGCAGTATAATAGTTTCATACTATTGTGGGAGTCAGTCTTAGTGTAACTTCTCAGAAACTTCTTTTTTCTTGAAGAGAATTATGTTAATCTTCAGGAGACTTTTTTAGATGACTTGTTACAAAAAGATCATAAAATTCTAGAATAGCTTGGGCTGGAAGGGACCTTAAAAGTCACCTAGTTCCAACCCCCTTGCCATTGACAGGGACACCTTTCATTAGACAAGTTTGGTCAAAACTCCATCCAACTTGGCCTTGAACACTTACAGGGATGGGACATCCACGACTTCTCTGGGCAACCTGTTCCAGTACACTGAAATGAAATTCTCAGAGGCTAAATTTGACTCTAACATCTACTGGGGTTATTACTAATTTATATCACCGGAAAGTCTCATTTCTAGAGCTACATTGGGCTATCAGAGGAAGACTGAGGACTTTCAGCCAAGTAAAGTCGGTAGGTTCCTGGTGCTGGAGGTGGCACTCTTCCTTTAGCAGGAGATGACTAAGTGAGTCTAGGGTAGGACATGGATGCAAGCCTGTCAGTAAGAGGTTGAGCCCACTTGAAGCTGCATATTTTGCCCTCCTTGGCGGGCTGTTTTCCTCTACTAAATTCCAACTCAATTTGTTGCACTTTGCCTGTCTATACTCTCAAGACCAAAACAACCTCTACATTTCTATTCTGAACGAGTAACTTTTGTGCACTCACTGTCTGTCTGAAAGCCATTTCATTTGCCTTCTTACCATCTAGTGACCAACACAAAATATTTTCAACTGTCATGTTTTCAACTCAGAAAACCCAGGAGAAAAGGAGAGAGTGTATTACCAGCAACTTAAATGGACCAGATTTTCCTCACTCATCCATGCCATCTTTGGATCTGATTGCCTCTCCATTTTATCTCTTTGTAACATTCTGTAATGCTCCTCCCTGGCATATGTTTTGGATGCTTCAAAAGCAGAGGGAAGAGGTGGAAAACTTGTTAGCCTTATAAAAAAATTCTTGTCTTACTATGAAAGCAGCAAGTCAGTCAAAGAAGTACTTGAGAAGCTAAAAACATCAAGGGACAGAAATGTTCTTCTCTTTCATGCATAGAGTAAGAGCTGCACATCTTAGAACCAGAAAACTACAAAGCCCCTGTGCAGAGTCTGGATACATAGGAAAGATTCACATGTGCCTCTATTCCACAGGACTGGCTTTGTGAAATTAAAGCACAAAGTGTAAGTTGATATCTAAGTGATATTTATGGCACTTTTAAAATTATATTTATAAAATAATTTAAACATTGTCTCTCCCACTGTAGTGTCACAGTTATTGGTTATGAGCTAGAAAATTAATTCTGTAGCTCCCAGCATGAAGAAAAGTGCAGAAATGTGGATACATCTGTGAAGCTTCTACTCATTTGCTGGTAACTCATAATGGCCCTAGGTACTGTAATAATGCAGAAGACAGCTAGGTCTCAGAAAAATATGGTAAAGTTATTAAAGGTATCATGTTGGGAAAGACTTCTGCCACAGCATATGTGGAACAGAGACAGAGGATTATCCAGACTGCACATCGTGGAGGAGGAAGACCCTGGAGACAGGACCAGAGCTGTGACAACTTCCAAAGGACCAGAGACTTCATAGTTCAGCATTACCTGCATCTTTTCTGTACAGAAAATCTGTTTAGATTATAACTCCTAGAATCCCCACCCACATGTGAAAAGAGTGTTCCTTTTTAACCCGTGTATCAACCCCCGCCCCCCCTCCCGACCTTATTGAATGTATCACCTGTCATTCCCTATTCCTGGGTTCCCACTGGGTTTTGGACCTCCTGCTCCCTTATTGGCCCCTGTGCCCCCCAAACCACACCACTCCCCCTGAACCCTTCATATATAATACCCAATCATATCCTACCTCTCAAACCCTGCCCAAAGGGCTTAAATACCCTGGACACAGGTAATTAAAGGCTGTTTTTCTACGACCTCAGCCGCGTAGTGGTGTTACATCTCTTTACTCCTGACTACGTGGGGATTTCGCAATCCCCTCCAGACCCCGGGGAGGCTGCGGAAGTAGGGCAGCCGGCTCCCCCTCACAGCTGTTAGCATCATCTCCTATGTATACAGTATTTATCAAACCTTTGATTGTGAGAGACTGATGTTTTATCAGATTTTGCTGTGGTCAGAATTTACCTAGACAGTGCTTCATTTGTTCTTATGGATAATCTCAGTATTTGCTGAGACTCCTGGGTGCACATGTACTTGCCTGCCACCTGCCAGTAGCGATTCATCTAAACATGCGCTGCCAGTCAACGGATAAAACCAACTAGAGTCAAGAGCCTTGACCACACAAGACTTCTCATTACAACCAACTGGCTGAAGGCCACAGCAATTTCTTTCATTACAAGTCTTGCTGATGCAGACAGGCTTTATTCTATCAATGACCCACTCAGAGCAGGATCTGTGGAGTAGTAGTTATCTTGCGCTTTCCATTTAGAGTTGTTTTTCTTTCATGTTTTTCCTCCAGGTTTTCTCTTAAGAGAATTTTAAAAGGCACATTTCAATCAACCAGGCTGATGTTGCCAAGCTCATGCACTGAATTCCCATGGGGAGAGAAAAACAGCGAAACTTTCTACTGAAGAGGGAAAAATAAAACTCTCTGCTCCAATTATGTTAATCAGGAGTCTGTCTTCAGAAAGAGAGTAAAGGGCTGAGTAGAAATAATGGAGGAGAACACCCCCCTATTTAATTATTTATATTTTTGTCAACACACCTGACATCTTGCACTTCAGGGGCTGTGCTTTCAATAAAAATATACCACCAAATATTGTTAAAAAATGTACAGCAGCATTTCCTCTGTCATACGAGGTGGAAAATATATTCAAATATATGTCAGAATTATACAGTCATAGAAAACAGGGCTGGAAGGGACCTCATTTAATCATCGGGCTTGTGTTGGCACTTCATGCCTAAAACACATTTGGCAGTTATCTGGAAAACCTTGAACAGTGGACATCCCACAGATTTTTTGGACTAGACATTCCCTGTCCTTAGTCTCTTGTGAGAAAGCACACACATTCCCCTGAAGCCCATCCCAGTCTACCAAAACCCAGTCAGTTACAATTCTACTGGAAGCTACTGTAGAGTGCTGGGGTCAGTCCTGTTTATTTTGTTTCTCTATACTACCCTGGTCAAATATGCCTGATGAAAGCTGTGGCTAAGCAGGGTCTGAAAATAAGGGTATTCTCAGATATTTGTCTCAAGTAGGTCTAGATTCTGTCCCTTCATTCAGTGGGTACAAAAAGGAGGAACATAAAATGAAGCTGAGAGAGGAGCAAATACAGCACGTGTAAGATAGTAGTATGGCCTAGTATTGGCTGCATAAGGTCTACCAGTTTTCCTCTGAGTTGCATGACAGGGCTAATGAGAAGTGATGGCAAGTGGCATGAGGGTAAATAGGCCATGAAGCTTTCAAGCACTGTTAATCTGAAATTTGGTTAAATGCCTGATTCTGCCTCCTTTTTAGTACTGCAGTTGCCATCAAGTGCCTTTGCCGCCAGGAGGACAAGGACAATATGAGGACCCTCCTGGGTGTACACAGTTGGGTTCTGAGTGGCTTGTTTTCAAACATAATCATCAATACCGGGAATTGTGGGGTTTAGATGGGTTTTTTTAAATTCTGTTTTCTGTTACCCATCGAGTACCATGTCAAGTAGTAGCACTTGCTTCATAAGACAATGTTTCCTTCATTTGCTGGGAGCTTTTTAGCTGGAGTTTTGTAGCTGTGTAGCTGCACAAATCCAGACACTCTCCTTGTGATGCTTACCTTCATATTATCTAGAAAAAAAAAATCATCATTGAAGTTTAATGTCTAGCAGCCTCTGCTATTTGAGTGTGATTTTCGCAAACAATGAAATTATTCCCATAATTGTGTTCCTGGCTCTTGAAAATGTATCTGCTGTGTATTTTTAGCAGAAATTTACTTTCTCCCAAAAACAATCTAAAATATTTTACAGCTGAATTAGGATAATGATATGTTCTGGGTTTTTTTAGCAGAATATGAACCTATTTCTAATTTAAATGTTGTAGACTTTTAAAAGAACTGATCTCTTTACATAATAGTGGGAAAATCTACCATTTTATTAAATGGAAAATTCAGCCACAACTGGTAAAATAATTAAAAATCCCATTGCTGCATAGCATGCAGCAGGAAACAAGCGATTCCAACCTGTTTGTTTGCTTGACTGAGTAGACAGTTTTAAAAATTACATTGGCACCTGTGAGTGCAGAGCCACATCCAGATGCAGTGCCCTTCCAAGCACAATCTCTTCTCAGCAAACATGCTCTGTGATGAAGACCCATCTCATATCAAAATCGCCAGGCAAGGCACAGTGCATCCCTAGCATCGTGATAAGGACTCTGTTTTGTTCTCTTTGTTTATGCAAAATTTCCATGGGAGCAGAAGTGTTTCGGTTGTGAGCGTTTTCTGCTTTGCACAGTGGGTAGATTTGCTGAGGGAGGGGAAGGGATTAAGCCTGCTGTGAGCTCTGTGCTGCTCTGTACAGGATGAAAGCAAGGGGTTTGGCTGTGCCCTTGTACATCACCCTCCTCCCTTCTGCCCCCACCCCTTACAGACCAGCTGAAGCCAGTTTTATTTTCCAGCAAGGCTCATTGCCCAGGATGGTGATGCTAACACCATATAAATAAGGCAATAATAGGCAAAATCAGCATGTTGAGGGAGGGAGGATGTCCATCTCTCTTTAAGGAGCATCCACAGCTCTCACCTTGTCCTCAGTCATCAGGAAAACATCTCCCCTCCTGTGTCAATACACCTTTAAACACACTTTATCCGTTAAAGGGAGCTTGGCCTCCTTAAGGGACAGAGAATGGGCAGAGAAGTGCCCATTCCTGAATCAATGCTTCTCTGTCAGAGGGTGAAGGATGCAATCTGAGGCAAACTGGAGAGGCAGGAGGATGATTTTAGACTACAGGCTCACTGGGGTAATATATTTATCTATTTATCATATTAGGCTTTGTTTATAAAGCAACATACTGGCTATATCTGTAAATATTTTAAATACTTCAGTTGATGGTATGCGTGGGAAGGGGATCCAAACGGGGATTCTGAGCATTTTCCTTGCTGTTCCTTCTGACATGTCAGTTCAGTGCAGTTGGTAACATAGCGACAGGCTGCAGCTCTTCATTATCATCACAATCTGCTACCTTTTTAATATAGTATCTGACATTTCAGTCAGACAGGGGTCTGTGTCCTTAAGCTGGCAGAAACTTTATGCCTTGCACTCAAGAACATTGCCTTGCTGAGTGTAGGGACCAGGCAGGGCACACACTGCCAGTCTTTATGTGGATATGTCAAAGCATGGCATTCAGGTGAAAGGAAAAAATATATAAATGTTAATGGAAAATCACAAACAGGAACCAAGCCATCTTTTGTGTTCTAACAAAAACATCCCCTTGTTATGCAGTTTCCAGCAAGAGCCTCCACAATTGTCTTATGTGAGAGGAGAAAACATAGAGGTTGCTTGAACTTTGGTGGCAGAGCTGAGGTACCCACTGGGGCAGGTGCTTCTGTTGCTCGTGCCACGAGGCTGTAGGGGAGGTGGTGACACTGAAAACCATAGAGTGGTGTGGCCACAGGGTTGCAACTGTGCCAACCAGGCAGAAGGCACAGACTTTGGGATTGCAGTGTAGGGAAAAATTTAAGCTTGGAAAGTTCTGATTTAAAAGAAGTAACTCTGTGCCTAGGTCTTTTCCTTAGGTATACTGGACATTTATTATTTAAGACCTGTCTTTTTTGCGTGACATTTTGTGGCTCATTTTGACTGTTCTGTTTTGCCCTGCCTCCTTGCCCTTATTGGGAATCAGTTATCAGAAAACATAAATAAATGGCAGAAATGGGAAAGTGTAATATCTATTGATTATTTGAATCTCTGCATCTCAAGATCTGTATTATAAAATCTTTAACAAAATCAGACCTGGTATGTAGATACTGCTAATATTAATTTTCCAGATGGGAAACATGAGGCACAAGCAGTTACTGGCCACATACAGGCTTTTCTATCTCTACTGGGTAGCAGTCTCACAGAAAGCCTGTTTTATATATTAGATGGACAAGATGCCATCCCACATGCAGAAAAGTGATAGAATTTGGTTCCAAATAAGTAACCTAATTTTGAGATCAAAAAGTTCTGATTTTGTTGAATTTTTGCTTTGCCACCTTAATGCCACTTACAAGCCTGATGTTTCCTGTTACAGTCAGTTGAGAATTCGATCTGGGGTACCAGCATGACTGAGATGAGAAGTCTGGGTGTTGTGTTAGATGCTGACCAGCAGAAGGGCTGCTGTGTTTATCCCAGAAGTAGCTACACAGGAGCAACCTGTGAAATCCTCATTGTTTGTGGTGCTATCTGTGTTATCCAGCTTGAAAGACTAGAGAGGCTTTTGTTAATATTTCAGTAAAATTATCTCTTAAAAGAAACAAATCTGTGATCAAAGCCTAAAATCGCCTTATTTGATCTAAGCTGACTCAAAAGATAGAAGCAAAATAAAAAGACGATTTTCAGTACTCTCAGTTTTATCTTGGCTGGAATAGTTTTTCTCAATAATTCATGTACTACAACATCCTTAATCTTTCCTTTATTAAGGCTAGACTATTTGCTTTAATATCAGGTTTAAAATGTCACATAGTGTAACTGTAGGGGTTCTGTGAGCTGCATTGTTGGCAGCATTTTTCTGCTTTATAATTCATTTAAACCATAGACTGATTATGGAAATAAAAGCCTGTAGCCTTTAAGTTATACTAACACATGGTGTTTATTGCCGTGAAAAGAAAGGTAGAATCTTTTTCTTATGAAAGAGAAGCAAGCATGTAAATCATAATCTTGATTTGATTTGTGAGGAGTATTTAACACAGTGATTTAGCAGAAATTTTCCCAAAATGACCCAGTAATTTGGGAATGTTTATCTTAATTTTTCAAAGCATCCACAACTTATGAAAACACCATTTTCCTTGCAAGTCAGGGAAACTTGGACTCCTATGTCTCTAAAGCCTTTTGGAAAACAATTGTTAAATTCTCAGGAGCCTGTTTTCCCCTCTAAAACTCTCAGTTTCAGGGGTTTCTTTCATGCTTGAAACTGCCTTAATACCAATACAAGTTTCCCTCAAAGAGTCTTTCACACTGAGTGAGTTTATGTGTGAAGTAAGTAGGATTTCATGTTCTACCAAAATGCTTTCAATTTATTGGAACTTTGATTCCCTTTAAAAACAAGACAATGCAATTGTTATTTGCTGTTAAAAAAGGTCTGTCACATGCAGCAAAACAAACCTCTTTGCACAGATCTCCACTATTGCACAAGACTGTGTCTATCTTCAGATGAGCCAATACATGTAAGCAGCTGTGCCCTGGGTGCCATACTGCAGTGCTGTGCAGCTGAGACTGTGGGAAATCATAGGAGATGTAGTCGAATCTTTGTACAGTACACTGTTATTCTATAGGTTTGTAAGCACCATTAAGTATTCACATAAATATTTCAAAATAGCCCAAAAGGGTGAGTCAGGCAGTTAATCCCCTCTCCTTCTTTCATCCAATATTGTTTCTGGAGCAGAAAACAATGAAAAGTCCATTTATGGAGGCAGTATATTTGGCTAAGGAGTTGGTCACCTTTTCAAAGCACAAACAAAGGGTATCATGAGGAGATCATCTATTCCCAAACAAAACTGTATTATAGCCCAACAAGATGTCTGATTACCACTTTAAAGAGTCACTACTTTTGAAACACAATTTAAGCAATAGCTGTGGTAATGGAGATTGACCTTATTTCTTGTCCTTAGGAAGTACCCACCATTGCAGATATGTGTTTGTGTTGCCAGTATCCTGACTGACCACTGGAGTATATTAAAACGTGATACAGGCCAAGGCAGTACTCCGAAGGCTAATGCTTGCTTTTAACATAGTGCAATAGTTTAAATGGCTTGGGAAACAGTAAGTTTTCTCACACTTGAGACACCATGCTGATCTGGCTGCTAAACAGGATCATCATACATCCCATGGGAGAGGCTGAACTTGCTCACTGATGTTCACTGCCTGCAAATAATAGAGCAACAAAATACTAAGAGAGAATGCTGACCATGCATTAATTTATTCAACCCCCTTCTTGCCCAGTAAAGGGCTAGCAAGCACCAACAGACAGCACTCATAGTCAGAGGGGTATCACACAGTGAGAATGTACTGGAATCATTGTAATACTGTTTCCAGGTGTATTGAACATGCTTCCAATCATAGTGATTGGAAGTCACCAGTGTGTTGATGGTCTGGTAAAGCCAGCAGTCAGCTAGGAAATGTCAGGAGATATCAGATGGCAGACACATGAAGAGCCATTGAGCTCGTAGTCACAGGAGTTGCAAGACAGCTTGAGTCTGCTGTGCAAAGTCAAGTTTCTACTATTTTTTACATCGTGTAACAGAAGTTGGTTGACAAATATCATCAAAGGATATGAAACAAAGAGTGCTTAAGAATCTGAGTAGCTTCAGTGCTAAGGCTGTTTTCAACTATTCTCCTTGTTCATTATAACACTAGACTGTGCAATTCTTTGCTGAGACCACTCTAGACTTTGCATATCATTTTGTAGCAGCAATTTCCCTGACAATAAGTGTTTGCTGAATGTCATGGTTTAGCCCCAGCTGGCAATTAAACCTCACACAGCTGCTCACTGCTTTTTCCTGGTGGGATGGGAGAGGCAACCAGAAGAGTAAAAGAGGAAGCTCAACAGTTTAATAGGTAAAGTAAAAGCCACACACAAAAGCCAAGGAAAGCAAGGAATTCATTCACCAGTTCCCATGGGTGGGCCATCCCCAGGAAAGCAGGACTCCATGATGCATAATGGTGACTCAGGAAAACAAACTCCATCCCTCGAAATGTCTCCCCGCTTCCTCCTTCTCCCCCAGCTTTGTATGGTGAACATGACAACATACGGTGTGGAACATCCTTTTGGTCCACTGGGATCAGCTATCCCAACTGTGTCTCCTCCCAGCTCCTTCTGCACCCCCAGACCACCCTCTGGTGGGGTGGTGTGAGAGGCAGAAAGGGCCTTGACTCTGGGTAAGCCCTGCTCAGCAGTCGCTGTCAATACTGTTGTTTCAGCATCAACTGTTTCCAGCACAAATCAAAACCATAACTGGTGCTAGCTACTGTGAAGAAAATTAACTTTGTCCCAGACAAAAACACCACACCAAAGCAGTCTGGATTTAAAAATAGTGCTGATGTTAATGGAAGAAAAAAATGAGATCTGAATGAAAAATGGAATACATTATATTGATGTTTCAACTAAAAAGAGATTTCTGACGATACTTCTTTCACAGTTCTGTAAAACAGTATTTCCATTTTATTAACAATAACTGAAAGAAATAAACAATTGCCTACATCTTTTTCTGAGACAGCAGTTTCTCCTTCTGAAATCCTGAAAATAAACAGTCATTCTCTCTTCGTCTCTCAAACCAATTTGTTCATAATTGCTACCTTTGAAAAAGAACATGTTTGAAGATTTCAATTTTCAACTTCCAGTTGATGTCTTTAAAGTAGAGAGGTAAAATAAATGAGACCAAGCTCAAGACTTCTGGGTTTTTGTTTGTTTGTTTTTGTTTATTTGTTTGGTGTGTTTGTTTTTTGTGGGGTTGTTTGTTTGTTTGTTTGTTTTTGCAAAAATAAGAGCTAAAACAACAGAACAGGCCCATGCTTTATGATGCTCTAAACCTTTTCAAAATTATAAGAACCAGAAGTTCCCCATCAGGAAACTGTCTAGTTGTGAAACATTATACAGCTTCATCAAAAACCCTAAAAAAAAACCAAAAAAAAAGATCTGCCTAACTGCAAGTGCTAGTCATTTGTATTCTATAGGGGACAAGACGTGTGCATCTCATAATTCATTGTCTGAGAAAACACAGTCTGTCAGTTAAATGAAAGGAAGCTGCTGTAGGTCATTTTGGGTACATTGCAGAGTCTATCATTGATTCACAGCACAGCACTGAGAGGGGAACTTGGTCTCTTTGCAGTCCGATTTATATAACTGTTTAAAAGATGTAATGAAATCTACCACACAAGGGTTTTTCAAGCCTTGTTGTTTATGAGATACCAGGACAGGACCAGTCACTAGAGAGATTTCAAAGTATTAGTATCCTAGAATTACTAGAGTGTTCATGCTTAGGTGGTATGTAATTAACTGCATAGGCTGTTATAAAGTACCTACATCTAGAAATTCAGTCTGTGAAACAGTGAGAGTCCTGATTTACAGCACAAAAAAAAAAAAAAAAAAAGGGTAAAACAATGGATATATAAAGATAAATAAACGAGGATAAGGATAAAGATAAGATAAAGAGAAAATCTAAAAGCTTCCTTGGTTGGTTCTTCAAGCTATGCAGCGAGCAGCAAGTAAATGCCATATCAATCAAATAAGCAGTGATGAATCTGTTTCTCCTCTTGACTGTAATGCTGAGATGTTCCTTAATTTGTTCCATGATGTTGATATCAGGAGTCTTGTATGTAAGGCAGGCCTTTTGACAGTGTATCTGAATTAACTGTTTTCTATGATACTTAACTGAAATTGTATTATACTGGAATATATTCATCATTGCTGGTAATTACTTATCTAAGTAAAGCCAATGGATAAACTGATTACTCTGCTTCTGGGGTAAATAAAAGGAGCATTTAAACATTTGGATAGCCAGGGATAGATGCAGCTCACTCTAATGGGAGTCACTGAGCAGTTCTCCCATAGAACAGATGCCAGCAGCTGTCACAAACAGGTCTAGGGAGTCCAAAGTCATCCAGTCCCATGTAAATCTGTATTTGGTGGTTCAGCTGGTGTGGTGTTGGCTGCTGACAGAAGTGCTGGGAAGCATAAGGCTGAGCAGAAGGTGAACAATATGGATGAGTGGGTTCTTGGTGGGGCTGGCTGCCAGGACAGCCACCGGGGTACAAGCGGATTATAGAAGGCTGCGTGCATATTTATGTGTGGCAAAAATGAGAGCAGCAAGTGTTAGCAACACTTTGAGGAAAAGCCAAGAGCTCTTATTTCATTTTGTAAAAACAGTTTTCTTTCTCAACAAAGGCATTTTTTCCTCTTTGCTTTCTGAAACGTTTGACTTAAGGTGTGCTATAAGAAGCAAGTAATAAATTCAGCTTTAACCAGTTTCTCCTTCTGTCAGTACTTGCATCTCACAGTTTTAAAACTCTACACTTATATCTTGGAAAAAGGGTTTCTTACACTTCCTAGGAGGATTTAGTTTGAAAAAAAAGCAGTGGAGAGAGATTCAACTGATGTTTATGTGAGTAATAGAGAAGCTGAATATTTATAATTTATTTTTCCTTTACAGTTTAGGAATTAAGTCTTCTAGACAATATGAAGCATGTCGCAATATATTCAAAGCACTCTGAAGAAGAAATATAGGATTACCATGAGGTGTTTTTTTTTTTCCAAAAGTAAAAAAATTTGTACCTACTTCAAATCTTCCCATTACGAAGAGTCTAAAACTAGTTTTCAAATTAAATTATTACACTGGATATGTGTAATAAGAAAGAAATAAAAGGAAATTACCCTTTTATGTATTGCTCAAAAATACTAGAAGATGAATGAAAAAATCAGCCTCTGTTACTACATGCCTTAGGCTTACTTTGTATTCCTGTAGCCTCTTTCCTTCCTCTTCTTACATGTATATATTTTTTCCTAGGAATGTCATTGCATTTTATGATGAAGTTTATGTTCTGCAAAATAAACCTGTTTCAATGTATGTTTGATTCTGTTCTCTCAGAACAATGATTTATGTTCCTGTGTTATGCAAGTCACTTGTGCAGGTGACTTAGGCAAGTCACCTGGACTTGCAGCATCACTTGTGTTTATTCCTTTCAGATACTACCTGCTCTCCTCCCAAAAGAGGCAAATCTAATTTCTCTTGCATTCTGTTAAAAGTTCTACAGTTCCTGTATCACATGGATCATCTTTGATACCTCTTTATATGCATAAGGCTGCTGGAAGTATGTTTCTTTATTAAAGTTGTATTTCTTTCCCCTCTTTTTCTCTTTTCTCTCCTTCCTGGCCAACAGTGAATAATCTATATATGATGTCATTGTACTGCCAGTATCAAAGTAGCAGTTTTAAATGTTCAGAACCCCACTATGTGTTTTGAATTGCTCAACAACTGTGAGTTTGGATGGAGATTCAATACCTATATGAATATATTAACAAAGGAGCTAATATTAGGCAAAAATGAGTAAACACAGAAAAGAGATGGGATCAGAATGCTTTAAACAATAAAAGACCTTGGAGTTTCATCAGGTAGAGTACTGCTGGGTACAATCTCTTTGCTGAAATGAAATTATTTGACCTGTGTAGAAAAGGAAAACAGTTTTACTCCATCTTATACAAATCCAACTACACGAAGGACCTTTGCCTGCAAAAGGAAAATGCACCAGTGAGGAATCTGATTCTGGTGCCTTTCAAAGGGTCTCAATCTGTCAGCAAAGCTAGTCACCTACAGCTCAGTTTGAAGAACCTTTTTCAGATATTTTCTTAAATGTGAGAGTTATTATTTGAAAATGAATTTGTCAGATATTGTAGAAAGAATCAGAGCACAGCAGTGTTATCAGAAGAACAGCTGGTAATCTTTCTGAACTCCCTGTAATGTTAATTGCACCTTCTTGGTCACTTAACATCGTGACCACACTCTCTGTGGAATAAGGGGTGGAGATTGTACTGGTTTATTGTTGGGATACGATTAATTTCCTTGATAGGAGCTCATATGATGCTGTGTTTTGGATCTGTGGCCAAAACAGTGTTGGTAACCCCTGTATATTTTAGCTGTTGCTGAGCAGTCCTTACATAGCACCAAGAATTTCAGTTTGTCCTGCAACCCTTCCAGTGGGTTGGCTGGGGGTGGGCAAGAGCTTGGGAGGGGACACAGCCCAGACAGCTGACCCCAACTGACCAAGGGACACCCCATGCCATATGACACCAATAAGCATGGGAAAAAGAAAGAAGGGGTGTTAGGGTATTGGCATTTGTCTTCCCAAGTAATGCGTGATGAAATCCTACTTTTCTGGGGATGGCTAAACACCTGCCCGCTGATGAGAAAAAGTAAATCAATTCCTTTTTTTGTTTTGCCTGTGTGTGCCACTTTGTTTCACTTATTAAACTGTCTTTATCTTGACCCACAAGTTTTCTCACATTTGCTCTTCCTCTTCCCTCCCTCATCCCACTGGGTGGAGGGCATCTTGTGAGTGGCAGTGTGTTGCTGAGATGCCTGCCAGAGTCACCACAGGATGTCTTTGCTATTTTAATTGGTTTCTAAGCCAAAGGAGCAGTTTTATACATGAGACCTTCCCCTGGCCACTTCCCAGGACATATCCTAGACAGCAGTTCATCAGCTAGTAGGATATTTGGCCATGTTCACACACGACCTGTGTTTTGCAGTGATTACAGAACAGCCATCAATCTCTGCGGGTAGCATTTCCAATCCTCACCATAGATGGCTTGTATGGCAGGCAGCTTTGTACTGAGTGTTCAATTCAGGAGGTGATCCATCAGCCTTGGCAAGGTGACCATGACCTCATATGCTGTGATTTGCATCAATCTGAGAGAATGAGTAAACAGGGAGGGAAGTGAAGATCTTTGATGCACAGGCTGTTTGGATGCATTGGATCTGCCAATCCAGTTGAAAATGGAGAATATGACCTGTGAGTTTCTGAGAACACATATTTGAAGATTTCTGTGTAGCTGGGAGAAAAAAAAAAATTCATGTGATTATTTTTGGGTTTTGCAATTGGGAAAAATGCAGTACAATAAAATAATTGACACTAAGTGATCTAAAATGTCAACTGCTTCAATTTCTCTCATTTTCACATACATCTAAGTTGAAATATATTTTATAAATTGAGTAAAGTGCTTACAAATGTTTTAGAAATATGAAGTGCTATTTGGGCATTTTATTAGATAGAGAATACATGATGCTGAAAACTGAAAAAAAGTGAAATTTCACCAAGCCCTGGAGGTGGATCACAGGATTTGTTTCTTGGTCTTGGTATTTTGGGCATGTGTACAAATACAAAAGGTAAAAGAAATTAAACTGAAAAGGGGAAGATTCAACAGTGAAAAGTAAACTGAAAAGACCATGACCACGTTGGACAGGATCTATCTAGTGTCTGCTGTGATAAGTCTGACAAGTCAAGAGGAACCTTTCCCCATCCTGCTTTTAGGTCTGTTCATTCTACTGTTGTAGTACCCAGATGAAGTTGTTTCACTGACTGCCACTGCTTGATTAATTCATGCTTTCCCCCAAAATATCACCCACAAACCCCACTTTTCATGAAAAAGTCTAGGGAATTTAGTAACAAATATGACTGTCAGTTTAATGGAGACTTTTACATGCTTTCTTTAAGGATTCAGCTCTAATCCAGGAGTTTAGAAGGTGATATTTTAGGCAAATGTCACTCAGCAGCTCATATTTCCTGGAGTATTTAATATCTCTACTCAAAGGCTACACCTACTGCTTAAAACAAATTACATTTCCCAGTGTGTTGAAGCCCTGAGAACAGTGTGGAATTGTACTATTTCAGGGGTGGCAGTTTCCCCCAAGGAGTTATTGTCTTTAAAGAACTCTGTCTTCCAAACCTCCTGACTTTCTCTATGAAAAAATTTCTTCCAAGACTCCAGTGTAGTGTACTCCCTTCATCATACACCCAGACAATGGTTGATTCAGAGGAAAAATAAGTACTTGTGTTCCCTCTGTTGTCTTAATAAGACTGAAAAACACAATAGGATGCTCTTAAAATGCATCAAAGCAGAGAGTCAATCAAGATAAAAAATTATCCAGGTGTAAAAGGAGGGAAAAAAATAGAAAAAAAAAATTTTTGATGTATTGGCCATGTTTTCACTGAGAGGAGGTTTAAAAAAGGGTCCTGCAGGTAAAAGTCTGAGAACTTTTTACAAAAGGAAAGATCAGCAGAAGAGATATTTAGAACAATCTTATACAATTCCTAATAACTGTTAAAATTGTTTACTAAAGCGTACAGCAAAGATTTAAAGTAAGGTTTTGATCAGAAGACAGAGGATAGTAAGCCAGTTTTTAAGAGTAATTACACAAAAATATATCTCAGTAAATCTGGTTTCTGCAGTGTGAAAACTGGCAGACATGATAATAAAACAGTTTCCTGTGAAGTACAAAACAAGGGGGGAAAATTGACATTTTTGTCATGCATCACAGACCTGTTGGATCCTTTGAAACCCCTAAGAAGCAAGCAATAAAAGGGCCTTGGTTAATACAGTATTATTGAATTTCAGTTCAATTATTGAATTCTTAAAAAGCTACTGCAAATGTGAATAAATGGCTTTCCATTGATATTTTCACTCAAGAGGCTTTTCCAGAGCTTGTGCTATTCCTTGTATTCATAAATGATCTGAAAGAAGAAGAAATTAGTGAGATGATAAAATTTGGTGTTGACACAAAATTAGTCATAATAGTAAAAATTTGCCTAAAGTTTTTCTGGATGGTCTATGACACTGAGATATAGAAATGTGACATGAGAAATGAAATTCAGTGTTAACAAACATAAGGTAATTTGCACAGAAAAAAGCAAATACATAAATACCAACATAAGGGTAAGTTTAGGGAAACAAAATTGTGATCTAGCAGAATGCTTAGGAAATATCAGAGTGCCATGTAATTCCATCTTTTGATCATTTAGTGTAGTTACCTGAAGAGGATATAGTAGGCATAAAAACATGTGAAGAGAAGGACAACACGTATGATGATATATGAAGACAGGTTAAATAGATTAGGACTTTTCAGCTTGCAAAGAAACAGCTGAAGGGAGATGTGATATTCAAAACAGAAGAGCTAGAGCTGATCTCTCTCAAAACTTATTAACAAATAAGTGCTTTTTCAATTCTGAATTGGCAATTTTGGAATGTTTTCTCTAGAACATCATGGGTATAGAAAGTACTAGCACACTCAAAAGTTAGACAAATTCATCTAAATCCTGTAAGTACTCGGTTCCCCAAAAAAAGCCAATATTCAGGAAGAGCTACTCTCTCCTTGTTTTTATACCACGTTCTTCCTTGTGCATCTTCCAGCCACAGTTAGAGATAGAAAGCTGGGAAGGAAGAGCTGGATCTGGCTCTCATTTCTATCTCCACCTGTCCCTGAATCCTTCTTGTGGGAACTGGTTTCTGAGGAGGCTATAGAAGTTCTGCAGTGTTTTGGCTTGGGTTTGGAGCAGCCTCCCTGTGTCCCATGTGAAAGCATGGGGTGATTCACAGTCCTGTCCTGTGGGTGCATGACAGCGAGTGGTGTTAATGGAACTCAGGTAAGCTCTTCCTGGGTGCTGCAGAATTCTTGTTCACCACAGCAGGACACTGTAGAAAACACTCCCTGAAAAAAAGGATCCCAAATCACCCCCACCAAAGTTTTTTCTCATATCATCTTCTCACACAGAAGAAATTTTTTTTCAATGTTGCATTAGAGACACAATGATACTTGGTACTGGTGTGAAGTTTATCAATGCCAAGGACAGGGAATTGTGGGGGAATAAAAGTTAGTGTCTCAGTTAAAATACTAATTATTATTTAATAAAACAGTTCCCTGGTTAAGAAACCTTAAAACTTCTGAAAGTTTTCTACCAGGAAAAAACCTTTGTTTCACAGTCTAACACCTTAAAACTTACAATGGTGCTGAAGGCTTCCAATAATCCACCCCAGATCTCATTTCTCTTTGTCACCTTTGTGTACTTGATCCTATCATGCTTCAGCTACTCATAATTAAACCTGTCAGTCAGGCAAATATCCTCACATGTTCTGAGTGAGAGAAAAGGTAGCAGACATCGTGCTGAGGTGTTGCTAACGTGGGAACCTGGGACATTCAAGCAGTGAGTTTTTGACAAGAAGAGGGAAAAAAGATGCTGATCTGTTAAGAGGACTGGCTAGGGCAACAAACTGCCTTTTATATTGTTAGAATTGGCGTCAATATGGCATTACCATTATTGTTGCTAATCAAAATTGCTAGTAAGAACATCAAGCACTACATCAGGAGCTTTCACTCTCTCCCTTTAGAAAAACAAAATAAATAACTCTGTTACATATCTATCTAGCTTGCCAGATTTGTTTGTTTTTTTTTTTCCTTCTAAACATTTGAATAGATTTTAAGCCATAAACATTATCTGTTCTGACTTACCACTTTATCTGATTCACTGAATTTCTTCCAATCATTTCTGTTTTGAACCTAATAGCCTGTAAATGAACTAGAACCTTTCTCCTGGGTAGATACGCAATCAAGGAAAACATTGATTTTAACTTTGTAGTATATTGTTTTCAAAACGTGTTTTCTCTGTACATCTCCATTTAAAAATTTGACAACAAAGCACCTTAGTCTCAGGATATTGTACTGTCTGGAGAAAGAAATTTCTACAAAATACTCATCTGGCAATAAATAATGATGCATAATATTATACTAGTTAGAAAAAAAAAAAAACAACAAAAAAAAATAAACAAACACAACCCCCCCCCCCCCCCAAAAACAAAAACCAAACCTGCAAATTCAAATTCAATTCTTGCTACAAAATTCCTAGAATCATTTCTAAGGGAAGCAAACTTATTATATTATTCCAAGTCTACTTTAAATCTCAGAATTACATAATTGTGTCTTATTTTCAAGTGGTATGAGAATGCTGTTGTGTCGATACCTTTAACATCATGAGGCAGTCTGAACTCTATTTCTTTGTATGCAAGGGACAGCTTGCTCATGTAATTTGCCAGAGTGGTTTTTGTGGAGGAATAGAAAGACCCAAATCCAGGAATGGAGCTAAAATGGAGCTTTCCCTTCATTCCTAAAAGGCTTCTACTTCAGAAATGTTTGTGTTAAAGTACATAAAACCTACAGCACAGGAGTAATGCAAAAAGGGAAGTCTTTGTAGGACCAAATTGTTTTTTTGGCACTGAAAAGCACAATGTACCAGTCAAAGGGTATTCACAAAGATCATGTAAAGCTTTTCTGTTAGTGGGATTCTGTCTGTGAGGTTGGGTTGCCCTAACTACAAACAAAACTAATGCACTGAAATTACTTCTGGACATCAGCCAAATATAAAGAGACGCCTTTAAATCTCATCATACCCTGCATGCAGACAGGTGAGACAGTGAAAACCAGGGGCTGCTGTGCTCTCATGGGCTTCTGAGTGAGGTGATTCTCCCATGAAATCTCTGACTGTTTCTGTATCTATATTTTATCCACTGCATGTTCAAAGTGATCATGTCAGACCCTGCATCCACCATATAGCATGCCTTTTGTGAGCTGAATGAAACCATGGGAGAGTTAAACTGCTAGGTACCTTTTTATCAGGGAGTGCACAAAACTGCCTTTCCTCTTCTGCCCAGCTCTATGCATGAAACCTCCAAACATGCAGAGGTTTCATGATATTGCTAGAATTGAAAAGGCTCCTGGGCATGGAGGAGACATGAAAGAGGAAACAAGTGGTGCTGAGGTGAGATGTAGAACCTGTTATCATAGGTGAGGATGTTTCAAGTATACCCAGCATATCAGAGGTGTTAAAATCAAAGATGTGAGTCTATTGTTTACAGTGTGAAAGTTGAAACATAGGAGTGCACAGAGTATTTCAAAACTGTTTAAAGGAAACCCACATGGTGTCAGCATCTTCTTTCTTCTCTGTCGAGGCTGTAGAGGAATCTTAGCAAAGATCTCTGTTTCATGCCAGAAATGTTAAGAAGCTTTTCCTCATGGCTCCCCTCTACAGGAGAGCAATCTTTGTTAGTGTAGTTCCCAATGTGGTGCAGCTGCTTCCTTCTAGTCTGGCTAGAAATGTCAGACCGCATAAAGACCTGAGAAGAAAATAGCAGCAGACAGGTTTTCTCTCATGTCACTTTTCAACAGAGGCATTATTACATTTTAATATTTCCATTTGCATTGCCTGCGCTCAGAGCAGACAGTGTACAATTTTATCCTAAAGCGCATCTGCTCTATCATGTATTCTACTACAGTAAACTGAAGGACCCACAATATGCTTTACATTTTCTACCTTAAGCATTTTATGAGGTAGCATTTTTTATTGTCTTCCACAACTCAGCTTAAGAATTTCCAAAAGGTTCATCCAAATAAGATGACTTTTTTTTGTCTCCCACCTCTATTTGCCTCTGCCATATTTCTCCTTTCTAAGGAAAAAGATAAATAAAACAAATGCCTTTATAATGAAAATAGTCTGAATGCTAAATGTTCTTCAAAGTGTAGCTGCCATCTTTCTGAAGGCCTCCTGATGGTTAAATAAGATTTGCTCAACTCACAATTCTTTAAAGTAAATAAAGATAGAAATTATGCAGCAAATAATTTTATTTTCTTTTAAATTTCACAGACTTTTCAAAGATAAATTAATTTCAAAGACTGATCAATTCACATATTTCCCTCCTCTGGCTGGCAGTACATCTTTGTAGATATCATTTCATTATATTTCTCCTATTTCTCCATAGAGTATGGACTTCCACATTGGAATCTTTGTTCCTATCTCTGAACTCTATATAAACTTTAAGAGTTTTAGATCCAGATAAGGAGAATGAAGAATATGTCAGAAATATAGCAGGCTGCAAATATGGTGGAAGAGGAGTTGTCAATTTATTTATTTTTTTTGGTCACGCTGTAGAAAATAAAACAAAATACTGTAGTGAAGTCTGTTAGTTGATTTATTTATTTTATCTGTTGGTTTCTATTCCCATCTCACAAGTAAGAGCTTAGTACAGAAATCAGAAACCTATAGTGATTTTTCAAATGGAAAAGCAGACTAAAAGTGACAAAGTGCTTTTCAATATCATTGTTTTAACTCTCCCTGTATAATTTTGTTCAGGCAACTTTTACCATATATTCAAGTGCTTCACACATAGCTTAGAAGACCAAAGAAGTAATTTTTTAGCTAACACACACAAGAAATAACTGCACTTACAGCACATTTGCTCTAAACATTTATGTGCTCAGAGCCCCTATTAAGAAGCCCTTGAGTGTTTGCAGGATGGGCAGTGGTCAAAGGCAGGGGCACGACCCCTTGATATTGCTATTTTGCTGTCTTATGGCCCTCCATTTTTTCTTTTATGGTTTTACTCACTGAATTTCCATGTTGGTATTTTTCCTCTTAGACCCTCAAGCTGAATGAGTTCACAGTTTGAACTTCTTTACCTTGCATGATTCCATGTGCTTCCTCAGATTGCTTTCTCACAATAAAACATTGCTCTGACATTTAGCCCCAGATTTTGTAGCTGGGCTGCGTTGGAGCTAAGCCTTGGGCCAAGAGAGCTCCATCGCTTGTCAGAGGAATACAGGGAGAGGGTTAGAGATAAAAATGTGTTTGTATTGTCTATGTTTATGTACTTTTAAATAGAGATGAGTGCAGTGGTTGATCCCACTCTGAGCTATTGTGTCAAGAAGATCTTACATATGTGGTTAAAATTACCAACCTGCTTGAGTCCTACTTCCTCATCTGATTCAATTTTGTCTTTACCTTTGGATGACATGAGTTTTCTGTTGAAACAATGGGAGTACAAATGATAACTGTATGCACATCCTCATTTTCCTCTTGTTGGCTCAGGAGTTTAGCTTCCTGCCCTACAGGGAACTTTGGATAACTCATTGCCAAGACAACTCAGCAGGGCCAAGGCCTTGCATGAAAAACTACATTTGCCACAATGAATGCTTTCAAACAAAGCACAGACACACCAGGCAGTATGTGGCAGTTCAGGATGGTATCTGATGGCAGAACATTTCCACAGAAAAAGAAACTGAACCACAATAACTCTGTTCTGTGGAAATTGTTAGATGTCTTTGTTCCACAACAGTTGATTTTCTTCCTCTCTTTATTATTGTATTGAAATAATTGATCCAAATTAAAAGGCAAAATCAGAAAAAACTAGGAGAGAAGAACCTACACAGAAGAAAACATACCAGTGTCTCTGAACAGATGAAGGGGTTTGAAGACGCTGAATAGAGCAAAAAGGAGGCCCATGTCATAAATTAGGTTGAATTTGGAACAGAGAGCATGCTTAATCCTGTGAGAGTGCAATACGTTCATGATGTACAAGTTCCTCACAGACAGAAATTATTGTCACCATTTATAATATAAATGACCCTATCTGTGTAACAGGGTTCATTACTAGATAATACCTTATCTGGACTGAAAAATTAAATTGTATAACAATAGCAGCACAATAGTTCCCTTGACAATAGAGCTGCACAGCTGTTAAACTGAAACAACTCTCTGCAAGGTCATTTAGAGCCCTTGAAAATTCAACATATCCTGTGTTCCTCTATTAAACCACGACACTCAGAAACCCAGCAACCTGTAGAAACCACCCTTTATTATTTGTGTATGTAAGAAAATAATTTTTATCATTCAAAATGCTGCAGCTATTCTTATATGTGGTTCCACTAGAAATCCACTTTATGACAAAAACCCTGGGCTTTTTGAGCAATGCAGCTGCCAGAGAATGCTGAGGGGGATGATGAACTAATATTGAATTTACCTATTAAAGACAAGAGCATCTGAGAAGCCACTGTCTTGGGTCACTTCAGACTCTTCTGAGACTGCCTTGAGGGGTCTATGTGAAGCTGTGCTGACTCTTTCTCATGCTAAGCCCATAAGCCATATTCTATTGGCTGAAGCTTTTCCCATTTGTGGATGTCTTTGGCCATATTAAAAGGAATTTGAGAAGAGCTTATGGAGAATTAGAAATCCTTATTCAGAACCCAGTAGCTTAGCTGCTGGTTATTATTCTGAGCTGTTGGTTTTTCTAATATCAATTTCATTGATTTTAATTTCAGAAAAATCATCTTAATAACAGATTGGGAGCAGGAATAATACATGGAACTGTTTGGGGGCTACTGACTTAATAGATATAATTTCTGTCCAGCCCAGCCCATCTATTCTGCCGGAATTTTTTTACAGCTATTAATCTCTTTCTTTTGTGTTTTTTGGTTATTTTTTTTTTTTTTTTTTTTTTTTTTTTTTTTTTGTGTTCTGAGGAAAAGTCATACCTTTCTCAAAGGTATTTAAAAATTCTTGATACTTAGTATTCCCAAAGATGGAAATCTACCATAACACCACTATTGGTATTCTAAGCATAGCTCAACTTCATTTAGAAACTGAAGGATAAGAGCAGCTGAGCTTTTAAAATAGCAACCAAAAAATTCAACTAAGATCATTCTTTAGACCATAATCCTCTTCTTTTCCCTGTACTAAGTGAGTGCCAGTGTTTGCACATCTCCAAAGACAGATTCATTTGGGGTATTTTTTCAGTGAACTGTTTAAAAAAGAAATGCTATGCAAAAGAAGTTATTAAAATAAAATTTTATACTGAGAATATAGACTCAAAATCAGTTTTCAGACACTCTGTCCCAAATTTCTTTAGATAAAATTAAATTTCATCAGACATGTGAGTTTAAATTTCTCCTCTACAGTCAATGCAAAGAGAGAGGAACCTGCAAAACTTTGATTTAGTCCACTAAGAACCTAAAACTCTTCATAGCTTTGAAGGGAACTTTTAATGAGTAGAATCTTTGCTTGAAAGTCTAAAATTACATGAGGCTATTTCAACCTTTGTTTGTCCTATAGATTGTCGTGTCTAATACTATGCAAACAGATCCTCTACTTTTCAGATCCCTTGAAGTTAGGTAAGAAGAGCTGAGCTTAGCTTCACCAAAACTTTTGTGGCAAGTGCAGCACAGTCACAGCAGAAAGAGTTGACAGAGTAACATTTTTTTTTTCCTGAGAACTGAGGTCCACATTATGGCAGGAAAAAATTGTGTATTTTAACAAAAACCTTGTGTAGACTAACAGTTCAGTCAAGAGGTAAAAAATCAGGTAGAGGAAAGAAAACTGCAGAATTTGCTTGTAAGGATAACTCTTTCATGTGGAATGTCAGGATAAAAAATCAATATGTAAAAATAAGTAAATATGTATGTACTTGGAGACATGGGATTATGCTGGGAAGTACTAATGACTGCCATCACTCATGGACCTAATGAGCAAATAGAGAAGACCTGTTAAATATTGCCAAATCCATATAGAAAAGCTGTTTTCTCACTAATTTCTAATGAAATTATAGTTAAAATATTCTATAGCTTTTCCTTGTGTAATTGGTGCTTTTAATGTTTTTTACTCCCAGGAATATCCTGAAAACTATATTGAAAGTGTGAGGACTCTAAATGTAATCCTATGCCTTTACAGCATTTGTTTCTCTAAAACTATTAGGTATATTTCCATTATCCACCTTTTTTTTTCTTCTACAAATTGGCTTTGGGAATCCAGAGATTTTATCTTATAGCTTGACAAGTAAAAAGAAGTGAAATACGCTGAAAATTATCCTTATTTTTTACTTTCCAGACTTCATGTGATAGATCTTCATCTTGTGTCTAAAATCTTTATTTCACAAATACCTTTAAACTTCTCCATCTATGTGCTGTCATTTCCCCTGAACAAGAAACAGTACAAAAAAACCAAGTATTAACCTAGCTCGGTTTTTCAGTTTGGATCATGTAGAAAGAAATGCAGATAAAGGAGCTCCCAGAGTCAAAGACACAGTCTTCATAGAAGTATGGTCAATGCTCCTCATTCATTTATTAATTACACAGTTTATATAAGGTTTTACAGAGTTTGCATATAACAATTTTCTACAACTTATGGGTTAAAAGTTACTCGCTTGTTACATTTCTATAGCTTATTGGCTAAAACCTGTCCGCTTAATGTATCTACTGTCTATCTTTCAGCTAACCTTGCAATAAGCAATTCTACTGCCTTTCTCATACACTTTCTTGGTTTCTCATCTGTCTTCTTATTTTATTTGTTACCATCTTTTACATGTCCATTGCTTATGGATACATCATCTCTGCTTCCCAGCACGTAGGCTAAGTCACTGTCCTTGTTTCCCAGCATGTAGGCTGGATTGTACAGACAGGCCTGAATTAGGATTTTATGCCCTGTATCTGAGAGCATATCCTCAACAGGATCACCTTCCTAAGACTTGAGCTGGTCCATGGGAGAGGAGAGAAAAAGGCCACATGGATTCCTTCTTCTTGTGCCAGTTACAGTGTTCATAACAGCTATAGACTCATGTTCCACCTTCACCTGTGAACTGCTAGAAAGGTACTGAATCCAAAAACTGAATGGGCATGAAAAAATAGTGCCATCTTTGCCAGGGACAGAACTGCAGTTGCTACTGTGTTTTGTGAGTAAACTCCACTAAATGTGTTTTTTTGTTTGTTTTTTTTTGTTTTTGTTTTTGGTGGTTTTTTTTATTATTTTGGGGGGTTTTGTTTGTTTGTTTGTTTGCTTGTTTGTTTGTTTTTGTTTGTTTGTTGATGTTGTTGGGTTTTCATTGTTTTTTCTGTATAGGTGTCAGCTATGGAAATGCTTTGCCTGTTGGCATTACTAGATACAGAAAGCATTTACCAAGATCAGTGCAGATGATTGCTACACCAAGCTGCTCACTGGTGTTTATAGTAGATCCTGCTATCTCAATCTTATCCCATTCCCTGACTGCTTCAATTGCTTCTTCGTGCTCTCCCAAGCCCTGACTATGACCCCAGTCTATATAGTGCTCAGAGATAAAGTAACAGAGAATATAACCAATATCTCATGAAAGGATGAAGTATAAAAGATATTAATAAGGTCACTGAGAAAGAATCTAATGTCCTAGGCTATATATCTGAAAATCTGTCATCAAGTGGGAAAATAGTATTGGAAAAGTTGGTACCCACTGTAAGAGCACTGATGAACCTGAAGGCTGCCAACTTCACTAAACATCAGATACAATCCAGAGATCCAGGAGCTGATCATGATGTAGGTGATGGATCACCTGTTTTTCTTGGAGAGATTCAAACTTTGAAAGGAGCCATTTCCTTATATCATTGGAAGACACGAAGTATATGTAGCTAGGGTTTACTCTGACAGCTTTCATGTCTCCTTTTATGTCCATGCTGAGGCTCTCCTGTCTGAGGAGACTTCTATTTCCTTGCCCAGACACCTGTCAAAACAGCAGATGCACTAAAGCATTTGCAAATTTCCTGAACTTCTGTGTGAACACGCAAGGCTGATGACCCATTTTCTGAGGTTCTGTAACAAAATCCCCTTCTTCCTTGTTTGTTAGAATCTCTCCTAATCTACCTAAATAAGAGCATCTCATACATGAAAAAGAAAAGTGTTTAAATTAATAGTGCATTTTCTATTGAATAATTTCTTTGGAAAAACACTTCTTTTATTCATCTAGGGCACAATTTTTTTAACACTCCCACAACTTTTAACCAGCATAAGGTGTTGTACAAAAGGTGTGCTACACAAACAAGAGGATAACCTCTTCCTCCACCTGTTGTCTCTGATCTTGTTAATAAAATCCCGTTTGCGGTTTCCGGCACCACTGGAGCACACTGGTGATTAATGGTCATCTTGTTGTTCATTGAAACTCCCAAGTCCTTTTCTTCATGGTTTCTATTTAGCTATCCAGTCTCCAGTTTACTGCATTCTATGAGGATATTATAGGCCTAGTGCAGGACTTTCATTTGTTCTTGCTGAAATTCATGAGATTCCTGTTGACTCATGTCTCCAGCCTGTGAAGACCCCTCAGAAGGGCATTTCAACCACTCTGCCAATTTCCCCTTGTTTGCCAGCCCATTGGGTGGGTATTTGATGCTGTCAGTAATTAATGAAGAATTTGAATAGTATCAGTGCCAGTGTCAACCACCAAGAAGTGTCACTGGTACCCAGCTGCCAGTTGGACTTTAAACCTGTTCATTAGCCACTTAGGAAAACAATCCAGCAGTTTTCCGTTCACTTTATACTCCATCTATCCAAAATATAGTTCTTCAGCTTAGCATTATGGAATACCATGCTAAGACTCTTCCTGGAATCAGGGTAAATAACACCTGCTGCTCTGTCTACTTGTCCATAGATCAAGTCACCTACTTATGGAAAACAAATCAAGATGGTCAGTTGTGCTTTCTATTGCTAAATCCATCCTGGCTGCTCCCAGCCACCTTCTTGTCCTTCATATGCCTGCAAATGTTTTACACAACAATTTACTTCAAGATCTTACCAAAACCTAAGGTTAGATTCACGAGCCTGTAGCTCCCCAGATTCTCCTTGTTGCATTTCCTCTTGCATGTTTTCTTCTCTCAGGGTGAGCATAGATGCCCCAGACTCAGTTAATCACTTTTCCATTTCTTTTCCGCCTCCTTAGAGTTTAATCAGACTCTTCAGTCAACAATCCTGAACTTGCGGTGAGAAAAATGTTCATTCACATGGACTTTTGTTCATAGCAGTGAATCTGAGACATCTTGATGACAGAGAAGGCTAAAGTGATAAATAGCAGAGGGTTGGTTTGGGATCTGACCTCTGCTTGTGTATATTAATTCTAGTGAACCCTTTTGAAGGAACTATTTTAGGATCTCAGCTGGCTTCCTTAGATGGGGATTTTTTTTTTTCTATTGTCACATCCATTATTTTGTGAGATATAAGAAATCTTTGATTCAGATACAGTAGTAGCCACCTTTCTCACATGCTTATAAAAAGACTGCCTTAAAGTTCCATTGGTATCTTTATAAAAGATTAATTCCATGGTACCATCTGAATTTCAAAGCATTAAGCATTTCAGTGAGCACAGTTGGTAATATTAAACATATTTGCACACAAAGGAGATAATTTCATTCAGTGAAATATCTTGTTACACAAGAGATCAATTAAGGTGACTGTGTCTGCTGGAAACTCATTCGGACTAATCAGTTTTATCCTACTAATCTCAGAAAGGAGTTTACTTACACTGTCAATGGGAGGATCTGGATACATAATTTAAATCTCTTACCTTATTAAGATGAGTTTTAATCTTTCTATTTCCTTAGATGTACCTTAAATGTTTTGTTTTGTCACATCCCATCTGAGAGTTCACAGGGTAAACAGACATTTAGTTGGGAATCAAAAATTATTTTCATTTCATGTAAACCCACTTACTTTCTAGAATCTTGCTCTATAGCAAAGGAAAGAGCAACAGTGTAAGATATGGAATCATAGGATCATAGAATGGTTTTGGTTGGAAGGAACTTTAAAGATCACCTAGTTTCAAACCTTCTGTCATGGGCAGTGACACCTTCCAGTAGATCCAGTTGCTCAGAGCCCCATCCAACCTGGCACCTTGAACACTTCCAGGGATGGGGCATCCACAACTCCTCTGGGCAACCTGTTCCAGTGTCTCACCACTCTCACAGTAAAGAATTTCTTACTAATATGTAATCTAAACCTATTCCTTTTCAGTTTGAAGCCATTTCCACTTCTTTGATCACTACTTACCCTTGTAAAAAGCCTCTCTCTATGCTTCTTGTAGGCTCCCTTCAGGTACTGTCTTCATCTGTGTCTAGAACTGATACTTAAATCATCTTTCAGAACTTTCAAACCCAGGACTTTGTCAGCTGCCCTTCCAAGTCATATCTGACAGTTTTGACCCAACCAGTTCAAACTGCTCTTTGAGAAACAATCCCTCCTGTAGTTACTCTGAAGAATATTTGGTGCTCAAATAGGAGTTTTAGCCGCTTTTGGTTCTGATGTTGTTTCCATGGAAATTGCTGTTGACCTAGCCACAGCTAGTTGTGCTGCCCCAATACTTGCTGAACCTGTCAGAATAGCAGCTAGTCTTTCTTTCTTTATGCAGAGGATGTTCAATCAGGTGGTGGCCACTATGTCTTCCCTTTCCACTGTGGGCAAGCTGGTTTCCAAATGTGCCATTCCATAGCTACTCTGAGATCTCCCAAAATCTCCATCAGGCAGAACTTCTTGTCCCCAGTATTTAATAAATGTACAAATTCCTTTCCTCTCTATGGGTAAAGAGTTAAATGGTTCAGAGGACTGAGCTTCATCAAAAAATTATCCTAATGTAATGTGCCCTTTTTAAATCCTTATAAAGAATGTCATTGTTTCTATGTCCCAGTGGTATGATGGGAAGAAGGCCTTCCTGTGCTTGCAGGAGGGGTTCCTGTAAATAGTCTCCCAGATGCCAATAAAAACAGGATTTGTCTTTCATTGCAGTCAATTTTTATACGGCTTCCAGCTGGTTAGTGGAATTCTATAAAATATAAAAATTTAAATGGGAACACAGGAGCAAAGGTGAAGCCAAAAGAAAACAAACAAAGTAAAATCGCTTTAAAAGGCATAGAAATGGCACCACAGTAATAATCACTTCCTCAGAGAAATAGCAAAGCACATGAAGAAGACACGCACTGTTACTATAAAGAAATTAAATATTTCTCTGAGAAGGAAATTACAGGTGTTTTCTATCTAATGTCAGTGCAGGTTATTGAAAATACAGTGATGTTTCATTAACAATTTGAGACCATGAAGTGTAAGGATGCTCTTTGTCTATTTGATTCACCTTTGCAAAGAAGGGAAAGATTAGATAAGTGTTATGTCTGGCACTTTTACAGCTCAAATTATACTTTTCTGCAGTGGAAAAAATTAAACCTACAAATTATATTTGACCAAGCTGATTCCTGTAACATGGTGAGGCCAGGCAGCAAAAAGGAGAATTTCTCACAAACCAGGACTGTGTATAAAATGCCCCACTCAAAAGGACTCAAGCAAAAAAATCAGACACAATGATGTATATTTGTAATGAAAAGTAAATGATGCCTTCACCTGCCTACTCCTCCTGAACTACAGAGTGAATCCTGCACTGACAGTGTACAACCAAACAAATGAGGTGAAAGAAAGTTGACCCGTGCAATGTAATGTGTGTTGATAGGAGGAGACTGAAAACACATTCCTAGATGCTGAAAGATCCTGAAAAAGCTGCTGCATGATCAGTTGGGACTGGAAGTTTTTTGGAAACAACATAGAAACATATTTATGAAGACCCTCAGCTACCAGAAATACTGGCTCTTTTAATAATAAAATCTTTGCTTGTTCTGGGAGGGAATTGTTTTTTATTTTTTCAGCTGTTACAGCTTGCCCATAAAGATTTGTTTTGTTTACAGACAGGTGAAAAGTCTGTTTGGCATCCTATGTGTCCTGAATCCTGAAATCAAATTTAACTGAAGTGATATTACAACCAGTTTTAAATTTGATATTGTAAACTACAGAAGTCACGGTGTACAGACATGTTTCTTCCACTAAGAAAGACTTTCAAAGAAACAAAGATGGAAATGGAGAAAATTTTTAGCAGAAGTTGAGGATTTTAAGCCTGCACTCATGCCATTTAAGGCACTTTAATTGTCTAAATTTAGAGCTTATGCCCTCCGTGTTCTCTGTAAAATCAGTGGAATCATAGAGACATTTCCAGGGACTACATCAGGTCCAGGCTGATATTTAAAGCTGGGTCTATTAGTGTTGAGAGAACTTAGCATTACTAAGTTCCCAACATAAGTTTCCCAATGTACAGCTCTGTGTAAGTCCCAGTATGGAAAGGACTGCAAGATATTTAAGATACTGGCACACAATCACTCAGTAGAGAGAAATTTAGTATAAGGTATCTGTGGAAAACAGCCACTCACAACTGAAATGAACAGAGAATAATTTTTTGAGAGGATGAAAACATAAATTTTGTCAAGGTCATTCTATCCTGTAGATTAAATATTTCAAATACAAAGAGTAGATATGCAAATCACCAGTTCTCCAGATATGATCGATATAATATGCATGTAGTTTTACTGTCTTCTCCTTGGCCACCTCTAAACTACTTTGGAAAACATGAAAGAAAAAAACAAGTAAACAACAATTTGCTTTCCTAATAACAATTGCTCACATGTGATACAGCCATGGTCATGTTAAATGATTCTGAATGAAAACACAATTCTTGCTAGCAGGAGCATGAGAGATGAAAAAGAAGCAGAATTTAGTATAGTATGGGACATTCTGTAGCAAAGTATAACAAATTCCTTATCTTTAGTGTCACTGTTAGTATCACTCACATGTGCAAATACAATATATTTGGCCTGAATTGCTTTTGAGTTATAAAGGGGGGGAAATAATAGTAACTTATTTGCAGGAGCCTGTCTTCTACTTCAAACTCAGAGTAGCTGAAAAATGCACTGAATTACCATTGATGCAGTTCTAATGGAGTTGTTTCTGGACTTCTAATTAGACTGATAATCTTATTTCCTGTCTCTTCTTATTCCAGAAAAAGTGCAAATGAGTCAAAAACTATTGTATCCTATGGAGACCTGTATGTCTTATTCATTGTTTAAAAATAGAGCTTCCACAACACTTATGAGGTTGTAGGTGCTCTTCTAATTGTAACAAAAGAATCAGGGTTCACACAAATGTCTGGATTCAAAGAGTAGCCTAAATAAACCTTCTGGAAGATGCATGAACTCTGAAACTGTTTATATCATGTAGAAAGTAAATTATACCTACAGCCAAAAATATGGATGCATTAAACCATTGTTCAAATTTGAAACATCTCCATTTACTGATTGCTGTAAGAGCAGAGTTTAGCCCTCCATTCATGTATTTAGGTCACAGTGGTAGCACCCAGTTATATCAGTGAGGGGTCAGTGCTCTGTTCTACAAAGACAAGGGAAAGAAAGGCCTTATTTTTATGATATAATATGTGGCTGCCCTAGCAGCTAGGAAGAGAGAAAAGGTTTTTTTTTAATGTAGTTCGCATATTATCTTTACATGATACACTGGCTGTCTCGGCTGGCCACCTACAACACACTTGTAAGCTTTCTGGTAGAAGGTCTGGATTTAAACAGAAATTGCATTAAACTCGTCATTCATTAATATGAGGTAAGCAGGGAAGTAGTCTGTGTTTCCATGTTGCCCTGGCAGACTTGTTGAGACTGCTATGGGGGCATGAGAATAGAAGGTAGTTATTGGAATAGTGATAAGGCTCTCAGCTTTGATGGTTAGAAAAGCAGGACTTTTTTAATGATTGTGGTCTTTCATTTAGGGATAGTCCTATGCAAATGGCATGAAATGGAAAACAAGCAGAAAAGTCTTCAGGGAGAAGTATATCCTTAAACATGAGGTTTTATCCCCAGATAACAACAGAAATAATTCAACATAAGCAACTTTATTAGGAAATATCTTCAGCCGATTCCTCACACAGCTTCTGACACTCAGAAGTTCCACAAGGGAAAAATTGAGCATGCATGAGAAACAACCAGAACAGATCTGGATGAAGAAAAGAGCCGGGAACCTCTCCCACTGTACTTCCTGCAACTATCTCCTGTTTTAATTAATCAAACACAACTGTGTTTTCTAATGATCATGAAGGGAATAAAATCCCTCTGTTTCAGTTGCTGCTTTAATTGCACCACAGGATCACTGCCTTGGAAACTGTAGGACATTAATGTAAGTACAGTCAGTGACAAGAAGCAGCTTTAGGTTCCATTGTCAGCACTCAAAAGTACGATTCAGGTTGAAGTCAGATTCTAGTTTAGCTTAGGAAGGTGAATGTCTCTAGTGGAGTGACTATTTGTTTGAATCCAGGCACAGGAACCCCCAAAGCACAGTGAAAATTTGTGGGATCTCTGGTTACAGAGAGCAGTCAGAGAGCAAGCATTGCATCCTTCCTGTTTCTCCTCCCTCTTTCAGTTCTGCTGCTTTAAAGGTCAGGGATGTACATTTTTGCTATTCTTTGGGATTCGCCATCATCCACTCCTTGGATTTAACATCTTCTTTACTTTGGTCTAGTTGATCTCCACTGTACCAGAGCAAGGATTGCAGACATCACATTTTATATGATTTATAAACATATTTCTCTCATGCAATTATTATTTATTCTTTGAAGTGTTAGCATTCACTTTTACCATTAGAGGGCTGTATTGTTTGTTACTTTTTTATCTGCTGTCTATTGCATACGTGTTTATATCTGTCAAAAGCTACCTGTAATAACAGCCACCACACAAGTAAGTGTGTGCCTTTCACCCAATAAGTGACATGTATCTTGCTCACCATCAGTATAAAGAGTCCAATGGAAAAAGATAGAGTAAGTGTTCTGCAAAATTCCTTGATTAACCTTAGAAATAATTTCTGCTACTGCTGATCACTAAAAAGATTATAGGCCTGCTTTCTCAAAGGGAAATTGATAGAGCAGACTTTTATGGTGATGACTGAGAGGAAGGTCCCAGAGAGAAAATCTGTCTTCTCTAAATTCAGGGGGAAATTTGCCACTGAATTGGATTCAGGATCTCTCGTGCTTCTATTCTAATGCATTAAAAGTCAACAAGGAGAACTCCTACCACTAATGGGGGAGGTTAAGATGTAACTTTGCACGTAATCACATCTGTCTGTAGCTTGCCAATTTAGAATTTATTACAACTTCCTCCGATACATTTGCAGGACTGCCCATCAGTGTCAGATATAGTCTCAGTTTGAATGGTGAAGAGGGATTGCAACAGTTTGTACTTTCTATCAAGAACAAATCACGCTCAGATCCAAAGATGCCTACAAATAATTCATACCGAAAGATTTTATTTTTTTTTAAATTAAGTTAGAATATATATATTTTTTATGAAAACCAAGAAAAGGTCTGGCTAATTTCATCAAGGTCTTTAATGGTAATGGCTGTACTGTATTTTGTGACCATTAAGAAGTACAAATGCTTAAACATTGTGATTGAGTTAGCACTTAGAAGGAAACTTTTAATGCAGTGGAGTTAGGAGAGTTTATTATTTAGAACCTTCATATATACATATACACATTAAGGTGAAACAGATAGCAGTTTCCAAAGTTACCTGAGTAATGCAGTGCCAAATCCCAACTCTGTACAACACCTGGTTGTATCAAAAGACAAAATTATTTGATATATGCCATTATAGTGAGCTCACTGGACTTTCTTTAATGACTTATCTCATGCATACAGATTAGAAAATGTCAAACCATTAACTGACTGTTCTTCTGAGCACTGAGTATCAAAACAGCACTTCACTGTATTGCTGTGCTTCAGGGGACGTTTTCAAAGACAAAAATGACATGCAGACATTGACTTTCATTATCCAGACTAGAAATTGTTTCAGAGGTTAGGGACATTAGGGGTTCTGATGTTATACATCAGGAGAAAATTCTATCAAAATACCTTGTTCACCGGGGCACACACAGGAGCAATTATCATAACTTGTCATGAATAAATCTATGATCTCAATTCAGCAAATCTTTTAAAGACATGGTTATGTCCCTTGAAGTTCAGTAAGGTATTTTAGGAGAACATGGTAGCCATCTAGAGAGACAAGAAATTTCAGAAAAACTAAAAATTCAAATCCAGCCATTACAAATAAAAATAAAATAAAATACAAATTATAAAAACCCCCAAACCAATCTGTTTTGTTTGGTCATTGTGACAGTTTTGTTCTTAAAAGTGCTGCTCTGTTGGTTTTACATTCTAGTGAGGGCCCCTAACTTATCTCTGCCCCTGACGTTTTTGCTGGGAAAGTAACTGTGTATAGAAATGGTATAGCAGGCATATAGATCTCCGTTAAAGGTTTAGAGAAAATGGCAGAAGGACACCAAGTTACCTTGTTGTTCTTTCTGCTTCCTAATATTAGACTATACAATGAGAAAAACAGATTTTATAAAAAGAGAAACAAACTTTATTTACCTTTTAAAAACGTAGACTACAGCATGTCTATCATGGGCCATGGTATTTATTTTTATGCAAGCTAGCCACAGAAAGTCATGGGGGAGGACAACAGCCAAACAAACAAACAAAACAAAAAATCAAGGAACATTCCTTTTATTTTTTTGCCTAAATACAGATTTATTTTTCAGTTTACCTTTGACTGACAGAATATCAACATATGGATTAAGTCCCTCTTGTCATTATTGGCAGAAATGATAATGTGTCCTTTTAACACTTGTTGCGTCACCACATTACAGACTATTTTAAAGAAAATGTTCATGATGACAAAAGTCTGCCAGAATTAACTCACAGAAATTAATGTTGATTAGTTTGTTGTGACAAAACCCCCAACACTGACATTTCTAAACTACTATAAAAATGACAAGGAAAATTTAAAAATAAAAATCATGAACACCAATCATGAACAAAAAATCATGAACATCAATAAAATATTGGTAAAATTCTTCTAATGATACCATACACTTTTATTAATTTGCATTATCCCATGGACTTCATATTTTAATTTTAGCCACAGTTCAGGATCTCAGTATGTCAAATGCTGTAGGTTTGATGCTTTGGAAATATAAATCTGTTTTCTGTTCAGAGAGACTAGAATTAAACTTTATGACAAAACAGATGGACAGAAACAGATGGGAGGAGTAAAGGAAAATAATGAGGCAACATTTGTGGGTGTGCTTGGCTTCTGATCTCAGAATACACCAAAATCTCAGCAATTCCCACTTTTGTGTACACCTCATCAAAGAAGAATGGTATTTTGAGCAGTGGTCTGAAAGGGAATAACACAGTTCTAGGGAATATTGTAAGAAATAAAACATAGACGGAGGTGTCACTTGGTGCCTGAAAGTATGCAGTTCAGAATTTAACATGGTTGTGACTAAAGCTGGCCTCACAGACCACCTGCAGGAGGGAAATGACAACTTGATACTGCAATAAGACCTGAAGAGCTTGGAAAATTTTAAAAAAAAAAAAAAAAAGGTACTTACATTGATACAACACAGAGGGTGAGAGCAATTGCAGAGTGTGGTGGACTAGGAAAATGGCAGTAGCAGCAGCCTTTCCCCTGCACACTGGCAGTGCAAAACTGCCTCTGATAGGAACAGACAACATGATGCCACAGAAAATGAATTGTAAGATGGCAAAGCTTTAAGAATTTAAATGGACAGTGAAACTGTATCTTTGTAGTGCTCTGCAAGCTCCCACCACCACTGAAAAAGAATCTGTCATGTTTAAAAATAGGTCTTACATGTCAATGTTACAAACCACTCTAAATTAAAGATTAAACCTAGATTACAAACTTAAGAGACAGATCACTTGCATCTGTAATGATGTAAAAAAGGAATGTCTCAGAGATAAAAGACAAAGATGCATTTGTGAGGAAAAACATGACAGGAAGCACTTTCCTGTAGTGAAAGCAGTAGAAATGGAAGATAAAAAGAGTGCAAGGAAGACAAGCTACATAGTGAGGTCATTGGAACAATTAAAGGATTTAGGCAACAGAAAGACCCATCTGTTTTTAATAGTTCAATGTAGTAGTTTTATAATAGGAAGACAAAAGCAATGCAAAGGCACTCTCTTTGATCAGATGTCTCTTGGGAGGCTGAAAGAAGTATTTACGGGCAAAGTCTTGAAGACAGTGACAAAATGATTGATGATTGGGGTGAGAAAATTCACTAAATGAGAGAACAGTTATTAACTTCATAGAAAAAAAAAGATAGAAAAGATGTAGTAAATGTTTGGGGCATTTATTCCACAAATGCTCTAAGCCCGGAAAGAAGACCCAGGAGAAAAGGCAACAGGGATGAATGAGGATTTGATTCCAGCACAGACTAAAATGGTTCAGGAAAGAAAGTATTTATGTATGAGAGAAAGCAAAATCCTGACCACTAACAATATAAACAGAAAAAGGAGAATAAAAAGGAATTCAGGAAGAATGAACCTATACAAAGCTAAACTGTAAGGAGTGGGAGGAAAGAGGGATGATGGAAGATCAGTAGGTACGTGCAGGACCTTAGGTGAGCTACTTGTTAAAGAAGATTTTTAGTTAAAAGTAGTTAAAAAGAAATATACCTAGTGATTGCCAGTAACAAATATCAAGAGGTCACTGAGCAGAAGACCAACACCTTCAAAACCAAAGTCCTTGTGACCAAGACTCTTTCTGACACGACAGTAGGAGAATACTACACAGTACATTTTTGCCTACAGGACAAGAGAGGGATTTGGTATGATAAGAAAGCCACGAGCCCAGAACTTCTGCAAAGGTCAAAAGTTAAGTTTAGAAAAACATTGAAAAATCCATCAGGAGGCCAGTATTAAGAAAAACAAGCACTGGGAAAGGGAATAAAAAGATACATTAGAAAAACATGATTCTATCCTGTTCTGTTGCAGTTCACGTATAACACACAGGGAAGGAATATTTTAAGATTGAATATCTAATCTAAGCAGCATTAGCAAGCGTTTGTCATCTTAGTATTTCTGGATCTCACATTCATTGCTCAAGAGCCTATATTTGGAATGAAATGTGACTCAGAATAAATTAATGGCATCTGGGGAAGGTACAAAAGTGACTCAAAAGGGAGAAGACATGGAAGGAAAACAGTGGTTCTCAAAATGCTTGAGGTGAGGATGTGTTTTCCTGTGTATAATGACAGGCTCTCACCCATTGTGTGTGGAATGAGGTGGCAATCAGTATTTTCAGAAGTGAGCTGTATGTCTTCTCCAGCCTCCACAATTTTGGCCACTATCCTTCACAGTCTGCATATTTTCAGAATCAATAAATATCTGTGATTATTTCAGATTCTTCCGTTGGTACTTGCCTGCTTTCAAGGTCACTTGTTACTGTCTGCTATCCCTCCCTCTTTTCTAGTCCTTGATTCTTGAACCATCAAATGGAATTTGAGCAGAGCTCATAAATTCTGGAAGCAAGAGGAAAACAGATGTGAAAATAGGGTAAAAAAGATCTCAGTCTGACTGCAAATACTTCACAAATAAGACATTTTGTTACAAGATGCTTTAGACAGCAGTCATAATGCCGTGATAACTATTTTCTGGGCATATCCAAAGGCAAAGAGCAGGGGGGGCTTATGCTTATTTCTGAGATATTATTTTCAGCTATTTGACTAAAATTCCAGTGACATCTGTATCTCTGAGCAGCACTTGGAAAAATCTCATTCTCAACACCAATATCAATTCTGCAGCCACACTTCACAGACTGTCACCTAGCTAGGAAGGTTCTGTCTTGCCTGATTTCAGCCATGCACAGTAAAATGTTCAGTCTTTAAGCTGGTTTTCTAGACTCCTTCTACAGTTTCTGGAAATAGAAAGATAAATTCCACCCCCTGCTATGGGACAGAAATTGTACCCAGGGACTTCCAGAGTATTAAGCTAATCTTGCATGTTTAGGTTGACAAATGAATACCAGTTTTTCTCTAGGACTTCTGTAACCTGTAGACAATGTAAGAGTAGTATAAAGAGAGAAAAATAACACCAAAAGAGCAGAGAGAGGATTTGAATTTATTTTTCATTGTCTTGGGAATGGTTCTGTGCATTACTAGGAGCTGGACATGAAGATCCTTGTGGGTGCCTTCTAACTCGCCATATTCTGTGATTCTGCAATTCTGTAACAATTGGAAGCATTTTGTGAAAGCATGAAATTACTATTAATTACATCCTAGAGTTAAAAATTGGAAATATAAAGTTAGATTTTTGAAGTCTGTAGTCACATGGTTTCTTGGTTTTCTGAAGCACTCGGAACCCAGCAGGTGCTGATGGGACACGTGCCTACAAACCAACATTTGCGTATTTGTTATTTGGACATTCCCATCCCCTGTCCCAGAGCCAGGTTCTCAGCTATGCCAGGAGTGACTTTGAAGTTAACAGCAGTGGTGGGCATTCGGAAATTTTTGTAAATTAGATCGGTGTTTAAATAGAGTCTTCAAAGTCAAAACTAAGGCTGCAGGCTCAAATGCATGTTGTGCAGCAACACAGAGAGGGAAAATGCTCAGCACTGAAGAAATATTCATATTTCAGCCCTTGTTGACTCCAACTGTAGAGCTGCTGTGCCAATCAATGGAGCCGTAAATCCTGGGGAGGAAGGAAAGTGGAGATGTGACCAGGGAATAACTACAGAAAAAGGTTAGGAAGAAGGATGAAAAGAAGATATTAATACATCTTAAATACCTAATTAGATATTTTTCAAGCATGTAAGTAACAATAGGTGAAGGAGAAAGAGTGTAAAACCTCTGCCAAGTGTCAGAGGGAATTTGTTGACTGAAGGAGACATTGCCAAAATGTTAAATGTCTAGACTTGCATTTCTAAGGAAAGAATGAGAGACAGATTTTTTTATTCTTTTAAGAAAAAATGACAATCAACTGAATCCAAACATCTTGGAACATGGAACTAATAGAAAGTGCAGAGAAGATGAGTATATATTAGGCATAACATAAAACTCCTATGAAATTTGAGACTAAAGAACATAAATCCGTGGCATTAACTAGGGAAAAGCCAGCTGGGTGAGAATGAAGAAAACACAGGAGGGAATGAAAGCTATGGATCGTATATGCAAAACTGATGCTTAGTATACAGGAGAATCAGTTTGAGAATAATTAAGTGTTTTAAAAGAAAGATTGTAAACAAGAGGGTTTTTTGAGGCTCAGCACTAATTTAATTTATAATTAAAGATCTTCCCAAGAATCTAGCATATGATTGATCTGCATAGATAAAGAATTTGAGGGTTCAAACCATACCTTGAAACACCAAGTTTATAGCCAGTAAAGATATCCTTATTTGCAGCAGTGAAGAAAAAGCTTCTCATTTAAATTCTAAAGTTTCATTCAGAATTTATGCAAGAAGTTTTGTAAATGGCCCTTTAAATACTTTTAATTAAAACACAATAACATTTAAAAAAATTAACATAGAAATTGTTTTAATATGCAATCAGTTCTTCTAATTTGAGATACAGTATTATGTATTACAGATATGTATTACATGCAGTGTAAACCGAAGGCTGTATTCTACACTTCTAGACTGAGCAAGCTGGTAGACTGGACTCTAATTAAGATGTGCTGTCTTTGCTTTTCTACCCTTTACAAAGTGATAGGAGATGAAATGTTAATGGGGAAGTTCTTTTATACCTTCAGAAGAGACAGAGGGCAGCCATTTACCATATTTTCAGAGCACCTGTTTATTCATCTCCATGCCTTAGAACACCACCACTATGCAAGGCATGCAAAAGGTCAGGTCTGTATTGATTATGTTGTATGATGAGGACAATCTGAATGTAATGTTTTTCAGATGTGCGATGCTGAAAGCATCAGTTCTGTGAAGATACATACCCACTGTATTCACTTCATGTTGCCTTCCCTCTTTCTACTTCAAGCAGTTTCTGGCTGCAGAAGTGACATGGATCTCTATCTATTACTACCTTTAAAATCTGATCTAAAGCTCTGTGAACCTGGAGGCAATGCTCGGTAAATTGGTATTAAAACCCATATGAAGGATTGCATAATCCTCTAAAGAACATTTTGTTCACCAGTGACCTTTTCAGCATTGGAACTAGTTTCTTGTTTGGCAATGATTTTTGCTAGAATAATTTTCAGTACTTGCATGCACCCTTTATCTATCATGAATCCTGAATTCTTGTTCCACAACCTTGTCATATGATTCTCCAGGTAGATGGCTTTAATGCAGCCTGGGTATATTGTAAGTCAACTATGAAAAATTGACCATAGATGTACCTGATGATACAGTAGCAGTAGTGTGCAGTGACTGTAAAATTATTTACTTATGAAACAATTCCAGAAGAAATCTATTGGGCAGCTGCTTTAAACCCTTGAAATTGCAGGTCCCATCAATACTAAATCTGGCTTACAAGGATCAGATGCAACAACTCTGTGTGTGTGTAGGAAACACTGGCTTGTGTCAGGATGTTTCAATGCATTACATGTGATTCTGCAGTTTGGTTGGTTGGTTGGTTGGTTTTGTTGGGTTTTGCTGCTAGCCATGTCAAGTAAGCAGAGGAAATTAAGACAGCACTAGCATAAGCAGTGATGCTGAGCTATGTGACAGCTTGACCTCATCCTCCACTGATGGTTCCTCATCTCCATTACCAAAAGAGTAAAAAGTCTATTTAAATAATTGCTGACCTTTCTCTTTTTTCTTTTGCTTTTTTTTTTTTTTTTTTTTTCCCCACCTGAGATGCAACAACAGCTGTCTGAAATTGTCTCAAGGTCCCTGGCTGTGGTACTGTCCTTGCCAGAGGTGTCAGAATAAATCAAAACCCCAGATACACTTTGAGTTCACATCAAGACCTTTGTTTTCACAGGAACCTTTTAGTGATACCAGAAAAAAAAGCAGAGGGAGGGAAAAACAGAGTCCAGCTACAGTTCAGCTTTTCTTTTCAACTTTGAGATCTTTATGACCGAAATTACTGACACATTGTAATGCATTTACATAGTGAGAAAGATCTAGTTACACAGAGTTTTTCAGAATACCTTATGAAAGACAGCAGATATATTGCAGTTACATTAAATTAGTAATTCCAAATATACAAGAGTAATTGTTATGTATGTTTCTAGTAGTCTAAAAAGAGAAGTAGTCTACTTATTCTCTCAGACATGCTGAGAATCTTTGAGAAAAGGGCCATAGATGGCCGTTTTCAACCCCTGGGAATAAATCAATAAAACTGCATTCCAAGTGTGGAAGTCCAATTTCTCTTGATAAAATCTTCTTCTAGGAAATTTTATCAAGAGGTTGCCCTCAGTAGAGAGCTGAGGAAGGAAATTATTTATGTGGCTCTTATTGCTCTAATATGAATTTTCTGAAGCTCCTCACCCTTGGAGTCAAATGCCTACTTAATACAAAGCTTTCAGACTTAAAAAGGCTTTGCTGACCATATCTTATTAATTTTTTCTTGGAAAGTCAAGAAAGAACATTCTCTCTGTGTGGGAAGATAATGTGTGTTGTGAAGGAGGACAAGAGGTGAACGAGGAGAAGGCACTTTTGAAATACAGCTTGAGAGTGGGTTCCAGTCTCCTTTGCTCCATCAGCCTTTCAGTTAGATTAAAATCAATTAGCCAAATAACACCTAGTCCATAGGTAGTGTGTACAGCTTTAAATCCACCAATTTCCCTAAGGCTATGTTACATACACGTTGCAAACAAGTCTGTAATGCTCAAGTATTTATGAAACCCCTCACCATAGACTTCAGCTCAGGTCTAACAAGAAATAATGTACCTGCAGTGTTCATATGAGAACCATTAGGCTATGAAGATGAGGTTAAATATTACCAATGTAAGTATACTGTTATCAGAATTTCATTTAAATTTTCTGCAGTCATTTAGCAATATTCAACATTTGTGTAAGATTGTTGGTCTCCTCCCCTCCTGTTTTAGAACCCATGTTTTTTTCTCACTTGAGAATTACGTTGGGATTTACTTCAGAAATATCCCTTTCTCTCTATCAAGGGATAGATTTGAATTGGTACTTTTTTACCATGTCAAAACTGTACTGCACAGGAATTATGAATAAAATTCCAGTGGTTTAAAACTGTCTCCAAAGTGCAACTGGTTTGTGTAAAAGTGCCTACATACACCTGAAGTGTACCAGTCAGATTAAATACTGGCTTGACACATCACAGTACTAGTGAGTGCTGAGATGTCATTTACACAAGGACCATACCCAGAAGCATTTTCTGTGGAAAACCCACAATGTCTATTAGATATTGCAGTAAGTAAATTACTTTTTTTTGTGGTTTTTTTTTTGTTTGTTTTTTTTTTTTTTTTTTTTTTGTTAGAGGGGTCAAGGGAAGGGTTATGTACCTTCACATCTGGTGGAAGAGGAGGCCACAGCATTATTGCAGCCCCAAACCTTTTGAGAGCAAGCCAGTAAAAGATTGTTAAGTACTGTTCTGGTTATTAGACAGTGCAGTGTGATAAAAATGTCTTGTTCTTTTCATTTAGCAATACCAAGAATTTGTATCATGGAAATGGTACTGCAAACAGGAAATTGAAGGTTCAGAATAATGGCAATAATGGGATTTGACAGTTCATTTTTACACAAAATAACCAAGGAGGGGAAGGTTGGGGGGAAAAAAGGAACAATGCAACAATGTTTTAGCAATGCAGTAAGGGAACTGAAAAATACATGAAGTAGGAAAACTCATTTTCATAACAGCAGAACGAAAAGCAGGCAAAAATAAAAGTGAGTCTGCTGCCATACAAAACATTCCTGTTTGACTATAACCGTTCTCTATTTCAATGCGGCAACAGAACCTCTGCTGAAACAATAAACTGAAAAAAAACCCAACATTGGAGACAAGTAAGTCCCTTAGAAAATTAGTTCTCACCCATTCTAAAGTGTTTTGCATTCTGCTTGGAATTCATTATGTGCAATGTTACTTCTTACCAAGACAAAAATCATCTATTTCCATGTTTATGAAATGTTCTTTTAATTTATTCTATTGCTCTGTTACCAGCTTTTTGTTTTCTTGTGCCTGGAAAATTTCCTTTTCTCATTGACCTTCTTCTCCTACCTGTTTCACTCAGTGTTCCTTTTCCCAGTTAAATAGAACAATAAGATTTACCAGGAAACAGAGGTGAAGTAGTCTTGGGGTTATAATTCCATATATCTCCAACTGGAACTACAGGGGACAAGACAAAATGTTTTCTGTCAATATCCAATGTTTTCCTTAGTTGATCTCATTCAGTTCTGACTTGAGGACTTGATCTTGAAATAAGGTAGCTCAACAAATCTGGAAACTAGGTTGTTTTAATATCTGCTGTCTCTAGTGTACCAGCATAGTACACAGTGATGGAAAAAGAAACTGTAAGTACTACTTATTCATCTTGGACTTGAACACCTGCAAAACCTAATATTTGTTTTCTTCCTTTTTATAGTTCAATGGCTTCACAGTTCTTTTTCCCATCCATTTTTACTGTAGTCATTCACTCAGTCATTTTCATCTATATTATCTTCTGATAGTTTCCAATATTTTTGGTGTTATTTACTCCACTTACTGCTGACAATCATTTTCTGCCAGATGTTCTTGGAATCAAAGCAGGAAGATGAGCTGAAACTGCAACAGAAGATTGGGACAAACAATGTATGTGATTTATTACATATATTTTTTATTTTATATATATACGTGAATATATATATATTCAAAACCATAGTCTGACACCTGTGGTGGAAAACAATGGGCTAATCAACCATGCTATACATTAAAGAGAAACAATTTACTTCATGATTTTAAAACTCATCACCAATACATGGTGATGAGTTTATACAATACATTTAGACTTCAACCAAGCTGCTGTATGATTGTGTGAGCTCTACCATTCATGCTTATGCTGTATGAGATTCCCACAGTCTGCATTACCAATCCTCCAGGGCCAGATTCCTCTTACCCAGCAAACTGAGACCACAAGCACAATTCTTAGGCATTTGCCACTTCGCCAGACCACTGAATGATCTGGACATGGCAAATTTTATATTCTATAACAATTATTAATTTCTAAATCTCAGGTGATTTTAGATTGCTAATGAGGCTATTGATCTGGGGAGAAAAATTAAAAAGATAGTAATCACAGATTCATAGAATGATTTGGGTTGGAAGAGTCCTTAAAGATTGTCTAGTTCCAACCCCCCTGCCAAGAGCAGGGACACCTTTCTCTAGACCAGGTTGCTCAAAGCCCTGTCCAGGGTTGTGGCATCCACAGCTTCTCTGAGCATCCCGTTTCAGGGCCTCACTACCCTAACAGGAAAGAATTTCTTCCTAATATCTAATATAAACCTACCCTCTTTCATTTTAGATCCATTCCTTCTTGTCCTGTCACTACACTCACTGATAAAGACTATGTCCTCACCTTGCCTGTAGGCCCTCTTTAGTTACTGGAAGGTGCTCTAAGGTCTCCCTGGAGACTTCTCCAAGCTGAACAACCCCAACTCTCTCAGGCTGCCCTATGAAGGAATAGAAATCACACAAACATTTAAACTGTAGAAAGACAGTTAAACTGTAGATGCAACATCATCTATGAGCCAGTTCTGTTAATCACTATACAAATCAGTGGTGTTCATTAGTGTTTGCTCACCATAAAGGGGTTAACATAGAAATACTCTTTTTCTCAGCTACAAGAGATTTAGTTAAACAGCTACAGCTGAGCTAAAGCCTTCAGCATAAGTAGGATCAGCTCAGAGCCTGGAGTTTTTATGATTGAAAAGTTCTTAGTGAGTAACTGGTTAGGAAGCTACTTTAGGTCCAAGGCTGGAAATCTTGGATAAAAGAAAAACAGA
>JAWWTY010000037.1:60768530-60825317 GCA_035222235.1 Margarornis squamiger
AAAAAAAAAAAACAAAAACAAAAAAAAAAACAAAAAAAAAAAAAAAAACAAAAAAAAAAAAGAAAAAAAGAAAAAAAACAACAAGAACTGAGTTTCCCAATGTTGAAACATTGTGACACACCTTTGTGAGTTCTACCAAGCCAAAACTAGGTTTATAATTAAATTTAGTTGCACATGTTACCTATTCTAAATTTATTTTCTGTAGCAGTAATCTTTATACATCAACTTGAGCAAAAGTGCTCAGTTTCTGTAGGTTGCAGCAAGGACACTAACAAATTAGTATTCTGAGAACTGCTGTTCCTTAAAAACCCTGTTCTGCTCTTACCAGGCACCTCTGTTCCTCACATTGCATCCTTCTCAAGAAGGAGTTCTGCAATTACAGAATAAATTTACAGGCTAAAGCAACACTGAAATTAGTTGCACAAGGTTCATCCAGCTAAATTGTTTTGAACAGTTTCTCCTCTCCTTTGGTGGAAAAGTTACTTTAAAGACAAAAGAGTGACTTTCATCAAACCACAATACACAGAAAATCTTGATGTTGAATGTCCCTATAGCATAAGAGTAATAAAAAACTGTGAGACCTCTGGACTGTCACAAAAGAGAAAGATCTCTATTTTTTTCCTTGATTTAGCATTTACTAGCAAGGTACTGTTTCACCTCAGCAAAGCCCCATAAAACCTGATTAGTTGTGATGAATTATTATCAGACACTAATGGTTTTTACCTGACTGAGTGGCATCAAAAGCTTCAGTCCCTGAGCTTATAAAAATGCTACCTGCAAGGTTCTGGCCTTCCTGATATTTCCATGATGCTAATTGCTATCATTAGGAACTTGCCTCCTCACCAGAGATGTTTGTAAAGGACAAAGTTGTTGGATTGAGTTTTGAGTGATAAGTGTGCCATCTGCTTTCCTTTTACAGCCCCTAGTCAGACAGATTCATCAGTGCCATTTTAAACTGCCAGAGGAGAGGGAAAAAAAAGGGTTCTTTGCCAGATGTTAACCAATATTTTGTCATAGGCCAGACAAATTGATGGTGATTAGAAATCTTTTGCTTTTTCACTTTCCTTTAGGTTACATGTCAAAAGAGTGTCATCAATAATAGCTACAGGCATCAAAAAGCAGACTGTCAGGATAATTGTGTCAGACTCATGTTACAAGGACAGTTTTGTATTTTTAATCCATTTCAGTTTGTAAGGATTGGGAGTCTGTTTACCTTTGTGGTGGGAAGAGCTCAGCAGAGTGTTCAAACACATCAGAGAAATAGCTGTGACTCAGCTCTCTGTCCCATTTCCTTTACACTGCTCTAATTTCATTTCTCTGCACTATCCCAGCTAATCTGAGCCACAGAGACAGTGGTTTTAAAGGGCTTCCCATTTTTCATCGTCTCCCTCCTCTGGTGGCTGCAGGAAGGAGTGACAGACTCTCCTCTCCTTAGACAGGGCCTGAGTGTGGATGAGTGGAGGAGAGGAAGGAGAAATGTTGCTTCTAAGCACACTCATGCAACACAAGGTATTGTTTGAGATCACACCAAATCTCAGATCACAAAGTAGATGAAATTTTAATCTGATATTCTCCACAGGACTCAGGATTATCTGAAACTAAATGTCAGGCCAGTGTGAAATCTGTGACTCTCTGCAGGTTCCAAAACCCCAGTATGGGGATTGAGTTTCACTCCTGAAAACAAGGAGAGTTAATCACCTTGCACATAAAATTTGGAAGTTAAGGGACAAGCAGCGCAAAACAACTTTTCAGTTTTGTGGTGAGTTACTGTGCTTATCATGACAGGCTGCCCATGGCAGCTCATGCAGGTTTTTAAGGGGAGATATTGATGCCCTAGAACACCAAAGGGAAAGTTCAGTTATAAGTTTATTATTGAATATTAGCCACTAAACTCCAGTGATCAGCAGTAAAATCTCATCAGTGGGAGGGTTTTCTCACCCTTAACTTCCAACCCCTGCTGAGCAGTGAGATGTGTAGAAAATATTATTTATAAAGGCTGTGTTCCTGGTGCAATTAGGGAGCAAGTATAGATTCAGACTCAAATTTCACAACTGTGGAGTTGTCATTTAATTGAATACATGTAGAGTGAAATTTCCCCTGTTGTGAAGCTCGTATCTGAGGTCTGCAGCTTAGACCTGAATTAAAATTCTCCTGACTTTGAAAGTTTCTTCAAGTGCCCAGTTCAGTCATAGACCTGAGGGCTTCCCCCACCCTGTGATGGGAGGGATCCCCACTAGCCCCTTCCACTAGAGGGGAAGCCATAGGAAGTACAGCTGAGGTCACTTGGTCTGTTCAGCCTGGAGAAGAGGAGACTGAGGGGACACCTCATTGCAGTTACATCTTCCTTGTGAGGGGAAGAGGAGGGGCAGGCACTGATCTCTTCTCTGTTGTGAGCAATGGCAGGACCTGAGGGAATGACCTGAAGTTGTGTCAGGGGAGGTTTAGGTTGGATATTAGGAAAAGGTCCTTCACCCAGAGGGTGGTTGGGCACTGGCACAGGCTCCCCAGGGAAGTGGTTGCAGCACCAAGCCTGACAGAGTCCAAAAAGCATTTGGACAATGCTCTCAGGTACATGGTTTGACTCTTGGGATGTCCTGTGCAGGGCCAGGAGTTGGACTTTGATGATCCTTGTGAGTCTCTTTCAACTCAGGATACTCTATGATTCACCCTGTTCATGGTCCAGGACTCTATTTCAGCTCCCAGGACTATCAGCCCCTGTCCCAGTAATGCCACAACAAGGCCTATGTCCAGCTTCCCATGGTTCTGCCTGGCCATGGGCCCCCTAAGACATCCCTCTCTCCACACTGCTACCCAACCGTCTCATGGCCATGTCTGAGCAAGGCTGCCTCCAGTGCATGGTGCAGTATAACACATGCCCATTCACAGGGATAAATCTCATTGCTTCTCACTGAGGGTGGTAGAAAAACAGTTCTTGCATGCAGCTTTCTGCTAGAACAGAAAGCTGTAAGGGCATGAAGACACACTAATTAGAGAGAACTGAATTAGTGCAGTCCTGTTGAAATTTTATAACGTTTAGTGTACCTTTTCTGAGCACAAAAATACTGTGGAGGTTGTACATGGGATGGAAGTCACATAATATATGTAGATAAGGCAAGAGGAGAAATCGTGCTTCCTTGTCTTAAAATTAAAAAAAAAAAAAGGAAAAAGGGTTGTTTTGTAAATTGTTATAAATGGCAGTGTGACTCCTTCCCACAGAAAGTTCACACCTTTTGGAAGAGTTGTGTGTAATCTTTAATGCTCTATTAAAGGTAAATTAGTTTTCAATGAACTAATTATTATTAAATGGTTGCCCTAGCAACACAAACAGGGTTACCATAGTAGCGTCTTCTATCCAAATTGAAATATAGCCAGTCTAAAGCTTCATAGGGCTGGGGATTTTAAAACCAAAGATGAAAACACAAACTTCTTCCTTCACCTAATGAGCCACTGCCATTACAAAAAGTCTAAGTTAGGTAAGAATCTGAGATTCTTGGTGCTGTCTTATTCCTTATGTAAGAGGTCTTGTTTGCTTTTTCCCTTCAGTGAATGTTTGAGGATGGAAATTACTAAAGATTACACTGCATCGTATCCCTGTAGTTCACAATCTTGTCACACCTGCTCTGTGAAGATGTTGGGGGAATCAGGCTTTTGGGAAGTAAGAAAGAATCCCAAGCTAATTCTTTCTCTGTGGGGCATTGTAGAAATCATACATCTCTCTCTGTCCCCGAACTATCCATCCCACTGAGCCAGAGAAGGAAATATCCCATATTTGTTTGCCTTTTGATAAAACTTCATCATCAGTAGATTATTTAGATACAGCTTGATAGCATTCATATGGAGCTCCAGATGCTTTTCTGAATCAAGAAAGCATGGATTACTTTTCACAGTATCACTGTGAGATCAGTAAGTAATTTTGCCACTTGCAAGAGATGACTAAATCACTAGGAAAAAAATAGTGTGCCCAGTAGGTCACAGATTGCTGATGGTTATGAGTGTTGCTGTTTCTGTCACTGTATTTTATTAATGTGTCTTTCTCTGTTTTCCTTCAGATGGAGTCAGTAATAGAGAATGAATATTTGTGCCACTGGTCATGTTGCAAAGACTTAGAAAACACAGCTAAACAATTTCCTAATCTCATAATAATGCCACTGTTGTTGAATCAGATTTTAAAACAATTCCTAAACATTTTTTCCATAAAGCCACAATACCCAAGTCAAAGGCCTGTACAAGAGTGTTTGTTTGAAAAGTTGAAGTGGATTTCTAGCCCACCACGTTGTGGGAAAGAGCTTGAAAAAGCCCTTTTGAACCCCAGTGCCACATGTTCAGCCTTTTTTCTCTCACCCAATGTCCCCTTGAGAATATTAAATGAATCCTAAATGAATAGAAGAACCAATAAGCCTCAGACAACTTCATGTCTTCCTAAAGACAGTGTCATGCTTCCAGAAAGCCTGGAAATGTCATTTTTTATGAGTCAATATAGAAAATCTGGAATTTTAACTTGCACTCCAATATCACAGTGTTCACATCACAATATTAACTTCAAAATGAACCTCCATTTTCACATAAAATTTCATATAAAAGTCACTTCTGAATGATGGCTTTTTATGAATCCTACTAGCAAAATAATAAAATTGGCCACAGAGTACCAAACTTTATGACTCCTATCGCCAAGGTTTCACTTCAAATGGTGTTTTTCAGAGCCTGTGTTCATGCCTCCATCCCCTCTGTCTATAACTGCCCTGCACAGCTGCTGGGCAGCTGCTGTGGAAGCTGGTGAATCTCCACAGCTCAGAGGGGAAGGCAGCTCCCTCCCTCTGAAACTCTGGCTCCAGCTCCTCAGGCTGCCTAGGCTGCTGACCAGGTTGGGGTTTTGCTGCCTCAAAGTCTTACCCAAGTACTTGATGTCTTCAGGGGACCTGCCCTGCTGCTGGGACATGAGTGACCCTGTCAGTTCCCAAGAACAACTCTTCCTAGTCAAACAATAGTCATACCTGTGAGTGCCTGTGGAATTTATTGTTTTTGGGAGGGTGAGGTTTGCCTTGGTCAAAATTGGAGGCCTCTGATGATCATTTTCTCCATGAGAAATGGGCATCTGTTGGGATAATGGTGAAGAGAAGGATTCCTCCTTTATCTAGTGCTGCTATGCTAACAAAGCTAAAATGACATTAAAAAGATAATATTTATACTATCTATTTCAATCTGCTGAAATGAGAAACTAAGAAAAAAGTACCTAATTATAATTAATTAATAGAAAGGTTTGCCCTTAATATTTTATATTACATTTTAAGTTGACTGAACAATTCGGGATGAAGCAATTATAACTCATGTACCTTTTGTTTCCTGAAAAGAGGAGAAGCTTCCTTTAAACCCTGTGTTTTCTAAGAAAGACTGCAGTATATCTGCTGAATCAGTTCTTGGAAGATATGCAGAAGTTGTATCAATGACTTTTTCATGAGAAATACTAGTCCATTAATGAATCCCATTTGCCTTATAAGGAATTACTATGAATTAGGGCAGAAGTTAATCATTAGGCATGCATGCCACTGATGCATTTCAAAGAGAACCCAATTTACTATAGATGATGTAAAATGAATTGATTTCTTGAAGGATGTATGGAATTGGAATACAAATGTATGATAGCAAGATAAGATTACACGTTGCTGCTAACTTTTTCAGTTTGCTTATGTTTGTGTTTTTTAAATACTATTTTTTTGTTTGCTTGTTTGGTTGGTTTTTTAATAGTAACATGAAGACTTTTATGAAGACTTCACAAGTCAGAAAAACTCCTACAGGAGACAAAAACCCTTGGCTGCTCTGCTGTGCTTCTAGACTACTGTTCTCTTAAGCAGCTGCATGTATAACAAAGTTCATGTCCTCTAGGGAAAATAAAAATAACATTCTTCTTCATACCCCAGAAGAATTAATGTGATTCTGAGACATATCTTTTAAAGTAATGACCACTGAGATGGAGCAGTGAAGAAGATTTTCAGACACTTCCGTGCACTGCCGCTTCTGGGTTACTCCAGACACTAGAATTTCCATGTCTTTTTTCCCTCTTTATCCAAACCCTCCTGCCTGTATGACTTTACTGTCATATCCATGAGCTCACCATAATGCTTTTGAAATGGTGTCAGTATCCTGAGCTAAGGCTTTGCCACTCATCATCTCCCACTCTGGCACAACACCCGGAGCAGACCTGGAGAGGCACTTCTGTGAGCTTATCTCCCACACTGCTAGTGCTGCAGAGGTATCAGTCCTGAATAAATAATAGTTTGGGAAGTCTCTGTGTGCTGCTTTAGCCTTTTTATGCATGTAGATAGTGCCAGGATGTGGCTGAGAGCCTTGCTCAATAAATCAGCCTGGAAGATTGACATGGTTTCTAACTAGCGTGGCACACACTTGAAATTGTTCACATACACAAACAGCAGGTGCTCAGACATGCTGATGTGCATCTGAAACAAAAGTAAATTGCCCAGAGTCTCTTTTCTGTCAGTAAGTCTGACCCAGAAACTCATATGAAAAGTCGAAGTGCTGTCAGAGAGGTGGTTAGGCATAGTATTTTAAAAAAAAATTCAGAAGAGTTCTTCTCAGCAGAAAGCTTTTCACTGAGTTTTCAGAGGAAAATGAGAATTGTCCTTGCAGAGTGCCAGGGTACATCTACTGCCACTGATTGCTGCTCTCCATTTTGCTGCCACTCAGGGTCAGCTGCAAATGTTTGAACTGTGAGACAAATTCCCAAAGTTACAAGCAGTGATTTCTAGACCTATGATTGAAAAGACAATGCAGTCATTGTCTTTTCACTTTTTATGTTGCATGTGGACATTTTATAAACCATGTATTCAACGTTTTCTTTGTAGCCAGGATAGACAAAAACAGATTTTAAACCAACAAAAGCTGGTTGTTTTGTGCAAAGCCTCAGGTTCATTTTTAAACCAGATGTGGGTAAAATTTAAGAAAAAATTTTACTCTGTTAGTGAAAATTAAATGACCTTTTAGGAGTTGAATTTAACAACAAAACATTCAAAGGAATTGGAAATAAATACAAAACTCCTCTGAATTTCCATAAAAGGTGACCAAAAAAAGGAAGAGTTCCTTTCATTTGTTTAATAGCTATCAAAATCTGCTTGAAATATTAATTCAAATATTCATTTTCAATATTTTAAGGTTTGGGGGTTTGGTTTTTTTTTTTTTTCTGCATTAGAAATGTATGGCTAATGTATCAAAGACTGACTTTTCTTCTTGAAAAAGCCATTTTCTTGTAAAAAAAACAAAGCACCTTAAAACATTTAATAATGAAAGCATTTCCGCTGGAACAAACTGCTCTTGATAGACCCAACTTTTTCTCCTCTGACTTCTCTACACTTTTTAAGTTATAAGCTTCATTTCTACCCAAGGTATTATTACATCTCAACCACTGAACTGATTGTTCAGTTTGTCAGTTCTGCCTTTGGTTAACTTAAAGAGTAGGTAATACAGAGTTCTTCCATAAATGACGTTATTGTAGACATTTCTCCAATGTTTCCTAGTCTTTTATTTGGAAATGGAAAATTACATGGTGTTTGGCAGCATTAGTTCAGGACAATATTTTAAAAATTAGAACATAAAAAATGAACCTTTCTTTCTAGTCCTCAAAGAAGTAGTTTTGGAGTTGGTTGACACATTAAAGTTGCCACAGTTGGTTGTCCTTGCAGTAAAACACAAACACTTGTCAATGCAGAGTGCTAGAAGGTATTACATTAAACAATAAGTTGCTGCAGTTGAAGATCAGATTGTGATTTCAATTATACCCTCAGTTATTCAATACTGCTCTTCACCGTGATATAAAATAAAAATCTGAACCAGAATATTCATTAAATTATCACTTTGACTCTTTCATCTAGCTCATTCTTCTAAGTTAATTAGCTCCAAGTACAATAAATTAAAAGTAATAATGTGTGTAGTAATTAACTATGAAATTTTGTGAGAAATCATCCCTTAAATAGCTAAGGAATTAATGGTCTTTAAGCACAGCAGAGATTAGTAACTGTAAATGAATGATCTTGGTAAATTCTTAAGAGAGGCCAATTATATGACTAAATCAAGACCGCTTTAAACTGATGAACACTTTAAATAATACTGTTTTTTTTTGTTGAATACTTTGTTTCTTAGAAGTAACATTCTTTTTTCCCCTATGTTTACCGTCACATTGGAATGATTGATATAATTTACATTAAATTTTCAGTCTTTAAAATGCATGTAAAATCCAACAATGTAAACCTCAAAATACCCATTATGGAAGTAGAATGAAAATGCCATTAAATTCCACTTAGATTTAAATCCTAACAATGGTGGATTTGTTTGGTTGCCGTCAAACCTGAAGGATTTCCTTGAAGCAGGGAAATTAAAAACAGTTTAATTTTTTTTGTTGATAGGCAGGATGAAAAATAAATAAAAATTGAGGACAGGGAAAATGTGCTTTGCTGGATCTTAGTGTCCTTAAAAGCTATTAAATATTTTAGAATACAGTTGAAGGAAGGAAAACTGCAAGTCATAATAATTTCTTTGTAGAAAATAGTTTTAAAACAAGAAAGCAATTTTGAGTTAATTTGTGTTCCTCCAAAAGAAAGAATTTTTTAAAATTGAAATGGCCCCTTGGTTCACAAGCTTGTCCTCACTGCAGTAAATTAATGACTACCTTTTATAATGACCCTAGGCAACTTTGACCATTTCAGAATATGTGTGAAAATATATGCATACATATATGCATACCTATATATTTAACATGAAAATGTCAGCTATTTCTATGAAGGATGAAGCTTTTTTTCCTAAAAGAATCTAAAAAGATCCTATTAAATGTTATGCTCTTTAAAATGCATGACATAACCCAAACTATAAATAAATATTTAAATAAAATCCTCATTTCACATAGTGATTTGAATACTATCTCTTCCTTTTCTACATCTGGTCTAGGAAGGTGTTTTTTAAACACAGTTTTAATCTCCAGTCTTTCAGAGGATGACGCACAGAGCTATGCCTCCCTCCTGAACCTGTTTCCTTTTATTCCAAAGAAAATGCCAGGTTGTCCTGCTGGGATGTTCATTCCCAGCAATCAGACACATAGGTCCCTGGGATATGCTACCCTGAGGATTAAGTGAAATCATAATTAGGGGGTGTGTCCACCATTGCCTCACGTGTCCTGTGCACCTTTCAGCCTTCCCAGTGGTCACATCCTGCTTTGGGTTTTGGGTTTTGGTTTTTAGTTTGGTTAGTAAAAGTATTTTTCTTAATAACTCTGAAAAGCAGCATTGTTATCCCCACCCCTGAAATCCATAACCCACACTGGCTTTCTTCATCCATCAGGATATAGGTCACATCTGGTTTGTTGGACACAGCCAAATGTACTATTCCAGGCCAGCAAGGATGCAAACCACCACAGCCTGAGGACAAGTGGTGTCCTCTTGGTCCTGCACACAGCATTCACACGACAAAAACAGTCACAGCTTCCTGACTCCATCATCATTTCTGTCAGTCCCCCGGAGCAGCCAATGCCCTTGGATAGCTGCATTCAGCCTGCTACCACATGGGGTGGTAAAGCTCATACAGCAGTATTGCTTTCAGGGAAGTGAGGTCAGCGTGACTAAGTGCTCTTTTGAAATTAAATAAATCTGTTTCCTGGAGGTTGCTTTTGACACTAAAGCTCCCTACAGTTCTATTCCATGTTTGAATAGAGATTCTTTGTAAGGATGTAAGGCAAGGTCCTGTAATTCACATTAACACCCACTTTATTCTCTACGTTGCAATTTAGTGTGGGCCACATGTCCTGTGGAGAGGCTTTCATAACCCCCCATCAGGGCCCTGAAGGTACCAAATGGCCATAACTCCAGGTTCACCTAGAGCTGTACCCACTCCAACCCTTGGCCTTGGGGGCTAACTCGCCCCTCCCTGAGCTCTGCCATGAGGTGGTGGTCTCATCCCCATCTCCTGGGTGCTCCCTGGTCCTGGATATCCCCTTGTTGTGTGGGGGGTGTTGATAGACCCCTTGATGAGAGCCCAGCCAGTGGGAGGTCACCTTTCATTCACCTCCTCCCCACACACTATTCCCTGGCACTTCCAAATACTTGATTTTCTTAGTGTTAATCGAGAGTCCAGACAAGGACATAACCTTGCTCAGATTTATCTAGCTTCCTCTTTAATTGTTCACCCAGATGTTTGAAAGCAGTCAAACCAGACCCCCTGGGGACTGCCTGGAAAGCCTGGTATTATCTCTCTGCTGTTTACCAATTGTACTCTCTCGACATTGGTGACAGCTGAAATTAGTTAGGGAGAAATAATAGAAATGTATTCTTAAGACAACACAAAAAGGTGGTTGAAGATAACACCTGAATGTTACTCTAGAAAGAAGTCAGCTATAGGCACACCTAAAGAGCGCATATAAATAATCCTTTTTTATTGCACATGCTGTCCTCGTTTGAGGTTTCAGATTTTTTCCCCCCGGAATTAAATGATAGTTTTGATGGTAATTTCAAAGGGATTTCTATCTGGAGTCTTACTACTTAAAATACTTATGATATCAGGAGAGGCACTTTGCATAACATTGAGTCCTTATCTACAGATCACTGACAGCTGTAAAAAAATGCAGATGATTGGACATCTTTTGAATCATTTTCTCCCTGTAAGGTGCTTTCCAGAGATGACACGAAGATCAGATAGTCCAGTTTCTCTTATGCCATTGATTCTTTCATTCTTTCTCTTTTTCCTGAACAAAGGACATGTTGAAAAAGAATACTCTCCACCCACTCCTTAAAAAAAAAAAAAAAGGAAAAAAGAGAAAGAAGCATCAGTATTTATCTCTACTTTATTATTCCTTACACATTTTATATTTAATTATTCATATTAGTAATTAATCTGAATTTTACATTTTATCTCACTCTTCCAAGGGATTTCACTCAGTCATTACAATTGTAAATTCACTACAGTTTAGAAAGAAAAAGAATCTGGCAATTCAAAGTTCAAAACTCATTAGACTGGGTCAAATAATAGTCCTTTCTGATCTAGAAAACCTTTATGCTTCATCTTTCCACTCACCAACAGTACTTTCCCAAAAGTAGGATATGAAATTAGAAATGCCCTTTTTTTTTTTACCTGCTCTTTAACATAGCATGTTTGTTTGACATGTAATGGAGCTGTACAGCCCAGGAATGACCCTTAGCTTCCTTTTTTAGAAGTAATTGTGTGACTAATCCAACAAAATGCTTCTGTTTTCTTCTGAATGTTTCTATGTGGCCTGACCAAACCAGACACAAAAGCAGGTAAGTAAATGGCGCTCTGATAGCTGAATAAAACTCAAATGCGTTTTGAGACACCCTAAAAATTACTTCATTATTGCAGTGGGTGAGCGATTTTTAAAATTTTCTTCTGAATCAGGAAGAAATAAGCACCAATACGGAGTTTAGATTAAGAAAGTAGAGCTACCTAAAGAGGCCGCAGTGCTCAGAAAGCAGCAGGAAACACTCTTTAGTGTTTAAACATCAAACCTTATCATGCAGATTCTCTATTGTAGCTCCAGAAAGCAAGCATTGATTTCTGCTTTCTCTGCAGAAATTGCAGGATAACAGATGCTGGAAGGCAGCTATGGGCAGTGTCTCTGCAAAAAAAGGTGTTGTGCCAAATCAAAGCAGCTCTGCACAATGGGATGCTGATCCTTATGGGCACCACCAGGAATTGTGGACACCTAAACAATTGTAAAACTCACTGAAGTCTGTCAGAATGCCACACTAGAGGAATAAACATGAATGTTATGTAGCACGAATAACTGTAGGGACACTCCCAAGCAACACACCCTGAGACAGGCCATGTTAAGCCAAGGTAGTGGCAGGTTTTGCTCACTACAAACCAATTAGCTAAATAATTAGCTGTGTAGTGAGTGGATGTCAGAAATAGGTAACTGACAATGAATGTCTGACTTTCTCCATACAGGCTGTGGAATGCCTTGGGCATTGTATGAGTGTGTGAGTGAAACAAGCTGGAAGGCAGCTCGTTTTTTCCAAAACCCTCACTCTAGCAGTCTGGTGCTGTTGTCATATCTGGGCATGGTAACCTGCAGTGTGTTATTATCATATTTCAGCAAACAGGAGGGTTTAAGACCAGACAATAGCCATATACCAGACTTGCCACTTCTGTTCCTCATCTTATTGATAAAATAGTGTGAAATGCTATAGGGCTACAGGTGATCAAATGGGCAAGGAGTTAACCTTGTCTTAAGACAGAGCAAAAAGGGTATGCTTCATCATCTTATCTGACAACAGATAAAGATTAAAAGCCTACAAGTACAAAAAAAATGTTGTTTTCTCATTACCTGAGTTGTGTTACAAGTAGAACATTACTGATCAAATGAAAACTCCAGAATATTACCCTGTCACTCAGTGAGTCAGTTTTCTTTGATTACATGTTTGTAATGTTTGAAAGACTTTTGTTTCTCCTCAGACAAAACACGTTTTATTGTTGGGAATATCTAAAAGACTACAAACATGTATAATAAGCTGAACTAGATAGCACCTGTTTTGAAACATAGGTACACTTGTAAGTTTTATTTGCTGCTGTAGCATAGTGATGTTTCTCTCTTGAAAACACCTTTCTATGTGAAGTTGCAGCACTGTGGAACCATCCTGTAACTCTCCCCTCAGTGCAAACGATGAAAGGTTTGGTGCCTAAAACACACATGGTAACTCCACTGAAACAACTTATGTATTTCAAAGACTTTTCCCTCAGATTTCTTTTGTGTATGAGCTGTTCCATGAAGCAATTGTTAACAGGAAGAAGGTTGTAGTCATGGCACTTATAGGTATAGGAGCAGCTGTAACACCCAAGGGAGACTCCAGCTGGAGGTCCAACCATATTGTACATGCACATGGCACCTCCCAAAGGTTGCTCCCCAGATAGGAGTGCAAAGAACTGCCTGAGGAATTGGAGGCACCAGGGGTGAACAGAAGCAGAATTCACTTATTTTCTCCTTGCTTTCAGCATCATGCTCACTAAACCTGTACAAGAATAATCATAAAATAGTTAGACTGAAGTTTAGAGTCACAAAACTGTAATTTTTAAGTTGCCTGTGTCCCTCTAATGCATTCCCATTAGTCATGAGAAGATACGGTTGTCCATGAAGCAATCTAGTAACCTGACTAAGTGGTATCCAGCTTTCAGAAGGATCAATAAACATAGGATGCATTAAAATAAAAAAAAAAAAGAAAAAGACAACCCCAAAAAATAATAGCCTGCACTACCACTTTATTTTACTTTGAAGTAGCTGTAGAGGGGAAAAAGAGAAGAAAATGGAACTAAATTGTCTAAAAGTGAGTGGGTGGTTATTAAAAGATTGTTTAGATTGTTTGATCTAAATGACTACAATATTTTGGAATATTTATTGTCCAGGGAATTTCAGACTTAAAGTCATCACTGTACATTTCTGGAATTTATACAATGGATAGAAGGACAGATCAAAAGAGCAATTGCATTAACAGTAGGTGAGCAAACAAGTGTTTGTTAGACTGTTCTTGCAAGGATAAAAAAAATATAGTGAAAACTATGTTGGAGTAAAAAAACCAGAAGGACAAGACCCAAAAGAAGCATAAGGAGATCTCTCAATGATATAAACTGTCAGAATGCTAAAGAACGGATTTCAGTTAATGCCAGCTGAGACCTAAACCAGAAAATTCAGAAGTCTGTACATGCTAATCTTCTACTCTGTTAGTCAACTTATTTTGCAAGTGGTGTAAATTTACTGATCACCATGAAAATTTAGACTTTCTTGCTACTGCTTACTATATTATTTTCTTTTATAAATTGGGGGAAATGCTAGAGCTGTGTTGATATCAACTACAGCTAAAATATGTCTCGCTTACTTACGCCACAATGTTTTTTGTTACATTTTGATTCCACCAGTGCTGAATCTTGAGGTAAAAAAAAGTACTTAACACATTAACTGAAGCCAATTCTGTTGTGCAAGAAGATGATACAAGCACAAGGTGCCAATGAGTGATAGAAGATTATACACCAGCAGGGAAATGTCTGGAAATCTTCTGAGTGCTACATTTCATAATTTATAATTCAAGTAATATTAAAAGGTTAGACTTTCAGGATATGACTCATTTATGATTGGACCTCCCTGAAGAACATTTTTATCTTGCTTTTAATTTTTTTTTTTTCCTAGCTCTTCTAGTTAAATTAAATTTTTAGATTTTTTGCTGAACTTGCATTTTATTGTCTCAATTTTTTATCTTCTGGCAGCATTTAATTCGGTCTGGCACAAATAATCCGTAGTAATTTCAATCCTGGAGTAGCTGGAAGCAGTTCTTACAGTGCCCTGTCACCTGTGATAGGTTCCACATCCCTGCACTGCATTAGGCGGCAGCAGCAGCAGGAGCTGCCCCGTGAGTGTGAGGGGGCAGAGGGCTCCACAGACCTCACTACACTCACTGTAAGGACAGCAGGAGTTGCAGGACTACAGGCTGCTCCCTATCGTCTCACCAGCAAGTCACTAAGATGGCATATTCCCCTCTGTTTAATTTAAATACCTAATTGTGGAATGCCTCAGCTTCAGACTCTCTAAATTACCCCCAGGGTATTTTAAATTGCATTCATGCACCTTTCTCAAGGGCATTTTGTGGATATTAGACTCCTTATTCAGGGGCCTGACTTATATGGCTAAAGTCAAGCAATGTGAGTACTGCCTTATAACTACAAAAAGAATTAGCCTTGTAACCTTTAACTGGCACCAGCAAGCTGTTAATCACAATTAAAATGGTTTCTCAAAAGTGGTTTGTGCACTAGAAGATGCTATAATCCTGCAGTCAATTTCTCTGTAAACTAATTGTACATCTCCAGTTCAAAACATTTAAGACAGCAAATTTTTATCTGAAAGTTCAAATAAAATATATCAGGACCACTGTACAACTTGATTTCACATAGAAAAAAAAAAGTGTACATTATTAAGAAGTCTGCAAAAACAAAATAACAAAAAAAAAATCTAGTTTCTAGTTTTTTCAACTGATTTATAAACAGTTAAAAGTGTTACTGCAAACCTTCATTAGATTATACCCTTTGGAAAACAAAAACCAGATGATCCATTGCTAACACCACCTTCCCATTGCACATCACTTGTTGGAACAAGGAAAGACAAATACAAAGACCTTTCTCAGGAATTACACACCTCTGAGCCAAGGAAGAGGGTCAGTTTTCATTTCAAACTGGCAAGATACAGCAGAGACAGAAGAAAAATGAATTTCAGAATCACTGATTCCAGAAACCAGACAAACATATGCAACATGTTGGTCACAGTTTGAGTATTAATGTCTTTCATTAAAAAACAAACAAACAAACAACAAAAAAAACCCAAAAAAACCCAAAAAACAAACAAACAAACAAACAAAAACAACAAAAAAAACCAAACAAAAAAAACCAACAAAACTATCTAGAACATTTTTATTTAGTGGCCAGATTTTCAGTAAAATTGAAATATTTCTCATGTGTTGGGTAGAAACCCATTTTCTGCACTGGTTTGGCAATACCACAACTCTAAATCGGCTAGAAATCCTGCTCTTCACCCTTCCTGTTCTTCACCCTTGTTTTTGCTTCAGCTTATCTTCTCTCTTCCTGATGAGCTCCTTGTGGCCCTGATATGGAGCAGTCTGACAATGACAACAACAGATTGTGTTCAGTGAAACACCCACCATATTTTTTAAGACTGACCTGTTTTGTCTCTCCTTAACCTGTTTTCATAGGTGTGAAAATTCAGGATGTTTTTAGTCAGTTATTCTTAGTTGTCATTGAAAGAAGTCAACTCTATCACTGCACTGACAAGGGAGAAAGTGCTGATATTTATGTTAATCCAAGCATCTCCATCATAATTTCTCATCTTGTTCTTTGTGATGAGAAACTATTTTATGTATTAGATGATAAAAGTTTGCTGATCTTACTTCTAGCAATACATTTTACACATATTCTTCAGCAACAATAACAAAAAGAGTTAATTGTTGAGAAACGCTAGATGAGATCCAGCATGAGAAACATGTTTGGAGTGAATTTTTGTTGCCTGAACAGCTACCACTTGCAATTATAAAACAGAGCTGTGGCTCATCCTGTCACCATCCATTTGAAACATCACATCCTTATCCACTTTGATTCCCTTACACAGGTATCCTGAATCAGGAAGGGAAAAACACTGGAGCCTGAGGGAAGAACATCTAATCAATGGATAGTGTATCCACAAGAAGTCTGCAGATGGACGGTAGAAGAGTCTACAAACTTAGATAAACTTAATTTGTTGCACCTCTAAATAGACGCTGTATGTCATGTGACACATTAAGGTAAGATGTTTCTCACAACAAGGAAAGGCACCACCCCACGTGCCTTTAAAGTGCTCTGAGTTACAGAGGGGTCACAGGAGTGCTAAAATTAGGAGAGTGCAGCCAAGGGAAGGCTGTGGAGCTAAACTATTGAGTTCTCCAGAGCTGAAGTGAAGATCCTTCAGTTCTGGAACACTCTGTTACCACAGAAGAAATATAAAACAAATCAAACACAGTCTGGATATTTTCTAAATTATATTGAATTTTTTAAACCCTTTTTTTTTTTTTTTTTTTAGCCTCTCCCAGCACTGAGCACATTGATATGGCTACGCTTTCCTTTACATTAAAGAAGAGCACTCTTCATGTCATCATGTGGGTGAATGTTTTCCTCTGTGTCTCAATAGATTATTTAGCTTTCATGGCCCCCTCACAAGTCCTTTCTTTTTCTGTTTGTCACTGTCTGTCTTCAGCTGGGTGGGAGTTGGAAAAACACAGGGACAGCTCTGGGCTCAAATCCTTGGGGATCAAAACATGTGAGAAAGCAATTCTTTAGCTGTCATTTTCACAAGACATTTATCAGATATGTGTCTAAAATCATGAAAGGAGAAATAGCCCTCTGTCATCCAAATAAGAAACAATAGTGGTATTGACAGAAAAAAATGTACTGTTCAGAATCTGGTTAATGGAGGAAAATTATCCCAACTTTCTTAAAGATGGACAAATGAAAAGCTCTCTCTTTTGCAGCAGCACAATTCTTTATTCATCCCTTACAGAGAAGGATTGCAGGCTTATTAGCTTTTTAGTTTTCCTTTGATCCCTCACTGACTGTGAAAGTCTCTGACCATATTCCCTTCCTATTCACTGGCCACTTTAAAACTACAACATATTACCCTTTCTGCTAGTATTCAGCATCTGTATCCTTGGAATGATACACAGGATGAAAAATATAGCTACAGAGGGAAGTAAAATTACGATTTTTATCTACATAAGACTTTGGAGAAAACCCAACCTTTACTGCATGATTATATTCCATAGACCTCCCATTTCAGTGACAGTGAACTAATGAAACACATTCAGTACTGCTAATGCCCAACTAATACACCTGCAGTAGATCCAGAGTGTCTATAATTTATGCTCTGTGCTCTTTCCACATCCTGCCACAGACTACTGTACTTTTGTTAATGGGTTCCTCGCTTCTCTCAACACGCTGCCTTTAATAAGAAAACCTCATTAATTCTATTACAGTGAAAAGATTTTAGCTGTTGTGAAACTAGTTTGCATGAAAACAGAATAAGCCATGCTGTTTCCACATGGAGGCTGTATCCTGAAAGATAATACACTGGAGAGACTCAGATTACTGTCTGTGCATTGTTATGACTGCTCAGAGTATCCCTTATATACAAAATTTTCTCCCTTTTCTGCTCCATACAGGCCATTCTGGCCTGCTACACCTTAAATGGACTCATTGATAAGGCTTCTGTCTGCTCTGAAATCTTTCTTCCTTTGCTCTCTCTCTGCTTGTCTACCCATGCTTCCTTCAGCTAAAACTTATTTAGAACAGAGACCACCCTGCTGAAGGGGTTTGGGATGCAATAAAGCCCACTTCCTAGCAGGCAAATATAATTACCAATGTTAAAATGTTACAATTTCTGTTTTACCAGGCACACCATGGTTTTTTTGTATGCTTGTTAAGTACTTTAATAGGGAAGCACTTTAGAAGCTCTTTTCAAATGCAAATTGTTGGAAAATAGAACCTTTTTTATTTGTAATTTATCACTTGTTTGCCAACAGTCTTGAACTGACATGTGATGCTCTCTGTGATACAACAAATCAATTTGTTCAAAGTCAGGGATGCTTTGGCGAAACTCCAAGGAGAAGAAAACAATACTGTACTGGCATAAAAAAATCTAAGGTAAATGAGCACCAGTCCCACCTCAATGCCATGCCTGTACTAACTGGCCCATCTGTAGTTGCTGTATTGGGAATATTGTCATTGAATTTGGCAAATATCAGCTCATTTAAACTGCCTCAAAAAAGTTTTGAAAATGTGCCGGTCACCAAGATTTTTAAAAGAGCAAATATCAATAACCAGGAATGGGAAATAACATCTGATAGCTGTTCTCATGATGATCAGCTTCAGAAGGATAAAAATCAGATTCTAATTTTAAAATGTAGAATGTAGAATTTCTGTTGACACATAGAGAAAGAAAACAAAAAACTGAAAAAAAAATTATGGAAGATGACCTTTGATGTTGTAATTATATTCAAAAAACATTTATCCTTATTACTGGTAAAAAGAGAAAGATAAAGAAAAGAGAAACAATCAATCTGAAAGTAAACTTCAGATCTCAAATCAACTGCATTGAAGAAGACTTTTCACTAAAAGAAAAAAAATAAAAAGAAATTTGCAATAGTTGAAAAAATATCTGGATTAACAGGGTGTAAAAAAGGTGAACGTTAATAATCATTATTAACACTGGATGGTCATTAGACTTCTCAGACTCCTCATGGCAATGACTCCCTGGATAAGGATAGGCTTTGTCCCTAAAAAATATTCCCCATGACCAGGCAAAGAAACATCCAAATGGCAGTGGATGGTAGAAGGAGCCTAGGTGAAGCTTGATCTTTACTCTAGAATTCTCCCATAGCCCTGACATACTTTAAATCCCAGACTGTCCCTTCTGCTGTCCCACTCTTGAAGACTGCTGTCCCACTCTTGAAGACTCTCAGATCTTTTCCATATATGAATATGGAAAACAAATTTTTGGCAAAGCATTGTACAGAACCCTTTCATTACAGTTATACACTCATGTTTTCTCATAAGCAGGTAATCTAAAAACATACTGGAATGTGATTTTTCAATTGCCAACACAAGCTTTTGTTTTTTCACTGAGTGAGAGGAAGACTAATGGTCTTTTCACATCTTATTTTATGCTGGTCATGTTAACCTGACCTCTTTCTGAGTTCATACATTTCCTGGAGACTGAAAACAAAACGAGCTGCAGACGGGGTATGTTCCTAGTCCCTGAATCATTTTTCTATTGATAAGAAAGCATAGTCTGTTCATATCAAGCTACTCGGCTTAAAAAAAAAAAAAAAAATAAAATTAACATGCAGAAGCTTTGTTTGTTAAAAGCAGATTTTACTGCTCTGGTTTTCTTTATCAATAGAACATTTCACCAGTGGGCACAAAAGATATCACACCCAACATCTATGGGCTTCTTTAGGAACAACTGTTACAATTTTTAATAATATACACCTATTACAAGATAGTCTGTTCAACAGAAATGTTTTTTGGGGAATCTTTTCTCTTGGGAAAGTCATAATTTAAGTAAAATTGTGGAAAGTGGTAGCTGTGACAGTATCTGATGTCCTGTACGCAGGGTATGCAGCTTCTTTCAGAGTACTTTGGTGAGCAGCCATCGAGAAAATGCAGACATTGCATGGGTTAAAATCTTACAAAAAAAAAAAAATCCCCCAAAATAATACTGAAAGTTCAGGTATGTAAACCCATCCTCCCACCACGAACTGTACAACATCTGTCTGTGGTGTTGTATGCTTGCCTAGTCTGACAGTTCTCTGGTGATAGGGGCTCCACAACCTTCCTGGGCAGTCTGATCCAATGCGCCACTGTCTCAACTGTTAATTTTTTTCCTGATGTCTAAATTCCATCCAATTTCTCTTTTTATTTTGAAAGAGTCTGACTATGAAGGCTCATTTTCATTCAGTGTGTTTCTTATCTTTGATGAGTTTATGAAATGGTTCAGGCTGGTTTTGCCTTTGATATCTTATGAGTATTTTGATATGATTACTTCAAGAATTTTGAAATATTTCTTAATAGTAACAATAACAATAATAATGATCCTCAGCTTCTTTTTCCTTTGAAAACTGAGATCTAGGCTGGACCCCAAGATACAGAATTACAGAAGTGTAAAAGAAAGGAAAACAAAGAATAAAATTCCTGTGGTCCAAGCAGAATGTTCTACTGAGATCAACTCAACAGAGAGAATTGTATTGAAGCAAAGTATAAATATTAATAATATGAAAACTTTTTGTCCTGAATGATGATGTTTTTATTCTTGAGTGGTTTGAATGTGAATGAAAGAGTAGCTATAGGTTAGATGGAGTTAACTCTGTCCCTTTCTTTATCTTTCTCTTTTTTGAAAGCAAAATGGGGGTGACACAAATAAAGTAACTCCCTCAGAGTTTGTGCTTTTCTGTGTATGACAGCAAGCCCAAGGCAAAAGGACAAATTGTACCTTTCTTCTCACAGATAATAGGTATGCTGTTCACAAAACATATTTCATTCTATGATAAGGCCATGACTTCTTGAGATCTCTGCTGAACAATGGTAGGAAGCTTTGTGAAGGAACAGAATAATTACTTTTAACATTTAAGAGTAGGCATACAAAGGAGTTATTATATAATTTCCCTCAGATATGAATGAGGCTGCTTTCTAATGAATTCTGGCTGAATTGGAACAATAATGGAAACAAACCATACAATATTTCCTTACATGAAAACCAGAGCTTTCCACTTCACACTGTTCTGCTCTTTCGGACAAAAAGCTGGCACTGAAGTACTTAATGGTAAGGCAATTTGTTTAAATTCTATTAGATTCCTCTTGTAGCACCTTCTCCTTTCTTTTCACAAAACAAGCTGAATGACCCTTAAAACAAAGCTTTTGTTGTACAGAATACAGTTCAGATCATGTTTACATTTTCACTTTCTTCTGCAAACTTTGGATGTCTAACCCTTGGTACCTTAAAAACACTTACAAGTAAGAGCCCAGAATATGATAATATGCGCAGGATCAAAATGCATTTTTACATTCAGAAGTCTCTACATTAAACTCCTGAACCTAAATCAATATAAACTGTCATTAATCCAAATACTTCAATAGAATTCCGGCTCTGGGGAAGAACAAAATGAGAATTCCCTGTCATGCAATATGTATGGGGAAAATTCTTCTTATCCCACTCATGCAAGGGAGGATACAGTGCAAAATTCCCTCTTTTGGAAACTCGTTTGTGTGTGTGTGTATTAATACTAGGGAGTAACTTATCATATTGAAATGCAGATACATTAAGCTCTGAGAAGTGAGAAAAAGTTACTCAGAGATTTTTTTTTTAATCAGTTATAGAATTCAGATAGTGAATTGCTTTAAATGATCATCATGTGTTTGATTGCCATGCATTAAAATATATTTTCAATTCTTTGGCTAGACCACCAGTTACTATGGTTTGATGAATATTGATTCAAAGTTCCTTAAGTGAATGGATTTTCAGACCAGGCTTTAAAAATTACGCAGAGTTGTGAAGATAATCATAAAAACAAAGAGAACAGCATTATATTTTGTTTCCAGAACCATCTGATACCTAAAAAAAATGCAACCTTTTATTTACTACAACTCTGCAAACTGCAAATTAAAACCAATTTTAATTTGCAATGATCAAACTAAATTTAAGTTTGGAGATACAGTTCTTCCAAGTGTTCCTGTAATATTAAGTTGTACCTAAAGTTTCTAATCTTAAATAAAAAGCAATATAGCAAATAATTTATTGCAAATAAAAAAAAAAATCTCTTCTAGGGCTTGTTTTCATTACATGATATCACTAACACATATTACACAATTATTTATCATAAAAAATAATCCTACAAGAAACCTCCACTCCCCTAATTTGCATGTATCAACTGCATAATACAGTTAAAGCCATGCATTTTTGAGGTACATACTTCCCACACAAGATTACTGCAACAAATACATTTCACAGCATCAAATAGATGCCATTCTATTTCTAGTCATAAGTATACTTTTTGCCTATAAAACTTTCACACTGAGAATATATAGAACTCTGATGTAATTGCTTTTAATTGCTGGGCCTGTTAATTTTTCTTTTAGGTCTTCTCCATACATTTAATAAACCGTGTTAAAGCTTAATTTTTTTCTGATAAAATCTGTTTGCTATTGTTGAACCAAATAAATCTATATGATTTTTAGGTGATGAATCTCTGACCATGAGTGTTTATAACAATAGCTCCTCATTTTACATTTCCATGCCTTCTGCTTTTTGGCCAGAATAAATTAAAAGTTTTCACATTCCTTTATTCGTATTTTGATAATGACACAACTCACATCATGCGTCAAACCATTTACATCCTAAAACCTGATGAGAGACCTGTCAAGCCACTGTCTAATTCTCCAGATCTCTCAAATTATCAAAAATTTATCACACCAGGGAAAACTACATTCAATCTCTCCATTCATATGATGTCTCTGTGTCAGTTCTGAATGCTAATGTTTTTCTCTTTCTAAAAAGAGCTGTTTTTAAGGAGCATTTGTGTTAGTGTCCTGTATGAGCCATAAATTTGAATACTTTATTCATTCATTTCACCATTTAGAAATCCTCAATTTATTCTATTTTTGCAACTGAGTGAAAATTATGTGACTGCTTTTTAAGTTCTTCAGGATTATTTAATGGGTATGTGCATTCAGAGTGAATCAGAGAACTGTTATCCTTTTTTTTGTTCTTCCACTTCATGAGCAATAAATCATGTTTTTCTTTCTTCTTTTCTCTTTTTTTTTTTTTTTTTTAAATTCTCATTTAATTAAAGACCTAGTCATTTTATGAATTTCAGAAGTGGGTTGAATTTTATGATGTATAATTATCAGTGAGCCTTATGTGTTCTCATTGACTCTTATTTCCTTGCAGGTACCTCCAAATACAATGCACATGGATGCTCCATGCAGATGAGATGAAACGGAAGGCATGATAAATAAGATGAGGTGTTTACCTTTGCAAAGCAAATATAATTATCATTGATCTCACAGGATATGACTTGAATTTCAAATTTCATTTTCATGCGTTCAAAACTATAAATAATTTTTTCTGATTCTTTAAGCAGATTTGTGCTTTAGGTTCCTTGCACCACATTCAGTGTGATAAATCCATGGTATTTTTTAGGGACTTCCCACGGCCTTCTGTCCAGTAGAATATATTCTCAATGGGTTTTGTCTTTACACTTGTTCAAAGTAGATGACAAACCCTATCAAATCGAAAAGGGCAAATGATCAACCAAGAACTAAAGAAGTGAGAAATGAAACACAGTAGCCAAGTGTGTGTTTGTTTAACTTGGAACGTATGAGAACAAGTTGAGTTTTTTTCCCAGAGTTTTTAAAATATTATTCATTATATTGTACAAAGCAATTATTGAGGGCTTTGCTACTGTACAGTCACAAGGGGTTTTTTTCCCAATTTTAGTAGGAAGGAAAAGATGTCTGTATAGAATTAGGGTGCTGGAAAGTGGAGTTGGAAGGTACAGACAATACATACACGCCCGTACAAACTCTAATAAGGAAAGATGCAGCATGATAATGATGCTATTGCAGTGACTGACACGGGCTGTCAGATTAAAGTGTACACAGCACAAAGGAATAGAGAAAGTCTGAGAGATGAATAGAGGTACTTAAGGCAATCTAGTCCAGCTCCCTAGTAATGATTATTACTTGAAATGTGTCTTCTGAAGTTATGCTTCTTGCAACATTTTTTACAAAAGACAAGAGTTCTACCATGAATTTTGGGATGTATGGACGCTAACAGAAGTAATTTCATTCTACACATGTAGTTATAATAAAGCACACTCCATTTGAGAGATGACTCAATGCACAAGCCACATGCTGCTTAAGTATCTTCATGAATCAGAGCTTTAAGCTGTTCCAATAAATCAGTAAGTCTGAACCCCCCAACTATTTTTCACTGTGCCTTTTTTGGCAGTCTCAATTATGGAAATACCTACACTAATGAACAAGTGACATTCTGTGCCCAGTGCCACCACAATGACAAGGAGAACTATTCCTCCCTACCCTTTTGAGTGAAACCTCTGGTCACAAATCTGAGAATTGGATATTCCTAATAATTACTGTGAGGCAGAGCAGGGTCTTGCCTAACCTGGAGTCAGAGATTCGCTGGCTGGGGAGAAACCTCCAGGTCATTTTTTCCCAGCTCCTATGCATATAGCAGGCTTGCAGAAACCCACTTGTCTTGATTGGTAATTTGTTATTGTTTTTGTTGTTGTTATTATTACTAGTTTTATAAAGAAGGAGAGTCCAGAGCTACTCTCCAAACTCCCTTTTTCCAGAAGTTAATTGTGCTGACAGACACAGGTATTTTTTACTTTCTGACTTAAAATATTTCTGAAAATCAAGTAAGTTTGTTCTTTCCTTTGCTGAGTAGCCATATGGGAAAATGGGTTACACACAGACATGACACTTCATCTTTCTTTTAGTGGACTTGAACCAGATCTTTAAGATATCACTCATTTGAATTTCATTTTTAATTCACTGATTCTTCTTTTTGACCTTTTTGGTTTTCGCAAGTGATTCCCAAAACCATATCTCCCAACTAGACATTTTTCTAGGCAAAGCCTCACCTGAGTTTCAGGAAAAAGTTATTTTCTGTGCTCTCTGTAAGACATCCAAGAGTGAGACTTGGGAGTTTTTGTAACTGTTTCATGCTGTTTTCTAATCATTATAATTCACCATACTTTTCCTGCAACACTGCCAATGAGCCCTCAGTTGCCTCTTTTTTAATTATGCATTTTGTTTGTTCTTCTTACAGACTTTACCCTCAATTTTATCTAATTTTCCCTCCTTGATTTTAGATTTTTCCTGCAGTTTACTGAGATTATTTTGGAACCTGATCCTGTCTTCTGAAAAATTTTTGGTCTGTTCTTCTTTGGAATCATCTGTTTTATAAGTCTATTCTTTTTCATCTTCTGAATCATTACTGGAAACAATGCCACAAACTCAGGCATAGAAAACACTATTGATTGTTTTACTTGCCTTGCTTTTTGACAGAAATGCTTAGTCAGAAAAAAGTAGATTTTTTTTTTTTTTTAACAAAGTATGTGCCCATTTACGGCAATTTCCTCCAAGATATCTTTTCATATACAAACTATATTTCCTGTTTCTATGAGTTACAGAAGTTAAGACAATAATGCATCTGTGTTTATGTTTGTACTAGTAACCATGCTAAAACTAGTATTTGATTTGCTTGGAGAAGTTTCTTCTAAAAAAAAAAAAAAGTTTGCTCCTTCAATTACTCCTTACTCCCTCCTACATGCTTATATATTATTATTTTTTTAAACATTTAAGTCTATTTCCTCTTAATGAAGTTAACCTGAATCATCTTCATTCTCAGACTTTTTCTCACTTTATTTTTATTTTTTTTTTAAATAAAAACACCCACATTGTTCCAGTCTCCTGGGACCTCTTTCTCATTGAGCAACAACCCCAATAAAATTCTTAGTTAAGAATTTGTTTTAACTGGACCTCACAATGATTTTTTTCATCAGGCCCTCAACACTAGAATACCCTCTACCACAAATTCTGTAATACACTGAAATTATGTCTTGTCTTGTCTTGTCTTCTCCTGCTCTGATCTGCACACCTGTGCACTGTTAATATAATTGCATTAAGCATCTGGCTGCAGCTGAATGTCTTTGTGTAGAAATTGAATCAGAGAGTTCACCGAGAACATAAGCTTGCATCACTCCTTACTTAGTTTTCTGTTCTCTTGAGTAATGAATCTGTTTTTATTTTCTCTTCCTTTCACTTTGGAAGTATCTGCAAAGCCTTTTATAGACCTTGCTGCTTATTAATATTTTATTATTATCAAAGCTTTAATTGTCTTCTGGATCCTAAAACAAGTTTCAGCAGTTTCCAGGCTCATTCCTGCTTCCAGAGGTCCTCTGTTTAATTATTAATACCCTTAGCTTTCTTCTTTCCTCATCCAGCAAGACCAGCTTCAGCACAGGGAAATGTTTTGTTTGAAGCATAACTTGAAGTAGTATATGGAATTTAATGTAAAATGTATGAATTGCGCAAGCAAAATAAAGATTTCCTAACAAAATTTTTTGGGAGTGAGAGAAAACCAGGGCATGTAGACTATGCATTCAGTTTACTACTCTGCAGGATGGCCTGGCTTGACATGTGACAAATCACTTTTAGAGCATTTTAAGGTATGTTGTCTTATTCTGGATAATTTTTACTTGCAATTTCTTGTTACTTTTCCCAATTTACAGGAATAACTGTCACCAAACCATGCAAATACAATGTTGATTATGCCATGTATTATCTTCTAATGGCTTGTTTGACATATATCCAATTTTTGAGTTTGTAACTGCTTCTTTTGCTTGAGCTTTATAATCTAAGCTTACCAAGAGTGAATAACTTTAATACATTTAATGACTGAGGGGAAGAAATATCCTTTTATCCTCACTTTTGTTTCTTTCATCAATGAGAAGGGATCAATGAGACATTATTTAATCTAGCTCTGTGTTTTGACTTGGAGGACTATGGGGCCAAAGGTTTTAACTCCTCATTTGTGTGCCTAAGTGAAATTAGTCAAATTATAATTCCCAGACAAGGCAGCTGTTTATTTTTTTTTTTTTCCTGGATATTCAATCAATCCCCTTTCATGCCAGAGTGTTCACAATAGAATCAAGTTGTGGAAACAGGAGAAAGGTATTTATCCCAGCAAGCAACTTGTTACATAAAGATGTCATCACAGTGTCTGTGACTTGATTAGGCTTAAATAACATGGAAATTTTTTTGCTTTCAAGTAACCTTGAATGATGGAAACTTGCATTCAGGTTTCCTGCTTCTAAACAAGAAGGAAAGTTTGAAGCTTTCCTTTCAAACATCCCATAAGTACTTCAGGGCAGTAAATTTTCTTTTGTACTTCCATGTTTCTTAGCATTTTTCAGTATCAATCAGTGAATACAACAAATTCTTTTCATCTTTCCTTGGAAATATTTGAGACAGCTTGGTTTAATTCTACTTTTGCCCTGCACATCTTATAAAGTTTTCTCTCCTCTTCCTCTGTGCATGCATGTTTTCTCTCTCAGCTCTCCAGACTAGAAAGGGCAGTTGTCATGACAACATAATACATTTACTGCTCTTGATTCCTATGATTTTTGCTTTCTTTTTTGATGGCAGCTGCTGACAGCCTTCTTTTAGAAGCACAGACATAAAAAGTTACCCTCTTGTATCTTTTTGCATGTAGATGATTGCAAAAATTAGGTAGTTCACTGAGCAATAATTTTATCCCTTCCAAAACACACCCAGGAAAAAGTTTTCCACTGACATCTGAAATGAATATTTTTGGATAGTACACCAAAAATACAGGCAATTTCATGTACAATGCACAGATAGACACATGGAGCTGCAATTTGTCATGAACTCACACTTGTTCTGCAAATCCAGTTTGCATATGGAAATGCTCATTTTGCACATTTTGCACACAGATTGAACAATTTGGTGAAAAATTTTCTGTATGTAATATTCTTGGAAACCTTCTGCACAGAAATGTTGCAGCTAAATTGCCAATATTTCCATTCATTTTTCAACTTTTTTTTAGTTTAAATTTTGTTTTTTCTATACTCAATCCTTTCTTCTTCTTCTTCATAGCCATGTTTTACTGATATTTCTAGAGTGAATCTATACATTGTTATATATGTACCATATACAAAATTATACATTTTTTCTTCATGGATTAAATTATTCATTTCAGCTAAAAGTTTAGTTCTTAATTATATCTGCATCAAAATATTTCTAGGACTAGTAGCTGTTCATTAATATTTTTTTCCCAATGGTTGCAAGATTTTGGTAGCCATAGGTCAAAAATGGGCAAAATTAAAGAATATGGCCTGGTGTATTGCCTAATTGTTTTCAAATGTAATAAATCTTGCTTGGGCTAGGAAAACAAAAATAAGGAAAAAGCAGAAGAAAAATAACAACAATAATAATAATAATGACAATAATAATTTCCAAACCATGCCAAACCTGAAAAATGAACAAAAAAGGACTGAAGGAAAGACAGTAGAAGACTAGATGTATAACCTCAGATTGTCACTAATCTGGCTTTTCCAAACTTTTAAAGACCTGTAACTTGAATCTTCCTTTAAAATACTGTTCTGTATACAGTTAAGACTATAGCCAGAATTTTTAGTGAAAGTATGTATTCTGGGTAGTTTTCCATTAATACTTTATGACATTTCCTTGTAAAATTATTCAGTAATGGAGTTGTGCACAAATATTGAAAAATATTTCTAGAAAGTAAAGATTAAAATTGTAATGAGCATCAATGGACCATCAATATTTTAGGAATGCAAAGTTACCTGAATAACTAAAATGCAGAATAAAAGATAGTCATAATCAACGGATTGTAAATCAGGTACAGCAGAGGAATTATGAACATAACAATGTTAAGATTAGTATTTGTAGTTAAGTAATGTACTACAGAAAATGTCACTCTATTTAGGGATGATACACAAAGAAGAAAAAGTGGCAAAAGGTCTCATATGAGTTATTCATTACTAAGTATTGGTTGAGCATCCCAGGGAGTGGGTATTTCCTTTCCCTGGCAATTTTACCTCCCTTGCATCCTGCTAATGTCTTGATTACAGCAATCGGGCTCAGTTGATTTGATTGTTATGCTGAAGGAACAAAGTGCCTGTCACCCAGCACAGCCTGGAAAGGAGGCATGCAGAGTCTCTAATTTTTTACACCCTTGCATGTGACACTGTCATCATACGACATTTCCCAAAGAATATTTTTCCTCTTCAGAGACAGGTATACTGAAGTAGTACAGCACTGAGTGGCATGAGAAAGAGTGATGGGTCGTGACAGGATTATTTTTATTCTTTCCTTTTAATGAATGTTCATTTTTAGTCTTCCCACTGCCAGAGTGTGGGCCCCAGGACAATTCTGAGCACAGGTGTAGGATGATTTACATGTTAATGTGGCACAAACAGGCAGTAGTCACAACTAGTTATTTATTCTGCTGTGGCTGAAATGGCATAAATATGCCTGTCTTCCACTTCTGAGGTACACTGGTTGCTTTTCAGGGAATAAAGAAACAACAATGAAAACACCAAGACCAAACAGAGCAGGAAGTCATCTTGTCAGCAAGTGTATCCATGTCCCTGTTAGCTCCATGGAGTATTCAGCAGAAAACAGCAGCAATATTAATTTATCTGTTTCTTTGCACAACACAGAGAAGAACATAATCACAACTTGAGGTGCCATGGCTACCGAGTTAAAATATCACATCTGAAAACTAAGTTATTGATTATTTCTCTACTTTCCAAAGCCAAGAAAGTAATGAAGTGTGGCCCAGCCATACTCCCCTCTCTTTGGCCACAACACACATCCTTACCTTTATTAGCCAGCAGGGTGAACTGCAGAACAGCTGTTTTTGCATCCTTGTGTGTGAGCACGGCATACCACGGCATGCCACAGGAGACGGTTCCTTGCACATAGCTGGGGGCAGTGGGTAAGGATGGGAGCTGGCTGGGAGCCTGTGACCTCCAGCCAGACATGCAGTCATGGAAGGAGAGTGGGAGCTGGCAGCAGGAGAGTAGGGACAAGATTCGGTGAGGGAGGTGAGCATGGGCCCTTGTACTTGGCTGCACAAAAGGAAGATTTACTGTCAGCAAACACCACCCTCTGTGGGTTTCAATTACTTGAGAAGCAAGACAACTTGGCACTTGATCATCCTCTTGAAATTCTTAGAAGCCAGATGTCAGGGAACTGTACTTCAGCAGCCCTATTCCAGTTCACTTTATATGTCGAATCCTAATTATGGATCACATTATAGCATCTCTCAGAGGTTAATACCACTGCAGAGCATAATAGGTATATGTCAGTGGGTTATCAAAAGGACTCATAATATTTCATTAAAGCTTTTGCATGCAGGTTAGAAAAGATGTTACATCTCAGCCAGTTTTTCAGCTAGTAAATTTAAGAAACACCACTTACCTCAGTGGAACTATACCAAGTCCCATTTGCTGCTAAACTGCCTTTTCATTTGTCTGTTGGTGTCTTCAGAAACAGAGCAGCTGTGGATGCTTGTGATAGGTACTTCCTTAACCAAGATAGGAATGCAATAGTAGCCAGGGGCTTTGTTCGTTAGTTAGTTTTAAATCTGTTTCCCAGAGGTAAAGCATTGCTGCGGAAGATTTTCATTTCTGTGCTTTATGGGCTAGTTTTTCTTGTTTCTTTGAATACAAAAGCTTTTCTCATGGTAGAAGAGTCAGCACAAAAGTGAATTTTGCTTTTGCTTTGTTTCTTACTGGTTACTGGGAAAAAAAGGTAATAGACTCTTGTTATAAGCTTGAGACACTCTGGAAGAAGAAATAGTACAGAATTTTATATGATATGTTGAAATATTTTTTCCATATGGATAATTTGTGTTTTCTAGAATACTTGGGGCTTCTTCATGATTGCTCAATTTTCATGCCCTCTACTTTTGAATTTGAAGTAATATTGTCTCAGTAATCATGGACAGAAACATTTAGTTACATAGACCTATGACTTATTTGCTGTTTCTTTTTCTCTCTTATCTTTAAAAAAAAATCAAAATTATATTATTTTCAGTGCTTCTAACTATAAAAGCACCACTGCTTTGCAAGCAGACCTGTAGAAACAAGTTGCTAATTACAAAACATATGATGGAAAAATACTTCTGACTTTGTTATAGTTTGTGTTAGTTTTGCTTCATATATATACATTTAGGTACTGGATTCTAACTATTTTGGAAAATAAATGGGTCTTGCCCTTTTGAAGATGACAGTCTCTTAGAGGCTCTGCAGTGTCTGAGCACTACAGTGCACTGAGAATAAACTTACATATCCCTTAATCTAAATTCATCTATGATAACATAGGTGATTAATGCAATCCAGTCATCCAGGCCCAGCTGTAGTCAGGGCATGCAGAAGTGCATTTATAGAGCATAATACATGCATCCCCTCTCAAAAGAAGTGTCCAAAATAGTTGAAATCAGTCACTCTTTGGAAGTACAGATCTCTCACTAGTGCCTACTTGCCGACTCCCACTACAAAGACCTAATTTTCAAATTGCTAAAGTTAGGGACCCAGTAATCCTTCATCTCCTCTGTAAGATCAGATTCTTCTAAACAAAAAAAAATGCTTCTCTAAATTACAGAGCTCTGATATAATAAAAGGATAAGCTATAGTAGCATGATGGCTAGCTGCATATATTATATATATTAACATGCATACATCGATATTGAGTCTGATCTCTATTAATGTCACTACAAATTTATTTACCACTCTTGATTACATCAGTCTCAGTAACACAAAAGTCTTTGATATCTACTGTAATGGTAATTATCATGAAAGAGTTGTAATCTGTTTCAAATCGTCAGCACAATAAACCATATTTTAAAAAAACATATTCACAATCCCATTTTTAGTTGCAAATTCTGATTTCAGCTCAATGTGCAAATCCACTAATTTCTCAGTACACAATATGACTGTAGATATCCCAGGAACACATCAAGGTGTGAGTACTTAGTTGCTGACCAGATGTAACTCATGGCTCTTCACATAATATATTTCTCAATTGAATAACTAGACCAAAGAAATGCACACTAATTTTAGGGTTTAAACCCAAAAAATCTCCTGGGAGAAGCAACAGTTTTAGATGGACACTTATGAAGCTGCAGAGGAAAATCACAGTCACCTCCCAAGGACAGATTGGCTGAAGGCAGTTGCTGCTACCACATGATCAGGGAGAGAGAGAGAATCCTGCTCACCATTCACAAGATCAGCTTTTCCAAAAGGCCCCTGTTGCATTTGCTGTGTCTTCCCTATTGCAGCCAGCAAGGTAGAGGCCAGGCTGCCAAGAGTTTGTTCCATTCCTTGCTCAAAAGCCACTTGTCTACCAGGGTTCCAGTCAGAAAAGTACTGCTCAAGCACATAATTGAAGATGCTGTCATTATGCAGAATCACAGGGGAGCTGAATTACATTGCATGGGTTGCTTTCCATAGGCCCTGAGAAAACTGTGATCCTAAAGATTACAGGATCTAAAGAGCTGATTTCAGCCTGAATCCTGCTGTTAGGTTAATTAGCCTTCCAACCAAGGTATTGAGAGGTTTCTTTAAAAAAAAAAAAAGACTTACATCTACAGTGGGTACATTTTTTTTATTATTTTTATTTTTATTCACACTTTCAACCTCTTCTACTCTTTTTTGTCCCTTTTCAATCATAATGTTAGCATGCCATTTTCAGATTCATGTTCATAATACTTGTTTAGTTTCCACATGCTAGGGAGATATAAAATCCTGTCTTGTTTTGCTTGGCTGGTTTGTTTGGATGGGTTTGGGCTTTTGTTTGTTTATTTGTTTGTTTTTAAGTAGGTCTGGTGCTAGCTGGTTTTTAAGTTAAAGGAACAAAAGAAACCATCAGCAAATCTGGTTTTGTGTGTTCTATCTATGTATTAAAAAGAGAAGGCAACTCCACAGACTTGAAAGTTTGTTACATTGCAGTTGATTAGCATCCTCACACATGATTTAGATAATGCTTTGTGTTATCTGTGTTACTGATAACACAAAACAGTGTTATTACAATGGGACTGGAGAAGAACTGTAGCAGATATTTGTTTGGATTTAATGGAGGAGTAAAACTGTATGTTTATTCTCTTCCAAACAAAACCAGTCCTTTTCAAAAGAAAACATTCTTCTTTCCTTCTCTTTTCTCCAATTTTTCATCTTCTTTTAATTCTTAACTGTCTCTTTCAAGAAGGGCTTTTTATTGTTGTTGTTTTGGGTTTTTTTTAGTTTGATCAGGATTTAAATTTCACTAGCCAAGTTGTAAAATATTTGTATGTAGCAAAATTATCAAAACATTTATAAAATGAAGGAAAAAAATTTCACATCCCAAAAGTTATCACTTTTTCCCACAAATTAACCAATTCTTTTTTGTTTGCTTGTTTACTTGAAACACCACTTTTCATTCAATAATCTGGTGTCTGAGGAAAAAAATATCTAACCAAAACAACCAAATAAATGCAACTCTTTCAATTCTTAAGCAGGCACTGTGCAAACTAAATAAAAGCCTCTGGTCTAAACCCCTCTTCTGGAGTGTATTTGGAGAGCCAGGTAAGACCAGGGTCTTCAGAATTCACAGGTTTCTTCCTTTCAGGCACAATCATCATATACATGCCAATAAACTTATTTGTATTTCTTACATGAGAAACCATTCTAGCTGTGCAGCTCAATAGTAATGCACTCTGACAACCTTCACTCAAATAACTAAAGCACCAACACAGTTAGAATTGCTAATGTTCAACACAGCTAACACTGAAAGATGAGTAAAATTTACTAAAATTGCCATCACTGGGAAATGGAATCTTCATTTTTCCCCCCAGAATATTTTAATGTAATGTTTTCTGATATTTAATTAGGTGTGTTAATGATGTCTAAATCCAGGGGTATTTCTGCCTCTGCCAGCTAATTATGATACTGCAGTATTTGCTTCTGAGAGTCATACAGTTCCTGCTCAGCATGGGGGGTCTTTTTCTCAGATTTGAAGCCTGTGAGGTTAAAGGAAGATTCTAATGACGTCCTCCAGGGTAGCCTCCTTTGAAGGCTAGGACGAAGAGCTTTGATTTCAGGTCACTCCCTTTGTGGCTGCCTTTAAAGTTCGTCTAAATTAACATTCAGTGATATTTTTGGCAGCTTTGACTGCCAGGAAAAATCATTGCAGTGGAATAATAAAGCAAATAAACTTTGCATAGTCCCATTAAATCATTAAATGCCACATTGTTCTGTAATGGGAGTGACATTTTATTATTTCTAAAGCATCAAAGGCGACTTGGTGCTCACTGCCAGTTTGATGGTATTAATACTGGTCACAGAATAAAATAACACTGCAACAAGAAACAAAGGGGTTCTAGGACTTAAGTGATGCCTGCAGATATTTGAAATTACTAAAAAATGCAGAGGTAAAAGCATCATAAAATAACTGTGCTGGGCTTTTTCAAGTATGTTCAAACATTTGGTCCAAATTATGTGTTATTCTATTTTTTGTCATGTTTCCATCTAAATCAAAAAGATTAGTCAGCTGTCATCTGAAGAATATGCTTCAGCTTTTGGTTGTAGGATTTTTTGGGATTTTTCCTCCATATTTTTATTCTCGTAACTGTATTCTTCTAATGAACGCTTAAAATGTTTGTTTAACAGAGAAAAAATGGAGAATGATTTACAGCATGACAAAAATTTAATTAAAAAAGAAAAAAAAAAACAAGCTAGGAAAATCAGTGAGAAAATCTCACCATGCATTTGAAAATCTCACCATACATACATACTTAGTCCCCTACATGTCCTAGAGGAGCAAGCAGAGTTTCAGAAATTACACCCATTCCTTCTCTGGCTGCTATGGAAATGCTTCTTTGAAGGAGCGTTCCCATATAGGGGCTTCAAGAACAGCCAGAGTTTAGATGGCTTTAACATTCATGCAAATGGATTGAGACAGAATAAAGGAAAAAAGACCTTATGTTCATCATCAGTCTTTTCTCCTGAATGACAAGTGGTGGGACAGAAAGAAAGGGCCTCGAGTTGTGCCAGGGGAGGTTCACTCTGAGTATTGGGACCATATTTCTTTGCCAAGGGGGTTGTCAAGCCTTGGAACTGGCTGCCTGGGAACTGGTTGAGTCACATTCCTTGGAGGTGTGTAAATGTGACACTTGGGGAGGGGTTTCGTGGTGGATTTGCGTGTCTTAAGGTTACAGTTGGACTCAGTGATCTTAAATGTTTCTTTATTTCAATAGTGTAAGCACAGATCTGCAGATCAGAAGGGGCCTTTCTGCTGACAGGTCACAGGGCCATGCAGGGGTTCCACTTGGTATTTTCATCTGTGGGGAAATATATTTCCTACACTGCCAGTGAGCACACTTCCACTACAAAAGAAGCCCAGACCCTACTTAGGTGGAAAAGCAGCAAGCTGGGCAACCAGTTCCCTGTTGAACATCTCTTCTGAAAACTTCAGCCTGATGATCTCCTGGTAACCACGTGCAAACACCATCCTTTGACTGAGGTGCCCTGTCCCAGACATTCAGCATTAATATGTCTTTTCCCTACTTTAGTTTATCTTTCCAGTGTTGAGTCATGTCCCACACAGTGTGTTTCCTTGTGTTATGATATTTTTTTTCCTGTTTTAATACCAAGGCACAGCTTCACCACAACTGCATGTTACAGGTCCCACAGCGTCTTTCTGGTACCCCTTAGTCCTACTGCCATACAGCCCTATATGCTCAGTCCCCATTGCTGAAGAAAAGAAGTTGCTCTGTAAACTTATTGAGCTGGCTGTAAGTTTTAAATTGTTTACCTGCTTCTGAATGACAGCAAATGGTAAAATTATTTATAGCCCTTTCAATTAGAAAAGGGAAAAACATCCCCTTAATATTTTAATTGAATCTACATATCCAGGAGAGTCACTAGAAATGGAAGGAAGCTGTTAACCTGTCCTCTCACAGATACTTTTAGCTGTCTGTAAACTATGGATAAAATATTTTTTTCTGTTATTTTAGCTTATTTTTGCATTGAAGTCAGAAGACTGGAATCAAAAGCTCTGAGAAATTCTAGTGTTCACCACGGGGAATCAAAATCCCTTTTTGGCAGAAAAGTACAAACAAAAGAAAAAATGCTGGATGTTTATAAAGTAGAGATTGACTTGTCAAAGTTTGAGAACACCAGTCTTTTATAAGTCTGATAATAGCAGTCTCACTGCTCAATGTAATTGATGCAAATTAGAATGAAAATAGGTGTTAAAAGGAGTTTCTGGTAACCTGTAATGCACTGACATTTTATGGACCACTTATGACCCATCAAAATTGCATAAGCTTTAATTTTGCCATGATTTCTGAAGATTTGAAAGAAAAAGTCAATAGCTAGCTAATCCACTTGAGTCTGAGGGATGATGCAGAGCAGAATTGGGTAATAACTCATAAAATCCAGCTTTAAGCCACAGATCTGTGTTTCTGTGGTCACTTGGCCTACATGTATAGACAGAGCCACAGACACACCTTTCCAAAATCTTTACTGACAGGACAACGTAGAGATTTCAGTGAACGTGAGATTATTCGATACTGGTCCTCAGTTTCCTTGACCATTAGTCCTTCTGCAACATTGCCTGCCCTGTCTGGCAAAGGAATCAGAGGTTGCAAAAGAGACAGAGGCTCTCCTGTTGAGACTCTTTCAAAATAAGAGAGATAAGGGTGTCCGTAAAGAATAATGACCAAAGCATTTTCCCTCTTCAGGTCTCACAAGGGTTTTAAAGCAAACAAGTATGCGCAGGTCTTTGGAGTCCATAGATTTCTTTTGCTTCTTAAAGCAAGTCCATAGCATGTTCTTCTACTTCCCTCATGTCAGTGTCTGAGATAATGTACTGAGTCATAAAGTTAATATAACAACTAAACTCTTTCTAACCAGCTATTAAGACCACTGAGAACAACATTATTCATTTGGAAAGAAGACCTTTCTGAAGAATAAATCCTATGTGTTTAAGGCCAGTTTTCTGTGAGCATTAGTTGGTTGAACCTGTTATGGTCCAAAATTTCCACACACGTAAATCTGAGGAGTGTACTTAGGTACTTCACCTTTGGATGCTCAGGTTGCTGTGCTTCTATTACTCCTCCTCCACACTCTTCATATGAGAGAATGGGTACAGTAGTGCAGTCAGAGACCACCTCATATTCTTATAACAAGTAGACTTTCACAATCCTCCTTGCCACAGCAGAAGCTCAGCACAGACTATAGCTCTGCTCGTATAGTTAAGTGTCAGCCACAAATGGTGTCCTTAAATTCCTCTGTAATTGTCTCATTCCTAAGGCTCAGTGATTTCACTACATGGCATGAGTGTCAAATTAAAATTATCCCTTATATCTCTGATAAACCACTGTACTCTTAAATTAGGCAGAGATTTTTCTCATAAATGGAATCAGTAACAACCTGTGCTCAGTGCTGTGGAATGTCCAGTGCAGCATTGAAAAAAAGACATACATGGAAAATTACCTCAGTGATTAAAGCTCAGCCAGTTGGAAGCCTTTGGGTCTGCAATATCATTCAAACTGACAGAATAAAAATGTTTGACCTGATCTGTCACATTACAACACTGAACATCTATTTACAACTGTCTGACTTCATCCCATCGGACAGCTCCTCATGCCTGAAAAGCCTCTAGGAAGTCCCACATTGTTTCTAGGTATTTAGCCTGTGGTGCTGGAAGAGTGACTATGAACTACAGACACAGGTCTTCATCTGAGAGAAAATTTAAAAAAAAAAAAAAAAAAGTGATGTAAGGTTCACAGAACCAGGAACATCGGAACATCTTAAGTGATTATGAAGCAAAAACCTACTTTTAAGTTTAACAGAATCAGAAGTCCAATCCCTACTGAGATTCTTTCCAAAAAGAAATTTAGGATTTTTGAAATGGTGACTGTAAGGAAATCAAGTCCCAAATCAAGTCACTCAAGCTGCTACTTGACTCTCAGATCAGCTCAGTTAGTTAAAGCATGGTGCCAATAACACCAGGGTTGTAGGTGTGATCCCTATATGGGCCATTCACTTAAGAGTTGGACTTAATGATCCTTGTGAATCCCTTCCAACTCAGAATATTCTGTGATTTATTTGCAATAAATATCTAGAGTTGAGAGGCAATATTCGCTTAGATCTGGACAATAGTCTGGGGAAATCTGATCTTTTCCATTTTCAGAGGGAAAAAAAAATGCGCACCCGTGAGGCCTCAAGTGGTGTTTGTCTGATCCAGCACATTTTTCAGGGAACAAATAATTTTGTAACTACCTTCAATCTTAAGACACTGATGAACCAAACTCCTGTTCCCTCTGGTCCTTTCAGGTCCTACCTGTCTCTTTTATTCAAAACTGATTTGTCAGCTCTCATGCCTTAACACATAGAGAAGATATTCTATGGGTTTCATCAGTTTTGAAATGTGCAAGAATGCTGCATGAAGACATCCTCTCCCTGTGCTGTTGAGCCTCCTCAAACAAAGCTAAAGTCAAAGAGATATTAGAAGGAAAAATCCTCCTGCTACTCTAGATGGACAGAAAAACCTGTTGTTTTCATGCCCTTTGAAAGCATAGCCATATCTTTGGCACTGTCACAATAATGCAAATTGTATCAGCATCAAAGTATGCAATGAGTAATTAGCTTGGCATTTTGATAGTATTTGGTGATAGTTGTTTAATACTTTGGGGTCAGACATGTTTGTGTAAAAAAAGAGAGCAAGGTGCCTCCAATGGATGTGAAACTTGGAAACTACCTGTTTGTAGGTCTTTGATTTATTGCTAGCAGTTTGTACTAGTTGCCACGAAATTGTGCTCCTGGCTGGCAGGGCCGCTCCATAGCAGCTGGGAATGTGGTTGCTGCAGCCTTACCCTTCCTCACTTGTAGGCAGAGGAAAGTTCTGCTCCGTGTCACAGCCCCTGGCCTGCATCCACTCTGGGACATGTCTCAGCACCCCACTGATGTATGCAGCAGAACTCGAGGGCCAGCTGTGGCTTTTGGCTGATCACCATTGCTTATAAAACTGAAGCACATGTGCTTCAGTGGCTTGCCCTTTTTTTCTGATTTTTTTTTTTCCCTTCAGACTTGACTCATGCTTGGGGGAAAAAGAAAGTGAAACACCCACCTATAAGCATCAGCTTCTCATCCGATATAAGTTAGTTTGCAGTTGACACAACTGTCATGTTAGGACCAGAAATCATGGGCATATAGCTAAAATTGCAGTGAAAGACATCTCTTCTCTCAACTTTGAATTCTTGTAATAAACAAAGCTTAAACATGAACCGCCAAAAATAGTATGTATGAGCTCATGGTGCAACTGAGAAAATATCTACACTGTAGGAAGAGAAAATTAACTATCTCTTCAAAATTCTAATTCAGACGTAATCATGACAGCTGCTAAGTTATTCATGAGAGACTGTAAAGCCAGGAATCATTTCAATAGAGTTCACAAACTGTAGTTCACATCCTTCTCAGTTTTCAAACACTTAAATGGTCTGTTCCTTTAACTGATGTACAAAGGACATGCTCATTGCGCATCTGTGCACCTCTGCTGAAATATTAGTTCTCCTAATCTAGGAGTGGTCAGGGGGTGAACTGACAGTACATTTGAAACTTTTCTCAGTGGAGAGCACTTGAAAACAATTGTTCCTAATACTTGCGTGGTTTTGGCTTTCCAACCAAGGAAAGAAAAGAAAAGGAAAAAGAAAAAGAGAAAGAAAGAAAGAAGAAACGAAAGGAAAAAGAGAAAGACGAATTAGGTTGCATTCTGTGATTTTGCAGACTATGCAGCTGAAACGAAAGAGGTATGTAGAAGCCCCGGCTGGTTAATCTCATTGCTCCAAATCAGCCAGCAATACACTTTGTGAGATTTCATAGTCTGCTTCTCATGAAAAGTATATTCTCTCCTCTTTAATTCCAGAGGGAAGATCCAAGTTATGCTCATTCAGTGAATTCAGGATATGATAAATAAATCGTTAGAAAGCTGTAGACATTTTATGCTGATCTTTCTCTTTTTAAGGACAAAGTAATCAGGTTTAAATGGTCTCTAGACAGGCAATGCCTGGGGAAATGTTTACACTAAGGAGAAGCGAACATGCTAATTGACTAGCAAGATTAAAATGCATGGAAGCCCTTAATAAATGGAATGCAGAAATCATATTGCTGACAATAGCTGATCGAGATTTTATACCTGCCTCCCCTGCACAATTTTCCTTCTCCCTGGAGGAGTTTTAAGGTGAGAAGCAAGCCCACTTGGTATTACTAAGACATATACTTACCTTCTTCAGCACTTTCTACAGTCATCTTGCTCTTTCTCAAACTCAAGTTGTGCCAGTCATAATATCTGGATACAGCCTGAAATAAACATTTAAAACCCTGGAGGGGAGGAGGAAGATTAAGAAGGACTTATTGCTGAGTGCCATTAACTTGTTCCAATCAGCCATACAGTACGGATTTTAATCTTTCAATTCCAACACAATGCTAACTTCAAATTACCTTACTTTACTTCTTTAGTATTAGTCATCGCTGGTGGTACAGATTTATGAGTTTGTTGCATTTTCCAGTTTCCTGGAATATCCTTACCCAGACAATGTTATAGTACACTGAGATTAATGTAAATTCAGCTGCACATACAAGCAAAAAATAGACTACAAATAGCCTCTGAGGAATGATTCACAAATAAACTAAGCTAAAATGAGCTTAGGCAATGCTTAACTAAGCTTAGGTAAAGAAGGGACATGAGGAGTGAAATCTAAGAGTAAATGAAGGCAGCAAAGAAGTGGGTGAAGAATTAAACCGAAGCAGAGCTATAGATGACATTGTGCAATTTTGCTGAACTTGGAAAGCAAGAATGGAGAGCTCAAATGTGATGCCCTAAGTCACCAGACTCCAAGAGGAGTCTGCTTTAATGCAGACTTTTTGCAATGCAGAGAAAAGTAACAGCATCTCTTCTGCCATGGGTTTTGAAGATTGGACTTCTAAAAAATTATTCCCACAGAGATGATGTTCTGGTCAGTCGAAAATAGAAATAAACATGTTGGCAGCCTCATTGTCAATTCAGATTTTTTCGGGTCACCCGATGTTGATTTTTTTTTTTTTTTAACCTTATTTATTATCAAATATTCTTGGTTTAATAGTGTGACTTGTCCAGTCAAGATATTCACAGCTGTAGCTCCCAATGCAGTGGTCCACTGCACTTTATACTAGGCTTGAGCCAAAAGAAAAAATTGTCTGTGAATCACCATGCCCTTTTTGTGTAATTGTGCCACATTTGTTGAGAAAACTCCTGCCTCGTAAATGCAGTTATAACTTACAGTATGAGAAATTCACATTCAAGTTCCATCCTGTCTTTTGGGATCCAAAATGAGAGTCCCCACTGTTCAAGAATCCACAAGGAGTTGAACTGGAGCAGCTCTTTTTCTTCTGCGCTGCCATCAACAGATGGTCTATCAGATATTTACAGTTCTAAACCAACTGAACCTACACTTTTCTTGCTAAAATACTCTTTATAATGTATTACTGAGACATCTCTAAAAGCCAAGCACATAATTAAAGCTTCTGCATTGTTTCAATATACCTATTCAGTCCTTCAGTCTTCTTTTAAGATGTGATATACATCCTGGCAGCTATATAAAAGATTCAAAGGCTATGGCCCATTTACATCACATAATGTTTGTTATTTTATCTTCCATTACTAAGACAACTGTCCTCCTGAAAATAAGGAAAATACATTATCATTAAATCAGTTTTATAGACATGTTAGTAAATAATTTAAAAGCCTGTCTGTCACAAAGGAATAATCATGTATAGATATGAAACTCTGAGTAACATTTTCTATCCAAATATTCAAGGAAGAAATGAAGAGGAATAATTTTACTTGTTTTCATTATTAAGATTCCTGAGAGCCCATCATTTGGGAGGACTGAAGAGTAGCAATTAACAGCACTTAAAGTGGCAAAAAGAAATTGTATTTAAAAACTAAAACAAAGGCAACCACGAATCTGCAATGCTGGTAATGCACTTTGAGATACACTTTTCCCACAACCCAGGAATACCACAGTTTGACACTTGGTTTATAAAAGTCTGGCAATAATAAATATAAATAAAAATAAAAAGAATGGAATGGACTAGACTAGACTAGACTAGACTAGACTAGAATGTCAGTAGTCATGAATATGTTTTAAGCAGAGCTGTCCAGGACACAAAATCAGGAAAATCTAGAAATATTTTGGAAAAATTCAAACTGCCAGTTCTACAATCATACCAGTCCACTTGAATCTGAGCAACCAAACTTCCCTCAGATCTATCACCCATGCATTCACAAAGCTGTATTTGCCATGAGTACGAAAATTAAGTTTTTCTAAAGACTGCTTCAACTGGTAGGTGGCACCAATACCTGTTTTCCGGTCGTTAATGCCTTTTAATTTGCATAATCTCAACTTTTTTTGCCCTTGGATTTCTGCTTGTTATTTTCATTTGCTTTCCTCTTCAGCTTTGCCTGCCAGTTCACTTACCTTTATCTTATACAAATAAAATATATAGGTTTCAGTTTGGGAAAAAAAGATTTCATGGATTTGACAGGATCTTAAATTTGGCTGTGCTTTAACTTCTTCTGATTGTAATTGTGATTTTACCACGTGCAAAAGAGATGGGCAAACCCTGGCTGCCATTCCAATGCTGTCCTAGTAACAGGGCCCAAATGAGGTCAAAACACTAATGAACAAGAGGCAGTTTGAGCATAGAGATTAGAAAATCTAAAATAATATGTATTTTTTACACAATTTCTGTTCTGTAGACAAGATTTTCTTGGTCTTTAAACACAAGAATAAACCTACTTACACTAGAAATTAAACATTTGGTGATTATACTCACTGGGTTTCACCAGACTTTTTCTCATGAAAGCATGAACTTTAGAGCTGATCTCTTATCTGCAAATTCTGTGGTCAATGCCATTGAAGGAATGGTGGTTGAAGAAGGACAAGAATAATTATCCTAAAATATATAGCTCTAGCTAGAACTGTTCCCTAAAGCTAAAAAATCCACAATGTGAGTTCATCTGGGATGAAAACAAGCACCTTTTGCTGAGATAGATAAGCCATTGCTACAAGTTTAATCAAGCATTAGCCTCTTACACAGAGACACCACATTGTGTTGCCTGGAACAAGAAACTTATTTTCTTTAGTATTACTTATGCATTCTTGTGTTCTGAATAATAAAATGTCATCTAAGACCAGTCTGAAATAAACTCAGAGAGGCATTGGTTCTTTAGTGGGCTAGTAACATAGTTCCCCGATTTACAGTGTTAAAGCCAAAAATAAATAAATAAAAAGAATAATGTTGGAGAATCCTGTAGTGAAAAATTGCTTTGTTTTATAAAGTCTAAATATTTTAAATGTGAAAGACCTATCAGTGGAGAGTCCCAAGAGGTCTAAGTAGTGCCACTTTTAAGATCTTGGAAGTGCAAAGGGTTGAGTCTGACCACTGGGAGTAACATGGGGGAAGGAATAGATAGAAAGAGCCAGTTTGTTCTCTGCATCTTAAGAAATCAAATAGATCCCACATCATTTGCACATCAATCACAATATGACTTTCCCACATTTTTGACAGCTTTATATCACATACATACAGATTAGAAAAGTAATATCACTGCTTCAGCAATTATACATCATATATGTCCATTTCTGCAAGACCTGATCCTGATAAGACTCATATTTTCTGTTTTAAAATGGAGCTGAACCATTCTGAAATTGAAGAAGGCATTGCCTGCTCTCTTTCAAGTACTTTCTCTATCATCCTGATTGATCTCATCTGCCACATGCAATGTTAATTTCAGCCCATATTAGATTTTCCCCTTTTTAATTAATTTGATCATCTTAGCTATTTCTTTCAGGAGTTAGGGCTTTGCCCACAATCCTTTGAAGTGTCACTTCTGCTTATAAAACAGTATAATTTTTTGCCCATGGGTCAAAATTTGGGGAGAAGGAGGTGTCTCCTCTCTCCAGTTCAGAAGTGCTATGCCTCAGAACCTTAGGGGGTTCATTTGCCTTTGGGCACGCCCCTCGTCACCAGCTGTAAAGGCATTGCTGCATTGCTCATAGGCTTGTTTATTTTTAGAAGGATATTGACAGCTTGAAAGCTTTCCAGGGAAAAATATACATCCACAAAGCAGTGTTAAATATGAACTACATCTCTTCTCAAACTTTACTAGTTTGTCATACTTTTGGCACCTACAGAGCTTGCTCAGGTATGCAGACAGCTGTGGCTCTGCCAACTCTCAGAAAAAAAAAAAGAGGTGGAAAATGTATTATTGATAATCTTTAGTTTCTGTCGAAGTTCTTTCCTACCTGACTGTGCACCATGAGTAATTTCACATTGACCAGAGCATACCACTGCCAGACACCTGAGCTAGGCTTTCTGGATTATAGTGCAACTTAAAAAAAACCCAAAACAACACAACATCCCACACCAAAATTGAATCTGGCAAAAAAAGAACATATGCTTTTTTTAATCTGATGGCATAAAACATGACTTTTGCAAACTTTTTTTTCCACCAAGTTCTTTGGATCTTTATATTGCAAAATTCTGTTTTAAAGAAAAATAGATGTACAGTGTCTAAAAAGTTAAAAATATTACATTATTTTTTATAGTAGGGAGAAGAAACCAGAGTTTTTAAAAGGGGGTTGTTTCTGGTGTTTACTCTAAATTAGTCACAAAGTTCATAAAAAAGAAAACAACATCATTAGCAAATATTTTCTGTAATTTCTCAACTCATTTTCAGGGGAAAATATAAGCTGGTCTTTTCCTAAACTAAATTCATGAGATGACATTTTGAATAAAATATCAAAAATATTTCTGTCACTTGGCTGAGTTCTAGTCAGTCACATATATCTGTGTTAAATTACAACATCAGGATCAATGCCAAACATTTGTCCTCTTCCTTACCAGAGTACTTCCTCAGCTCAGCCATCCATTTTCAGCTGGCAGAATTAAAAACAAAATCACTAAAGTACCTCTGAAGTCTCTGAAGAACATCAAGACTCTTCTCACTTCTGTTTTTGATCAGATAATTTATGTCTGTTTAGGAGTCTGTAAGACAACCTGATAGTGCTGACACTGGATGCATCTGCCACCTCTGCCTCCAAAATCTTTTTCAATCAAGTAACTGAGGTGTCTACAAAACCAAATAAAATGTAGCAATAAGGCTTCTCACGTGTTAATCCCTGAACAGCCAATAACAGGAAAATAAAACCTGTTTATAAGGTGGGAAGGACATAAGTCAGAAAAAGGTGTTGCAGGAGCTTCACTATTTCAAATCATGTGGATACAGTACCAATCCAGGCACTGAACAGCAATGGAGAAGGAGTTCATGTAGGCACTGATTTGGTAGCCAACATAGAAATGATGTTTTTGTTCCATTAGACATGCTTTCAGGGACAGCATGACAAGATCAGTGCCTGAACCATCCTTTTCTTTCCAGTCTTTCAGCTCACTTGAGTTCTATTATTCACAAGCAGGACAAGTTTCACATGCAGCAACTGAAGCTGTAAGTCATGCAGACCCAGTCACACACACCACTCATTTCTGGGAACATTTCTTCTGCATTCTTCTCTGTCTCCTATCCTAGAGAGCAGGAAAAAAAATTGTCCTGCTTATACAGAGGCATAAATCAAGTCATACACCCACCCATCTCATTAAGTATTTCCTGCTGTTAGGTATATTCTAATTTTATAGCAAGTGTGCTCCTATTAGAGGTTGATCATTACCATGCATGGACTTTGAGAAATTAGAAGGAAAGAAAAATTAGAAGTCTGTAAAGAGGAATGAAGATAGCTAAAAAAAAAAAAAAAAAAAAAAAAAAAAGCATTTGACTAATGTTGAAATAGCAGTTTTAAAAATTCATGCAATTTGACTCATTGAAATAAAAAATCTATTGCCAAATTGAAGACATTACACAGCCAAGAGGTCAGCAACTAATATAGGCTATTTCATAACACCAATGGTGATAAACTTAGAATAATCTGCTGAAATACAAAGTGCTATAGAAAATGAAGTCCTGCTCAGATATTTTCTGTATCTTGCTACTATTTGACACACCAAAATCATGTGTAAAAAAACAGATAAAAAGTTTGTTTAATGAAAGTTATTTTTTTAATGAAAGTGAGGGAAATTGAGATTTTCTCACAAAATGTCTTGTCACGTTTTAGACCACCTCTGTATGCTGTTGTAAATATGCATTTCCCCAGCATGAGTAACACTTGGACTTCCATGTCAGCTGAATATACAACCAGTGTTTGGTGCTCTCAGCTGCACGCTTTGGATTGGAAGGATTTTTTAAAAGACTGAGTTTTTGTTTGTACCCTTGGATAAGCATTTTGTAGCTATTCCACATAATTGTAGGGGCAGGAGAGACTTTTTCCTACCCTTTCTTATCCAATTTTCACTTTCTTCTGCTCTTTCTTCTAAATTAAGTGGTTTATCTGGGAAATTAACTAATATGTCTTTTCAAAATCTGAATCATTTATACTATGAGGTGGGAATTAGGTTCAGCACTGACTTCCAACAGGAGAGCTTTTTTCCTGTGGTATGGTTTCTCCCTCAGAGTAATGACTCTTTGGAAAAATGTTAGGCAGAGACAGAATACAACCCATCACTGGAATTACTCTGGATGAGAAGAAACAGACTCCTGTATTACCAACAGACATCTACTTTTATACAAAGATGAAGTATGACCAGTTTGTCAGTAATCTTATCATCTGATAAGACAGTTTTTAGGAGTCACAGGGAGTATAAGCTCCCTCACACAGATCATATTCAAATAAATCTGTTGAACTTTAATATCCCTATTGCTTAATCACCGTGTCATTATACTGTTGACAGATAAGACTTTGAATGATCATATGGGCTGCAAATGGTAGAATTACCGCAGATGGCAACAGGAGCTTTGATTTCTTTGGTGCTTTGAGACCTTCTTGCCTGAGGACTGCATTATGGACTTCACTTTATACATCTTTTCTGTTGTTTTTTTACCTGAAAGACAATGGAATTATTAACAGTATGAGAAAGGAGGGTCATTAGAGGAGATGAAATTATTAAGGAACATATTTCTCCTAAGTGGACTGTACTTTTAGTTATAAAACAGCTAGTTCAAAAAGACCAGTGACATCTCTTTCACTTAACTCTATGACAATATTTTTATAAACCCAGGAATACAAGGTTCTGGGATAATCTGTACATGACATTGAACTCATTTGAACAAATGACAATAAAATTTATATGTTTAATATGTACCTGACCAGTCTGCCCAGATTTTCTCTTCCTTTTCCTTTTCAGGTACATACATGCTAGTATATTTTGGAACACACAGCTACAGTTGATTTACGAATAAAAACACATGCCAAATTTCAAAACAGGCTTTAACTGTCACATAGTTTCACCTTCCTCATAATGTCAAGCAAAAATATAGAAAGATTCCCTTACTCTGTGGTTCATGTAAGAGCCAGAGAGCAGCAGACACACAGCTAGGTGTTTAATACCAAATAGGTCTCTAATGGAAGGTGTTACCTTGCGTAACACTTAAACCCTGATTTTCAGAAGTCCTGATCAGTCTGGGCTGTCAGAGAAACCTCAGCAACTTTGGAAGTTCAGATCTGTCTGAGAAGCACAGGATCGCCGGCTTAAATCGAGAGCCCACACAGTGATGGATCTCAAACCAGTGAATTATTTGGAATGGCACTTTCTCAGTTTGAATTATCACTTATGGCTGACTTCAATTAAACCAGAAATTTTGTATGTAACAAGCAGAAACCAGGGATGGGATTGCAGTTAGTGTAAATTATTGTAGATAGCCATTCATGCAAGCATTATATTTCTGGAAAGAACTTCAGTATCGCATAGAGTCCCTTCGTTTGTCCTAAAAAAGAATCAGGTATATTTGAGCTACAGCTGGCACACCTTACTTAACCTGCTCTACAACCTCATTAAGAGATTTAACAACATTTCCAAGTCATCTCTTCCAGACCTTTATTTATTTTATTTTCCCCGTACTTACTATTTGTTGCAAATTCGGCTCAATTTTTTCTAGTTCGATACCCAGCAAAAAACAGATATCTGTTCTCTTTCTAACACCTTTTTAAATGTTAAAAGACTACTAGAAAGTAAAATATTTTGTGTATGAGAAGATATATTTTGTCTAAACTTGCTGAAAGCATCTCATAACCTTGGAGATGGAAAGAAAAATGATCTGGATATTAACATTGCTTGATGACAGGATCCCTCTTCATTGCCATCAGTTTCTTTTTAGAAAAGAAGAAATGTTTATAAGAACTGCTAGTACATTTATATGTATTTTTTATTTTATACATACATATCTACTGTTAACATGGAGCTTGCAAAAACATAACAATGTAAAGGAAATGCTCAATACAAGTGACAGAATCTGTCAGATAAACTATCAACAATGAGCTCTAAAACCTGAAAGTATTGGGAATTTGAAAAAAGTGTGATTCTGTTAAAAACAAACAAACCAACCAAAAACTGCTGAGAAAGCTCATATTCCCACGTGATTTGAAGAAAACTAGAGTGCTCAGCATAGTCAACAGCATCTCATTTGCTGTTTTACAATGAATACATTAAAAAGCTCATGCTGCGTTTATGCTACCAAGTCTGTTCTGGGCATTTATTTTGAAGCTTTGGAAATTCACCAGAGAAAAATAGTTTCCTCTTGCAGACAAATGAGGAACTCTTCTGAATGTGTTTCCTGGCACCAAATGGCAGAGGGGGTGCAATTTAAAATAAGGTAAGTTACTTGACTTAAATTGAATGTGAGTCTGCCCAGGGCTTTCCATGCAACAGGAGAAAGACTTCAGAAATCTGCCAGACATCCAATCTAAGCCTCTGTTTCCATCTCTTAGTAGGGGAGTTGTTTTAGGCAGAATATTGTTGGCTTGTTATTATTGTATCAGCTGAAATGATAACAAAGGAAGTGGCATAAAGAAACTGGTCATAAGCTAATGAATAATTAATTTTCTAGCAGATAATATTTCCCCAATGATGTTCACAGAGGAAATATTGATTGGAATAATGCAGCTCGATGGATCAGGAAATAGTTGATTGCTCCCAGAAGTAAATGCACCTGGAGAAAGGAAAAACCAGCTCTTATCTGAGAAGGCAATGCAAAAGTAGTGACAGACACCAGAGCTAATCCTGTTGTAGCCAGCAGTCCCCATAAGCAGCAAGGCCATCCATCAGAGAACTAGGCAGAAATAAAAAGTTAGATGCCCTACTTTTGGTATTTGAGGTGAATGGAAGTGAAAGTACGGCATGTTCAGGGATATCTAAATAGGAAGCACATGGGCTAGGTATATTCACTTTTCCTTTGTTGTGTGCAATTTCCTCAGCTGGTACTCATTGAAGAGCAAACCCTGGTGATAATCTTCTGAAAGCAGGAAGAACAACCCCCTCCAGTGCTCTTCTTTGTCACTAAACAAGTTTTCAAAAGAGTTGGGCTCTTTTTAAGCTTGAGAAAAGTAATTTTGCTAACCAAAACAGCTTAACACTGAATAGCATTATTTTTGTATTTAACTGCAAAATAAATGTTCCCCCATGACAACTCTGGACTTCTTTTAAAGAGGAAAATACATATTTTAAGGCTGTTTTTTTCTAAGAAGAATTTTTATTGTGAAAGCATCATAATTTTAAATAGATGAAAAGTTTGCATTCTTCCAAAAGGAAAGGAGACAAGGAATTTTAATTTAAGTCTAATGTTTTTTACCCCCCCTTTTTTATTTTAGTTAAAAAACTAAGGAGAGCATTTTCATTTTGTTTTGACTTGAGCTATTTTTATTAAAAGTCCTCTCCTCTAGTCCACTGACAATCTGAAAATATGAAGATCTCTTATACTCCTGTTGGCAGCAATAGCTAGGAAAGACTGAAAAGTCCAAAATATAAGGAATGAAACATGGACTCATTCTACCCCATTTCTGTTCAGTAGAAGGAGAAAATAAGAGAAACCATGAAACAAACAGAAATGGAATGGTCTTGCAGAAGTTTCACATACTTTTTTCTTAAGGTACAGTCTGTATTGCATCTGACCATCTGTGTGGGCTGACAGTGTCAAGGAAGATGAAGCCTGAAAGAAGCTTGTTTCTAGCCACATTATTTTAATTTAGTCAGGTGTTACTGCCCGGTCAAAGATTATTTGGTTATATTGTGATTTTTTTTTAATATATTGGAAAAGACTGGCCACTTTTGACAAGACAAGATCATATTTTTTCACCTCAAAGTCATAGGCAAATCTACTTGTTCTCTGACACCGATGGTAAAAGTATGGCTCCAAATGCTATTGTATTGAGTTCATTAAAAGATTTTGCCACAGATTTGATTTCATGCTTTTTCTCCACACATTCTTTTTCATGCTTTTTCTAGCAAACTCATTGTCTTCCCTGAGGTCACAGGCTGTAGCTGTGATTAGTTGTATTTTCCCCGGTTGAAGAGTTTAGATGTTAGAAAGGGAAAAAGTTCTCCTTTGGCTTTAATGGAAATGGTCTTGGAAAGATAATCCTGGACCAACACTATCCTTCCCCCTTGAGTTTGGAGTGAGGGAAGGTAACTGAGAACTCAGCCTATGGAAATATAAACATGAACTCAGCAGGACTTGGTCTGGAAAGTTCTTTTTCTCTTTTTTGTTTTCTTTTTCTTCTTTTTCCTGTTGCAAAAAGTATGGGTTTCTTTTACAGGTCAAAATCACCCTATTTTATTAAACAGATGTAAAGATCCATCTGCTCTTTTGTCCTGTATAACTACTTCCACTAGGACTAAACACACCTGAGACAGGTAGGGGTAAACTACTTATTTTCAGATCCATTAATTTTTATGCTCTTTTTACACTCACTTTGTGGGGTTGTGGGACTCTGTGCAAATGAAACAGGACATGCTCAATGATGTCTCAGCTCTGCAAATATACAGGCTTTTCTGCAGCTTCAACAGACTGTAATGTGCTTATCTAAAGTCAAATACTGTGTCACTGACTTCTGGCTTGGTGCCTTAGATAGCTAATAATAATGGAAACAGCTACAGTTTTCACCAATGGTGATTTGCCTTATAATTAGATGAGAACTCTACCATAAATAGGCTTATTTCAAATACATTTGAGGAATTTACTTGGTCATATTTTTCCATTGCTTTCGCATTTTCATTGCAAATACTATTTTTGAGAATGGATAAAAAATTAATTAGAAGGTGCTTACTCAAAGATGGCAGTAAACAGACTAAGGGATAGTACTAAATAGAAACAAACCCATTACTTTTCAGAAAATTTATATTTATGAAGCTGCTGCTTTTCAGTTTTGCAAAGTTTTTTAAGAGTACTTTAACTCAGTTAACAGCCTGGCCAAAAGTCTTTGTAGAATACTAATTTGTTTTGCTTAAATTGCTTATAAACACCTGATTCCTACTTTAGAAACTAATTAATGAGCTAGAGATTTTACATTAAATGGGCCATTTTTTGATATCCAAAGCTGTGCTGAATCTAAATGTCAACATTTTTTCTAATTATGAAAAACACAAAGGGATGTCATAGGGCTAGGAAACATATTGTGTTTTAAAATGAGATAAAATGACAGGCAGTGTATCATTCAGCCTCATATTTGCTTATTTAATAATACCAGAAAAACTCATGATTAATTCTATTTTCTGGAACTGAAGAGTTTAGGGATTAGACAGGGTAAAAGCTCTCAGTTGGCTTTAATGGAAATGGTCTTGTAAAGATAATCCTGGACGGATGCCATTGTTCCCCCTTGAGTTTGGAGTGAAGGAAGGTAATTGAAGTCAGGAACCTTCTTTTCACGAGGCTGCTGGTGTCCTGCAGGCAGGATTTGACCCTTGGACCCATCTTGGCACTCATCCAAACCCAGGCCTGAGTGCTCACATCAACAAATAATTTCAGCCAGGCAGTCTCTTGCAGCCAACCTGCAAACACACTGCTCCTACTCTGGCTGTGTGAGAAGGGCCAGCAAAGAGTCACTGCTCCTGCTCCCACTCCTGCTCCTGCTCCCACTCCTGCTCCTGCTCTGCAGTGCTTGGACCTGCTCTGCCTTCCATTGGCTGCAGGTTTGCACCTATGTGGGGCATTACTTTCTCGAGAAGTACTTTTCAGTTTGTCCTTCAGACTTCCAACACAGTGATGTGTCATCCTTGCTTACATTTTTGTCATCAAATTGAGTGATCAGTTCACAATTATTTTCCTCCATCTGTGACTTAACCCTTTCAATGATCTTCTGACAGCATGACTTATGACTAATGCTTGTTAAAAAAAAAAAAAAAGAAATATGTGAGAAGAAGTCTCAAAGATATTTTTTCCTGCCAGGCCTGGGTAAAAGAGTTACAGGTTAAAAAAGAAAGAAGAAAAGTAAAGAAACAAAACAAGAAAACATCCAGAAGAAAACTGGGATGTTCTTCTATAACCCACAGTCTTTGCCCATTAGAACAACTTCAGATTTTCTGATCTGAACAAATTCAATACAGCATCTGCACTGATTCACTAAAGTCTGAATTTCAATTCATCAGTGGTGTTGCAGAAATGCAGTTTGGTGGTACTGGATGTTACTGACTCGTTTTGTGGTGTAATTCAGAAAACTCCTTGTTAATACAGGAGAGAAGTAATTTTTATATAGGACTTTAGCCCTGTTCCTCTTATGACTTGTTGCAGAGCCCATTAGCTCCTATGGAAGTGTTTCAATGGTTTTAAAAACTAAGATGGTTCAAGGATGTGAACTCCAATTTTGACAGCTTTTGAGGTTTCTGGAAAAACAGTTTGTTGGTGAGGCAAACCCAACATTCTCAGAGAAAATGAAACTACATCAAAAAGCCTATTTTCAGAATTAAGAAGCTAGCTTTAAGCTCTCCTTTCTCCCAACAGAAATGACAGAGATCCCAGAGCTTTAGACACTGCCCTTAAACTTCATCAGAACACATGAATCTGCACAAGTTAATTACACTTTGTCAAACATAATGCCATGTAATTATTAAAACATTCTGAGTAGCTCAGCTTGATACATTCTGCAGTGCAGCACTTCAGACTACCCATCATTCTCATGGGATTATCATTATCTCAGCCTCCCTAGGTGAGAGACATTACAAGGAGAAATTGTTGCCCAAAATCTACCCGGACAAAGGCTCTCCCGCCACCAAAACACAACCCTGTGTCAATCAGTTTTCACTTAATATAAATATAAATACTGCAAATATTCTCAGGAATTTTTAGCCCAAATCTTCCAAAATCTGTCCGACTCACCACCTTTCCTACGACTTAAAAAGAATATTTTTTTCATTTGGGATCAAAACAACCAGATGCCCTGGAAAGTTATTTTTTAATCTTCTTTATGGTCTAGTTAGATCAAAGAGCAGAAGAATTAGGGATGCCAGTGCTAGGTAGCTGAAAGGCAGGTTCTGTTTATGACAGTTCATGGCCATTGCCCAGAGATAATTAAAAAGCTTGTGAATCAGCTTTCAGGGGAAAAGAAAAAGAGAGTGAGAGAGAGGGAGACTTGAGATTTTCCCAGTGATTCCTGTGCCTTTGGGAGAAAGGGAGGCTTCATTATTTTTGTACAATTCATTTCTGTCATGGGGCACATGAGAAAGGATTGCAAAGACTTTTCAGATTCCAGTGGGCAGAGTAGGAGGAATCTATCCTGAGTTATGATTTATACTGTAGGAGTCCTCTAAGCCTGACACAAGATCTGCTTGGAAACATACCTGATATATGACCTCATCAAAGCTTGTTGAGAGAAGTCCAACCCTGGCTCTTTCTCTGTACATCAAGGTGTTCAGATCAAGAGAGGAAAAACAATCAGTTTGCTTTCATAAAATGTTTTTTATAATTTTAATAAAAATAACAACACCCAACTCAGCACTGGGCAGTACTTTTTGCTAAGACAGACATATCAATAAGAGGAGGAGATGGAAACAATTGCCAGAAACACAGACATCTATATATACAAACAGAGGGGAAAATAGTTAATTTGTTTTCTTTCCTGTCAGCTTTATAGATGTGTGTCTCCAAAAAGAGCATTGTATGATAGAAAGTTTTTCAGGAAACTGACAAAAAGTTGTTCTATAAACTTTCCCAGTGTGTTGATAAGGGCATTGCTGCGAAGTGTTTCTTCACACTCTAGACAGGTTCTTTGCAACAGTTGGCCCAATATTTCTGAATTGGAGCAACTTGAACACTGGCAGGGAGTAAACACCTTTTCTGTTTACATTTACCTATTATTCCACAAGGCTCACATGCTTGTTTCTGAGCTATACATAAGCTTAATTCACTTATTCTTGTTTCAGGATGGGATAAGTGGTTATTAAGCACAAAACACAACAGTGGCTTGTAAGAAATGAAATTAAGAAGAATTATATCACCAGCTGAAACTATCACTTCTGATTCAGAACTTATTCTCCTTCTGGACAGGGTTTGAAAGAAAGTGTCAGTCACTCTCTGTAGGAATTTTAAATATGGAAGTGCTATTTCAAGCTTTATTTTGAAGCTTTAACTCTGCTTTAGCTCTCTTAGGGACAAATTTCCATCAGGAACATGAGCTCATAAATCCTCTGATGGTGAAGCAAATTGAATGTAAGTTTATCTGTTTGTTTGCTTTTCTTTATATAATCCTCCACAAATCATGCTGTAAAATGAAAACACATCTTGCAGCAATCTGTTGAAATAAACATTATTCTTTTGTTCCTTTGTTCATACACAGCAATCCAGTTCATGCAATTTCAAGGGCATGCCAGGCTGTGGGGCACAGTGTAACTGCCCCAGTGTGTAAACAATATGGGAGAGCCCCTCAGTTCTTGGAATCATGTTATTATTCAAATGACAACATTGACATAACAGTAAGATGTCAAAAAATCAAAGCTTCTATTTATCTTCTGACATACATAGTCCTATGTGGAGAAAATGAAATTAGGCTTAGAGGCACCAAATGCCTAGTGCATTGGTTCCTCTTGGTACTGGAAGTGACTGCACCATTGTGAGATTCTTATTTGAGAGTGGAGCAAACAAGGACATGAGCTGATCTATTACAACTGGCTTGAATTGGGTGAACTTAAAATTTACTGCTAAATTACCACTGATGCTTTTTAACATTTACATCTCAGTACTCAAACATCCTTTCTTAAATTTCTGCATTTTTCTCGATATGTTGTGTATAGCCTGTCTTACTTTTCTGTCCTATTAGAATACATACCAACTTCAGCATGTCACTTTTTCAAAATTTGCTCCTGTCTAAAGTGTTTTGTTTGGTTTTTTCTCTCTGTGCAACAACAGCAAATATCACAGGTATTTATTTCTTCAGCAGTCACAATGGGCACAGTATTTGATGTGACTTCATAAAGACAGGATTATTAGTAGAGAAAAATCATCCCGAGATTTAGACAAACATTTCACATGAGTGAACATGGTTTTTTCACACTGATCTTTTAAAGCTGGCTCTGTAGTTATCACAGTAATAACTTCAAGAAAGTAAGATAAAGCCAAACACATATTTGCTTTTTTAAGCTTTAACAACATCTTATCTGCTGTGTGCTCTTTTTTCCACCCAAGGACATAAAGTGCAGCCTATGCCAGCAGTGCCTCAGGTGTATGAGCTTTTTGATGACACCCAGGAAGCAGTTCTACTTTTACACTTATTTTGTCTATGTATGAGCTATGAGATGAATATGTGTTACTTGCTGACTCATGGCTTGGATCACATGGATATAATAAACATTGCATTGTATCCGGTCAGCACCGTATCACTCCCAGAGTAGGTTTCTTTGGCTTTTCTAGACAGTAGCACTAAACACACCTTAATAATCTTACCAGCAATTGGGATTTTTCCCTAATGGCAAACAGCAGTCACTACCTTGCAACCAGAACAATTGATCTGTTAGCCCATCACATTCTGAAATTTCCAAATGTCCATTTTCCAGCCTGCCTCAAATGTATATTGGAAGAAATCAGCTTAGATTCAAACTAGACGCAAGGCTTCCAACTGGATTGATCAGACCATGGAAATGCTTCCAAGACCATATTTTGTTCATAAAGAATTTGCTAGTCCAGCCATAAGTCCTCTCATTTACCTATTGTGTGAATGAGGGGATTTATCCCCACACTAAAAACTGTGTTTTAAGCACAGTAAATCCAATAGTCATTTACTCCCCATTCTGGGCTTGCACAAAGAGTCATGCCTTCTAATGACTTTTGCACAGCCATAGCAACAGCTCTGGGTTCCTGAACAAGTGTAATCACAGAAGGGCTCACACTTTGTCTCTCAGTGTACAACCAGCATTTGTATACAGACTTACACATTGCAGTAACTACAATTCCAGTAGAGCATTTGATATGATGTATCTGCTTTGATGTGTTCATTTTATTTTTGTCTGTATATGGGGTGGGTTATTACAATCACAAACATTTGAATTACCTTTTCACCACACACTGCAGTTCCTCTTTGAAGAATAAATTCCAATGATTTTCCATTAAGAGGAGTCACCTAAGTGATATTAAACCTTTGAAGAAGCCTTCTCCCTTTTCAAAGCACTGACTGATAACATTCATAAGTGACCTTTTCCCTTTCTGTTGAGATGCTAGAGCTACCTGAAAAGGCAGTTGAGAAAGTGTATATGCAGAATGGGGAGGGGGAAAAAAAAGTCAATTTCTCACTAACCCACATAAATACATTTTAGGCAAGATATGGAAGAATTTTTCTGGAATAGCTGCAACCCATTCCCTGAGAAGGAAACCTATTGTCATTGCAATTAATCTCGCGCTAGTATAGTATTGTACTGGTAATAACGTAAGACAGCAAGCTGAATAAGTATGATGCAGCAATGTTGGGATCCTTATACCAAGCTTGACAATGAGGAACATATTCTGTAAATAATGTATTGATTTTGCTTAATAGAAAACCACTGGAAAAAATCAAGCAGGAAAGCAACAGCTGGATATGGATAATTTACTTCCAAATGAACACAGTGGGAAGGGAAGGGAAGGGAAGGGAAGGGAAGGGAAGGGAAGGGAAGGGAAGGGAAGGGAAGGGAAGGCAAGGCACGG
>JAWWTY010000037.1:60825417-60846929 GCA_035222235.1 Margarornis squamiger
AAGGGAAGGGAAGGGAAGGGAAGGGAAGGGAAGGGAAGGGAAGGGAAGGGAAGGGAAGGGAAGGGAAGGGAAGGGATCCATGGCAACAGCTTCTTTCAGCGCTGCATCTCCCAAAATTAGAAAACCATTTTGCTACTGCTGGGAACAGGTGAATCAAAAGCTACAAAATTATTTGTAAAGTATTCTTATCTCTGGACAAAAGGATGATATCAATCTTTTTTTCTTTTTTTTTTTTCTGTAAAACATACTTGTCTCTATCCCCAAGCTAAAGGAATTGATCCTTGAGCTAGAGAAACCCATTACTGTGTCTGGATCTTTGAAAGGGTCTGCTGGAAACCTAGACCTATCAAGGTCACCATGAGTAGACAATCACTGAGCTAAACATGTGAGTAGACAGCTTATTGCATAAAGACTGATTTTCTCTGAAAAACACTGGATCTGAATAAATAATACTTGGCTCTAAGAAGCCTGTGTGGTCAGTTTATTAACAATATATTACTGCTTCTGGAAAGAACAGAAGTACAAAACAGCACTTAGACCTACTGAGACAATCTCAATTAGTGCTGGGTCATTGCAACCCAGAGCTGTATATCAGTGGCAGAGACACAGTGTTCCCCCTGAGAAAAACAACAGACCCTGCACCAAGATCTTATAAAGGAGATCAACAAGGCTGCAGTTAGATGATTAGTAACTGTAGCAGTTGAATGCACCCCAATGTTTTGCTTAAAAAAACCAGTGTCTTTTGACTGTTATAATAATAGTATCTTAATAGCTGCCAAATGACCTAATATCAACAACGGAAATGCAGAGTACCAATAAATTCTTTAGCAGGAATAAAAAGAGCAAAATGAAGGAAAGGCCTGCTCTATTATTCAACCAGGTGGATGAACAATAGCTGATCATGCTGGGAAGGTTGAAGTATTTAATGGTATTTAAAGGAGTCTTGACTCAAAGGGTGGCCTAATATATTTGTTTTTAATGAGAAATGTCCAAAAGTTTTAGATGGAAGAGGTATGGATCAAGGTTTGAAATATTCTGAGGAATCAGACCTGGTGATGTTCACCTGACAAGAAGAGGAAGCAAACAGGATGTTCTTTGCTGAGAGCAAGGGCAAAGACCTTCAGTTGGGTGTGAATAATCAACTACCTGAACTGAGAATTGGAAATCACTGGCTGACAGAAGGAGGTGGCTTATTGCTTCTAGTAAATCACAAGATGAGCATGACATAAATAAGTAATAAAGAATTGATGTCATACGGAGAAATGGAAACACGAATGCAGACACACAGAAGCAACCACACTGTTGTTCCTACTCATGCTCAGCTATAGTAAAATGCCTGGCCTGGTGTACTGCACATCTGGAGAAATGTTGATTGAGCTGAGCAGGAAGAGGCCAGAGGAAAGCAAAGAGGAGAATCAAGAACCACTCAAAGACATCTGAAAATAATATGATTCTTTGCTTTAAACATGGGATAGTTCTGTGACAATATGCTAAAGGACAGCAGGTTCATGAAGGCATGGAATATCTACTAAATACAGGGCAAGTAGGGAGAAGTCGGGAAGATTAGGCTACTTTTTTAAGGAACATTTTCTAATAATGAAGCTTTAAGGTGTCTTAGGCAGTGATGGAGTCCACAGTGGTGGAGATTTTTAAGGATATTTCCAGAGGAAAATATGTTACAAGTGGACTACTTAATCCTGTCACTGGAAAAAGGCATGGTAGAGGTATGCTGGCTTTTCCACAAAGATCAAAATACCTTTGCAAAACTAATTTGCTAAAAAAATGTAAAGTTGGCTTAACTTTTGCATGCACCCTGTTTCGTCACTTGCAGGCAATTACAGCCACTGTTTCAAAATATGTCATGGACTGACACGCAGAATTTTTGAGGAGATGGGAGATGATCTCTGACTGGCACAGAAAAAGACATCAACACTTCTGGTAGGGAATCTGAGCGCTGAAGTGTTAGTGCTGAAGCTCTTGGAGATGGTGTGAAGTAGGAGAACAATTGATTGGTGATACTTTTTAACACTGTAAAAAGCAAAAATCTTCAGGTCTGGTAATTGTAACTTTACTCTAGATTTTGCTGTGGGCTTATTTTATACTCTGCTATAGCTCCACACAACCAACTATAATGTTTGCACACAAATCATCTCTGCACAGAACAAATCCAGAAGAAAATATAATAAATCCAGAAGGAAATCCAGAGCAGCAGGATTCTGCAGTCCCAGTACTTCACCCAGCTTCTGCAGCCCCACTCACTCGTACTACTCTCTATCTCTGCTTCTGTGTAAACATGTCTTGTTACTATGGCAACAGCTACATCAAGTGTTCCTTTCATTAAGTCATATTTTTGAGCTACAGAACACATTCTGAGCTGGGAATAAACATGCTGCATTAGCTGCATTCTTTATAATTTGAGAAATGGTTGTACTCAAGAAAAATAAAATCATGTGGACTTGGACACTGGATTTTTATTTTAAATCTCTTACCATTAAAGATGCCCATAAAATTTCTACAGAAACCATTTTTAAAGGAAATATTGAGTCATTGACCCCAAGATATTTTAATTTGAGGTTATCTTTTCTATACACAAGGCAGGCTACAAAAGATCATATGAGGTTTGGTCATTGGATGCCATAGACTTTGTAGAGACAGTATCCTGAAAGACTTGGGAGCTTTAGTGAGGTCACTTGGAGCCACAGTTCTCAATATTCCCAGTCTCTGTATCTGTAGAACTGGAACTCCAGGACTGTACATGTGTTCTCAAGGCCTGTGACTCTCAGGTAGTATGAGTCAGGTCTTGCATGGGTAATGCTAATTCAAGGGAAAACTGAAAAATTACACTGTTCACTGAACATTCACAACTCGTGGCTAATTTTGAGCAAGTTTTTAAGGGTGTTTAGTTTTGGTTTTGGTTTCTTTGGGTCCAATTTAAAAGCATATTTAAAAAATAAAAATAATTGTCTATTAATGCAAAATACAATGTTTAGCATATAATTTACTGTGTAGCTATCCTGCTGTTATATGTATCAGAGTAACTTATGTACTGATTGTTAGATTCATAAATGTCTTAAGGAACAATTCACTCTAATCCTCAGCATATTTCAGGCTGTTAAACTACATCAGCCATCCCTCTGTTGAGATTATATAAAGTGAAATCATGCTTTCCACATAAGAATCATATCTTGTCCTCAAGAAGTGCAAAAATGAGTCATTAAAATTTTCCTGGATAGTCTATTTCAACAATTGATAGCTTATTTTTTTTGTTAAAAATGTGTCTTTAGTTTATAACTTGAATTTGTCTGACTTCAGGTTCTAGCAACTCATTCTGACTGTGCTTTTCTCCAGAAAGCCCTTTAATTTTCAGTGTTTTGGGTTTTTTCCCCTACATGAAGGTACATGCATGCTGTAAGCAAGTAATCTTGCAGTACTTATATAATAACCTCAATAGATTGAATTGTTTTTCATCTCCATTGCAATTTTCTGGGTAAAGTATTATTTTTATGGTTCTTTTCTCTACTCTGCTATATTAACACCGTGGACAGGGGAACTGAGATGGCAACTGAGATGGCATGGGAAGCTCCAGGAGGATTTTTTTTTGTACAAGAGTAAATGAGGAAAAGAAAAAGTAAAGATTGTTTCTGTATCCATCTTATCTAATAAGAAATACATGGAGTGATCTGTTTTCACAGCTATGCTACTAGTTCTATCTGAATAGAGGCTGTGCCTCTGCTCAGCATCACAAAGGGACTAGGTGCAACTAGAGGTCATCTTGGAAACAGGGAGCACTGCAAAGAAAGCTCCAGCATACATTTCTCTTCTTTGTGCATAAGTCTGCTTTAATCACTCTCTGGCCCTGTCCACTTCATCTGCCCACCGAGAATTTCAGCTGCAGGACAATGAGCAACTGGCTGCTCCCCATCAGCACTCACTCCTCCAAGGGACACTTTGTGTCATCTACTCACTGCAGCAGCTTCGATGTCATATTTGTTTCCTAGTCATCAATATAAGCCACACTAATTCTAATACAGCATTATGTTGACTGGCATTAATTGCACTGTTATGATTTAATTCCTTAGAAGTTCCACCCTATATCAGATTAGTCCTGATTCAACCTCTGACAGATTTCAACCTTTCAACTTATTTATCAAATGAGGTTAAGAACTGTGCCATTTGTAGCCAATGCCATGATGTTCTTCCAGCCCTCTGAAGAGTATGTGGATTTCTAAGATTTTTTTTAGATGAAATTTAACAAATCGGAGATCTCTCACACAGTTTTTATGCAATGCCATATGTTGTGGGGGTTTTTTTTAAATTTTTGTTTATTTGTTTTCTGGTTGTTACATCTAAGTTACTAAAGAATGAGAAAGCATTTTGTCTTGTTTATGAGGTAATAGTCGAGCTGAAAAGAAATTTATAGCTAAGAATTCGTTACCTTAGACTTGCTAATTTGTTGAAACATTAGTGATGCTGCCCTGAGAGTATTTACTTGAAGTATCAGACACCTTAGCTGAGCTTTTTACTTTCACTGATTCCCTCCTTATCAGTTTTACTCCTTACTTTCCATGACTCTGAAAATATAATTCATTTGAAGGAAGTGCCTTTACTGGAAAGAAACTATCTAGTGCTCTTTGCCTCTGGGATTGATGAAATAAGGTCTTCCTCAGCCTACCCACTCCAGCCACTGTGTCCTATACTCTTTCCTTCTGTTTTGCCTTCACCTTTCTTGGGGGAAATGAGTGAAACTAATGTGCCATGGCAACGCATTTTTCACCTTGTTTGTGTGTTGGATTTTTCCACATACCTGCTACCTGTTTAAGATGTAAACTCTTGGAAAAAGAAATAATTGCCATTGCATGTTGCCAAAATTCCTAGTACAGTGATAGATTGCCACTTATCTGAGACACATCTTATTCCTTCTCATTTTCTCAGAATATGAAAATATACAGAGATTTGCTTGTTCTGGAAGGTTTTCAAGAAACAAACATAATAGTGACAAACATAATGATGATGATGATGATATTTATAACAATAATAATAACAATATCAGACTTTAAATGGAGTTTTTTTGTATTCAACTCAAATGAATCTTCATGTTAAATTTTAGTAATGCCAATTTTACTGCATCCCAAAGAGATCTTATGAACCTGAAAACATATCTTGGACTCCTCTCACAGGTTTTCCTTTTTTTAATCCTTCATAGTTGCATTGCTCCAATTCTCAATTCAGTTCCTCACATTTGACTCCTTATCCTTATAATAAAACTCCTGTCTGCTCCATATAATTGCTAGATTTCAACATTCTTTTTCTTTCCCCACTTTCTGCCTGGTCCTCTTCCAGATTTTCCTTAAAACTGGTATCTCCAACTTCACATCATTTCTGTAGGTCATCTTCACTGTTTTCTGCCTCTTTCATTTTGGGCTTACCCTTCCCTTAACTCCTTTACAAAATCCTTGAAGTTTTGACTGTGTATGTTACTCCACATCTACCATGGATCTCAATGACCCTCAACACACATGGAAGGCTTTCAAACAGCTTCATGTTTCTGTCAAGTCTTCCATTTTCTCTAACAAGCATTTATAGCCAGGGAAAGAAAATAGCTCTTTTACAGTTCTTTTTTTTTTGCCATTGCATGTTCCTCAATACCATTTTGCTCTGATCCTGAGGGGAAAAGTTTTCTGCAGTTGATTTATTAAATCTGTTTTAATAGTTTGATACTTCAACCACAGTAGAATATATCTTGAGTCTCTTTTTTCCTTTGAATTGCAGATTCCCACTATTCTCTCTTCCACTGCTTTATTGCCTGTTCTTTACCTTTCAAGATGAGATATTCTGAGAGATTTCATTTTCCCAGGTAATACAATCCATATACACTTCCAAAGCTAAAACACCCATCTTCTGCAGTAGAGTCAGAAGTCAAATTCCAGACAACTCTCTTACTGTTTGGAAGAAGATTTCATACCCACTGTCAATCACAGCAGTAGTGCTCTCTTTTTCTACATTTATTAGTTATACTTGTGACTGAGGATTCATGACAGCTGACTTCTCTGTCAGCTACAAAACATACTTGGATGTTGTGACAGTTAGCACCATCCTGTCTTACAGTGAGGTGACTGGATTGCAGCAGGATCTGTGGAGGTCTGGAGAGGTTTTGCACATACTACAAAAGAATCATATTTCCACAAAAGAAATCTGTGAGGTGGAAACTGCTAGAAGAGCAGCTTTAGGATTAGGCCTCTGAGGGTTATCTATGAACACTAAGGTACTAGAGATATGGCTTTAGCTTTCTAAATCCCACCTGCATTGCAGGCCATTATCTCTGTCCTCTGGAAACAGGAGTTGAGGGTTTGTTATTCAAAGACTCTGTTGACTCAACTGGGAATGAATCAGGGTCCAATTTACCTTTTTGTAAAAAAAACAAGTTTAATCATTCATTATTTTCACCATTATTTTATGACTAATAAGCCTGAAATATACTTATTGCAGAGAGGGTTTAATAAATCTCCACAGATAACTGTTCAGAAAGAAAAAAACCCCAAACAACTAATGTCTTATCACTGAAATTTTAAAATCTATTGCTTGAATAGATTAAGCATTATAGTAGGAGGAAAAACATCCTCCACTTGCTTTCAAAATGGATTCATGAAAGGAAGATTTTTGTTTAGGAGTGGTACACTTAGTTTTCTGCCATTAGTCACTTTAATGTCCTAGAGCATTCTGAACACATGTTCTGTTGTCTCTAATGGACAGTGAAGCAACCTAATTAGAGAAAGATACAGGCAAAGCTATGGCACTCAAGTTGAACATATCATGAGGTAATTCGAGAGTCATTTGAATGAAATGGGCTAAAGATTCAGGCTTACAGACTGACTGGAATGCTAACAGGAATATGAGGCATTTGGAAGACATTTTTACAGATAATAAGAACAGGAGAAACCACCTTGATGTGAAGGGCATGCAGGAATAAAAAAGACACCCTTTCAGCCAGAATAAGCAAGGAATCCACTGAGCCAAAACCAAACAAATCAGGCTTAAATTTTCAAGGTACATAAATAGTTTATCACAATTTTACAGAATCCACAAACAGAGGGGTTCAAATCAAAAGACTAACTTCGGAGGCATTTATTTTTAGAGACTCTAACTGTCCTCTGTCTCAAAGTTCCTCAAATAACCTTATATCTATGGATATTTTTGCCTTCTTATGGTTTAAGGAGGCAAGCACTTATGCCAAGCACTTGCTGTTTTATTTCTACATCAGTTTGGCAATACTGCATTCAGCTTTCAGTGCTGCTCACTGACAGTGTTGATGGGTGAGTGGATTGACTGCAACATGAATTGAATAGCTTGAGCTGAACATAATTTTTGAGACTTCAGCTATGTAATATAAAGTCTCATTCATTCAGTTTGATGATGGCACACATGGTGTTGATACTGGATGGTACAGTTAGCCAAGGAAGAAGCATAAGGTTATATTAAATGGCAAAAATATGAGTTCACAGATATTCTGCAGCCAAATAAGGAACCACTTTCATCATTAGGTGGATCACAGTTCACATTTGGCCCCTTTTTTAATAGAATAAAATATTATTATGTTGGAATATTAATGACTCATGAAACATAATTAATAAGAAATGCCTTTGCATAGCTGGTATTAATGAGGGTACTTAATGCTTTGATTCATTAGCATTATAAAATGGTTTGAGTTGGAAGATAACCTAGTTCTACTCCCCTTCCATGAGCAGAGTCACCTTCCACTAGACCAGGTTGCTCGAAGCCCCATCCAAATTCCCCTGTGATAAACACAAGCTGAGCTTTCAGTCAGGCCACACTAACAGTTGTCAGAGGCTGATTTCCATGCCATCAGTCAGCCAAGAGGTTGCAACTTGCTTTGATAAGTAAAGTTTAAACACCTTATATATCATATTTATCATATATGTACTCTCCTAAAATGTCTTACTGCAAGGTGTGTAGCAGAAGAACCTCACAGTTACTTTCACTGAATGGCATAATCTAATGGTTTGCTTAATGCATTGACATTTCTCTTGACATGAAATAAGCTGACATTAGTCCACTTATCACAGCCAAAAACAGAAGTGCCCTTCAAATGTAACAGGTTATAATGACTTCTACTAAAACAGGGGAATGGGTACCTGGCTGAATTTCAATAGTTCCTCTGAATGCCCTGACTGACAAGTTAAACATGGCCCTATTGTGTGCTTGCTGCAGTGTTAAGGCAGACACAGCCCAGCAAAGAGGAACGGTCCCCAGGGAGCAGGGGAAGAATGTGGCTGGAGATTTTGCAGGTAAAATCAAACGTGGCTTTGCCATCTGTTCAGTGCATAAACAGATTAGGAGTGTCATGCTTTTTATCTGGATCAGCTCATTTCTCTGCCATTAAGTCACTGATATGCTATGTAAATTCAGCTTTACTTTGACTAATTTGAATTTAGAACAATATCTTATCTCACTGGGCCACCCAGGCAAAAGCGATAACATAAAGAAGAATGTTTTGCCTGTCCTGTAATTAACATTTCATAGCCTCTCTCTGGAACAAATTATCAGTTCAGAGCCTCTTCTGTTCCTGTATTCCAGCCTGCTCAGCCAGTTGTTGTACTAGCAGACATTAATGCACAGCCTGTTTGAGACACTGTGGCATCACACCTGAACTTTACAAGTAAATCTGTGGAAGCCATCATACAAAAACAGAGAGATGGAATCTTTCCACATCTCTAAATATTGACAGAATTCATCCAATTTTAATATGGTGACTGCAATAAGCAAATAGTGTTGTTTCTTAGTGTTTAGAGAACATCCAACTCTGTCCTGATTCATGATGGCATTTATTTTATTAACGCTTAAAAATAATGATTTGTTTGCCTTCCTCACAGTGACAATTTGACATTGCACATATGAAGACCTATCTGAAGCAGCCTCTAGTGGCCTTCTTTCAAAAGAAGTCTCCTTGTACCTACTTTTCTGTGACTATCACAGTAACAGGCAACATGTCCCAAGGAGGGAAAACACCATCTGACTTTCTAACCATTAAATCACATACTTTCCTAAGGCTTACATTGCTTTTGCAGGTACTTCTTTAAAACTTAATTGTCAACTGCCTGAAAGGGCTGGCAAGTCCTGGGATGTAGTCACAGGAAACAAGAATACTCAATTCCCTCTAAGTGTCTTGATGTGCCAGCACACTGAAGATGTACCACAAGGAGATATTAATGATGTAGGAAGTTCCTACAAGCCTCTTTCCCTACTGCTTCTGGTGAGCTACCTGAGATCAGATAGGCTGACTTTTGTCACATGCTGAGCCTTCAGCAATAGTGCCCCAATCCCTAGAAACACATTTCCTTTGTGAAAATCCCTTCTCAAGGGTGAATTAATATTTCACTGTGCCTTTCACTGTGGAAGTCACATCAAAATATTCCTTTCCAAGTCAGCATAGTCACAACTACCAAATTTTCAAGTTTCTTCTTAGCTTATAGCAATGGAATGATGTCCCTTCAATGTTTTCTGAAAACAAGAGGAGATACTGTATATTTCTTTGATATTCTTTATTAAGCCTAGATGAGAAATACATCTTTCTCTCAGGAATGTGCCTCATAATTGTTCAAACACCATCACACTTCTGTTTTTTAGAGGTTTTAGGGAATTTCCTCTAAGAATCTTATGATGATAGCCAGTGAGCTCAAACACAATTAGAGTAATAATAACTCTTTTTGTCTGTTAACATAAAATACAGTATTTTGTAATGAGTGATAAGTGAGCCCAGGGAGGAGGTGTGACTTCCTCTTGAAACAAGGGAGAATTTTAAATCTGATTTCTTTGGAGGGACTATTTTGGTTCTACTCATGGCAGCAGGTAAAATTTCTTTCCAAGAAATGCTAATATCCATTCACTTTCCACTGAAATAAACATAATCAAAACTTTTAACAGAATGAAACTGTCAAATTTCCCCATCAGGAAAGTTTCCCGTGGGGATTGAGCATCTTAATAAAGAGAATTGACCTTTCACAACTGTTTACACTCAGTGGGATGATGCTATTTTGCAGCAACTGTATCGATGGTGTACTAGAGTACTTAGAGAAGTATAAACACCTGCAGAGGAGAGTCTCTTCTCTTGATATTATTCCTTATTCTTCAAACACCACTAGGTATTCAGCAATGTCTCTCATTGGAGTGCATTCAGAGTGCCAAGTAAGAATTCAGACCCTGTCTTACTGGAGATTTGTGGTGTATTAGAGAACAAACAAACAAAAGACAGAAATAGAAAAAGATAGAGAAAGGTACAAATGCATTTTTTTGTAGAAATGGGCAGGTTATATCAGGAGAGCAAGAAGAAAGTTTTTTTAGGTGTAGCTGAAGGATAAAGGAGTGCACACAGGTTGAAGCCTGGTTAACAGAAGGGCATGATAGTTATATCAGACATACTGATGGCAAAAATCTTTGACAATAATGCACTTTGCCATAAGAAATTATAAGGGATTTATATCAACCAGGTCAGGATAAGGAAAATCATAAAGGATTGATTAACCAGAAATGGCCAAAGTCAGAGTCTGAGGGCTCCTGTAGCTGTAATTTTCTGTTTTTCAGATATGTATTTGCATTGCTCTGAGATAATGGACAATAAATTCGACAGAAAATGATTCATTCTGAAAATGAGGATGACTTTTTACATGTGTCATCAGTAATTTTTCTCCACATTAATCAGATACTTTAATAATGGCAAATAATTCATTCCAAGGGAATTCTAGTTATTTAGCTATCAACCCAAAATTTAGAAGACATTCCAAGTTACAGTAAGTTGGGGTTTTTTTCACTTATTAATATGTTTTCTTATCACTATTCCCTCTGCTTATAATTTTAATTTTGAAGGACATTTCTTTTTCTATTGCCCTTTTTATACAGCAAAAGATAATTTCTTAATATCAGATGTGTAAATGTTAGACAAAAGGGCTGTGGTTAATCAAGTTCAAATAAGAGTTTTTTATAAGTGTTTTTGCTTATCAATTTACCATTCTACATGTCTCCTAGAATGCTAATCATTATTGTTTTTCCTTTTTTAAAAAATTTTTTACTACAGAAACATAAAGGCAGGAAAGGTCTTCACTATGTAGGTTTTGTAGAAACTTTGATTCACTATGTAGGTTTTGTAGAAACTTTGATTCACCAGTCAAAATCCCTGCTTATAAGGAAATCAATGGTATAAATTCAGTAGAAGCAGGACTCCACTTATGCTACTCTGGACAGTTGTAGAAATTCAAGCGTATAAAACTTCCTTCCCCTGTCCAGTAGGATCCCTATCAATATCCTTCAGGGCTGCAGTAGAAAGAAAATAATGAGACCTGTGTCTATATTTGAAATGTTGTGCCACAGGCCATATCCAAAACACAGTTATGTAAATAAAATATAATTATTGCATTTACCACAGTCTCTGGGTCAATGATGTGTTTGAATACATGTATCAGCTTCCTTGTAGCCAAGGCAACCTAATTCCCAGTGCTTCCCAAATCGGCCCTACATGCCTGTTGCCTACTGCAACTGCTGCTCCTGATGTTTACAATGAGTTGGAGGGCATCTCGTTTCATTTCAGTCTGACAGCAGACCCACTTCCCAGCATTGGTTCAGTTAGGCATTCATTCCTTTGCCCTGCTGAAAACAATGACTGAAATGAAAAGAAAGCTGTGGAATGTATAGGATATATAGAGACGGCTTACAGACAAAATTAATTCCTGGACCAAAACTGAACCTTGTGATTCTGCCCCTCTCTCTTATATTGTGAATCAGTAATGCTAAATCCTCTAAATACTTACTGTGGTGAACATACCCCACCTGGTAGCTCTTTAGATGCAAATAGGGATGGTTTGGGAAATATCTATGACAGTCATTATGGAAAGCTAAGCTTAGACACTGAGTCTGCTATAACTCTTCAGTCGCTTAAAAGACAGCATTACTACAGTTTTGACAAGAGAAGGACACAAGAAAAATAGGTGACATTTCCCCTCAATACCTTCCTGATGGACTCCTAAAGTGCAGCCAATTCTGCTTCTTCACACACCTTGGCGTGCTATTAAACAGCAGCATGACAAGAAAATGATGAATTTGGTTGTTTGGTACATCAGCAAGGGATTAGGCTGGCCCACCTTTAGCCTAGTGACTTGACTGCTCCTTGCTCTTAGTGCCAGCTATTAGACATTATATTGATGAGAGGGACTCAAGTACTGCTTGAAGGTAACAAAAAGCATTAGGTTTTCTTGCAATAAACCTCATGGTCAGCTCACCTCTAAGTGTGCACTAAATTTGTATCACTGCTGCATGAACTACTTTGGCCTCTGGATTAAATTTTATTTTATTTGGCAAGGAAATGCATCTCTGCAATTGATAAAAATGAGCATACTTTTACTCGGCAGCAAAAGAAATGCATGAATTTAATAAATCCACTAAAATTGGTAGGTTCAACCTCATGAGAGCTCTAGCTGTCGTAGAATTCGGTATTAGTTGGTAGCTGGCAGAGGAGAAGCAACATTCTCTCTGAGCTGACTAATGAGCATTGATGCATTCTTGAAAAAGTCCTGTGAGATTCTCTGTGATAACTGGAGTTCAGTTTTAGCCTGCTGGTCTCCTAGACTTAGATCAGTGGTGCTAATGTTACACGGTTAACTCAAGAACTGAGCCAAAACACTGTCTGTATCTCTTTCTGCTGCCTGCTTGTGTTCCGAGATGCCATTGCAACACACAGCCATGAAAGAAAGGCCACTCTCCCCTGGAGCCAGAAGCTTGATGCAATGCATGAAACCTGTCTTAGTTAAGTAGAAAGTATAATTAGATTTCACTTTATCATGCTACAGTATTTTAAACAAGGAGAAAAATATGTACTTTTATCAACACGTCCAGTCTTGTAGTCAGTGGAAAGTATCAATCAATTCCTAAATTGAAGGACATGTTTATTTGAATGTAGAGCTTTAGAAATTATAATGCATGAAATTGATTCTAGTATCATGATTTACTCTCTCACCCAGAGAGATCATCAGAGAACACTGTTTCACAGTTTTGCTTTTTCTTATTAGAAAAAAGAGCAGCAAAGGAGTGAAGAGACCATGGTTACTTTCATACTCGCTGTTCTGAATTATTTATTCAGGCATTAGCAAAATCTTCACACTCTTTAGGTCAGTCATTTGAACACAACGTAACCTGGAGCAAATTCCTCTTGTTCAGTGAAAACTGTTCTGAGAAAATCACAGGAAGGATATGCTAAGTGTAACACTGACAGATTGATTCAGAATTATGTCAACAGGTTCAACACTTCCCTAAGTTATGATGATAAGGTTACTTTGTTATTTTTAATAATAATCCTTTACTGTGAAAATAATTTTTCTCCTTTCAATAGCACTCACAACATTATGCAGGTCTGTGCATTATTCCTGCACAGAACATTCAGAAAGAAAAGAGCAGAGATGCTTGAGGGGAATGACTTCTGCAGGTAAGTGGGGCCAGACACTTCACTTAAGAGATATCCAATATGATACCTAAAGCACTTACCCGTGCTCTAGCCCCAGCTGAGTCAAATACCTTCATTCATTGCAAACGCTTGATGCGTGTGTGTCATCCTCCAACCCTATCTCTTTGATTGGAAAACTTGTCTTGCAGATTGGGTTATTAGTACACTCTGTCTCCAGTTATCATCAAATGCCTTGGTCCAACAAGGTAATTTTAAAGTAGCACCACAGAAAATTAATTTTTCTCTCTTAGTTTTTCCAATTATCCTGTTGATTTTTCTGGCTAATTATAGCAACCACTATTGCAATACTGTTATGTCTGCACCTCTTCCCAAAAACTAATCAAGTGCTGGTGGCTTGGGAGAGGAGAGAGAGACATGGTAGAACACAGCAGGGTTCCTCAGGGCAATATGTAGGGAAGGGGATCTTTCTCTTCCCACCACTGGATTTCCCTTCTCTGTTCTGTTGCAGTACAGGACTCCAGCTTTAACATACTGTTCTCACACCCTGCTGACACAGTCTGATCACCAGAGGAATGCACTTTGTAAGCCACCCCTCTCTTCCCTCTGCTCTTTTTATGTGAAAGATGAGAAAGAAGGGAACAGGGTAAGATTATGCCACTATTCTAGGGCAAGAATAGATGCAGGCCTGACTGCAATGCTGGAGAACATCACCAAAGGGAAGGTATTTCTGCTGCTGCTGTTGAGAGAAAGAGGAGAACAGCTTTTAGTTTTGGCAAGTTACCCTCCTTCAAGACTAGCCAGCATCTCCTGCTACCACTGAGCATCTCCTTTCATAACAAAATGATCAGCAACAGACTGCACAGAGGATAATGATTGTGCTATAAAAGCCCATCTTCTGTGATCCTTAGATAGCTTTCAAGGACTGAACCCATCTTTCATATCATTTACACTTGAGAGTGATAGGGTGGTACAAGACTAGTGTTCTGCTGGAGGAGGGGTACCATTCACATTACTGGAATTCTGAGGCCTCAAGAGACCAAAGTTAGGGAACCAACCCAGTGCCTAGCACTAGAAACACTCTTCTCAAAATACATTCATGTAGTAGGAAAAAATATTTTCTATGTTTCTGCAGCCAGCTTTATTTCTGATACAAGAAAAAGGCTTTGTGAAGGGACCACATTGCCTGGCAACAAATATATAAATAATACTTTACAAGACACTGTGAAAGTGAATGTTTTGTGGAAGCTGTGCTGAGAGTGTCTTGAAAACAATCAAGGAGGTGAAATGACAAGTAATTAAGGAACAAAGTATGAAAGCCACAATGTCTGCCAGAAAGCAACAAACAAACAAAGAGCTAGAACATTGTTAATCAGTGTTTGGATTAGAGCACAAGATATGGGAATTCATTCAAAGAAAAAGAATGTGACTTTCTCCAGATAAAACAGCTATCATTGTAGGACAAGCACTTTTCCTTCCTATTTTCCCTGAGTAATTCTTGACAAAACATGAGAAAGTCACAAGAGGTGAATTACAAGAATATTCCCTTATATAACATTTTCCCCTTTTCTTTCTCTACTGAGGAGTCAAGGAGTTTGTGTATTATGCACTTTATTTCAAAATTTCCCCACATACAATTACATAGAATTAGCAGTAATCAATCTAAATCAAGTCACCTCATTATCCTCCTCAGGAGGTCACTGCTAAATAGTCTCTTGATTAGAGTTGACAATTCCAAACATAACATTAGGCCTGTGTAAAATATTAGTACCAGTTTGGTCTCCCTCATTTTACCAGAAAACATTTGCTGTTTGGAAGGCTGTACAGCCTTGTTTGTTTGTTTGTGGGTTTTTGGGGGGGTTGTTTGCTTTTGTTTTTGAAAGCAGACATTTTGATATAAGAGAGGTAACAGGTCAAGCAAACACAGAAAGTCCTTCCTGTTCATGCTGACACATCCTATTGGGAGTAGCAGGTAATCAGGTAATCCAGGTACACTCAGCCTAGTACAGTCCAGGTGTACATTACATTAACCCTAAAGCTTTCTGAGTACTGAGACAAAGTAGAAACAAAAGTAATATTTCTGTGTGCTGTTTTTCTCACTTTCAGAATACTGTAAGAATTGACTCTGAACAGATGGGTAGTTATCAGCAGTCTCTGAGAATTTCAGCTTTCATACATTTCCTCGTAGATGGTGTTTTGCACCAATCTCAAGGAGGACATAAGGAATTCTGTACAAATAGCTAAAAAAAAAAAAAAAAAAAAAAAGGGTAGAAGGAATGTGTCCCTGAGTTGGTCCTGAGGGCACCACCACATTCACTGCTGTAGGGTTACAGATGTAGATACCACTCTGTGTTGGTATGGAGCCCTATAAAGAGGTCAGCTGTGGATGACCAAACGAGAGATAAGACTTGGTAGTACGAGGACAGCCAAGCAATAAAATGACTGAAGGACCTTCACATGAAATCTGGCTTGTATGCCACCAATGCAGAGCAGAGACTGAGCTAACATATGACCATCTGCACCTAACTATTTAGACAGGGGAGGTTTTACCCCTGGGAGTGTTATCCGCCTTGTGAGCCAGGTAAAACCTAAATTAGATTTTGCTAAAAGGAGAAAGTACCTTGTCCTATGAATAGAGACCATGCATTGCAACCTGCTAGAAGGGGTTATTTGTAACAGAAAGAGACCTAATCCAAAGGATAAAGAGCCTCCTGGATAGAAACCTGTTTTTCTAGCAGATGTAATGTAGCCCGTCATTGATTTGTCATAACAAAAAAATAATATTAAAAAAAATAAATCAATAGAGGGAAAAAGTTTCAAACAGGGAATTTAATTTAGATGGTGAAACAATAACAACACTGAAAATATTTGTATCCAGCTGGAAATCGGAGGTGGCTTGCAATTGAATCAATGTAATGAAATGTAATTTAGATGGATAACATCCAATAGGTATAACTTAACTCCACACTGCGCTGCAGATCCTCACTTTCGTGTTACTGTGAATGTCCTGAAGATCTCCCTTCCCATCTGGTGGCTCTGACTCAAACCATTTCTCTCCTGCATACCTACTGCCATAGTCACAACAGGAAAAATTCATGAAGTCAGCTTCCAAAGGGGAGCTAATGGACAGGCAGCGGAGGGAATATCAAGCAGTTTTCTGTCTACATGCTGACAGTGTTGGCCAACTGCTGCATGTTAACCCCAGCTGGCAGCTCAGTCACAAACAAACACTTGCTCACTCTCCCAGTAGTCTGAGGGAGAGATTCAGAAGGCTATTTCTGCCCCAGAGTACCTGTTTTCCCAGTTTCTGTGTGTAATAAGCTCTCATTTAAAAAAAAAAAAAAAAAATGGCACACATAACAGTACAGCATCTCAGCCTTCTTCAGCATTTTTGGATTGAATAAAATTAATGAGTGAGACATGATCCAGACAATACCCTGTAATTGACCTATCTGTTTCCTAATACACAAAGGTTAAGTCTCTTTTCATGCCATTCAGACCAATTTCTTTCACTGTTTATGTAAAATACATTCTCCAAGGCAACAACTACTTGACAGATCCAAAGTGTATTCACAGTTTCAGAAGTAAACACACACTGCTGGCAGATATGCCAGAAGTAGGATTTATTTTATTTTCTCACAATTAGCCACACAAACAACATCAAAGAATTATTCCCAGCTGGAATATTAATACTGCTGCTGTTACTGTTATTGTCAACAATGGTTCAGAGAAAGAGTCAAAATGTGGGTAATAAGTAGCTTGTGTAAGTACAATGCTTAAAACCTTTGAGTGTTTTAACTGTCTCATTTACACTTGCACAGATCTAACATTTCTGAAACCAAATTAAATAGATAATAGTTGCAATCAATAAAATTTGCAATGCCATTGTGTTTGTTTACTGCAATTGTCTTTGAAGCAAATGAAATTTGCTCTGTCTATTTCATAGGTCAAATGTTCAGGCCAATGCATAGCAGAATTTGATTGTATGGATCTGGACTCAGACAGTGTTGTACCAGACATCATTTTTTTCAGGTGACAGTAGTGCAAATAATTATTTTGTTTCAAATAACCATACCTGCTGTTCTTTTTATATACAAGAAGAAAGGAACAAGTGCTCACAGGCTACAAAACTTTGAATACAGAAATTGTAGTGGAACCAATGGCAGTTAATTAGGACCAAGCATATTAATATTGTGTTATCTCCTGTGTGCAAATAGCCCTAAGAAGAGCAATGACCCTAAATGATTATGGAAGAGAAGAGCTAATAAATAAATGTAGGGTTACAGACAAGGCAACAAAAATGTATTACTAAAGCAAACTTCATTAATAAAGGTAAATGAGAAAAGACACTTCACTTTGAAAATACTTGTGAATGAGAAATTATTTTCCTTCCTGGTCAATGAAGTCTTATTTACTTCTGTAGAGGGATAATTCATTTCTCTGTAAAAACAATGTCTTACATAATCAGTAGTTCTGTCTGATGATTAAGTTGGTTAGAACTGAATGGATGGACAATCATCTGCTACCTACCAATTTAAATAACTTGAACAGATTAGAGTAAAAATAGCCAGACAGTTCATCTCTACTTTGTCCCATAAGACACTAAAGCATGGTGCATAAGATTCTGGGTATGTCTTCATTGCACAGGGCAATGCCATGCTATTGCTCTAACTCTGCAACTGGAGACAGCATAGCAACTTATGGAAACAATCCACTGTTGAGCCTTACAAGAAATTTGCTAACTGGCTCAGATGATATTCTGTGCTGATTACATTGATTCCAGACTACTACCCCTCATATAGTGCTCATGAGAAATTTCAAAAAGAGTTGGTGTCCACGCCACCAAAGTTGCTATCCGTAAACTCCATTGTTCTCACAAGATTAAATTCAACATACACCACGTGGCAATCTTACCTTGTCAGTATATCCTTCATCCTTAATTTTTCCTCCTTTGGTCTACTTTGTTCTAAACACTGGAGGATCAAAAGGGTCATAAAGTTTTGGCTGCATGCTGACCTACAGCCTCATTTTTATTTTTCTTTGGTTTGTTTTTTTCCATTGGACATTTCCAGGCTTCTTCTGTATTCCCTCACATCCAGTTGTTCACATGAGTGTTCTGAATGAAATATTTAGGCAAGTAATAAAAAGGTTTCCACAGAGGAGCATCCAATATTTAGTAGCAGATAGCTGAGCTGCAAGATAGCATTTAGATCACAAGTTAATCCTAATGATGCGACTGCAAAGCTTCACAGCTGGAAAAATTTTTGAAAAAAATATTCAGCTACTTGTTTAACTGATATTTAGATTACATCTTCTAGAAAGAGCAAAATATATACATGAAAGAAAGGTCAAAATTTTCTCTTCCTCTGAGATTTTAGTACTCTGTTTTTCTACTGAAATTACAAAACTCACTGCACATGTCAACAATGTCAATAAGCACTTGGAAAATTTGTAATCGTCTGTCTAATTGCTGTTGACTAGATAGAATTCAATGCTTCAAAAGATGGGGTTGATTTGTGTTCAAGATTTTAACCCACGTAAGGTTCAATCATAAAGGATTTACGTGAATTATATTTTCCAGTGTATGGACAGTCAGACAGGCAGATGGAACTTTTTTCTGCAACATAGGTGAATTTTCCCATTCTTTTTGTCTTGAGTTTGATCCATATGCAACTATCTATTAAACAAAAATATTCACTGCATTTTTTTTCCTAAGGGGAGCATTTTGGTTTATTACTCTACTCGAGACCTTCCTTTCCAAGGAAAGCACAAAAGGGGGAAGCTTAAAAAGGCATCAGGCCCCTTTCTCTCCAGGCATAAACTGTGTTCTCTGGTGTCACTGTTTCTCCATGTCTTGGTCCCAAAACTGATTCCTTTTTGCTGTTCATCTTGTCCAGCATTTCAAGGTTTTCCTGATACAACTCCTCAGATAATCACAGTGACCAGTTTTCTTTCTCATTATTTATCATTCTATCATACTACCTATGTTCATTCCAGAAGCCTGGGAGTTTTGTTAGCCCTGATTTAGTCTACATTGCAAGCTGAAATCTTGTTGATTCTTGATGAAGTTGAAATCCTCTTAATTTCAAACATACCTTTTCCCCTTCAGACGGAAACAGTCTCACTATCTTCAGCTTGTATTGCAATATCTGTATTTGCATTCACTCATAAGTTCATCTCAGTCTAACTGTTGCAAAACATAGTTAGAAATTAGGTTTCTGTATATGTATAACTTCTTTCTTTCTCCTTCTTATTCACTGAATATCTGCCTCTCCAGCACAAAAGTTAATGAAGAATTAATTAAAAATATATGCTAGGTATGTCAGCAAACTGAAAAGTCAAAATGCCTATTTTGATTTGTTTTTCAGAATGTATGAAAATATGAGATGTTCCTAAAGGAATCCTGTAATCAGAAACAAAGATGAACCTGGTTTCATTCTGTACCCTGAGAAACACTAATAGACACTAAGAATGGCTTTTTGTAAGGATATTAAAGCCTTCTTTTAACAAGAATGCTGTTTTGATAATTGTGTGGTGCTGAAAATGTCAGAATTATTTCAAGACTAAATGAAGGAAGGAAAGGGGAGCAAAGGAGAAAAAAATCAGTGCAGTTTACTAAAAAGAGAAATCCAGATGTATTGCAAGGAAAGACCAGATATTATATTTATATAAGTATGGTCACACTTTCTCATTAAACATTTGTATTATGCACTACAGTAAGGACTATATGGGACTATGAATCCCATAAATATTTAAAACATGTAAATACATAATCTAAGAATAAAATATATTTTCTAAGAGGTCGAGTTCCCTGTAAGGTGTTGTTAAAACAGATACCTGAAGGATATTTGCTAAACTTTCATTGGAAGAGCTTATAGTGTACAGCTGCATAAAGAGCTTATAGTGTACATCATGCCTTTCTCAAAAAATACTTTGATGACTCCTTTTAGCAGCCATCATGCAATGTGAGACACTCTGGGTAAACTGGAAAAGGTATTAAAAAGTAAGCAGTGTCCTCTATGGAGTGGAGTTTATATCTGAATTGCAGTAGATGTACTGCAGTGCCTACTAGAACAAGTCCAGTTACCAGCTCTTTTTCTGTTTTCTTGATACTGTTATTTTACCCAAGAGAAAAATGAAAATCTTAAATTACTCTTAAATGGCTTCTATCCAAATGTCTCCATTACCCTGAATTCCCCTCAGTTTCAAATCACTCTTGGGATCCCTCTTTAGAATAAAATTATATTTAAATTAATCTCAGCTTTTAAAAATCAGTGCTTCCAATACTGCTAAGTCCCTTTGGCAAGCGTAACATAAAAGAATATGATCACTGCAAATAAAAGTTCAATATTTCCCAACTCTTTATCATACTGTTATAGCAATTAAATGTCCTGATCAGTTATGATGCTGCAGCTGCTTAGGAAGAGGGTTAGATGTAAAGGAAAGATAATGTAGTTCTTTTTAATATATGTGGTTATGTGTGGCCTGTCCCTAAAATATTTTCACACAAAGGAAGCAATGAAGAGGGCACAAAAACATAGAGTAAGTGCAAAAGTACTCAAGACCAACAAAATAAAAAAGAACCTGCATTAAAGGCAAGTGCGTTTGAAAAATCAAAGTTTAAATGTGTTCAAAAGTATTTAAAATTCAGTGAAATTGTATAAGATGAGAAACTGCATAATACTATATCTCTAATGTGTGGTTTCTCCTCCAGCAGGACTGTTCCCCTGTTATAGTTCAGTGCTTTGGGCTCATTTAAGTAAACTTGTTTTCCTACTTAGTGACAGGGAAGAGGCAACACCGGTAGCAGAGATCTGACATCTGCTTGAAAACTGCATCTTAGTTCTACTATCCATGGACTGGAGCTCAGTTTTCACTCTTGAAATTGTTCTACGAATGTAGATTTTGTAGCCATCTCTTTTATTTTCTTTTTTTTTTTTTTTTAAATTTTTTTCTTTTGGTTATTATTAATGCAGTGTCCTGGTTATAGTGGCCAGGACCAGTTTGTCACTGTGTGGGTGTGGCCAGGGCTTTGTATTCTACACCCTCTATG
>JAWWTY010000037.1:60847029-60861788 GCA_035222235.1 Margarornis squamiger
ATTAAATTGTAATTCTGACTTGCATTCTCTTTTGGAGTTGGTTTCATTTCTCCTCCTGGTTTACCTTTAAACCAGTATGTGCAGTATGCATTAAAAAAATTCCATGAGTAGTGTCAAACTAAGGATATACTGCAGATTTTAGCATGACAGAGGCTTACTTTATTCTGAAGAAAATGTGATGCCTCTTCAACTACAACTCCTGCCAACATATTTATTCAGAAGCCTTAAATACTGCCCTTCTGATAAAAAGCAAAACCACAAAAACAAACAAACAACAACCAAAGCAAACAAAAAAATTAGAAAACCCCAATAGACTAAACTTCTTAACTACTCAGAAATTCTGCTGTGCTTGTTTGGATCAAACTTCCAGTGATAGATGTTTGTCTTATGATTACAGGAGTGGTCCCAAAAATGTTTGTCAGCAGGGTTCAAAACATTTTGGATCAAATTTACAGTTATGAAAAATTCTACCAGGGAAAGCAGAACTCTTTTAATGTGCATAGGAAACTGAATTTCAAAAGCCTAACTCTTTAATTTTAGAAAGAACTAACATTTAAGGATTAGTGATTTTGTGACCTAGGTATACTGCATGAAAAGAAGCCTATCTCATGGAAACATATTTCAACTTAAATGAAAAAAAGCCTGCTCAGGGAAGGATGTGATTTGTTAAGGAAGATCCAACACTTGTAAAATTGTCAAAAGCTAAAGTGACAATCAAATGAGTCAATAAATTTTGGATTACTGTACTTCCTAATTTATTGGAGGATTGAAGGAGAGACCCTCCAATTCACTTTACCTTGTTACTGTGCGTACCTTAAAACTTGGAAAGTGTTTTACAAGCAAATCAAGGCTGTGAGACAGAAATTATTTATTATCTCTTTTTCAGAGAATGATAAATATTGAATACTTTCCAGAAATGAGGGTTTTGATAATACCTTTTCAATGCCTCTACCTTTCATCTCTCTCATTTCTCAGCATAGGGCTTTATATACAGGAGAAGCTGATGTTTCATCCTTCTGACTGTCCATGGTGCCCCTGAAACCTCTTGTGATTCCTACAGGTCTTGTAACATTATAAGGAGTGAAGGATGGGTACAGCAAAATACAGAGTGGAGGTTTTAAGAGAGATACTCTCTCCTGTAGTAAATCAAACAATAGAAAAGGTTTGTAATTCACTAAACAAAAAAAATAGATACAGTATTATTATGTCAAATCTCACTTAAAGAGTTGAGCTAGTGCTTAAATTCATGAATTTATTTTAATCATGTTTTATGGATTTGAAAGACTTCCATTAAAACTTGGGAACACCTCATTTTCCAAAAGACTGTGAATGAAACCTTGTGCGTTAAGAGTAATTTCACAAAAGCAGTGCTATGCAGTGTTTTGTATATGTTTACTGACAAATTTCTTGCAGTAGGTAGAAGCAACATAAGGGCACAATAATGATGTAGGAATATGGTTATGGTTTTCATATTTTAAGCTCTGTTTTCAGAGCTCTGTTCTACTGCCCATCATACTGGACTGAAAACATCATCAACAGAGCTGAGTGAAACTGTCTTTTTCTGTTTTGCGTATTTTTCATAGGGAAACCTGATGTTTTTCCCAAGACTATTTAGTTGTCAAGTTCAGATTGTTTCATTAAACACATATTGTGAAATTAGTAGCACATTTTTTCACATCTGTCCCAACCTAAATTTCTACTAATTTTGTAAATTTTACCAGAGGAATTCCCCTCTACACCCTACCACTACCAATCATTTTCAGAAAAAGGAGGTGAAGGAGGGAAGCATACTTAATGAGTAAGGAAAGCTTTTTTTATTCCTTCATGCCTATTCTATGTTTTTTGCACTGATTAATGTGCTCGTATGCTATGGAGGTACATGTCACAGACAGGTGAAACCAAGAAATGGACACCAGCAGACATGACCTGCTCTTATACAAAGGCATAAAATATGTATCACAATCTCCCTGAAACAGTCCTAGGTTGTGCTGCTCTTGGACAGATAAGAGCTGCGTCTGAAAGTACAGGCTGTTACATGGTCTAAAGAAACCCCAAAAAGTTGTCAAAAGATGTTGCAAAGCCCTAAAAATTCTGTTCCAACTGACTCATGTTTTCAATACTTCTCAAGATCAAGTTACTCTGTCAGCTCCTTGAAGCATATGGACAAGCACATTGCATAACATTTCTGTTGTCATTGATTTATCTCCATTCATGCTTTGATAGAAAATGTAAATATCTCATAAAATGCTTTATTTTCTTTGAGAAGGGGACATTGTCACCATGAAAAGCTGAGAAATATCTATCTAGATGCTTAGTGCTGTTTCCTTATTTTTCAGCACATAAATCTTTTAATTATTTTTTTTTTTAAGTTTAGCTGTTTGCTACAAAAGTTCATAATACTGCAGAGCGCCCCAACAGTTAAAAAATTGAGAGTTTAACTTCATATATAATTAAAGCAGAAGATATGAATATTTAAAATATCTTGGGAAAAAATCCTGTAGAAGCTATTAAGTGTATTTAAATATTGTTTCTCAAACTGGTTTCTCTTGGATAAATCTTTATCTTCTTTGTCCACTTTCAAATATACATGAAGCCAAGTAGGTCTTTGAAAGCAGGTAAAAGAAAAAGTCCACACATGCACCAGTAGGGGTTTTTGAAATTTAATTCCATGAGCATACTCACTTGAAGGTAACACCACGTTTTCAACAAGTGCTCACAAATCCTAAGCTGGCAGCATTGTGGTTTATAGCTTCAATAATATTTTTTTTTTAATGAAATGGCAGAGGCATATGCATAGTTTTCTAAAGTGTGTGTGTGTAACTTTCTAAATGCAAGGTCTCCTAGCTTTTGATGATGTTTGTGGTCCTAAAACACTTGGACTTTTTTGAAGATGCCAGCATGTATTCTTAATATGACTAAAGATAACGTCCTTAAGATAGTTATCCTTAAACCATGTTGCCAGATAGTAAGATTTTATACTTCATAAGAGCAGTAAACTGAAAATAGACTCACCATATACATCTCTAGTCACCTCACAGTCACAACTGCCAGTACATCATGCAGGAGAGAGAATTTCAACATCGTATGTAAATTAATGCAAATAATGATAAGTACTAGTAAAACAAACAGCCATCATTTAGCTTCTGGTCCTAGACCACCAGGCTGAATTTTGAAATTTTGTTCTTTGGCTTTAACATTTTGTTTTGAGATGCCGTACAACATCTATCACTGACATTCCTATGAGTAGACTGGATAAACATCTGTCAGAAATGCTTTAGCTGCATTTGATCTTGCCTTGGGGTAAGCAATTGGATTAGACATCTTTACCAGACCCCTTCCAGCCATGTATTTATGACTTTTTGCATCTATCTTTCAAGCTTGCTGAATACTAATCAGCAAATTTCTGATATATAAGGCTTTGACAGAATGAACCAAACTGTTACAAGTCTGATTCTAAGAACCAGTTCTCCAGTATTGAATAATAATGCTGTTTGAAGCCTATGGGTGCAAGGATGGTAAAGAAATAAACTAAAATAAAAAAAAAAAGAGCTTGTTGCCTTCAAAATATCATTGCCTATGCTTTCTCCCACATCCTCCATACTATCCCAGGATGTGCAAAGCAATTGCCACGGAGAATGTCTGAAGCAGTACCTCTCAATGAATAAGCTGCTCCTATCAATAAACTTAACAGTGTGGCTTTCTAAATGTATATTCTAATTAAAGATTTTAAGAAATACTAATCAGCTAGAGTCAGTTTTCCTAAAATCCAAACACCTGGTGAGTTATCTTGAATGCACTTTTCCTCAGATCCATTATTAACATTACTGGTATCTCTTTGGAAGCTGCTCTTACGACAACTGTAAGACCTGTAGTATAGGATGTCTGATTCCTTCTCACACCAAGGCTGCTCCCTACCAAATCAGACACAGCAGCCTCTGAGATTTGTCTCTGTAGGTGACTCCATACCTTTTAGATGGGTATGATCTAGATACTGAGAATATTACAGCCATACTTCTAGGGATGACAGCCTAACCTTTTGAAGTAAAGGGAGGCTTTGACAATCATTTCTCGCTTAATGTGTGTATGTACTTTTGTTGCCTTTTTTTTTAATAATAAGTTTCAACTTAGACCATTTTTCAAATAAGATTTTCTATATTTTTTATATTTTGCAGGTAGAGAACTGAAACAAAATTTATCCAGGCAAGCAATCAAATTAAGAATAGATTTATAATCACATCAGTCCTTTATATTTTATAATCAGTTGTTACGGTAATATGAACTCACATGAATGAAAATAAAAGAAATAGTGTATTAGGACCCTAAAGAATGTTTATTTCTGACTGGTAGGCAGCAAGCCAGCAGTCAGGAAAAATATGTTAAGCACACTGTGTTAACACAGATGTACTGGCTTCCTCTGGTTGACTGCATCATAGGCTGTGGCTGGATAAACCTATTTAACAAGCAGATAGACACATCAAGTCTGATTTCAGTGGATTTAGATCAGATGCATGAGGACAGGATTCATGAAGGAATGTTTTTCCCATTAATTTCTGGGGCCAATATTCAGCAGTTGAGATTAACAAATAAAACTAGGAGAAAATATGATTTCCAGAAAGTGAACAGAAAATATGGGAAATAGAAACTCAAATAGCTGTTTGGAGCAGAAACAGGAATCCACATTTCCCTTACTAAAGTTTAGAACCTAAACTATTGGCCCAGAGGGGGAGCAAATCAATGTACTCCCTCTTCCCTCTCTTTAGTCCAATGAATATTTTATAATTTCAAGACAGGGAGAACAGTTTTGATGTGGATGAATAAGAAAGCCCTGTCTCAGGACCCTGTAAAGCTTGGTCATTGCCAAACTGAGACAGGTGTAGATTCAGATGAGATCTGGGTTTAGTTTTTCCCACAGCCTGCTACTGTTTGAACTACAGGTCAAAAAACTGAGGAGCCAACAGCATATGTTCCTTTGGTATCTTGGGCTGAGCTTGGATCTCTACTGTAAAAGGGATGTCTCAGAATTTCTAAGGGATGAAACCCTTGGGATGAGGCAATCAGAAGAGCATCCCTCCTTTAATTCCAGTGATCCTTAGTTGTGCTCAGACCTGGGATGGTTCTGGTCAGACTGCAAGCAGAACTTCAGCATTGGCAGCTTTGATACTCCAGGGTGAGGTAGCAGATAAACAGGATTTGGAGAATATAATTTTTGATGGTAGACATCCTAAAGCATAACTACCTCCCTTGCTTGAGCTCACATCCCCTAAGCTCACTTATCTGTGAAATGAGGATTATTTTCATCTTTTGTAATAAGATGGTTTTAATGTGTTTATTTAGCAATTTATTTTTAGCCTAGGGTAAAACTGAAAGAATTTTACTTAGAATTCTTGTTCTTGCCTTTTTATACCTTCTCCTACTTCTATTTTTGTTTCTTTCAAGATAAATCGGTGTCATTTCACTTGTTCCTTTCCTGCCAAAGACAAATTACATCATTTTCTTTTTATTTCTTTACCTCTTTTAGCCCAGAGAGATTCCCCAGCTTCTTAAGCAAATCATATTATTTGACTTTTTCCTTTGCCTGCATACAGTTTGCAAGTAAACTATTGAGATACTTTCCGAAAAAGAATAGGTTGTTATCTTTTCTTTCAAAAATTAAGCTTTAATCCAGATCTGTCTTAAAGCCATTGTAAAATTTCTGACTAACTTTAATATACATTGAGTTAGAATGTAAAAGACTAACCTCCATCATAATTTACAGCAGAATAACAGCAGTGTTAACATTACTGATATATTCCAAAACTTCATAGATAAAAATCTGTTTTCACTTATATCATAAGACTTGTATCCTCCCTGCAGTAAAATGAATGCTTCTCTATTGTCTTCTCTCTATTATTTTCACAGACTCACAGAATATCCTGAGTTGGAAGGGACCCACAGGGATCCTCGAGTCCAGTCCTTAGCCCTGCACAGGACCATCCCCAAGAGTTACACCATGTGTCTGAGAGTATTATCCAAACACTTCTTGAGCTCTGTCAGGCCTGGGGCTGTGACCACTTCCCTGTAGAGCCTGTTCCAGTGCCCAACCACCCTCTGGAGGGAGAATCTTTTTCTAATATCCAACCTAAACCTCTCCTGACACAACTTCAGGCCATTCCCTCGGGTCCTGTCACTGGTCACCTCAGAGCAGAGATCAGTGCCTGCCCCTCCTCTTCCCTTCATGATGAAATTTTAACTGCAGTGACGTCTTCCCCCAGTCTCCTCTTCTCCAGGTTGAACAAACAAAGTGCCCTCAGCCTCTCCTCATACGGCTTCCCCTCAAGGCCCTTCACCATCTTCATTGCCCTCCTTTGGACACTCTCTAACAGCTTAGTGTCTTTCTTATATTGCGGTGACCAAAACTACACACAATCCTATTTTATCTCTTTTCCTTCTATTTAGTTCATATTTTAATTCTATATTAAAATCATTTTTCTGCATACAATTTATTAAGCTCTGTTTCTTCATTTGTATACTACCTTGATTTCTTTTTAATTTCTATGCAAGCCAAAAACTATGCATTAATGTATTTGTAACTGTGTTTCAGCCAGATTTGAGATCATCTACTGCCTCCTCCCCTAATCCTGCTGACAATATGTCTATGCTATTTGTTGTGGAGACTGCAAAGTGCTACTTCACAGCTACTCCACTAAGAAGACCCTTCAGTTTCACACAGAGAGGTCACTATTATGAGGTGTTTCCACTTGGTTTGCCTGCTACTTTTCACCATTCCTTGAAAATATGTTTATGCTGCTACACTACAAAAGGGCAATTCCAGCCAGTAAGAGAAAAGAACTAATATAATCAAATGCGATTATATACATTCCTGTAATCAGGCTTTTTTCACTGTTATTAAAAGAAATAAAAGAGGCTGATTATCAGTTCTTAAAGGTAATGTGCTGGCTGATCCATTTGTTCAAGAGTTGGTACATCTGTGCCTGGCTGTTTTTCAAACCAGGAGTCACTGACTCTACTTGATTTGAACAAGAGACTTGTGATTCAGGGAATTAGGGCACTAAATACTGTCCTGATTACAATGAGTAAAAAACCAAAATGGTCAACTTTGACTAGGGAGAAAATTAGACAGATTTTGAATTGCAGAATGTAATTAGACTCATTAAGGATTCATTAAAAACAAATTGTACCTGACATATACTTGAAGCAGTCATGTAAATGATGCTGTTCAAAGATAAAGCCATGAATATATTTCACCTGGATACCTTCAAAGCTTCCTGTACTTCACACTACAAAAAGATACAGTTCAGCTCCTTTTTTGTTGGTAGTGGTTTTCTTAAAAATAAAATAATTGCAAGCCAGGGGAGAAGGAATCAGAGGAAGTTTTTCAGGCATATCTTCTGTACTGAATTGGATTAATTGTAATTGGCATGTTCTTGGTAGACATCAGCTCAGAATTTTGGAAAATGGAAAACTTAATTTCTCTGGGTGCCAGAAGGCAGTAGGTGAGCTCTCCTCTAATTAGAAACTACTGAAATTTCTCATGCAGAATAAATTATAAAGTCTATAATAAGTATTTATTAATTTTCAGAATTATTTTTAATAAAAATGGCAAATAAAAACACATATTAATGTGATATATACATAATTGATAGAATAATGTTAAATGAGATTTTGTAAATTGATACATTGATAACTTCAATTGTTTACTCCAGATGAACTGCTCTTGGGGGGCATCTGGAATCAGAGGTGATGAGCTCTTAATCTTTGTCGGTATTCAAACAGCTCACAAGCATTACATTTAAAATAAATTGCACAATCATTACAAGAGAAGAATGTTTTTCACTCCAGTGCTGAATCAGTTAACTCATGGTGTCCAGAAAGTAAAAATCTTTCTTCACAAGATTTCTGAAGGCATTCCTGTCCTTCCTTCCTTTCTTTACAAAGTTGGATACCATGTTTTCCCATTGAGTATGTAAGTGATAATGAAATCTAGAGTCTATAATTCTTATACATGAAGGAGTTTCCACAGGTTTTCTGTACATGGCTGTACATCAGGATACAGCTACAACTTCTGAAGTGGAATCATCTCAGAGCTCTGGGGACATTTTGAAGCCATGTATAGGCAGGGCTTTTATAGGATGTGTTTAAAACAGAATACTTCTTTCAGGAAATGTCTCACCTTCAAATTCAAGAAAAATGCTGAATATTAACCCATGTACTGGACACTTACAAGAGGTGTCATAATGAAAAACAACCCTCTTACCAAGCCTTGGTGGAAAACAAAACCTCCGAAAGTGCCCTAGAAGCATTGCTCATTCAGAAGAAATTTAGGGAATGCATGAGACCTTCAGCATTGGTAGCTAAAATCAAACTTCAAGCAATAATGTCTCATAGGTTTGAAGGATTTTTCACTGGCTTCACACTGTTTTTCCCTGTGCTGAAGCTTTTCCCACTTTGCTAGAAAGAAAATAAGACAGAGATACAATACAATATTTACCTAGAAAATCAGGCCACACGTGTACGTCCACTTGAGGTTAAACTGAATAGCTCTCCAGACTCCACATGTACAGCTCGCTCTCCATTGGTCATAAAGAGATCTCAAATACTGAGCTCAAGTGCGTGCCCAAATGTTAACACTTTAATTTACTTATTATAATCTGTGAGCTGAATCTCACCTGGACTGTGTCAATGAAAAGCAGAAAGAGGATCCAGCAAACTAAAGGTCTGTCAGTCTGACCATGGTTCCAGGGTAGGTCATGAAGCAGATCATCTTGTGTGACATTACACGCCACGTACAGGACAACCAGGGGATCAGGACCAGCCAATGTGGGCTTATGAAAGGTAAGTCCTGCTTGATCAACTAGATATCCTTCTAGGACAAGTTGACCTACCTGATGGGTGAAGGAAATATGGATCTTGTCTACCTGATCCTTAGTGATTTTTTTTTGACACCATCTCTCATAGCACTATCTAGAGAAACTGGCAGATCATGGCCTGGATGCGTGCACTGTTTGCTGGGTGAAAAGCTGGCTGATGGCTGGACCAAGAGAGTGGTTGTGAATGGAGTCACATCCAGATGGGCACTATTGGTCATCTACTGGAGGGTAGGAAGTCTCTGCAGAGGAATCTGGCCAGGCTGGATTGATGGGCTGAGGCCAACTGTGTGAGATGCAAGAAGGCCAAGTGCCAGGTCTTGTCCTTAGGTCACAACAACCCCATGCAGCACTACAGGCTTGGGGAAGAGTGGCTGGAAAGCTGCCCAGTAGAAAAGGACTTGGAGGTGCTGGCTGACAGCTGGCTGAACATGAGTCAGCAATGCACACAGGTGGCCAAAAAGGCCAGTGGCATCCTGGTTTGCATCAGAAATAATGTGGCCAGCAGGACCAGGGCAGTGATTGTCCCCCTGTACTTGACACTGGTGAGGCCACACCTCAAGTTCTGTGTTCAGTTTTGGGCCCCTGATGACAAGAAAGACATTGAGGTGCTAGAGTGTGTCCAGAGAAGGGCAATGGAGCTGGTGAAAGATCTGGAGCACAAATCTGATGAGGAGTGGCTGAAGGAGCTGGAGTTGTTTAGCCTGGAGAAAAGGAGGTTGAGGAAAGACCTCATCACTCTCTACAACTACATGAAAGGAGATAGTAGCAAAGTGGGAGTTGGTCTCTTTTCCCAGGTAACAAGTGACAGGATGAGAGGAAATAGACTCAAGTTGTGCCAGGAGAGCTTTGAACTGGATAAAGGAAAAATTTTTCACTGGAAGGGTTATCAAGCATTGAAACAGGCTGCCCAGAGAAGTGATAGAGTCACTAATTCTGGAGGTATTTAAAAGACATGTAGACATGGTGTTTAGAAACTTGGTTTAATGGTGGACTAGTGGTAGGTTTGTGGTTGATCTCAAAGATCTCAAAGGTCTTTTAAACCTTAAGTTATTGTAAGAAATAGAAATATTGTGTTTTCCCTCTTACCTCCCCCACTAAGTTTCCTGAAACCCTCACACATATGGTATATCACAGTATGATACTGTATGAATAGTATAAAATAGACCTTTTAGATTCAGAAGAAGTGTCCAAAACTATGCTGTGAAATGAACTGGGAATCAAGAAACAGCTTCACCATGGCTGCTCGTAGCTACTGATAAACTGACAAAGACCCATATTCTGAAATAAATTGATAGTTTCTCTAAATTGTAAATCACAATTTAATCATGCACAGTTACTGTTAATTTTGTACAGGTTAAATACTTTTTTATTGGCTCTACAGGATTTTGATACCTCTTTCTTTTAAAATATATGTAAATGAAATACATTTGTGCTTTATGACGGCTTTTTTTATACTCCTGTCTAGCAATGGTTTAGAAAGACAGAAACTGTAACAGCAGTACCTCAGCAGAATGCTTGATTACCTCTATTGAATAGAATTTATGAGAAATTACAGCTGATACAAAACTCATCATTTATAGTGAAAATATTGTCTTTGGGAAAAAATAGTGTCTGTCTCTAATTTCTAATGTTTAAAGTGTAGTTATTTTTAATCTCTTACACTAATAAGCAAAACAATCTGGATACTCCTCACAAGGATGTGATCTGCTTCAGTAAAATGAAACAAAACCCCACAAATACAGGTAATCATTTAAAAGAGGTAAAACACAGCAGAGTTTTTGCATGGTTTTCCCCTGAGTTGCAGAACTATCTCTCACAGTTGAACTTCCTTTGTAGTAACCTCTAAGAAGTATGTGTTAGGGCTGGAGGGGATTAAAGACTGATTCATGTAAAAGTTGTAACACTTCATAATGGTGGTAAGTCTGAGAAAAAAACCCTGGGAGGACGGTGTTCTGTGTTCCTCTTATCTACAAGCCTTTAACTGAAGTTCACCTGTTGCTTTGCCCACTTGGTGAAAGTAGAAATAAGAAGTCATTGTGATATTTTACAAAGAAATCTAATATTTTCCAGGAATGCAGCTGCTTCAGTCATTGAGTCAAGAACATATTTTTAAAGGCCAGTTACAGTGTTACTAAGGCAACATTGTAAAGAACTTGGTGTTGAGGATTGTCCTTGAAAATGATATTTTGTCTTTCTTGTTAATGATGCAGGGAAGAAATCCCTCACCATGGCTGCTTTCATGAGCGTCATTTAATGCCGTGACCCATGTCTAACAAGTAAAACCAACTCAGAGAGTCAGGACTTTATGTGCTGGGGATATCCCATCCAATCAGCCAGTCAATAAATTTACACCATGTCATTTATACACATCAGGTTGCATTCAGTCATCCAGGCATCAGTGTTCACATGAGGACCATCCCCTTGCACTTCTGTCACCCTGGGCATTCCTTAGATGGTCACAGCTTTCTGTACTGGTGAGAGTTTGACTTAAACCCATTGACAGTGAGGGAGAGACTCTGTACCCCAGATCACTGCAGACCGCATGCTGAGGATTACCTCCAACCTCAGCTGCTCTATGCTGCTGCTGTTGATTCTTTTAGAGAAAGAAATTATTTCTTGTTTGGGTTTGGTGCAAATCCATAGCAAGTATTAGTTTCAAGTCAGTTACCCTAGAAAAACAAGCACTGACCAGGACCCATGTTTTCTATTATTCTTTCTCCAATCAGCTGGTCCCTGCCTTTATGGAGTTTTTAAAATGTTTCAGCTACAACTAATGGGGTTTTTTTTGTTTTTGTTTGTTTGTTTGTTTGTTGTTTTTTACTTTCAGTTATGTCTCTGCAAGACTGTAAATGGTTTTATTTGGGAATTGTAAACCACTGAGCATGCATCTGGTTTTAAGCTTGGAAACTATTATACTTAATAGATGTTTTTATAATTTGCCCTTTTTTATGTTAATACTTCCTCACCTTGAAGGGCATATTACTTATACAGTCTTTCTTTGTGCTTCCATGTCTCATTTACCAAGAGTGGCACAGCAGGTTTACAAAACTAAGAATTAGCAGACAATAGACAGGATACTTCTTCCATCTGTTTTCTGTAAGTTTTCACAGACACAAATGAAATCTTTAAGTCCACAGAATGTATAAAGTATACCAAATAAATAATTGAAAAATAGATAAAAGTTGCAGCTATATAACCGAATATAATGCATGCAATATATTGTTTCTTTCTCTTTTACACTTCTTCTTTTTTCCTGCTCCTTCATAGGGCAGCTCTGGTTTGTTGCAAATCCAGCTCCCACAAGTCAATAAATCGGTGATTGACACTAGCCTATAGGCAAATTGTAAAGTTCCAAGTATAACTTTTTACATGCATGTAAACTCTGTTTCTGAGCTAAAGGTGGCTCATTTTGACATCATACTCCACACATTTCCATATTGCTCTGAGATTGGTTGCCTGCCACTTTTAGAAACCTTCCTACTCATATGAACTCAGAACAACCTCTGATTAGCTACTGATTTCCTTTTGACCAGGATGTACTCACATATACATATATATGTGTGTACTATTTTTTGATACAAAGACACACATTATATATATATTTCTGTATACTATGCCATAGGAATATCCACATATATAAAGAAATGTAAAATAAATAAGTGCATCCAATAAAGTATAAGAATAGAGTGTATACAACATTCTTTAGCAATAATGAACAATTACATTTTAAATTTTAATAAGAAATGGTTGAACTAAAGTAAAAGGACCAGTTCTAGAGCCATTTGCTTTACAAGGCTGTGGGACAAGACTTAATGTGCTTGGGGTGGGGGAAGTAAAAGAGAGTGAGGTTGCACCCCCAAGGGGTGGGGGACAAAAATGCACTGGAACATGCCCCAGGGTTGTGGACACCTCCCTGGAGTCCCCCAAGGGCAAGCTGCGACCCATCTTGAGAGGCTCCACATATGGGGATCGAAGCCCAACAAGATGACATAGCAGTGTTATGAGGGCAACCTCTGGGCTTTGCTATGTGCTGCAAGGGAGCTCCCCTTGCCCTCTGCTGTGGGGGAGTTTGCACCAAGCAGTAAGACCAGCACAAAGTGCATGCTTGTGCTAGGTGTGTTTCCTTATCCTTAGGCTGGTGACCCTACAGAAAGTTTGAAAATTCTTTATCTAAATGACTGAGGAGGGAGAAGAGAGAAGCATGCCCTGCTCTGTTCTCTTTTCTGTCCTACCCTTTCATCAGTGAAAGAAGGAACTGGTGCAGAAGGGACAGCACTGTTTGGGGAAAAAAGTGAAAAGGCTCACCAACAACAAACACTCCCCATATCCTGTTAGTAAAGTTCCTTAACATATAAGCTATATTGGTTGTCCAGAGTTTCTTACATGTATGTTGGAGCAGTCTGTGAAAATCATTGTCTATGCCACCACTTCAGTTAAAATCCATCTCCTGTGCCCCTGGTAGGAAGCTTTGGCAGTGGAAATTCCCCTTCTGAAGCCACTAAAAGGTAAATTGCTGATCTGAACAGAAGCCAAGTTGTAACCTGATTTGCAAAACAAGATGCTTGCAAATTACAGAAGGCAACAAGAAAGAGCTTTGAAAGAAACACGAACTACAGTTGAATAAAAGATTGAATTACTCTCCTTAGTTAATATTGATATTTTTTCTGTATTCAGAACCATTTGAATGATTTGTTTAAATACTATAATTCTTTTGCTTCCTTTTATTAAACATTCTAATAGTTATATTAAAGTATTATTTCTTTTACCAGGTTGAAAATTATTATTGAATACTTTTTCCTTGTCAGAAGGTGGGATTGTAAGGTTCCTTTAAAGGGATTTTGTTCTGGAATATTTATGACTAAACCTATACTTAATTAAGGCTTTATAGTCTTACTGAAACTAGTTAGGAGGGACTCAAATAAGTACAGATTCTCTTTACCGTCATACTGTTGTCTTGAGAACATCATATATGAATAAGCTTCTAGACTATTAAACAGTTTGAACTTCCTACGTGATATTTTGGTTGCTATGCAGTTTATCCTTAAGTGTTTTCTCCCTTCTTAGAATTTTATGTCCTTAAGTATCTTGCCTGCCTGATTCTTGCACAGCTCAGTTTTGCATTGAACGTCCTGCCTTTCTCCTAACAGTGATTTGTGGAACTGAACTTATTAACTCTCTGGCATTGATCACTAGGCTGCTAATCTCAGGAGAGTCAGATGCTGTTCCCAACTATAAATGCTGCATAAATGTCTGATGGCAGCTGATATCTCTATTATAAGCAATAAAGTTCTAATTAGCCAACAGGTAACACCTGATGAATATATAGTTGGACAGTCAATGAAAGAACATTATGACAACCCATAGAAAGAGTACTTTGAACATCATTTAAATGCAAAAGGAAGGTGTATTTTACATTGCTCAACAGATTTCTTTCTGTCTGTCCTATTAATGGCAAGTCTCTGTTCTCCTTTCTTACAATTTTTTTCCAGTTTGCTTTGGATACAAAAGGATTATGTAATGGGAATAATGGAGAATAAGAAAGTGAAAAGGTGCAGCACCAAGCTCAGCAGGAGCCAATAAAATGGAGATAGAGAGCATGAAGTCAGGAACTGATTAGAATTTATGGGTGAAATGATTGCATAGCAGAAAAGGAACTAGAAGATTCATTTGTAGTTTAGGTGTAATTCTGAACCAGGAGAGTGGAGAGTTTACACTCCTATTATGTTGTCATAGTACCCAAAGTACTGAGGGACAACACCAGAATATTGGGAGACTTAAGAGAAAAAAATTTCTCTTATATGATTCATATATGGTAGCTGTTTCTTTTTTTTATTAGTGAATACTGAAGTGTCTATGATGTATTAGACAATAGAAACCCAGAAATCTTCTCTG
>JAWWTY010000037.1:60861888-60875586 GCA_035222235.1 Margarornis squamiger
AGGAGAGGAGAGGAGAGGAGAGGAGAGGAGAGGAGAGGAGAGGAGAGGAGAGGAGAGGAGAGGAGAGGAGACCTTTAGAAGTTCCTTCCAACCTCGACCACCCTGTGATTCAGTAACCTAATTGACACATGGGAGCTGAAACAAAAGGGTGACCCTGGGAAGGGACTATCTCTTTGATGTACTTTTGGGTAAATTTTGGGCAAGTGACGAGTCACAGAACAACAGGCAAACATGGGAGTGAGGGTGCTTTACATAACAGCTGAGACTAAGTCAACAGGCAGTATGACTGTAGAAGTGGCAGGACTTGCAGGGATAGTAGGGTAGAGGAGCAGTCAATGACAGGAAGGAGTGGGGTTGGAGTTGGGTTTTCAGCATTTGTCTCTTCTGTTCTTGTATCAGAGTTGTCTATAGAAGTATATTACTTCTTTGCTTGACTATGAGACATATCCATCAGATAAATATTAGCTATACTAATTATGAATATTGTGGAAATTTTATAGAGTAAGAATCTCCCTGCCTTCAGTCACTTTGATCCCAGATGAAAAGTTAAGCATTGTGTTGTAAATTGCCCACAGGATGGTGCAGATGAGGAAAATAAAGTGAACATGGAGCAGTGAACTGGCATCAAGATCAGACTGGATCATTCCTCTTCTTGATTTCCCAGTATCATCCCTTCTTAGTCCAATCTTTTTATACAGGCACAGCATGAGAAAATTCATGTAGGCAATTCCAATTTCTGGTTGGTCTGAATTTTGCCTTGTCAATCTGACTCATGACATGGCAAAGAAATTATCAAAGAAAGAAATACCAAAGATGAAGACCTTTCAATGGTAGGATGAGGAAAGAAAGAGGCTAAGGGAGAATAAAAAATCAGTGCTACAAGTGAGTATGAAATGAATGTAGGTCCTTGAAATAGGGATGTAAAAAGTAGATGAGAGAAAATAAACTAGTGAAGAAAATAAGAACACTGAGAAATAATCATCTTGTAAGAGTGTTTTGCACAACATGTTGAATAGCAAGGTAAGAAGAGGGTTGGAGAAGAGGCAGGAATTGCATAGGCAGCAAGTCCTTTCTGTCAGGCATAATTTCTGGGTTATTTCATGTCTCCTCAAGTCAGATGTAGAGAGGGGAAGATGTTTCAATTCTGAGTGGGGCTCTTGGGTGCCATCATCATAATAAGACTTAACAATCTTAATAATAGTCATTATAGTTGGTTTTTTTCCATCAAACACTAAGATTCCTGGGCTTTAGAAGAGCCTGGAAATTCATAATGTAAATGCAAGCTCTGTCTGCTTTAGTTCAACTTTATTTGATTGAAAATTAAGTTCTTACTTACTAGTTCTTACTGTTCCCAAATTATTATGAAAGAAATAAGAGGAAAGAGTCTAACTTCTCTGCATGAAGAGGAATGAAAGCTTAAGAGGTCTCAGGTGGTTTTGCAAGCATTCACTGTGCTACTGCTGCAGAATGTGTCCCTGCAACATGATCCCTGCTGACTGACCCACAGCTATTTTAACAGCCATTTTCCTTTTCCTTAAAGAAATCAGAAGCCTATTCACATAGGTCAGAATGCTACAAATTCAAACTGTTGAAGTGTGTCTCATAATAAAGAGTCATTTATTTGTACTTGGAAAAGGCAATGTAGTAATTGCTATGGACATGTCTGAGTGTCCTCTGACTGATAACAAATAGTGCATGTGACATAAGCTGGGTGCCACAGTAAAAAATATAACATTTCTTTTGTCTTTCACCTTAAATATTAAGATGAATCCTAGTGCCTTAAGGATACTTAAGTTCAGCAAAACCAGACCAAGTTCCATGCGGCAAAGTAGTACTACTTACAAGCACCTTAAAGTAAATGAATTATTTTTTTTTCCCCAAAACATTTGTGTCACTGAAAAGCTCTTGTCACTAAAAGGTTATGAAAAGCCCCTCACAATCTTCAAACCAGCAGTCCACAGATGCCAGGCTTGAGAAATGGATTTTCCGTTGCTCAAAAGAAAAGAGGTCAAGACTTTGTGAGACCCAGGAATCTCAAAACTGTCTTTCTTAGACCATGTAAAAAAAACAAGCTTGTAGCTTTGAAAAGACACTCTTTTTTCCCTCAAGAAGAACCAACTTTTGTTCTGCTTCTGTTACTGACTGGCTCTGTGACTTGGGTGAACTCCCTAAACTTTTTGGTACCACAGCCAGCCTCATTGAAAAATAAAGGCACTTAGAGCACTGCCTTCCTTGGGTTTGTGAGGCTCAGTTTGTTAAGGTCTGTACACAAGTCTCAGCTTGTCAGAGCAAAGGTTTGTTTGTTAGTTATAATCTGTATTTGTTGACTAGTGATTTGTGTATTTAGTTAAGAAACATGTCAGCTCTCTAAGACGTTTGTAGAAAGGGTAGAGAAAATGTTATCTCCCATTCAGATGGAATTCCAAGACACTTACTTTTAGGTCCAGAACTACTTGACTGGGGCTAGGAGAGTGAATCGTAGCTGCCCAGGCTCATGCTTCCACAAAAAGAAGGCAGCCTTGTACTACTCCTTTAGAGAGTTGAGACAAATATGAAGGGTCCTGAAGAACTCCACAAGCAGAAGGGTGACTGAGGGAACTGTGATGAGATGCAGATAGCTACTGGAAGGGGAGTTACTTCTACAAAGTAAAGAAGCATTAAAAAGCTTCAATAACCTAAAATATACTCTAAGTAAATACATACCTATAATGCTTATATATAAAAGTAGATATATATATACGTATATATAGGATCAGATGGACAACAGCTTTCCAAAAGAGGACTTCTCATTGTGATCAACTCATTGATGCCAAGGAGAAAATGTGTCCTTGCAGCAACCATTGCCAGCAGTTTAAGGGACATGAGAAGGGAGGTGATCCTTCTCCTCTGTTTGGGATTGGTGCAACCGCCCCTGGAGTGCTGAGTGGAGTGCTCAGCTCATCAGTACAAGAGGGACATAAGTGTGCTGGTCTGAGTCCTGTCAAGGGTCACAAAGGGACTGAAACATCTCTTGTACAAGGAGAAGTTGACATAGATGGGGACATTGAGCCTGGAGAACAGAAACCTCAGGAGGGAACCTCAGAAACCTGACTGAGGGGACCAAAGAGAACAAAGCTGGACTCTTCTCATTGGTGCTTAGCGAACGGCCAGGGTAAAAAGGGCACAAACTAAAATAGAGGAAATTGTTTTAAACATTACAGCTGTTCTTTTTTTACTGTAAAAGTAGTCACACACTGGGGCAGGTTTCCCAGTGATTTTGTGAAGTGTCCATTGTTGGAGATTTCCAAAATTCAACTGTATAGTAGGAGAGAAGGACTAGAAAACTCACAAATTAGAGCTGTGTTCACACCTCAGCAATTTGGTGGTTCTATAATTCTGTAATCAAAGAAAATCTTTTGCCACCATGAGACAAAATAACTAGGTTGATAGGTAAAGAATTGAGATGCTGAAGGAAATCAGCAATTTAAAAAACCCAACATTTTCTCTCTGCACTTGATTTGCATTCAGTTGAACTATGGCATTAAAGAGTTGCCAAAAGAAAACATTCCTTAGTAGTTCATTGCAGGAAAACATCAAGAACAAATTCACACACATCTATCAAACAAGCTGCTAATCTATGTTCATTAACATTCAAAACAGTATTTAATGAGTTTGTCTTTTATCTAGACCTCTGGATTTCACTTTGAGAGAAAGTTTGTTCCTCTTGGTGTATTTATTGGCTATTTGGAATGAAAAAAATACAAGAAACCTCTGAAGCATCTTGGCCAAGAGATTTGAACCCCTGCGAGTGTCTGAGATTCAAGTTTTGGGCTATATCACAAAAGAATACTTCCCCTGAATCAAATCAAGCTCTATTATGTGTGTTATATGTTTTATACTCAATATCATCCTTATATAAGATTTTGGCCAGGGACAGTACACTCCAATTCCTGCCTAGCACTCCTGTGATTTCAGTGGGATGGTGAGCAAATGGAAGCAACCAAACTGAAGAGCACTCTCAGTGGTTATCCAGGTGTTAATAGTCATCCAAGTGTTCCCTGACTCAGAAGAGCTCAGGAGGTCCCAGACTCCACAGAGGCCATAGCCATGAGAGGGATAGCCATTTGGCCACCTACTGTAAACAAACAGGGGCACCTCTGACTTATTCACATGCTCATTGGAGATCAGAATGTCAGCAGAAGAGGAAGAGATAGAAGCACTTGATCAACAAGATGAAAGGCAGGGAAAGGCAGAGCCAGGGCTAAATGAAGTGTGTTTTCCCTTCATTTTTGGTTCTGTTTTATTTTGCATTTTTGGAGATAGGTAAATTTCATTATTTCTTGTAAAGAGAGCATTAATGAATACAGCATTGACAGGAAGAACCATAGCTTGTGTGATGGTTTAGTTTTCTTGGTTTTGGTCTAGGTCTTCTGTGGTAACAGGGTTATAACTAAGGAAGTATTCCACACCATTCCTTTATGTAATCGGGTGTATATAAGATGAGTAGAAAGGTTTCCTCCCTCCCTCTCTCTTTTCCTTTCGGGTGTTTGGACGACATCAGGTCTCAGTGTGTCGGCTGAGCTCTTATCTGTATGAGCTGAGGCCTATTTGAGAGCCATTGTCCAAAAGCCATACAGAGGTGGAGAAACTGCTTCTCTTGAGGGGAGTTTCGTGAGACTTTATTGTGTTAGTTACTTTATTGAGCTTTTCCCTGAGTTTACGAGTGTGTGTATCTGTTTTGTTTTGGTTTTACCCATTTTTGTCCTTCTTCCCTTTCCCTTACCCTCCTTTTCCCTTTTCAGGTTGTTTGGAATTCTTGTTCTGTCTATACATAGTGTTTAATTGTATATAACTGTAATATATGTGAATATATATATATATTTACTACAATTTTCTTTTGGTGCTTTTTTCCTTATCTCTTGCCAGCAGCTGGGTTTGGCAAGGAGCCAACCCAAATCTCCGCTGGTTGGAGTAGAGAGTTGTACTGGAAGTCAGATTGGTTTAGGACCCCTTAATTTGATTTATGCTATTCTTACTGACAAATCTTTCTACCAGAAGGTTTCTATTTCTTTCATTGCATGTTTTAGTGGATAAACAAGGACACAGAGAGTAGGTAGCACTCTCTGAATGGAGTTGGGGCAATCTTACAGGGCTCTAGAGAGAATTTAGTATTTGGTGGCTATTCATCTTTGTGTCTATTCATCTTAATAAATTGGTACTAGACAAACAGCTCAAATACTAAATTCATGGTCAACAACACTGTAATTTTGAAAGCATTCTCAAATTCTCTTTTGTTGTCATTAAATTAGCTTTCTCTAAAATGAAACTTGGAAATCATTTGGGAAGTTACCTCTTCTAGGCCCTGCCAGTAATCAATTGTACAGATAAGACTATGTGAACTTTGATTTATTCAGCATTCTAGCTGTTCTGGAGGTCAAAAAATGCCTGAGAGTATCCTATGCATTCTTAATACTTTATGCCATTACAATTGTTTCCAGTGATTACAGAAAAGTCTCTTCACTGTCTGGGGCAAATTAACATGATCATAATTCAAAGCTGAAATAAATAAAAAAATCTAGGACAGCTGTCATGTTTTAAATCTTTGTGCATATCTCAGGAGTTCTGGAAGCAGTTTTTCTTTCTCTGTTGTTATGATTCTGGTTGGCAGCATCTCAGCTGGTCCCATCCTTGAGAGATTGATTTATGGGCTAGAGAAGGTATTAAGGTTATCTGGCATGAAGAATATGAGCAACAGGCCTAACTGTGGCATGACTTTCAAGACCTTTAGTTTCATACAGTCATGGACAGTACAGTGTCATGCCCTGCATACAGACATAGGGTACTTTGTGCCTTTTGTAGGGTCTGTGCGTGCAGTCACTCACCGTGCATGCAGGAAAGGAAGATGTCATGCCTGATGTGACTCTGAGGGCTCCTGGTGAGTAGGCATAAAGACCAGTAGGATGGGCCAAAGATCATTCAAAATAATGTACAGTATGGACACATTCACTCTGAACTGGGGGAAGGAGAAGTGAACTTCGCAAGGGTCCACAACTATTCCTTCCTCCTTAGAGCCTGGTGATGTTCTTGGCACTGTTCAGAAAGAGGATGCCAGGCTGGCCAGAAGGAATATGCCAAGCATCAGGGAGGGATAATGCACAGGAAATACCAACAGTGATTCTCAAGCTGCAGAAGATGGAGCAGTGCCTCCTGTAACCCACATTATCAGAGGCACATTCAACAGACAAATTAGATATGTGTATCCAACAAATGACTCAGTACAGTAGGACTTTTTCCGCATGAAACAGCTTGAAAAGGCTGTAATAAAGTAGAAGGTAATGGCAACTTTTGGACCATGGTGAAGGCCCAGGCACAAAGAGTTTCTCAAAGAACCGTCCTGGTTTGTTGCATGAAACATAAATGTGATCTTACGCAGCTCAAGCTTAGTAGACTGTTGTCAGCTCACATATGGGTTTATGTCCCTGGGACCTTTGTTTGCATTTGACTGACATTTAAAATGAGAAGTTCTCCAGGATGATATTTCTCTATGTATCTCCCATTTATATTCTGCTTGCTTTTAATGATGTGTTAATCATACATGAAGCATCAAGATTCTGATATGCAGATGTTACAAAATTAATTACTATGATGAAATATTACAGTTTTGTATTTCAGTTAAACTAAACACTTCATGCTTGCTTTAGTAAACAGCATACAATTTGTAAGATTTCTCAAATCTCATTATGTAAACTGATTATTCCAATAACAAGGCAGCAGGGAATTGTACAGTATAATAACATTTTTCCAGTTAATGAGTATTGTTATTTGTTTAAAAATTGTGCTGGTTTCAGTTATTTCATGGCTCTGTTCTTTGTCCTTCTACATCAAATAAGAAATGTTCAATTAATAGAAAAGTATGGATGACTCTGAAAACAACATACAAGGCCAGTGAATAAGCAGACACACTTCTATTTAAATACTAAGGCAAGTTTTAATTACAGCTAAACCTAAATGCATTCATTGTGTTCAACCACAAACTCAAGCACACAGCACAAATGTGCATTTTCATTGGATTAGCATTTTTGCAGTTTTTTTTCTTAAGGGTGTTGTGTATGTAAACTTTCTGCATCCCACTACTTGAGACCTTCTAGTCATTACCCATTGCCTCCTGTCCTTGAAACCATCTAAGTCTGACAGACGAGATCAAATCAGTAATTATGGTATGCTTTGTGTGTAAGTCTGGGCTCAAAAAAAATCTGAAATAGTCAGATATGGCAAAGCTCTAGAGGTGGCTGGATATGACACTTAGGGACATGGGTTAGGGGTAGAGCTGGGTTTTCAGTTGCTTGAGATGACCTTGAAGGTCTCTTCCAACCTTGGTGATTCTGTGATTCTGTGATACGTGACTTTCATTTTTACTCTATCATGAAGTAGTGACTGGGATTTGTAGTAAAAGGGAACATCTCTCCTCTTGAATAAAGTAAAAAATATACCATATGAAAAAAAAAACAAACAACCAACTTACAGCACATTAAGCCTCTCAGAAAGATGCTGACAGAAATTTATTTGTGGTATCAGAAGACAGAAAACCAGAGTGGAGGGTAAAAAGAAGTTGGAAAAATATTCAAATTCTCAAGGACGGGTAAGAGCCAAGAGGATGGAAGATGAAATCCTCTACAAAGAGAGCATACAAGATAATCTAAACCACTTTTCATGTTGTTGAAATGGAATTTTTTCCAGTTCTATCAAAACAAATAAATGTAATTGGGTGTGACTAATTACATGTTACTTTAACTAATATGCCTCAATTCATTGTAGTTCTTCTCATCACAACATCTGCAAAGCCACTGGAGTCTGGGAACGCTTGCTGCTTAAAATTCTACACTGGGTGCAAAATTAATGAAATGAAGATGTTTTTTAAACTCTTGCAGCTATTAGAGAAATTTAATTATTGAAAAATATTACCAAAACAGAGAATGTGCTGTACGAACACTGGGACACGAGGGAAATTAAACCATTTTGCTGAGTATACATAACACATCACTTTGCTGCTTCAGAATTGCCTCAGAGCAATCACTGAAATGACTGATTTTTCAATGAACAATAGCTTTAAGCAGACCTGCTGGGTGATCTAGTGATGATACAGGTAAACATATCAATAATATTTTCACGTACATACCAAATTCTTACTTAAAATCAGTTAGATTCCACTGTAGGAAGGATATTTCAGATCATCTGTCCTCTGAGTATTAGAATCTGTAAACGAACTGCCAATAAAACTGTATTTGTAGTTACTTAGCTTATATTTTCTTCAGGCCACTATTAATTAATATTAATTGGTCTTCTCCCTCTCTCATGTTTAGCCCATGTAGTTTTAGAAATTCATTCAGCTGATTAAATCAGAGCTTAAGTAAATTAAATCTAATTAAAACATCAAGGTTTTCTGTTCCTTCAAATAGTTGAGTAGTCTTTGCAATAAATTAATCTGGGGTTTATTTTTCTTTATTTTGTTTGAAGAATCAGAACTCCAAAATACAATTTGCTGGCACCTCATATGAATGTCAAGACTTAACACCTTGCCAGGATATCTACTGGCAGATTGTCACAGAAATGCTTTCTTTTTTCCATCCCCCATCACAGCAGGAGTTACAGAGAGACAGCAAATTCAGAGTCACCATCTGATCCACTGGTGCCTCCACATTTTTCAGCACTTTTGTGTTTTCTAACTAGTAACTCCTCTGTTTTAATTATTAATTTCTCAATGGAGGGTTTTTTCATTTTACAGTATGAAATTTCATCCTATTGCTCTAATGACTGTCTTTAAGGCACCTAATCAGCAAAAGGAATGAACTCTGCAAAAATTTTTAAACTTCGTGAGAGCTTTAATGGGTGTATGCAAATTGAGATCTAAGAGAGGTCTGTCTGATCTATCAGCCTTTGCTGTGCAATTCTGTGCAGTGTGCTCTGGGATGGCCCTGCTTGAGCAGGGAGGTTGGACCAGATGATCCCACTGGAGTCCCTTCCAACATGACCCATTCTGTCATTCTGTCATTCTGTAATTCTCCTGACTGCTCTGTATCTTGAACAAATGCCATAACCATCTTCCTTTCAGCTGTTTCTTGTTTGCTTTGCTACTCATGTAATAAGCCTCATGATCTCCAGTTTCACTAACAATTTTCTGTAACTTATTAGATGTAAACTGAATGGTTAATTTAGACCTGCTATATTTCTCTTATCTAGAAAATAAACACCATTCAAACATGAAGATATCAGGACTAGCAGGGAATTATGTGGCATTGCTGCTTTTCATTTGCTTCCATATGTTTTCTTGCTTTTTCTTTGCAGTCTCCTGATTGCTTATCCCTGGTTTCAAAGCCTTAGCAAAGAATGTGTCAGGAAAGAAGCAGTCCCTGGATTAATGGAAGATGTTACAGTTACAGGGGATGTAAGCATCCTGTTGGGATAAGAGACATAAGGAACTTCCCTTGATAAGGTCTCTCCAAACTTAATATCTTTTACAGAAATTAAAATTAGCCCCACATTACTATTCATTAGAAAATAGATCAGTACCACCCCTCAGATCTGAACACACTGTTTCTGGAGACAGCTGAATTCCACACTAAATGAACATTTAGCTGTGGATTTCCTGAAAAGCTTATTTTATACCTCAATGAGCCAGAACTCATGATATAAGCAACAGCACATCTATGAATGTTCAAAAAACAGATACTTTTTTTTTTGCCTGATGTCCACTTGGACACAGTCATTAAAAATTCCTGACTCATGAATGTTAGGTCAGTATACATAACAAAACTTGAGCTTTTAAGTATTTTGCTTCACTGTTTCTCATTCTTCATTCTTAATCATATGATAAGAATTAATAAAAGCTGTGTAAACTCCAAAGGTGATTTAAGGTTGATCATTTTATTGTGGTATGGAATCTTTCAAAGGAATCAGGGAAGCAAGGTCCAGTGAATCACAGTAAGATTTAGGTAGCTAGTCTTACCTACCTGCTTTGAAAATCCTATCATTGACAAGAGCAGTGCAGTTAAGAAGTCTCTGACAGATCAGTGGGAAGAGCTATACCACATATCCTTGGGGGTCACTCCTCCACAGAGAGAGCATGTGACTCCACTATTACCCTACCCTGAGGGCACAAGCAGCCTCTGTGGATTAGAGATACAGACTACAGGGAGCTGTGGTCAGTCTCAGAAGAGATGGTTTCATTTCCTTTAAAATTCTTGGTGCACTGATTCTGGACTCTTAAGGACTTGATATAAAAAGACCTGCTTTATTTTGAAGCTAAAAAATACCTACTCTCCTTTTATTGTACTGTTGGAGGATGTAGCAATTAGCAGTAATGGGCAATCATATTCTGAAATTCTTCAATAATTTGTTTTAGATAGTATATATCTGTACCTCTACAATCTCACTCACACATTTACAGAGCCTGTTGTCTGTGAGTCTGCAATAATAAATTAACTTAATAAAAAAGGCAATAAGTAGCTGTCTTGTTTATGATGTGATTATCAGGAAGGACATATTTTATATAAACAGCATTGCTGGGAATATTTCTGTACTAATGGAAGATGTCTCATAATTTAATTTTCATTTCATAATTTAATTCATCCCCATCTAACACCCTTAAAACTACTATAGATATCTTTGTATGTTATGCAATACTTTCATACTGAAAAATATCAAAGAAATACATCAATTCTTTTTTTCTATTTTTTTTTAAGGAAAAAATAGAACTACTGAAAATTTAACTTTCTATCTAATTTTATTTTCTTTTCAATAACAGGGGTTTCTTAAAATGTTCTTTCTTATGATATTTTAGTATGATCAGGATATTTATAGATAAACTAAGTAGGTAATTTTTAAAACAGTAAGACTTAGACACATTAGCCATATGCCAAATAATAGACAGTTGAAACTTATACTTGAGGGAAAAACAATAACCCAGATTTTGTCACATGGCCTAAGACAATGCAAAAACTACTTTCTATATTGTGGAAAATATTCATTACTGAAAATGTTTGGCTTAGCAGCTTAAATATACATACATATATATATATATATATATATATATATGTATTTGGTAATACTGTGGTTATAAACATTGCAGCCTAAGACCAAAAGTTCAGATTCAGAAAGCACATATATTTGCTTTCCCTTCTTGAAACTGTTGAGACTGAAATATTGTGGACTAAGAGGTAAAACACATGGCTAGTAAGGACAGAATAAAAATACAAAGTAGAAGCCAAGAAATGGGAGTTAATGTAGTTCTGGTCAGACAGGAATTTCAGACCTGGTTTTTAGTATGGATTTATTGGCTTCAGTGGCACAACAAAAAGCAGCCTCACAAAGTAAGAGCAGCTGTGCTGAAGCAAATGATGTTCGAATCCTTCATGCACATCATCAAATAATTGCTTGTTAAATTCTCATCTGTGACTTCTAGACAATCTCTCTGCTCCTGATGGGTTGTACCAGTTGTCACTGGGGATACAGTTCAAAGGCAACTAAAGTGCAGAATGCAGCACAAACTAATTTATACTATCTTGTTTTTATTAGTCATTATGACACCTGAGAAAGACAAGCTTCAGATGAAATTTTAGATTTGGTATTCAGATAGATGTCTGGCCAGGCAGAGGTTCTCTATGACCTGGAGATTTGATCCCAAAATATATGAAATTTCATTATGCCAATTAAAACATTTCTTCTTCAGGAAGAACTGCATTTTAAACTCTGTATCACTATAAATTGTTCCTTATATATTATATGATGGTTTATTCCACATTCAATATCTTCAATGTTCTCCCACAGGTTTTTTGTGTTTTTTTAATAGACTACGGCATGAAGCACTGAAGCACATTTACTGAGTAGATCTAAGCACTATAAACTTGTTTTCTGTTTTATCTTTCTTTGGAAGGTGGCATGTGTAAGGTCAAGTCAGAGAGAGTCTACATTAGAATTTTAGTTCCGACCAACTGTGACTGCTTTTGAATTTGGTTTCATGTCTAAGATCTGCTCCTTTTGAGTCACAGTAATTTGTAATGTGGATATAACATTTTTTGAGAATGTAACCTTTATATTGAAGTTGTAGTTCATGTGCTGGACAGTTACAGACTGGTTTATGGTACAAAGGAGGACAATGTGATAACCATTTGTAATAGATTTTGCTATAGCAGTTTGTTTTATCTTAAATCTTTCGATTTCCAACCCTAGACACTCTGAAGGATGTTACTGATTTGATTTCTTTATATATATATACTTATCATTGGTTGTCTTCTCAGAATCTTGAAAAATACCTCTCTCTGTAAAATAAGTTTCCTTTTTTTCATCTAGAAGCAGGGTGCACAATGCACTTCTTTGTATTTCCTCCTTTTTTTGTACCAGTGTCATCAAATCAAGGTTTTGTTAGTTGATCTTTACTTACTCCTCTGTGTCTGGGATTAAAATTTACAACATATTTTGATATCTGCAAGACTCAAATTGCATTTAAAAGGCTAATCTCAGAACTCCCTCTTAGATACCATTTATTGTCATCTAAGAATAACAGTCATTTTGGAAAAATTACACATTGAACTGCTTCAGGTTTCAAGTCTTTTTCCTGGAATATAAATCAGTGTATTCCAATTGCTCTCTTTTCAGTAAATTTGAATAATGTTAAGTATTTGAGATGGATAATGCATATTATACATGGGATTAATGATAACTTGTCATGTAGGATTAGGGTTGGTATAGACACGTGACAAGTTTTATTGCTCTTATGAAGGAAGAACTTTATTCAAAGGAAACAGGTCTCACTATAACAGAGTGAGAACAGAGGCAAAACACCAGCAGCACCTGCAGCTGAGACACAAGGCTGAAAGGCGTTGTACTCCAGATCATTCACTCTAAAATGGTCAGTGAACTCCAAAGCAAAAATCTCATTCTGCACTCTCAGGCTGTCTCCTTTCCTATTGAGCTACCTAGATGAAGGTAACAAAAGGAGAGAGAAACAAATAATAAAGAGTGGATATGTGTTTAAAATACTGTTCCTATGAGCCTGAATTCTTATCTATGTTTTAGGATTGTGAAATATGAATTCAATATTGTGTTTAATGTGAGGTGTAATATGAATAGATGTTATATAAAAAGTAGAGATGGAGTATAGAAGTAGGGAGCATCTCACACTGTCTTAGTACAGCAGAAAATCTGTTTATTCTCCATGTCTACCATATAGCCACTGAAAAAATGGGAATACCAGTAAATATCTACAATCCTATCAGTTGCAGAGGATTAATACAGCGCTACTTTTGGGACAAATGTATCTTTAAACAACATAACATCCTGTCCTCAAAATACATTGTAAGGCTTCAAATACTGGAGGAAGATCTTTTCCTAATAGTGCAAAACAGAAGACCAAAACAATTATCCTCCAGAAGGAAATAAGTATTGACAGATCCATCCTTTCAGGATAGATTTAGATGAGCAAGCATTTCACTGGCATACTTATTGTCTGTTGTGTTTTCATAGTGTTATGGAGTTCAGTGTAGTCAAGAAAAACTAAGCAAGAAGTGGACCTTCTAAATGATCCATACTGAGCTCTCTGCTACCACAGTTAGCAGCTATCAATAAGAACCAAAAAATCTAAAGCTGCTGTCCTGGTTATAGTGGCCAGGACCAGTTTGTCACTGTGTGGGTGTGGCCAGGGCTTTGTATTCTACACCCTCTATG
>JAWWTY010000037.1:60875604-60924972 GCA_035222235.1 Margarornis squamiger
ATTAAATTGTAATTCTGACTTGCATTCTCTTTTGGAGTTGGTTTCATTTCTCCTCCTGGTTTACCTTTAAACCAGTACAGCTGGGTATATAAAGTGACAAATTATCAGAGTCTGTCACTGAAACATAAGTTCGCAAATCTTAACTGCACTTGGTAATCATGGGGAAAAATATCCTGAAAACTGCCGATGGAAAGGAAATATTCAGAGTTTTGCTCTGTTTGTCACATTGTCAAAGTGTTATTTATTACATCAACCCCCTAAAATTTCTGAATATTTGCATTTTTAAAGGCTTTTTTTAAGCAATTAAGGAAATTAATATATGCTTGAGAAACTGCTTTTTGTGACTAGCAGTTTCATTTAGTTGTTTTTTGTTACAGTTATGATCTCTGACTATATTTCTTTTGCATTCTTATAAAGAAAATCATCTCTACAATGCAATTTTCATTAAGGATGTAGCATAATGGTAACTTAATAACATTGTGTTGTAGTAACCCTTCATCAATCACTATTTATGCTGTTATTGCCAGTCTGCTCCCTAAAATTTGAAGTTCATCTAGGAATACAAACATTAAAAAGCAGACATGAATGATCTCTTCCAAGTCTTTCTACTGAGCAGATAAAATTTGCTCAGATATAAGGGAAAAGCAGAGATGTTATTCAAAAGATTAAGAGTTTTCTGTGAGTGGTGTATTAAAGGCAATACTATCAAGTAAAAAAAAAGAAAACATCAACAAAACCCATGCTTCCCACCCCTTAAAAAAAAAACAAAACAAAACACAAAATGGGAAAACAAAAAACCTAACAGCAACAAAAACAAAAGAGAAAAAAAATGGAAAATCCTAAACGACTGCCCCCCAAAACTAGGACCAAATCTATGTATTAAGTCTTCTAAAGAAAAATGTTAATGCCATTCTCCCATGAATGTTTGAATACTCCTAATATCTTCTTAACCTTTCTTTCAAAGTGAAATAGCAATGTACCATAGTATCATGTTTCTTGTGAGTTCATAATTCAGCAGGTACTTTTAGTGTCACTTTAATATTTGCGGGTTGATGTTCCTTTTTTTCTATCAGATGCCATTTGAATATGTAGATAAGATGCCAAAAGGTGTGTTAAAGAGTTCTGTTTCTCTTACTTTTTTAAAAAAAACAGCTGGTAAATTACCTTCTTTTTCACATGTCAATATTTCCAGTCCTGCAGAGAGGTCAACTTTTAACTTCCTTTCAGCTGATATTGTGTCAGTGCCGTATGTTAATATGGGTTCTCATCTGAAGATGGCATTTTTCATCATGAAACAGTTTTCTATTTAACCATATTTTTACTCTCAAATAGATCTCAAAACAGATTTCCTTGAGAAAACTTTTAAATGGAAAGGACTCCTCTAACAGATTGCTTTGTAAAATATTGAAATGTGTTAAATTCAAAACTTTACGGTGTCTCAATAATTTTACATTGCTTCTCATGAAATGTTAACATTATACATTGTTATTTTTACTGGTGAAATGGATGCTTAGTAAAATATCTGGAATTTGATTTTATTAGTTTATTTTACCTTTACAATCATGATGGACATTTGCTCTGTAGGTCTATTTTCCTAAGCAACAAGTCATAGGGCAAGAGGAAATGGTCTCAAGTTGCACTAGGGGAGGTTTAGATTGAAAATTAGGAAAAATTTCCCCACAGAAAGGGTTGTCAAGCATTGCACAGGCTGCCCACAGAAGTGGTTGAGTCACCATCCCTGGAGGTATCTTAAAGATACGTAGATGTGGCACTCTGAGAGATGGTTTAATGGTGGGCTTGGCTGTGTTAGGTTTGTGCTTGAACCTGATGATCTTAAAGGCCTTTTCCAGCCTAAACGATTCTATGATTATTCCACTTTTGAACAGCTTTACACTAGCAAAATAGAGCACATCCAAGGAGACACTTTACCACTACCTTAATACTAGAAAAGCATTTAAAATAATAAATGCCATTTTTATAAACTGAAAAAGGACGTAAAATTAGAATCTTGATAATCTCAAATGACACAGTGGGCAGTCAGGTACAAACATCTTTGGAAAACCATTTTTCAGGGAGGACAAAAATATTTGATTTCAGTTCTGCAGGAAACAGTGAACTCTTAAAATTATTTCTAATTTTAATTGAATGCAAAACTGAAATGATGAGTTTCATTAATTTAATCAAAACATGATCTCATAAAAATATAACCCACTTTTTTTTCTAATTTTTAAAGTCAGTATTCTTGGTGTCTATACCCATCAGAATATACTTTAATTGGGTCCTGACTGAAAGGATATAGATTGTCTGCCAACTCTGTCTTGATTCACTTATGGGTGAGGATGAAGGTGCCTTTTCAGTCTAAAATAGAAACCTTCCTGTTTGCTTAAAGAACACTGGACTCTTGGTGATATGTAGAAGCATTAGATAATTAAGTTTTTTATTGGATTTAATTTTTAAATGTCTTTGCACCTCTGAATGCTCTTTGAAATTCAATGGAGGAAAAAGTAGTAAATGATCAAGCAACCAATTGCTGTGGTGTTTCTAAATTTAGTTGCAGCCAAGATGAACTTCATGTCACTTGGTAACTTTCATGTACTATAGTCTGATGATAATGATGAAGAGCTGGGTGTTGAACAGACTACTTTGGAGAATTTAATCTGAAGAAAACCTCCAAAGAATTTATGGATTCCTCAAAGCAGTTTACATCATATGGGTTTAAAAATAAAAAGCCAAACCAGCATGTTTTGAGGGATATCAATAAATTTATGCTGTTAACAATTTGTAGTTTTTTCTGTATGGCTGCAGTTTTATCACAGAAAATGTATAGTGGCATTTGGAATAGATGGGCCTTTATTAGACAACAAATTGACCCTTTCAGAGGGAGCTAATGTCCTTCACTGGTCTTATAACCCAAACAAAAGTCTTGGAAATAATATTTGGATGAGCAATCCATAATACGAAAAGGGGCAGGGAGAGCCCTGGAGAGATACAAGCTACTGGAAATTAAAACATTTTTGAGGATCACTCCATATAAAGTATTTTCTTTCTCAGTAACAGTCAGAATTTAGTTATTATACCTTGTCCAAATTATCAAAAGTAGGATAATTTCTTCACTATAATGTTCACATATCTGATGTGTTAAAAAAAGGTAAGATATTTGCCATTTCTAATTGCTAGGTAGAAGGCTTACAATTGGTTTCTTTTCAACAAAACATCTGGAAAAGTCAAAAAGCTTAGGTAAACAACAAAACAGAAAAAAGTGATTTGAGGAAGTTATGACACCTTGAGCTAGAAAGAAATAGATTTGTCTGAAATCTGGAAAACCTTGCAAAGGGCTTCACATCAAACCTTGCAGTATAGAAATTCTTGTGAGATCTGCAACAAGTGGAGAGACTTTTGTACTTCTGTTTCCCTGGGGTCTAGCTGGGGACTAAAATATCTCAGTCAAGGGAATAACAGTACCCAGATACTGCCATTAAGTACACAAGATGGACATGATGTTGCCATTTGCTCTTCTGCATAGATTCCAGCAATAAAATGCCTGTGATATGAGGTCTCAGTATTTGGAAAGAAAGGCTGGCTCTGAGTGTAGTGTTAATATAGTGCAAGCTTACAATAGGACTTTAAAAGGTTAAATATTTGAATCCGTAAGTGGAGAACAAGGAGTGAAAAGGGTGTTTATGTGCCTGAATACTATGCATGGCATATTTGAAGGAGAATCCATAGACAAGGTATATATTATTTGCTTTCAGTGGCATATGTCACTTTATGAAATGGAAAACTGATAATAAAGAGGAAATATTAATACCTCTGAATATGGACTATGGCTAGAACATTGAACAGTAAATGCTCCTGTTAAATATTGCACAAACCAGACCATAAGAACTTTACGAACTAACAGAATGTAACATACTTTGGTGCAAGAAGCTTAAATCTAAAGCTAAAACAGGAAAATCTCAGTCTCATGTTTCCTTAGAGCCCTCAAGCTTGCAATCAGGAGTAATCAAATATATACATTTTAAAAATAGCAGCAAGGCTTGTTCCACTGATATATATTCCCCAGTTCAAACAATATCTTCCCTCAGGTAGTTCAGGGGGCAACAATCAAGGCAGTCCAGTTTAATTGACTTTGTGACTCTTGCACAAACACTAATGTAGATTCAGGGCTAAATAAAAAGCAGCAAGGAAAGGCTGCAGTCCTTTCCACAGGACATATTAATATATTCATAGGTGATTGCCTGTTTTCACCCTGTCACAGGAATGTACCACATATGAAGTTTGTATTCTCTTGGAAAATCCGATTTAAATTAGCAAAGTAAGTCAGAATTTAATATAAACAACAGATACATGTGCTTGCAAACAACAAGAATAGGAAACTAGACTGAAAAAGTGCAAATAAAATACTGGAATAAAAGTGTAGTTTTAACATAAGCTGGAAAGTTCTGTTTGGTTGGTGTTATTCATGACAAGTTTTTAGAGTCTGGTTTTCTTTTTTTTCTTTAATGCAACTGTGAAAACAATTCCCAGAAGAAGTGGTTTGGCTTTTTGCTCTTGTTGATCATTTTCCGATACCACCTTTTCTTCCTCCTGCTTAAATGAGTAGGAGTTGTAACCCATCTAATCAGTCAGAGAAGCCTCATCTTGTAACCTCTGCAAACCTCTGATTGCAACTGACCAACACATCTCTTCCGTATCTTTGCCTTTGGTCTCTGCTGAAAAAATTACAAGCAACACTATGTGGTTTATCAGCTGTTTTCTCTACTCTGTTCTTCCTCTGTAAGGTATATCAGCACTGCCTGACTTGTATTAAATTTGTACCAGGATTTTTTTGGTATTTAGAAATTTTATTTCCTACTTATCTGTGCTCAGAACTCTTGGTAACCCAGGCCTTGGTAATTAAATCTGCTCTACAGCTGGCATTTTAAAAGCAATACCACTGTCACTGTTTGCAGAGCAAATTTATGCAGAAACAGGATAGTTTCATTACAGTGTCTTGATTCAGTTTTCACCAGAGCTTCTGTCAATGTTTTCCCAAAACATTTCCCCAGCTCATGAAACTTTGGTTGATAGACAGTAGATCTCCAGTGTTGTACCCGGTTGTGCAGCATGTAAATGTCAAGGAAGGTTCACCAGGCATTATATGTTTTCATAGCAGTGGTTGTTGTTACATGCACCACTTCTGTCTGTGAGGAATAGATATCAGCCACAACTAAGTATATTTAATGCTTTTTCTAATTATATTTAACTTCCTTGCATAGCCAAATTGCTGCTGCTTCTAGTGCTCTGTAGCACATTGGCATGGATGTCAGGTGCTGCTTTTGGCATGATTCCTTCATATGTCATGTCCAACACTCATTTTGTGGCCAGCTGGCCCAAGGAAATAACTTTTAGTTTCCCATGCTTTGTAAAATCCTGTTAGTTGCCTTCCTAACAACAGGTTTATTATTATTACTTGAATTTCTGCAGAAAATAGTCATTGTCAGAGTTAACTTGAGTTTTCTGTGCTGGCAAAGCATAATTTATTCTTTGGGGTTTTTTGCCTGGAAAGTGCATAAGTATCATGCCCATAATAAAGCTTTACCTTGTTTCTTAAGTCTTCCTTAGCTGTCACAGGAGGATCATCAGGAAAAGAGGCTGCAGGTACAGAACTGCATTGTCCTTACAGTTCTTTGAGCTTTTGACTGTTCTTTTTCTCTGATGACTGACAGCAAATGTGCCACTGGCAATTCTAGACCAGTGAGGAGGCTGGTGGTGAACAAGAAGTTGGAAGGGGACACAGCCAGGACAGCTGTCCCCCACTGACCAGTTATTCCATACCACACAGCATCATGCTCAGCGTATAAACTAGTGGGAAGAAGAATGGGGGGGATGTTTGGACTGATGGTACTTGTTTTCCCAAGTCACCATTACACATGCTGGAGCTGTGCTTTCCTGGGGATGGCCAAACACCTGCCACCAATGGGAAGTGGTGAATTAATTTCTTGTTTTGCTTTGCTTGCATGTGTTGCTTTTGCTTTATCTGTTGAACCATCTTTAACTCAGATATTAGTTTTCTTACTTTTACTCTTTCTATGCTCTCCCCCTTTCCACTGAAGGGGAGTGAGCAAGTGTCCGTGTGGGGCTTAGTTGCCATCTGGTGTTAAACCATGACACTTGTCTGCTGCCAAAATCCTCATTTGTGGTTCCAACATTTTAACTGTGATTTGTGACCTGTACTTATGAGTATTCCTGAAAGCATATTCATGGAAAGTAGTTATACCCTCTTCCTCCAAGTTCCCAAAGCAGTGCTTAAATCTTCTTTTTCTGTATGACTTCAGTTTCCCTTACCTTTTTACACTGTTCCAAAAACAAGTGCTGGGAAGATTCCACTGCCATCTTCACAAATAGCAGCCATCATTTATCCCCTTTTTCTTCTTCCATTATTGTCTGAAACTCAGAAAGGTTACCTGGTTTCTCTGCCTTTCAGAACTGGAAAGGTGGGTTGGGCATGTTCGCTGACAGGAGCCTTTCTGGCCCAGTTTATGCTTCCTGCTGGCAGGTGTAAGGAAATTTTATCCCCTAGCCTTTTTTCTGATACAATTTTTCATTTGAGAACTAGATATAGATCCCTTTCTGGCTAGAAATTTAAAATTATTTTATGCTATTTTCAAGTCATAACACTTCTAATTGCTTTAGGGAATACACCCAAATGAATTGAACTTCATTGAATCATTCCCTGATTTTGCAGTTCATTCAGCTGAAATTCAGAGGCTTGGCTGCATGCTGCTCTGCTACACACACAACAGGGACTTCGCTTTATGTTCACCATTTCTCTGCCAAGTCCAGTTCTTTGTTTCCTTTCCGAAATACTTGACACATTCAATCATCAGTTTAAAGTGACAGACTCAGCTCATGCCCACCACAGTGTGGAGGATGGAGATCATTGGTTTTGCATTATCAACTAAGAGTTGTTTGCATGTTGCAGTTGTTAAGGAAACTGTTCTGCATGCTATCTTGTTTCTGTTTGAAAAAACAAAAAGCAAGCAAACAAAAAAAAAAACCAATAAAATCAAACAAACACAAAAAAATCCTAAAACAAAATACCTGCCTTATTTTCATCTTAATATTAAGTATTAGTTTTTGCCTACATCCTCAAGACTAGATGTAGGTGATCCCATGGTTATTTCCATTTTCAGTATTTGATGCTTGTTATCCTTACAGAAGAGGCTCACAATCAGAATTTACCAAATAGAGTTTATTATAGCTATAAAACAAATGTGAGTATAGTCCATGGGCTGAAATTTAGTCCCCTCTGCTTCTACACTGTGCTCCTCATTTTATAACCCTTAAGGGTATATATATTTCTTGTCTTCCCTTTATATGTATAGAAAATTTTACCATAACAGCCTATTATATTGTACTAGTACAAAACACATCCAACTATCTACACCATTAAATGTTGCCTAAGAAGCATTTTTCTGAGTAAGACATGATTTTATTAATCTCCAGAGATGCATTTCAGTCACTGTTTCTGTCAATATCTGATCTTTACTGGGTCTACATAGTCCTTCCTCTCTCTACTTCTGGGGGTTGTTTCTTCAGGCTACACTTCCCTATACCCTCTCGTTAACCTACACACAGCGTAACACCACCTTTGTTTTACATTGCAAATCTGCTCAATTAGTGAACTTAAACATCAGAATAGTTTTCGGAAAAGCAAATAGCAGAATACTTTGGAGGTTACCAAAACATCAGACAGAAGTAGTTCCTGGTTGCATTCTGATAAGCTTCATTTTATTTGTATGAAGTATTAATAGAAGTTTATTTGTTTAAAAGAAAAGCAAAACTCATAGGTAATTTTTCTTATTGGTTAACTGCATTTTTCTGCTTCACTTCATGGTAGAAGTCTTTAAGTCATTGAAACTGGCAAAACTACAAAGTCATAAATTCATCTTTTATGTGTCCATATCTCCAATAAAATATGTGCACAGGTATTGTTAAAGTCTAAATATAAACTGAAAATCATCCTGTTTTTCATTAAACTGTTACTTTCCAAAATTATACCTATTTAACTCATGGCTTTTTTTTCTTTTAAAAATGTCTTCCTTGTGATAAGTTTTATCTTTTTGCAGTTTTACCAGACACAGGAAAAAAAAAAAAAGCAACAATCCTTAAAGAAAGATTGACAGAACAATCTTGTATTTGTACAGAGCCCTAAGCAACAAATTCTACCATCTCTAACTGAAATGAAGCACTGCAAAAATCCAGACTATAAGCAAAGCCAAAATCCTGTGCCTCACAATATGGTTCCCCAGAACTTCCAAAATCATGAGGAGGAAGCAGGCAACTTCTTAAAATATTAATTGCTATCTTAGTTTTTTCTCCATCTAGGAGTGGACAGAGACCATGATTTATTAAGACTTTGATAAAGTCGTTTCATGAATTCTGTCACACAAATTTCAAGGTAGTCTGTCTCTGAAATTATTTTCATGGACTTCTGTTATCTGCAGTTCCAAATAATAATAGTAAAAAGGCTTCTCCTATTTCTTTAGAGTGAAACATCTTTTATCTCCCAAAAATAGCTGAAACATCCAACAGGAAGGGAAAGAAAATAACTAACATGTTGAGCTGAGTGAAATTAAAACAATTGCAAAGTAATTTACACTGAATTATTTGTTATATTGAACTTTTCTTTCATCTTTGGGAAAAAAATATCAAAGCACTTCATATCTTTCCAAGGTGCCTCTGGCACTGCATATTTCATTATCATTCAATCATTCTGTTCACTTTTTAGCTGCCTCGATTTCCTTCCCAGAACCCACACGTGGTGCCCAAAGGAAGGGCTCAGTGGCAGGAGACAGGCTGTGCTCCATTGTGGCTGCTGTGGCTGTGCCATCATGCTCAGGGCTGTGGCCATGGTGCCCCAGGGGCCCCGGGGATCCCTGCACCCAAAAGTTCTGCTGTGTTTCCTTTCACAAGGTGGCAAAGGCACCTGGTGCCAGCAGCTTCCTAATCCTGGATCCGTTCTGCCTCGGAGGTGGGTGAGGTTTAATATTTGCTCTTGAATGTTTTATGATCTGCTGAAAATGAGCTGATGTTTTTCATTCTTTGGGTGTGAAATGAGTGTCATGTAATTGGTATTGATCAGTCACCTTTGCAGAGGTGTCAGGACCTCAGTAGTCATGCAGGTATCTGCTGCTATATCCTTAAGTGATGTTTGCTTTACCAAGCTTGCTAGGAAAAACCCTTCTGCTGTCCTCGAACCCCTTCTCCTTAGGTCAAACACAGTACATCAAGGCACAAACACTTGTGCATCAAGGCTACAGAAGACTGTGTCTTGTTTCTGCCTTTAAAGGAATTGAATATTGTTTTCTAAAAAGGCAGTGATACATTTTGTAGCAGGGATTGTAGATCAGTTTTTATTTTCTGCTATGATTTCCAAATGAAGTTATTTTGAATCTCAGGGAGTAATGCACAGATGTTGCTAACCAGGGGATTTCTTTTCCTGCCCTAGTGAGCTTCAGACGTTCTTTTTAGGGGACATTTTCTTACCATAGTGAATGCGTGCAGTTTTGTGCATGGTTTAGGACTGTTGTTCTCTCCCATGTTGAAATTCCAATAGACAAGTTGTGTCCATGTACCCTGAACAAAGATAAATGATGCAATTCATTCCTAAACAGGGTAACAAGACAGAGGACTGAGCTAAGTGTTTGAATGGCTTAAAATGTAGTACATAGGCCTGTAGAGACACATTTCTGCAGAAGTAAATATGTAGCTACTACATGTTTGTGGGATTGATTGTATGTGATGGCCCCCCGATTTATAACATGTAATTTAAATGAATTCTGGCAAAACAACTTTCTATTCTGTAACAGGCAAGAAAAAAAAGTTTCATCTGTGAAACCTTCTTCCTCATTCAAGCTAGATAATAAAACTTTAAGGCAACATGACCACTGTATAATTTAAACCATCCATGCCTGCACTCTCTTGATGAATACTCCTGGTAGTATTCACTTCTTTCTCATCTTTCATTTGTTTTGTTAGTTTATATCCTTCCTGAAAGCACTCTTAAAAAAAGCCATTGTACTTTTTACAGTGTTGTGTATGACTGGCCATTCTTGCAGATACTGTCTAGTCATGTCCCTATAAAGAAGAATATGTGATAGACACAGGAGAATTGCCACATTCACCTTAGTTTTTTCAGCCTTTACTACTCCTTAAAATAAGACCACAACAGTTAGGAGTACTTTCAACTGGAAGAATAATTCTGCAGTAAGTATTGCACGTTTGTTCAGCCAGAAGACTTAAAAGATCAGTCTGTTTCAGTACTGTCCTCCTTCTTAAAAGCCTTCCTTTTTTCAACAAATCTGTGGTTCTCCTCCATATTTGAAGGCACCACAGTTAAAAGTGCTCTGTCATAGACATATGAGTGGGGACAGGCATTATCAAACCAATTTTACAAATGAATAACCTCAAACATGAAGTGTCTAAAATTTACTGCAATCAAAGCTGAGAAAATTACCTGGTTCTCATAATAACCAATTTAATGTCATACCCATTGAACCATACTGTTTCTTTGAGACACCTAGTGAATCAGAGCGCTCAAGGTGCTCCTGTAATTATACAGTCACATGTTTTCATATGAAATGTTTTGTTTGAGAATTATACAAAGGATGATGAGTCTGCTGTGAAATCCATTTGGATGTTTCTTGCAACTTTGTGTCATTGAAACTTCATATAATATTATGGGTATTTTAAGCAACCATGAAGTTACAGGTTTCTCTTTTAGAGAATACAGCACAGGTTGTGTTTTTTTCTCCATTTTAATACTTATGTATCAAAGTAATTTTCCTTTCTCACCACCAATAATTATTTTTAAAGGTATATTTTGAGGACCTAACAAGCACTTACCATTGCCAGTTTCAAGCCTAAAAATGTTCATGCATTATTCTTGCAAGAATGGAAAATGAAATCTTATACAAAGATAAAGATAACTTGCAGAAATGCAGAGTACTTCTGTCTCTTTTTTTTTATTACTCTTTGGTAATTTTCCTGTACTAGTACCTAAAGACTAAGAGTGGTAATAGAAAAAAAGGAAAGAGATCTTTCAAAAGAAAGAGGAGTAATGGAAGAGACAGAGGGAGAAAGAAACAGTTGAATTAATAAGGAGAAGACCCAAGCTACAGGATTCCCACAATTAGTGATTTGATATAATGCAGAAAGTCAAGTCTCAGAGCATTCATGCAGGTTAGTTCTTCTCAAGAGGATAATTTTCATTACAAGATTTCTCATCTCCAGGTTAACTCACAGAAAGAGAGGGGAGATTGTTTTGTCTACCACATATGCAGGTTAAGACGCCCCTAAAACATTAGTATTAGTAACATTAGTAATATTATAATTTCACCGGAATTGGTGAAGAGTAACACATCAGAAAAAATAGGATAAAATCACCTCTGGTAGAACAAGACAATACAGAAATGCTTTCCTGAAAAAATGTATTTATATCATTGATTAAAGTAACAGACATGCATTTTATCTAAATCTGATCTTTGTTGGAAGATTAAAGTTCTGCAGAACACGGACCCTCTGGAGATGGAGCTCTCTAGGAAGTTCACATTGTTTTTCTTGACAGCTGATTGATACCAGCAGAATTAACCACATTTTAATGCAATTTATAGAGTCATGCATGACACAGAAATTAATTAAGAAAACATCTAAAATGCAAATTGGATAAATAATGAATTTATTAACTGATATAGTCTTCCTTGAAACTATGAAAAAAAATAAAAATTGTGTCATGAGAGCCTGCATGTTCCTGGTTTCAAAGACAAACTGACATTTTTTTCCTCTTCTACTTACTTTTTAATTGAAGCAAGTTACTTGCTAAAGTGTTCTGGTTGATTGAATTCTGCCAGCCTATTTTATTATAACACATTTTTATTCACAATGAAAGAAAAGGTTATTGCACATGTTATATCTTTATCGTACTTGACAGGCTGTAAAGCAAGTATCCTAAAATGAAACAGAAAGTGATATATCAAATTCCCCTTCCATTATCCACAAAACCTGAGATACGGTATGACAAAACAGCGAAATTTCTTCACCTGCTGACCACACTAGGCTTTTTTTTTTCTTGGCTTTGATGTTAATTGGCAGGAAAGAGTGTAATTCAAATGTTGCAGAGTAACTGTAAGCTCCTTGCATATTAGCCTTACAACATGCAAAGATAAAGTCATGGAGGTACCAAGTAAACTCAAAAATTAAAGATTACCACCAGCTATATTATTCAGGACACTAAGGCATAATATTCTAATCTGTTCCCTTTATTTTGAGAAGGATTTTTTTTGAATCTCAAAATTTTATTTTGACATAGAGCAATAAAATGCAATGAATAATTGCATATTACAATATTTTCATTTCAAATCAGTAGAAATTAGTAAAAACTACAAAGTTAAAAAGAGTTATTTACTCTGAAAACAAATGATTCCTAAAAAGAAAAAAATAACAACAATGATAAGCATGCTGTGTAGCTCTAAGGTTGACAGACACAAAGAAAAAAAAAAAAAGAAAATAAAGACTGGACTTCAGCTATATTTCACCTGTGTGGTAGAACATTTTATTAGCTGAGTTTTATGGCCTTGTTTGCAATAATGAGGAGGAACAGCACAGTGTCCAGGTTAGGAGGCATTAGTACTACCATAAATCATTTTAAAACAAGACAATTCTTCAAAGAAACACTAAGCTTGTCAGTGGTCCACCTTTAAATAACATTTAGTATTAATTGTAATGCCACAGGAAGAGCACTTAGAAGCAAGCATTTCTGCATGGATAATCATACTTAAAATAATACATTCAAAATAGATTTCCAGAAAAAAAATCTATGGTTGTGTTATGTGAAGAAGCCAGATTGTAATGATCTCTTTTGTGCTAGAAGGAAACAGAAAAGGATTAGACATTTTTGCCATTTGCTTTGTTTGTCTAGACAACAGGGAACCCTGGCATGGAACCAGAAAAAGAGAGTCATAAATTTGCAAGATTTTAAATAAAAAATGGGGGGGAACAAATATGTCATATATAGAATGAAAGCAGGACAGAAAGTTTTGGGAAACCTCTGCATCAATACCTTTATCATTATGTGAATCTGCTATTGTAGGATCTTGAGAAAGCAAAACACTTATTTGAGTTGTGGTTATCCATACAGTTCCATTGATTTAATTGTAGATTTTTTATTAACAAAAAATAATGAAGTCTCAAAAAGCCAGGGTCCATAAGCAAAGTGCAAATCACACATTAAGACATGATACATGATGACAGGAGACAGCCCTAGAACCATAAAATGCTGAAGGAAATAATATACAGAGTTTTCTTCCTGCCCTTTTGCGTTCCCTGAAAGGCCATTCAAAGAAATTTTCCATGAAAAGTCAGAATAGGATGAGGTACTTAATGATTCCTTTTCCTCACAAAACCCAAAGGGCAAAATTTATAATCATATTTCAGAAGTTTTTCTTTGTGAGAATTGGTACTTTTTAGAAGTTAGGATTATTTCTTAAGCACTTTCTGTGTGAAATCGGCTGCAAAAATCAAAGAGAAAGAGAAATTTGTGTCTTTGAGTCAGTCATTTGGGCAGCATCAATCTTCTAGCTTTTTCAATGTGCTATGAAGTCTTCAAACACTTTTGAATGCTTCATCTATAGCATGTGAGGGACTGGATCTGTCAAACCTATTCAATCACGTAGATGTCGAAGGGACCTTAGGCACTGTTGTTCTTAGCCCTTGGATATTTATTTGCACGTGAAAGGAAAAACTTGGCCTCTGTATATACAAGATTCTACATGCTATAGTTTATATATGTACTTCATAACATTTACATTTTTCAAACCAGATACCAGTATCGAGCAAATAAATGACCTAGAGTGCCAGTAATTTAATCACCTACCTGCTGGTTTCCACTACCTTTTTTTTTTTTTTTTTTTCAGACAGATGAATGTAACTGTATATAGTTATGTTCTCATTTTCAAAGGTCTCCAACTCCTGTTTCTATTTATGGACTAAGAGGAGATTTGATGGACTATAAGACCTTTTCCCGTGAGAAACCAAGCTGTGCTCCCGTAGAATATCAACTCCTTCAACCAGCGGAGAAGCAAATGAAAGGCTGATTAAACAGAAATTGCCTCTTTTCAGGTAGTGGTAACACATTTTGAAATTTCTTACCTGACTGGCCTATTTTGGCTGATGCTCATGTCCCCTGGTTGGAATGTCTCTGTACCTACATCCATGGATTGCAATACTCATCTCCACCTACTTTGTTTTCTGCTACTTGAATCGACTGGGCATACAAAAATATACCCTATAACCAGTCCCCAGCAGATATCGACTGACTGTAGACAACTGAGTTACGGTGAGTTAAACCTGTTGATCCTTCACCTTTGCTTATGCACTTGCATTGACTCCAAAAAGCCTCACAGCCACAAATCTGGAAGATGAGCAAAGTACACAAATTTTAATCTAATGGCTATGAAATGAAAGACCTTCCAGTAATGCTGCTGTAAGGTAAGATAATTTTACACTAGCTTTGTGGTGACACAAATTACTACCTGTCGTGCTTGATGGGAGAACATTTGGTCAGAGCTGACAAATCTCTTATCTCTCCCTTTATTCTAGTTGGGTGTGGAAGCTGTGAATGTGTTTCCAGTTTCATAGAGAATGTGCTGGACCTACCATACTAAAAATATTTAGATTACTGATAACCTGAGAGGTTACCTCTTCTCACCAATAGATAATCACATGAAATCTTCACATGAAAGTAAGCATCACTCATTAGTGACATTTTGGAAAACGTGCATGATAACCACAATACTAGTGTATGGTAATCATCCTTAATCATTTGTTGATTTGTAAAAAGCATTGCTTCACCTAGATCTCTGATGTTTTCTGCTGGCATATCTTGGTTCAGGTGTTTGAAGGGTTAGTGACTGAAGTTTGTGTTCTGCCAAAGCTGTATGGGATGGTTGCTTGGTAACAATACTTGTGCCATAAAAAGTGTTGCATCAGGCATATACCTGTTCCTACCTCTTTTTAGGGGACAGGGAAGAATTATAGAGAAGATATATTTCTTTTAAGGAGCCTAGAAGATCAGAAGAATTGTTACCTGAGAGACACACCTGAAAAGGGAATGCTTTAAAACCAATACATCATTGGAGGCTGCTTTCAGTAAACCAGAGCAGAATTAAGTTAACTTCCATTGTAACTCTCTAGAAAGCTGCCATGGGAAAACAACCTGCTTCCAGCTGCTTGCTGAGAGTCCAGTTCCAGCAAGGCACTCACCCACTTTGGAGAGCAGTTTAGGGATAAGGTTCTCCACATTTTGGCCTCAAGGGGAATTCCCATACATTTAACATTAACCAGCTAGACCATGCATTGCTGTCTGCAGCTCTAACACTCACCGGGCACTGCCCCAGTCCCCTCTCAAGGGGAAATGCAGCACCCCACAGCAGCCTGACTGGAGACAGTTCCCCCACAGCTCCCATTGCTCTCATGACCCACGCAGCTCTCTGTGCCAAGACAACAGTACTCAAACCCACAGACTGACAGAAGCAGAATCAGCTGAACAGATAAGACTTGTATAATGTCTCTGTCAAGGCTGGATGGGATCTCTATTATTTCCTCATCATCATCTCAGCTGTTTCACCATTTTACTAAATAGTAATAAATAGTAATTTTATTCCTGTGTCTATTCACTTATTGAGGGATTCTAGTCAAACTCACTGTTCATTACAGTCAGAGATATTTGTCTATTAATTGTGGCATCAAGTCCAATAAACTTTGGTTTATTAGAGCAAATCTTTCAGGCTGGCATTTTAATCTTGACTTGAAAATTCCAAGTGACAAAGAAGCCAAAACATCCCCTGGACAAATTATTCTGATGATTAATTACCCCTTCTATAAAAAAAAAAGAAAGCACAATATTTGAATTTTTTTTTTCAGGAATATGATATGTGCATCTGCTAGATTAAAAAGACTTCTACTGTCAGGATTTTTCCCCCAGATAAGTATTTATGGACCATGATATGCATACTTCTATATGCTTTTGGCTAAGAGATACTCAGTAGCAGTCATAGCATAATATTCCATGCAATTTTAATAATTATTTTTGCTGTGCTCCTATTTAAATAGATTTGATGTGATCCATCACACTGTATTCTATGAAGAACTGAAAGGAAAATAAGCATTGCTGGTTAGCTACTCTGAAGTGGGGAAAAAATTCTAACTCTTGCAATGAAGTTTGTCATCAAATCTCCTGTGGCCAGAATCACATTTTCTACATTTTGTTGTCATTAAAGGGAAACTTAACCTTGGGCACAAAATGATTTCAAATAAACACCTGCTGAACACTAGAGAGATAGGAAGCTTGTGTGGTACTCGTGTGTTCAACTCCAGCAAAGAAGTTTAATTTTTTTATTGCTAATCCAGTTTAATCCAGCATTATTCATATTTTATAACTGCACAGCCTGAAAGGTTTAATATGTCTGGGGACAGCTATGTTCTGTCCAGGGAATGGACCGATGCAAGCAGAGCCCAGAATCCATCCTACCCTAGCACCTGCCACTTCTCTTTTTCCCAACTCTGTCCCCATGCCAAATTCTTCAGTTACATCAATAGAATCCTGAAAAGAATAGAGCCTGAAATGTGCTAAAGTTATGACAGCAGACAGCCTGACATGGTCTGCTCTTTCCTTCTGAATTAGCTAACCATGGTTCTATTAGTCTCAGCTGCAGACTGCAGACTCATGGCACCAGCATTTAGTGAGCTGGAGGCTTTAGAGATCACCAATAGTGATTTGTTTCTTCTGGAAACAACATCAGGTGTAGAACATTGGCTAGTTGAATTCTTCAGAAATTACAATCTTCCTAATAATGCTGAAATTATCATAATCTCTCAAATTCCCTTCTTATTTGAATACAAGACATACACCCTTCTAGCTAAGAACCGATGCCAAAAGTCTTCACAGAATTTCTCCCTGAACATCCACAAGCAAAAAGGGATCTGACAGTAATCCAAAACTGGGACACTCAGTATCAGTGAGCATAGCTGACAGTGGTTATCCTGTCTTCATGCCTGAATACTAAGCAGTACTAGCTGTGCCACGTCTCTGGAGCACACTGCCACAACCAGTGCTTGTGAGAGGAAACTCTCCAGCACCTACCCCTGCTCATTGCTGGAGACAGGTTACTGTGATCAGTCTGAGACAGCAGATGCACACTCTCATGAAGGATCCTTAAAAACAGCTTTCTGAATAAATACGACTAGTAACATTTGAAAACTCACCAAAGACTCTGAAATTTCACCTGTTTGTCTCTGATGAGCTGCATTGTAGGCTGCCTGCAGCCATAGCTTGCCTCTCTGGAGCTGAATCAGCCACATGCAGTGCCACAGGTAGGCAAACACCTTTGGGAAATCAACACCAGCTAATTACTATTTATATTTTCAATTACAGGTGAGTAGGAGTACTTTTTTCTACCTCTCTCTGCAAATCCCTAGGTTATAATCAAAATATCAGCATTGTTTTTAAGAGCTTCTCCCTCCAGTCCCTATATTGAGCCTGGTAGTTTCCCAGAAACACTTCCCAGCCAGTCACATGTTCCCCACACAACTGTCTTCTCTGTGGTATACAGTGGACGTGGTTTAAACAAAAACCACAGGAGAGGAACACTGTAACCAGCCTGGAATAATGTGCAGTTGGCCGAAAGACCTGAGGCCCTTGGCAGTGCCTGGGCTGCAAAAGCAGACAGAAATGCTAACATAGTTAAGGTCTTCTTTGAGTCAGAATAGAGGAAACAGCAGGAAAATGTCTGTGAAAGATGGCCTCCTAAAAGAGCAGCTTGTTTGTTCAAGCCAGAGATGGAGGCTGCATGCACTGTTTACTGTCCTGCTTTTTCCCACACATGTGGGCTAAACTTTTGCCTGGCCTCAAACCTATTTTTAAGTATGAGTATTTGGGCCCATCCCTAATGAAATTTTTCCTTCTTCATTGACCATAATTCTTACTAACATGGTGGTAGTATATCTGAGAGAAGAGGGAGACTTGATTCCTCCATCAGGAGACCCAGTAGAGAAGATCTGGCTGTTTTGAAGGAAAAGTTATAGCCGTCATTCTCCTTGCCACCAGTCCTCCACTTTTCCTTTCAATCTTCCTGACTATCCGCAGACAACCTATAGGCACAAACTTCCCTGACACTGATGTACTTTCAATCATGTGTCTCTGCTTTATATATATACAATTAGACTCTGTGTTGCTAGCTAGTAACAGAAAAGTGTAGGAATAGGCATCACTGAATGACCCTGTTTAGATTTTCTGCAGAGAGAAAAGCAGAGTTTCCTTGAAGTAGTTGGGAGAAAAGAAGCAGCAAACTGATAAAAAAAGTAATTTACTAGTAATAAGGAGAAGGATGCAAAAGTGTTCAATGTCTATGTGTGCATAAAACGTAAAATATAAAGAAGATGCTCCAATTTACTAATTCTCATGTGAAATTCAACTGGAAAATTCATCAATTTATTATTTGTTTGCTTTATATTAATATAGATTCCTGCCTTTGCTTTATTTCTGCAGAGTATAAACAACAGAAACTGTGTCATGACCTATCTACAATAATTCTCAAAAATGAACTGTGTAGGCAATAGTACTGTGTGCTGTACTAAAATAAATATGTGGGTTTTTCTTGCTTCAAAATATTTCAGCAATTATCCTTGCATAAGATCTAAAGCCAGCTTGCACTCCTTAATTCTGTCTTTCTTCATGGAGAATTTAGGGGAGTTTTAGTTCAGAACTTCCACGCTCTATCAGAACTACAATGTCAGAAACTTTATATCAAATTAGTCAGTTGTCAGCACCATCAATTTACATATTTGGTGATGTTGTATCATAAATACAAAAGGAGAAACCTCTAATGGACTGAGGTCGGTGCTGAGAGTTATATCAAATTGTTATCATTTCTTTAGAGCTGAATGTATCTCTTACATAAGTAAAGATTTTTAATTTCTGAATCCTGGTTAAAAAACACCCAGAAATTAGAAAGTTGTTTCCTGTTTAGATGTTTACTTTTACTCAGACAAGCAGATAGGTAGATGTGTTTGTATATAAACTTTAATTAGGTGCATGTATGCATATATAAAATATGCCCATGTTTTACCTACATAAATAAATATTTTAATCAATATTTTGACTATATATTGTCTACCACTCACTTCTATATAGGTTTCTTCAGTATTTTGCCTTGCAATGTTTATAAAATAATCTGACCTTACTTCAAGAAGAGGTGTCTTGGTTTAGCAGTGCTAAACTGGCAGTAGCAGAGGTACTGACAACCAAAAGCAGGTGAGTCCCTGCTGGTCACTGAGACAGTGGCCCAGGACGACCATAGGTCAAGGTTGTTACAGAGCCATACCAGCAGGAGCAGTGTTTTGTAGGTGTATCTGCACCAGCTGGCTGGTGGGAGCAGTTTCTGGCTTCACATCTTCTTGCTGTCTCCTGTATGAAATCAAGTTGCCCACAAATCCACACTTGACTGATATAATTTCTCTTTCCAGGAAAAACAGTAGAAAAAAAGAGTATTAACAAAGACTGGTTTTTTTTCCTTGTTTCAGATTTAGTCGGATAAACAAGCAAAGATGAGAAAGTACATTGTCAAGAGACGGAATTTTCCATGCAGCAAACCGGTACAGCAAAATCCAGCAAAGTTCTCCCAAAAGAGGCCTTGCCCTAGACAGCCGAGAGCAAGATGAAATACTGTGAAAACTGACCCGTGTTTTCACAGGTTGTTTACAGGATAATAAAGCTGAGATTCCCTTTGACTTCTTTCATTCTCCCATTTGTGTTATTTCTTTTTAAGGCCAGGCTGATAAGCAAATGAATTCTGAACCTTATTCTCTACTTTTTCTCCCCAATTCACTCCTATTTTATTTTATTTTTTAATATTTGGGGTTTACAACGTTTCCAGGTATGAAACAGAAGAACTGAGCAATCCCAGGGGCTGCTTTGCTCATACTGAGCAGATACTTGAAAGGGACAGATCCTAACTCAGGCTATTCATGAAAGATGGATAAAAGAAATAGGTAGAAAAGAAATAATTTCCTCTTCCAAGCCTTGTGTGTGTGTTTGTTTATGGCTTTTGACATATAGACAGCTCAGAAACCATAGCAGTTTTCCCAGGTCTATGGAGGAACTGTATTACAGAACCATGGATTAATTCTAGATCCGCTGTCCCACTCTTAGAGTTTAATCACAAACCAATCCTTCCCTTCTTAGTACCTTTCTTTTAAAAAAGATCTTTAGTGACCAGAACATGGACACACCCACCCAGGTATATTTCGCTTCCTCATGACAATAAATGTTGTTGAAATATAAACACATGGAATTTAAGTTTGCCTTTGCTCAAAAACTACTATGGCAAGAGATTGGGTTAGATTTCCTCAAAAAGAGCCTCAGGCCAAACCCCAGGACTGAGATACCATGGAGAACTATGAGACAACAAGAAAGAACAAATTCTGGAAAGCAAGATATGAAAGCTGGAAGATTGTTTTGTTTTCTTGTTGGTCCCTACATGTATTTATTAGTGTTTTTTCTAGACAGTGACTTCAAGGATCAAATTGTCCAGCAAGTTCAGATTCCTTTGGGGCTTTGTATATCAAGCTAAAGTTACCAGTCTCTCAGACTGACATAAAAAAAACCCAAAAAACAACAATGCAAAATGAGGTAATTTTTCCCACATCTGATTTCTTTGCAGAGTTTGGTATTTGTTGGGGGTTTGGGTGGTGTTTTTTCTTTGGGGTGTTTTTGTTGGTTTTGTTTGTTTTGAGTTTTTTGGTTTTGTTTGGTTGTTTGGGTTTTTTTTTTCCCTTTGGGAGGGGTGGGTGGGGAGCTGTTTTTTTCATCCTAATCTGTTTATTTCAAGAACAGTCTTAACAATGTAAGACTTGCCCTTAGGGTAGTTTTGAGGTCTGTCTAACCCAATAGCCTGTCTTTTCAAGAGCAGATGCCTCACCAGAAGGGACAGAAGAAAGCCACTATTCTTCCTAATTTATGCTAGAATTTGGTCAAATCCCATAACATAAAAGTTCACACCCTTGTTAAAGCTTTCTTTTCCCCTGTAGCTTGCAAATGTTTTGCACCTCCCTTTAACTTTTGATTCCTGTTACAAAAATGAACATCTGTAGTAAGAAATTCCTACCAGTTTTCCTTGTCTTCTGCTGTTCCCATTTTTCATACTTATAGCTACTGTTTATATATAAGCCAGTCTAGACCTATTTGTCCTCATCAGAAATTTATGTGCCACCTGAATATAAGTTATTTAAACAGGTTTTTCACAGTAACATTGCAAATTTCCTTTCGTCTGTGGAGAAATTCTTTTGTTATCATGATGCCAGAGTTCAAAGCAGGTAGGAAACACCTGCAAGATAGGAAAAAAGACACAGCATGAACAATTAGTTCCCTCTGATATTCAGCATATCAAGATTGCCAGCCTTCCTACCCCATTCAGTGACACTGAAGAAAATGCTAAGTTTTGAAGAATGCAAGGTAATGAGGCCTAAGCATTACTTTAAATGCCCTAAAAGGCAGATTGACATTTGAAATACTAAGTGGAGCCATATTTATAAAGGAAAGGAAAAAGGCAAAAAATAATGTGGCAGCATTCCACACTCCAGCTGGGAAAATCATGCAATGTACACACAAGATTTAGGGTATCAGTCCCCCTGTCCAACCTCTGGAAACACCTGTCAGTGGTAAGCCAGAAGGAGGTTGATAGGCAGTCTGGCATCAACATGGACCTTGTTGGTTACCATTAGCCAGAGTCAACCCCTAACAGTTTTTAAACTAACTTAGACAACGAGGAAAGTAAAAATAATATTAAATTATTTATTACTTTCTCTCTCAGCAATCAAAAGCAGCATTCCCTGTAGTTGTAGCTGAAAACCACAGAACAAAGATTTAAATAGTCAGCTGAAGCAGCTATAAAGTTAGAAAATGCATTTTCTTTCCCTGATAAAGGGAGATTAAACTAATGATAATACGTGGAGAAAAATTAAGTTAGGAGCAACAGTTGTCTGGGATAATATTCTAAATTCATAAAATTTCTCTTTAGCTTTCTAAACAATAAATTGCTAAAGAGCAATTTTAAAGAAGTTCTGCAAGAAGAAATTGGCATCATTATTCCTTCTTAAACAAATAGCAGATGCACTCCAGCCTTTATTTAGTTATGGAGGCTTTAAGCAATATTGTCCTCAATTAAGGTGCAAGTGAAAAACAGTTTCTTTTTAGGCAATTGCATTGATTTAAAGTGACTTTTAAAGTGTTTGGTTTTGTGTTGTTTTTTGTTTTTTTTTTTCTAAAATGAAAATGCATTCATAAACATCAGTCGAATTAATAGATGTGGATTCCACAGTGACATAGAACCTGGCTAACAACCAAAGTTTCATATTCATTTCAAAAATTGGTTTCTACATAAAATCATGGAGCTGTCTAGATGAAATAAAGAGAAACCAATCTACAACACTTGCTATTACTGAATGAATTCATCCATATTCATACTTATGTGTGTGCATCAGACATCTAAGTTTACCATTCCATAGGTCACCATATAGCATTCCTTCTTTTCCTGTAGCCCAGCTCAGGTGAAAATTCAATCAATTTTAACCTCTGAAATCCTGAATGAATTATGGTAAATCACATCAGGGATTATCTCTAATCCCTCCATTTACATGAGAATAGAAGGTATGTCTGATAACAACTCTGTGTCATTTTCAAGGTAACAAAGATTTTAAGTTTTTCAGTCAAGCATTAAAGTAATAGGAGAATAACATGAGGATTCTTGCACAACACATTACCTTAACACTCCTGTTTTAAATTTATGTTTTTCCAAGTGATTATAACAAGGACGTCATTGTAAAGGATTAAACAAGTACTCTTTCTTTCCAACTCTAATTTTTTCTCTCTTGAGAACATATAATGCTGAAAAGGCATTGCTTCCCCTAGAAATGTAAAATCCAACAAATGGGTGAGCATTATTCCACCAGCATATGTAAGAAGGTGAGGATATGAATAAATGAGTCCTTAATATGAAAGGTTAGGTTGGACAGGTTGCCCTGAGCAACCTGATCTAGTTGAAGATGTCCCTGCTCATTGCATGGGGGCTTGGATTAGGTGGCCTTTAAAGGTCCCTTCCAGCTGAAATCATTCTATGATTGTATGATTCTATAATACTTGTTCCATTCTGTAATTACTTTAGGAGAGAGTGACATAGCAATTTCTGGGGGGAAAAATCAATTATGTGTTAAAAGGAAGTGTATTTGAAGCTATTAGAAATCATGATGAACATGTCAGTCTACAAATGAATCTATGATGCTGTGGTTCTGTCTTTAAAAATGTTATTTACAAGACTCTTCAGCATACCAGCAATTAGTAATTTGTATGTATCTTTATCTTGCCTCACCTTTTGATCCAAGAGACCATTAATTGGAGCAATTCTTTCCATTACCATTTCAAATGGTTTTGCACAAGAAAAGTGACAGTTGAATTTTTTTTTTAATACAGCCAGGACTGAAAATCGTTTGTGGCTTTATGAGATAAATACAGTGATATTAATCTCTACCAAGTCATGAAATGCACATCAATACAGCCTGCAAGATCTTCCTTCAGAACAGCCTCCTGGTCTGTGAACACTTTGAACGATTCTAACCTCATTGTCCTGCTCAACTGATTTATATGCACTTTGTGGGTTTTGAGAAAGTTGTAGCTTCAGGTCTTTCTTGGCAAAACTTTGCTCTTAAAGAGGCACAGATAATACAGGAGTAGATCTGCTCTTTATCTAAATGCTCCAATAGCTCAATTGGCAGTCTATTGATTTATGTGAGTTGGGCATGTCCTGTAGTCCCTGAAATTGTCTTCTTTGTATGATCTAAAGACAAATCAGAGTTAATGTGCAGTAGATATGTCTGAAAGATAAATATGTTCCATTATCTTGACATTCATCAGCACTTGGATGCCCTGTGCACCTTACATTGTTTCCAGATTCCATTAAGACCAGCAAAACTTGTAATTAATGATTGATTCCATTTGTTTTCTGGCACTGTACCTGTAGGGTTGTTGTCAAAGGAGTGATGCTGGATTACACTTTTACTTATTTATTTACTTGTTTCAATCTCAGTGGTTTAATGAGCCTGCATCACCTCCAGAAAGCTGATGGCAGGACAGTAGGAAAAATGTCTGCTTAGAGGGACACAGCTACTGGGATTCTGTAGCCCAGCTTGCTTGTAAGGCTCTGGAATGTGTGCATGCACACATTCATGGAAAGAGCATAACATCTGCTATAAAATTATGGCAATTTTAGGAACATTCCTTTTCTCAAGTGAATTAAATTTTTACAGAGTTTAAAAGCACAAGAGTTTTTAAACTATTCTAGAAATTAAGAGCAGCTGCTTCTCTACACGTACACAGCACACAATATGACAACATTCCAGTTTCTCATAGACATTACTGAAGGTAATATATGCCTTTAGATAACAAGTGAGACTAGGAGCAGAACTCTATATTCTGCTCTCTCTCAGATTCAGTTTTCCAGATAGGCTAAGCCAACATTTGCAGTTACAGAACATACTCAATGCCAAGGCCAGACCTTCCACACCTCTAAGGGGATGTTCTTTTACCACAATTGCTGATATATATGCCTCCAAAATCTTTCTAAACCTTGTCTTTCCACAGTTTTGTAGCTGGAAATTTACTTTCCAGGAGTGTCTGAGGTGTAACTATAAGCTGAGATAGTTTTGTAAAACAGGTCATCAACAGCATTTGTAGGAAAGGTCTGAAAAAGAGTTTTAGAATACTCCTTAAGTGAGTGCTTAATTTATTTAACAAGCCCATTGTGAAATTACATGGTCACTCTGAATAATTCTGTAAAAGCACAGTTCAAATAACAGTGTTATAGAATTTATATTATCTTTATATTTGATAAAATCCTAATATATATATCTATAGTATCATTCATACATGAAACTCTGACACTTGAAATTGAAGAAGCTGGTGAAAAATTAATGTAAATCTGAAAATACAAATGATAACTAATTTATCCACAGCCCACATACTGATCTTAAGTGTCCTTTTCTGAAAGAACAGTCTCTGCATATCAACCATGAAATAAATAGCTGAATATTTTGTTTCATTTAAGGCAATAAAAGCACACAGGGTCACCATGAGGATATGTAGGTTGATGCAATGTCCCAACCCACTGATGAAGCTAAGGAAAGAACAGTCACTTTAGCCTGATATAAACCCCTGAAACACCCACATCATCCAGAAGGAGCTGCAGGTCTACTTGCCTTAGCAAATGGAAAGTATTTTCAAAGTGTAGTAAAGATTCCCTCATCTTTTCTGTGCAGTAGAATAGAATAACACTCCCACTTTTCCCTCTCCATTTTTGTAGTGGCTTTTAGGAATAGCACTACACCAGACACTACAGAAAAGATCAAATAAATGAAGAAGTGGAGGTGGGTAGCAATTGTGCTAAGTGAGACATTGCTCGATGCTCATGACCTTGACCTCTACAGATCACAAAAATTTGAGTATCTGGAAAACTGAATTTTTAGCCTATTATATGGGAGGAAAATTCTCAAATGGAGTAATAAGATAAAACATCATTAGTTCAAAATCACAATTTCCATATCTCTGCATGAAAATGACCTGTGAAGGAAATAATAAGGGTCTTTGTGCTTCTAGCAGTATAAAGTGTGGCTAGGAATTTAAGGGGGAAACCTGAACAAACTGACCTTATTTAAGCTTCAGTCTGCCTAAATTCTGAAAAGCACCTACATCTATAAAATGGCATTCAGTGGATAAAAGGAGATAAGATTGGAGGAGTGAAATTTTCCTGTCTTTCCCTCTAAAACACCAGACTGCACACTACTTGCCAAGCCTGGTGAGTCATAACCTTGAATACTCAACTGCTCACCATACGATTGCAAAGACTTGGTTTGTAGCAGACTACATAAAGGAATCTAGCCAAAACAGGTTTAATTTAGATTCTATCACTGATGGGATTTAAAACTGGTCCTAGAAAACCTGCACACAAGCAATTCCCCAAGTAATGTGCCTGGACTGAACACGAATCAAAGGTTCAACTCAGCAGTTTCCCCTCCAGGATGGTGTCACTCTTTGGTTGTGTCAACCAAACCTGCCACCAAATTCCTGAGTGTTGTGTTTTGATCCCTCTGTTTAGAAATTCAGTGTGATGTTTCTGTTCTTGTCATGAAGAAATCAGGAGTGAAAAGGAAAATGCTGACAGCTCTTTCACGTACAGTTGTGTTTTCTGTGAAGTTGTGCTATTCAGCATATTAGTGCAGGTGTGTATGAACTCTTCCATACTGATAACAGAAGGGGAGAAAACAGTGATTTCCTAGGAGATGAGAGATAAACCTGTAGGCATACATGATCTTAGTACAAAGGTATGCACTGAATCAAATTGTGTGAGCCTTAACTCATTCATGGCCTTAAATATTCAACAGGGAATCTACACTAGAAAAAAGCCACCATGCTTACTTACTAATAACTAGTAATACTGGAAAGGTATGCTGAAACCACCATTCACACCTAATCTGGACATGCTCTAAGTTTTTATTATTTGCTTGGCTACTCTATGATTCTCATTTCTATGGAGTTACTTAATGGAATAGTCCTTACTCTGATAAAGCCTATTTATTATTAATGATGCAGTTGTTTCTTTAGTCTTCTCTCTTGTTCAAATGGCTTTAAATCCTAATCATGGCAGACACAGTTGCTCAAATTCTGATCTCACTAAAAGTGTCATGAATTGAAATACTTAACTACACTGAGTCAAAGGAATAATTTCATATATATATATATAGGCACAAAATAAAAAACTGACCAAATATATCAAAGATAACCAAACATAAAATTCAGTGCTATATCTTCATGAAAATACAGCAAACTACAAAGACCCATAGATCTTCTTGAAGAAAAGATAATTGAGTGGGTAACTGATCCAGAAACAAAACAAAATTAAAACCTTTATCAACAAATATTAAAAAGGTGCTGAGCTGCCCAGAACATAAAAAAACATTACATAGAGACAATATCTTCACTTCAAATGAAAAACCTAGGAAATAAAAGCATTCTGTGAACAAAAGGAGGTAAAAAGTAAACAAATCCCAATCCAGCCAAAATAGGGCAAAATATTGAACAGATCAAGGAAAGCAGGTAGGCTCTGGATGCAAGGCAAAACATTAGTTAAATTAAACATAATTTTGAGAAGATTAATTTTTAAACTTTCTAAACTGTTTTAGTGCATATTTCTTAAAGAATAAAGAGGCTGTTGCTTCAGAAGTGTCAACTGAGTGGGTTTTACAATGCAAAAGCAGTAAAGAACAGAAAGGTACTGCTTTGAAAAGAGTAGCTGCTCCTCTTACCTCCTTATTTTCTTCATCCTGAAAATAAACTAGGTTCAGACATTTTGTTTTATTTGAAATTATTCAGATAATTGTTGGTTTTGTAATCTTTTGTAGCCTATACTTCCACCCAAATTTAATCCACTGTATTATCTGAATTTTGGGGCATCATCCATATACCACTGTACATAAAAAGGAGCAGCAGATCGATGTGAAATCTTCTGATAACTATGGCACTTGGCAGATAAAATACTACTCAGCTGCCGGTGGTTTTCAGGAGGAAAAAAAACACACAAAAGGAAATGGCAGTCCAAAGATGCCTTCCTTCCTTCAACTGTCAGGTGAGGAGTTTTATGTGTAGACACATAAAACAAAGCCTACAAAATGCTGCTCTTCCTGTACCAGTTCGATTGGTAACCAGGTTTCCAAGATGATGATCCTAACCTTTTGTGTCACTTTAGCATCAACTAAAAAGATGACAACAAAGGTACAGACCTACCAGTGAATTTCTTTGGATTCCTGTAACTAGAGACCTGCAGGTGGAGGCGCTCAAAGCCAATCAAGACCCTCAAGTAGTGCCCTTGTTTGCTAGAGGGCTGCACTTTAGAGGTTAATGTGGTTAATGTGTTTTCCTAATTGCCTAGAAATAGTTGACTGCTCTTGCTTGCAGACAGTGCAGAAGGTAAAGACTCTCCTCTGAGTACTGCAGATTGTCTCAGTGTGAGCAATTTTTCTGCCACAAAGATCACCTCGCTGTGATGAATTTTTAAATCGCTAGCATTTAGTCATCTTCTGGGAAATCTTCACATGTTTAGTTATCTTGACTTTCCAAGTTCTGTGTCTCACCACAATCATTCAAAGCAAAGTCAAAGATCAAGTTCCTGGCCACCTAATATCGCCCTCTGTGGTTTTTGCATTGAACTTTGTTTCTTCACTATTTTTTCTAAAATATTTCAAAAGTACTTTCTTTAATTTAATGAAGATTATTTGCTTCTTTATCAAACCTATTTAAATTTTAACATTTACAATTTTCCATCTTTGAAGAAATGAAAAAATGAAGTATCACTTCTTTATTAAAAGTCAGTGCAACATGTGATGCATGTTTTGAACTGTTAAGAAGGCATAAGACTATCCAAAAGTCATTTAATTCTTCTATTTAATGCCCTATACGAGCTTTTAGGTCTGACTTTTCCCAGCTGTCATAATACATTCTTTCCTACGTAGTGAAATACAGATTATGCTGCAGTTCTTTCATTCCAAATCTAACAGGAATGCTTATTAAAGCTGTCACTTTGTTAATCATTTTGCGGAATCCATTGCAACAGACAGAATAATTATTTTTTGTTTCAGCTGATTCTGACAGACATTATGAATTGTCATTTATGCATAATCTTTTCATCAGCAGTATTACAGCAACTTCAAATCAAATGATAACATATTATCTAATACCTGCACCTGGGATTTTTGGCTAATCTGTACTGACCATTCATCAGTTGTAGAAAGCCCTAGATGCAGAAAAGTTCCTTAACTCATCTTTTTCCTGTCATGATGCATAGACAAAGCAAAATTATTTGCTATTCCCAGTTATAAGACTTTAACCCAGCTATGCAAGTTAATCCTGCAGTTCTTAAAATATCTGAAGAAGAATGTACATACAGTGGGTTTTCATACAGAAATTATATCACTAAATTAAATTGAGCCCATCTTTGTCTATTCTACTTTTGTTTCCAAATGCCTCCTACTGAACTCCTATCTATTATAGTTCCTTTTCCCACTGCTGGTCTCAGAAAAGCTGATCACAAGCAAAGTAACACAAAACATGGTGTGATGGGTTTACCCTGACTGGATACTAGTTGCTCACCAGAGTCACTTTATCACTCCCCTTCCTCAGCTGGACAGGGAAGAGAAATATTCAAGTTTACCCTGCATTTTCTGCCATTTCTTCAGTATATGTTTTCCTGTAATTTAGTGCCAAATGCTGCAAGTGTTGGCCAGATTCTGGCAACCTCATTCTCACTAAAACCTGTCATTAGTCTTAAAATGGCCACATCGATTTCCACATTGACAAATCTGCACATACCCAAGGAGATATGGAATGTGGTGCTTCATATAACGAGAGTAATCAGAAATAGCTTTTATTGAAATCCTGCAGAATGGAAAAATCTTATTCCTTCAGTCTGGAGCAAAACATTGGTGTGAAAGATCAGCAGTGGAAAGCTGGTGCTTGTTAATAGATCTGTGATTGATTGATTTTGTAGTGTTATTTAGCAGGCATTGCATCTGGATGGACCTAAGTTTGGAGTAAAAATTGTAGAACTCCAGGATTTATATCAGTGCCCTGGGACAGGCAGTCCTTGTCCTAAACTGGAGGTTTAACAGGGCACGAAGATCTCCCCTGGGCTCCTTGGAGCTGGACTCAGAGCTCGTTGCAGTCACCATTCCTGGCATTAGAGCACTCTACTACCTTTCAAAAATGAGAAGACAGGCTTGGATTTTTACTACCTTGTTGATTGGTATTATATATTTATAACTGAATTATTCACTGCAGTATCCTGTCTGTTCTGTAGCTGAAGTATTATTACTTTTAGCAATTGATGATTAGCAATTTAATGGTTTTGCTAAACTAATGTTAAGGTAAGTAGCCAGAGAGCTCATGAAATGACCATGTTGCCAGTCCCCTTCAGTGTTTATTTCAGCTGCAAAGTCCTTAACGTGATTTCTTCTTTGTTCCAAAACATGATCAAAGAAATTGGTTTAATTGGAGAGTAAGAAGCCCTCAAAAACTGTTCATTTGCTTTCATTCGTTGCCTTCTCTTTGTTAATAATACTTTTCAAAAGAAGACAGATCTACAAAGAGTCCTAATCATTGCAAGGCTCAGTATGTCAGTACTACCATTATTTTGGGACTTGACTTCTAGTGAAGGATCAACAGTCCTGACTTAGGCCCAAGAGTTCCATTTTACCAGGAAAAGCAAATCAATTGCAGTATCTCTAATTTTAATGATACAAATCTCACCTTTATAATGTTTATATGGAAAATGTTGATTTTCCATTTTGTGATACACCTCTATTATCAGCCTGTTTCATAGGAAAAAAAGCTTCTGTAAAAGAGCAGTAACTAAAAGAAATATTAACTTTAAAGTGCTGCATTTCTAGGAGAGCTTTATTTTCTTTACATTTCTGAAGAAACTAGAAACGCTAGACTGCCATGAATGTCCACATTTCAGAAAGTATTGGAGGAATACAATATTAATACAGCTGGAAGTCTCTATATAAAGTAAAAGCAAGCTTCAAAAGCAGAAGTGCTGAAAACTTTATTGTCCTGACTTTGGGAAAAATTAACCTCCTTACTGGCACTGCCTGGTTCAGAGTGTTTTCTTGCATCTATAACATAGTTTTAACCATGCAGCTGCACACTGTTGTTCTCTCTTCTTTTCTGCAGCCTGATCAGGATGGCGTCCACCTGAACTTATGAATAACAAGTACCTCACATAGAAGGACACACTCTATTTTTCATTCTTCTAAGCATAGTACTTTGTTCCTGTATCAAGTAGAATAACAAATTCTGGAACTCAGGTTGAAAATTTTGCTATTTTCTGTAAAAGGTAAATCTCATGCTGTCTCACCTATGTGCATAATAATCTTGCTGGCTCATTGAGCCAGAGTCAGTAGCAAGCCATTTGACTACATTTCTCAGCAGCAGAAATGATAGGTGAGCTTTGGAAGATCTTCCTGTAGTAGTTTAAGTCTTGACAGTGCCAAGCTATTTTATCCAGTCTCTTCTCTTAAAGTTACTGCTTTCTTCCCTCTAGGCCTCCAGCAAAGATGGCAGGGGGGCTGGCCATGGTTCATATTCTTCCATCAACACTGAAGTGAGTTTGCACTGTGCCACCAGACTGCAATACAAAGCAGTCAGGCTATGATCACACAAGACCAGTGTGACCTTGCTCGTCATTGTGATCTGCACCAGTAAAAGGCTAGACCAGATTGCTTTGTTGCTGTGATTTACAGTTTTATTTAGGAAATATATAAAAACATATCTATAGATATAGATGTAAAATTATATATGTAATATTGGATATATAAATACTATAGATTCTGATTATGAGCCTAAAATATGATCTTCTGGAGAGCAAAATTGTAATTTTAAATTTTTCAATGTATTTATTTATTTTTATGTATCAGAGGAAAGGATCTACCAGTCTGAAGAATCCTGACTCTAGATCTGGAAACTAAAATTCAGGAGGGAGAGGTCCTTTGACAGCTATTAACACTGTTAGTTGGCTGTAAATCAGGAAGGTCATTAGAAGCTGGTGGATGGAGAATGACCTTGCACTCTTTTGCCAGAGGAAGTGCAAAGATCTCACCATGTTTCTGCAGTCTTTCCCAAAGCATCAAATACTGGCTACTGTTAAAAAGTGGATAGAGAGCTACATGGACACTGGTATTAAATAGTTTGACAGTACTGTGTCTGCATTCTTTTGTTCTCCTCCTCATGTCTGTGCTGGCATCATTAAGCTAATGTGAATATGCACAAAATAACATCAGTTTGTTGTTTTGTTTTGGGTTTTTTTTAAATTTTTTTTTTCTGTTGAAATATTTGCAGTGATTTGTAGCAATAAAGATGTACATTACCACATAATCAAATATAATTCAAACAAAAGGAAGATTTCAGATGCCTAAGATCTACTCTGGAGGTGTAAAAATTAGCTCAAACCCACTGAGTCATAGAATGGTTTGGGTTGGAAGGGACCTCAAAGATCACCTAATTCCAATCCCCTTGCCATGTGCAGGGACACCTGCCACTAGACCAGGCTGCTCCAAGCCCCATCCAATCTGACCTTGAACACTTCCAGGGATGGAACATCCACAGATTCTCTGGAAAACCTGTACCAGTGTCTCACCACCCTCAGAGTAAAGAATTCATTCTCTCTTCTCCAGAGGCCACAAAAAGCATTACCTATCCTAGGACCAATGCCATTTTCATTCTATTATAGAAATTAGGTAACAAGACAACTAGTTTCCCATGAAATTGCCAGGAAGAATTGAAACTGAAAGTGTTTATTGGGATAAAACTGGTTTGAAATCTAGTGTTTCTGGCTTTTGGAAATGTCCTAAAAAGCTTTCTTGCAGAATGTATTACCTCAAGGCAAGCTTTAAATAGAATTATAAAAGACAAGATTAAAAAAACTATGTGTATGAGTAATCAACATACTCATTCATTAAATGAGAAATGAAGGCATGTATTTTCTTGAGATAATATCAGCATAAAGTTGGTTTTAGAATAATTCCATCTCAACACTGGGAAATAAAATGTGCCGAGCTTAACACATGACTAATTTGCAATAGCTTGATAATTGTTCTGCTTTATGCTTACCATTGGTAAACTGAGCCATTAAATGTCTAAATCTCTTGAATATGGATTGGATAAAGCAATGCAAAGACCAGTTCTGTAAATGGCTTTGTGCTGGTGATCTGGTGCACCCACACAGAGACCCAGCAACAGAGGTCATGCAGAAAAATTTGCAGGATAAAGTCTTTGCTTTTTTACCAATACATTCTTAAAGAAGTAAGATTAAAAGAAAATTTATCCATATAATAATGAGGGTTGCTTGCAATTTCTATAATTCCCAGCCTAAAAGTCCATGCTATTGTGGCATCCATCAAAGCTTATGCACATTCTGAAACTTTTTTAATGTATCAGGCAGCTAAAGTTTCCTCTGCATTCCCACTTTTGTTAATTTATCTAAGTAGGTGTGGCATCTTAAAAGAAAAATCCATGTAAGACAGTTTACAGATGTGTTTGAATGAGGGCAATGACATATATGTTTAAGTACGAACAGACATTTTGAGAAATCATGTTTTCAATAATGTAAAATGTGTTGTGTTAGAAAAAAGTTAAGTAAAAATCTTTTCTTTTGGTATTTTATTGTGTGCCTACAGTACATGCTATTATGCAAAAGGACAATGATTCCTCCATCCACAATTAACATTTTATTTTTCAAGTAAAAATAATTAAGTTCCCTGTGGTTATTAATATTTTAAGATCTTCAATAATTTTTAAAACAATCAAAAACTATGTTGTCTCTTCTTGAAAAAGCATGCAGACCAAATTAGTCCTGGACAAAGAGTTTAAAACCATTTCTAAGAAGATTAATTTGCTCTCACAGTGCTTATGATCATGAACCTTTTTTCTTTGATTTTTACAGCAAATTTCCTTTTGGCAGAAATATACAAAACATGAACTTCAAGTGACCACTGAAGAATATTTGTGGAAAACAAACCACATTTATAAACATAAATATTCCATTCCCATCCTCAGCTGATCATGAGGATATGAAGCTTACCATCTGATCTGAATACACATTTTAAATCAACCAACACAGCAGAAATTTCAGATTTGGAATGCTTGTGATAAACTGCCTCTGCATGGTTTACGGACCAAGAAATACTAATGAGCATTTTTAAGATGTCCGAAGTATATAGATTTGGGGGGGCTGGCACTGCCTGTGTTACAAATAATACAGAATACAAAACAAAACTCACACAGGGTGAAACCATTGGTCCTGAGAGCCCAGTACCCACATCCCATTTTAAGAAGGTTCAAGCTGTCCCCCAGATGAGTGAATGAACAACTAACGAGTAAATAGTGGATGGAGGATGTTATGCACACACCTGGATCTCTTCCTCCAGGTTCTTTTCTTTAGAAAGGATTTCAACCATAACTCTGAGACCACCCCAAGCTGCAAACCAAAGCACAGAAAAAGGGAAGAATTGGAACTGCACACCTGATCTGAAACAAAACCAGGACTGTAGGTGTACCTTACATGTGCATTGCTTGTTGTCAGTATTTATACTGTAAGGTACTTCTGAGCAACATGCAACAAGAATTGCTCAGTGTTTCTAGTTAGTATTTATATCTCTGAAGTAGTCCTAAGTATTATTGTAGGAGTCTAAAATATTTGCACATACACACAATATACTATATACATAGACATCTCAAAGAGCATAAGCATGTATAGGTTTTTCTTTTCAGGTCACAGTCTTCAAACACATAATTTTATAAAACACATTTAAATGATTTTGTGATAAAGATTTTTTTCCCCCAATAAAGCTAGAGTACAGACTAACTTCCTCTTATGAGAAATGGTGTGTTACTTTAATTTCATAGTATGTAATTTTCTGACATGGAGGAGAGATAATATAATAAACTTTCTTCTAGGATGATCTTTTAAGTCAATATCTAAATCACCAGGGTTATATATTTCAAAAAGTAAAAGCCTTGAATTATGTCACACAGTGATACAGGACTGGCTAAACCCTTAGAGTTAGCAGTGTGGTAGATTAGTTTTCTAGCTTTTGACCTCTATAGAAGTAGCTTCACATCCTGGTGCCAATTTAACTCTGAAATAAAATGAATTTGCAATTTTCCTGCTAATACTCAGTGGTTAGTCTCAAAGAAATGGTGCCTGGTTCCAGATGATTACCAGTGCTAGTTTAATAGAAACTTATCACTAGCACATCAGGGGTTGTGCCATATTAGTGACATAGCTGCTGTCACTGCTTCTAGTCACCATGTCTCAAAAGCAGAGTGCTAGCAATTAACCTTAGCATAGCCATTTTTCAACAAGTTATGCTCAGTAAAGAATCAGCATGCAGGTGGAATTTGCCGCTTCTCCAGCAGATCAAATTTGAATCACACTTTGGGAAAAGTGTAAGAAATTTTACTGTCTTGATGCACCTCCTTTGTAGATAAACACTGGCAGTTTTGGTATTTTGCAAGGATAAAAAAATCTGTAAAAAAATGTATGAAAAAGTATAAAATTAACATTTGAAGAAACAGGTAAAAGTCTGCAACTGATGTTTCTTTCAGAGAAGATACAGATTAACACATCCTCCTCTATTTTCTGGGTTAATCCAGACATAATAGATGATACATACTCCCTTCCATGTAAGCATGGAAAACCTTCCTGAACAAAAACTAAGTGATCATAGAACACTTTTGTGTATAAAATCTTGTGGGCTTATGTTAGTAAGTAGTAACTCAGAAAGCATCCATTTCATAAAGTGCAGATACATATTCTGAGTTCAAATACTTGTATAAAAAAAACAACAAACCCAATCCACCAAAAAACAAAACCCAAAGAAATATAGCTTCTCTTTCTATTTATAGAATAAAATGGAGCTCTTATATAACAACCTTATGAACAGTATCAAAAGTTTTCATCCTTTAAACTTGTTACATTTCACAACCCCTTGTAAAAGTCTTCTAAGTGACATGGGTTGATTCTTTTCTTGAATTTTATTTAATATATCGACATTTTTATAAAAGCTCCTTTGAATCTGCAGTATTTCTTCATGAAATGCAATACAATCAGATTGCTTATCCAGATTTACTCTGCATTACTCTCTTTATAGTGGTTTGATAGCTGCATTCATTATATTGGTATAAAAGCTAGATAAAACTAGTGGGGAATCAGGACCCTTTTCTTCTTACATACAGATCAGTTTTTGCTAGAAACAAGACCTGAATGTTTTCAACTTTGCATATTTTAAATTATCTGTACCAAAAAAGGGAGTGATGTCTATTGCCAAGACCTATACACACTATTCATTATGTCTAGAAAGAGAGGACAGGCTTAGTTCATTAAAAAGTTGTTAAATTTTTTATTAGACCCTGGCTAGTTAATCCATTAAAAGGAACAAACCGCTTTTTCTCCAAGTTTAATAGCTTGCTTATATCACGCTGTGAAATACATAAGAGTGTGCACAAGAGGCAGCTGAAGTTTTGAAAAGTTTTATCTTTTCATACAGTTGCTTATCATATGAAACAGATGTAAATATAGTAGTCTTGTTTAAGACGTGGGAGAGTTTTTACTGAATATCTTGCATTATGTTTAGTATCTTTCATACGTTATTTTGATCTATGATTTGTTCTGAGTGCCCTCTACTGAAAAGTAAGATGAAGTGATTAATTATTTAGTGCCCAAAGATACAATGCTTACAAAAAACATTAAAGAGTTGTACATTCTTAAAAGACATATGTATTGATAAATGAAAGGCTTTAGAGGAAATTAACTACTTCAAAGATAAGTGTATTATGTGTATGTATTTATACATACATTAAAATACTGTGTGTTAGTTCCTTCTGCTTCCAACTCCCTGGAAATATTTTTTTATTTTTATCTAAGATTATATAACAGCAGAAATCCAGCACATTTGTTGAGTAACAGACATCTCTTGCACTCAAATCCCCGGAACTCAGTAAGAATCTGGTCATTAGTTCAAGTGGATTCAAATTGGTCCTAAGTAGGTATTGTGTAATATTAATCAGTTACACAGACAACTTCAGGACTGTTCTGCTACTGTAGGACAACAATAAATTAGGGGAAGCAAAAGCAGCTGGTGATTGAAATTTGGAAACGTAGCCATCAATTATAGATGTATATATGTATGTTATATATATATACCTAAAAGTATAGATACACCGCTCTCTACAACAGTTAAAATTAAATGTGCATCCTGAATACTAATTGAATTCTTACTGTTCAACAAGCTCCCCATCAGCTAGGAACCATTATGGTCTTACTCAATAGAGATTAAACAAAATTCATAATTTAATGTGATGTTTTATTATGGGTTTTTTTACAGCACAATTGCATATATTTTTAAAACTGCAAAAAAAAGAATATATTTTTAAAACATACTTGAAAGTAGTATTTCAATCACTGATAAAAAAATGTCTCATAAACTGTAGGCATACAGTGTTTTACTGCTATACTATAGATGTGCGTTCCCAGTCTGCGTTTCAAAGGAACAAAGTCATCTCTGATATGGTCTGACATTACTCCTAGTCAAAGCACATACAGGTTTATGGTTGAGATAAAAAGAAAACAAATAAACAAACGAACAAAACAACCTCAATTTTACATAATTTGCTGGTTAATAAAAACAACAAATTATGATGCTTTCTCAGCCTACTGTTTACTAAGTGTGGGTAAGAGTGATTTCTGCCTGGTACTGCCAACTAAAATGTATGAGCTAGAGATCTCCTGCCAATAGAATGTGACCCCGAGCTCTCTCCATCATACTGCTCTTGAATCAAACCTTTGTGCCTCTGAACATTATTGGCCATCTTCACTAAATCTCTCTTTACACAAGACACTGTTCACTAATATATTGGTGCAAATATCAGCCCCCTGCCCCAGCCTTCTTTCTGCTTTATATCCTCTCTCGCCTTTCAAGCCAAGTTTGCTGCTTATTTTGGCGTTTTCTGCTAGTCAGAGTAGGCATAACTTGATACATTCATTTATTTTTTATTTCCCCAGTTTGCCTACATTTTCTTTGATTTCACCTCTTCCAATATTTTTCCTTAGTTTCTCTGAAGAACTTGTTGCTAATTCTCACCACTCAGGTAGCTGACTAAAACTCATAGTATGTCAGTCTTTCTTTTATCTTACACTTTATTTTCATTAGAATTTTCACCAAATATCAGATAAATATTGTGTACTGCAAGTTTTTCTACATGCTTTATAATTGATCTCTTAAATGTTAGTCTCCATTACATCTGCATTCTGATTTTTCCATGAAAACCACTTTCTGTTCATGAGTTTCACCATACTTCCATAAAAGATACTGATATAAAATGATTAGTTCACTAGCTCCCAGTCTCACCGTCCTCTGTAATGAGCTAAGAATACCTTCATATTTAGAAATTATAGAATGTTATATTTTTTATGATGTGCTAAAATTGCTACAAATATAATTATTACTTAGTTTTGTTCCTCATAGACAATGTGTATAAAACACATACAAGTGCATTTGCAAGTGGCCAGATGCACGCATTTATTCTTTTATTAAGGTTGTTCCAGTCCAGCCTATTGCAGTTCATTCTTTGAATAGATTTACCACTTCAGAGAGGACCCACTTATATTCATTATAAGTAATTCCACATAGCCACATAGCAGGATCAGCTGTATCCATGAGTCCATGTGCTTTGTGGCTCAGATTCTCATCTTCAGTCTAAGTTCTGTTGTCATTCAGGCAGCTTAGTAAACCAAGGAATTTCTGATTCTCCCTAGCTGCTCTAACACACCTAAAATATGTGGGGTTTAGGGAAAAGAAGAGAATCCCAAAGAAGGTAGCTCCCTTTAGTGACCAAGAGATGTGATTGCAAAGCCATTACATAAACAGTGGGCTCTACACAGATCTCAGAACTGTCAATTTTAACATGTGCTGCCCACATGGGCCTGTACATGTGCAGAAAACCTATTTTTTAGTGTTAGGCTCATGAGACCTGCATGAATCAACTGTTCAACACATGGACAGCCAGTCTTTGCCAGGGAGAAAGTATGTGGTCTTAATCACGCTTTGTAAGAGACCAGACCCTGCTTCTGTAAGACAGATCTGAGCATGATTCCTCTCACATTAGATCACTCATGCAATTTAGAAAGGCAAGTGTCTGTTTTCTGATGAGGATGGACAGTATGCAAATACCGTATCAGTACTTCATAATCTAGTTGCTATAAGAATCTCATGACCCACAATAGAGCCTCTGTGTCACACCCCCCAAAAACTGAGACATGGTTGCTCCAGAGGAACGGAAGCTAGGCAGAGAAAACACAAATGTTTTTAGTTCTCCCACCCAAATCTGTCCCATTCCCACCCCGTTTCCTTCCCTGCCACCAAGCAGCTATCCTGCCTCTCTGTACCAGGCTGCAAAGCAGTCACTGTAGGCAGGCAGTCAGTGGAAGTGTTTCAGATCCCTGGGGAATGAGTAGCTAGAGGAGAAGGTTGTCCAAGTGGGCTCCAGGACTATCTTGGCCTGTGGCTTCCACCATGTTCATCAGGGAAAAAAATCGAAGAACTATCATGAGATCAGACTAGGTGAAGAACTGGAAAACTAATGAAAGGGGAATCCCTTTCTCCAGAACCTCTTGGTTCTATATTTTCATGGCATATTGCAACATCTTGATGCTTTCTATGAATGCCATTATCTTAGAAGAGTGAAATTCTAAATCTGAGAATGGGACTTTGTCCTGCACCGGGGTTCATTTGCTTGTTTAAGCTGGTCATCCCTTCACAGTCAATAGAAGAATAGTTATGCTAAAGGACAAATTTATCTCATCTTAAGGTAAGTAAGAGAGCTCAGATAATACACAGTACTGCATCCACTTCTGTCCATAAGCTATAAACAGATGACAGATGATATATGTGAATGTGCACTGTAGATAGAAAAATGTAGGTAAGACAAATCCTACGCACAAATTCCTTTGCAGGTTTTTTTAATAGGCTAAGGTCTTCAGCACTCACGAGCTGTGATTTCTAGATGATTTTTAGCTGATGGACAGGCACAGTGGAGTCACAATCTATTAATGTATTTTTAAAAAGCTTTTAGGCTGCTCTGAAATAGAGCAAAACATCAAAACTTCATCAAAACCTGAATATAGTGCCAGTCTCACAACTAGACCTAGATGTTCTTTGTGAGCTTCTTTCCATTAAATCAAATGACAACTAGATACAGAGAAGAGTGTGGAGACACTTTTATCTTTTTTTTGGGCAGAGGAAATTACTGTCCACAGTGCTTGACTCAGAATTTATGTAAAAGCTTTTAAGTTTAAAAAGAAGTTTGCTTTTAAGTTTGGGGTTTTTTGCTTTTTCTTTAAAACCTGCATTTTTAAAGTTCATCTTCTGAGAGTTCTGTCCCTAAGCACTTCATTCACTGTTATGAAAGGAATATGAAATGCTCCATTCTCACAGTTATTTGGCAGTGATTCTGCTCTAAAACTGTGTCTTGATTTCTGAATTTTACACTGAAAGGGAGATGCTGTAATACAGTACTCCAGTTGATTAAAGGTATCATTATATTATTTTATCATTATATCTATTGCCTTTGACTACATGCATTGTAAACCATTTGGGAAAAACATTTTTAAGAGAAAAAGTACTAGTGACAACTAATTCTGAAAAAAAAAAAATAAAATGTAGGAGTGCCATTTTGCAGGTATAGCTTTTCTTAAAAGACTTTGAAATAGTAAAGAATCTTCTACAACTCTATCAGCTTCCTTCTCAAATAGGTTGGCTTTGTTGTTTTTTTTTTGTTTGTTTGTTTGTTTTTTTTTTTTTTAATGAAGAAAATACAATGACACCTCCCTGTAAGAATGCAGAGATCAGATGTCAATAGAAGCTGCCTGTGAAAGTTAGTGAACCATGTTTTGGACTCAGATGTACTAACAAGAATGTTTGACACTGCTTTCACTCCTTTAACTTTGTGCCTCCCCAGAATTTATTTATATAACTACTGTTCATATATAGACACAATGATTGAATGACAAGTTAGAAACCCCGATATGAAATCTTGATAAGATTACTCATGATTCAGCCACATTTGAAACATGATTTTTAACATGCTTGAATTGTTTCTGTGGTATACTGTCATATAAGCTTACCCATTCCGACATCTGCATATACCTCACAGGACTCCTACTGATGTGGTGGGCCAATATGACAGCATGTTCAAAACAGCTGAAAAAACCGTTTTCTTTCCATAAGCATTAAAAGAAAATGTACGTAAAATAAACTAGCCCTCATATAGCCTTCACAATTATCAATAGCTGTGACCTTTAGGCAGGTTCTGATGCTGTCAATTTCTTCAGTGCTCACACACTAAATCAAGAAATTTGTAAATATTGTATTTGTGGTGTTAATTCAAGATGGGTAACCAGACTTTGGGATGGGGTGGAACAAATCAACATTTCTAGCATTTATTTATGCCATTTGCCAAACCACAGTTATTATGGTTTTCCACCAGGAAATCTCACTCCCCTCAGGCTGACTAAAAATATTGGCAGCACACCAGGGCACCAGACTTGCCCATTTTTTCAGTCAGTGCTGAAAAAACTGATGCCTTGGCCCAATGTGATCCCTTCCCATCCCTTCCAGGAAACAATGTCCACTGCACTGCCAGCCCCCACCCCTTCCAAAGACTTCAGTGAGTAGCAACCACACTCTGCCAGTGAAAGACCCTATAAACAGTTCTCTGCATGGTGCTGACACACTGTCTGAACATTGTTTTTTACTTATTCCCCTGACTGTAAACAAAAGGGAGAGCAGTGATTCGTGGCTAGGAAGAAATCCCTGAAATAGCTGATTATGCAAAACTGAAGTTATGTCAATTAGAATTACCAGAGATTAGTTCCTTTCTTTCACTGAAAAAAAAAAATAAATAATTGCATATAATTAGATAAGAGAAAACATCATTCTAAACCAAACATATTCAATTTACCATGACCTAGGTGAAAAACAGGGTCTCTCAGAATCAGCACCTGAGATATCACTTTATGACTGGGCACCTTACTGTGGTCCCATGGTCCAGCCAAAGTATTGTGCAGTAGCTGTTAAAGTGCAAAGGACTTAAGCACAGCAGGGAGAATCTGATTAGTTCTCAGTTACCTAAAAGGACTGCTTTGCCTGAGGATGGTCGAGAAGTGCTGCATTCCTTCTGCCACCATCAGACCCTCAAAGAACATATCTCACTGTGCAAATAGCAAACCTGCTTGCGGGACAGGCCAGACACACTGTTAGGCAGCTCTGCTTTTCCCCCAGCAGAATGTGGGGCAGGTGGCAAGGACAGCAAGGTGAGAGTCATCCACAGATGTGCAATGTGGGAATGGCATCTTCTCATTCTAAAAATTAGTTTTCTGAGTTTATTTTCCAGCATCTGTTGTGAACATGGAAAGTGAATCATGAGCCACTAGTTAAGAGCTGAGAATTAAGCAAAGTTCTGACATGAACATAATTTCTCTTGTGAGTAAATGACATTGTACCCACTTAAGTCAAATCTGAATTTGGCCAGTAACATATACCAAGCTCCAAACTAGTGATGACAGAGATAATTAAGAAATAATGACAGTGGAATAGAACAATGTCACAGGATAAAGGTCTCCTGCACTCAACAAAAGCTGAAATGAGGCTCATTTATCATGAATGAATGTTGAGGCAGAGCTGCTATCTTTTAAAACCATGAAGCTTTACTCTTTTGACAATACTGAGTAATAATTATTTGTTTCTATAATGTGACACTAAATTATTTGTATAGATGTAATAATTTTATTATCTACATGTACATCTATGCAATGACAATTGATAGTTTAGATGAATAGATGTTTATTTCATAAGAGTTGATCTATTTTATTCTAATTAGCTCAGGATATGTGTCAATGTATTGTAGCAAAAGAGTGTGGTCTTTCAAACCAATTTTTTTTGTTGTGTTTTCACTATCACAAATTATTTCAGTGAGTTTTGTACTGCTCCATTAGGGCCTAATAATACATTCACCAAATAGTGCTGCTGTTGCTGTGAGAGCAGGATACAACAAAGTGTGCCAGAATATCCTTAATTTACCAGACTTTTTAATTAAATATTTTTGAAGCAAAATAAATTTGGAGCTTTTATAGAAGGCACTCTACCATGAGATATCAAGTACAGAGGAACAAAACCAGAACAAAAATTATAATCACCAAACAAACTATTTGTGAATAGGATCAGGTTGATAATAGATCTTGGAAATCAATAAGGAGAGTGCTCATAGCCGTCTCACTAGAAGGCACACAGAGACTTAAATTCATTAGATGTGGAGGAATAGTCCCAGTTAATCAGTAAAACCTGGCTGCATTAAGCAACTCTAGTAGCAAAAAAATCACCTCATTTCACCAAAGCTTATGGTTGGCTTGTACTGTCAGAGAGAGTGTTTTAAGAAAGCTGGCTTTGAGAAAGAACTTTGAAAAGTATGCTGAGAAAGACAAAAAAAAAAAAAAAAAGTAGTTTTTCTGTTATCCTATGAGTTCTTCAAACCCACCTGCTTTGCAGATCGTGAGATTATTTCAGCATGACTTCTTGTCCACAGATGAAGAAACCATACTGATGTCAGTTACAACCTCATTCCTCAGTACAAAAGGAAGGAAGGTAATAGGAACAAAAAGGCAACAGAGATGTAACATGCTATGAAGCAATAGAATATGTCCTTTTAAGGCAATGTGTCACACACACGTGCTTCAGACAAGTTGATTTTATGTGGCCTTGTCTTTCTTCTCTTTCAGAAAGTAGGCGAAAAATAACAAAAATGAGATGCTGAGTGATGCAGGCAATAGAGCCTGCTGCCACAGAGCAGCGATAAGGAAGCCCTTCAACTGAGAAATGGCAGATATAAAAGGCTTATTAGCCCTCAAAGTACTTTAGCTGGTAAAAAAAATCAACAGCAAACAAACAATAAAACAAAACAAAACAAACCCCCCAAACCAAAAAACTAAACAGGAACAACAACAACAATGAAAAAGAAAAAAAAATCAGAGAAGTAAATTGTCTCCAGACCACCTTTCTTACCTCTTCCAGCATGTACTTAGCCATCACACATCAGAGTCACTGTTACCTTGCCCTACTGTCTGACACCAGCCTGGAGCCACGTCCTCACGGAGCACCACAACTTCAGCCACTGTCTCACCCCACTGAGGACTGAAGAGTCACCGGATGAGGTTTTCTAAGTGCTCTTTACTTCAATCTAATAATTGTGACCTTTGGAATAGCAACTGTCAGTGTCCCAAAGGTGCTGCCAAGCCACACCATCCCCGGCTGTGCCCTGGAGCAACCCTCACCCTGCCCATGGCCCAGGACTCCATGTCAGCCCCTGTGGCCATCAGCCCCTGCCCCAGTGACACCTCAGCAGGGCCCAGCTCCAGCTCCCATAGCCATGCCCTCCATGGGTGCACCAAGCCAGGACCACCTATGGCCATTCTACTCCAGGGCCAGGATGAACTCTAGGGATGAACTCTAGGGATCCACTGACTTCCCAACTGATTGTTCTGCTATTCCTCCCACTCAAATAGCCACAAAAAAATGCCATGCCACATGCTTATGACTTTGCAGTGAAAAAGAGAATTTTATGTAGTTACTTGTTGGTAGCTAAAAAAGCAGACAATTCACAGTGGATGCAGAGCTCCAAGAGACCAAAACTTTGTCCATCCTCTTCATCACCTGAAAATCATAACTTGAAATAAAATAGAATAGTAATTGTTTTGTCATCTGTCCCTAAGAAATTATTCTTGAGAAATTAAAACATCTTAAATCTCCATAAATTATTCCATGCCATGCATCTTTTCATGATTATGTTTTTTATTCACAGTGAATTAGAAGCTGGAAAAAGCAACCCAGATGAGGATACTGTTGTACCAAATATCATGAAAGTGTGGAAGCAAGAAGAGCAAATTGAGAAAAATAGTAGGAAAAAAAAGAAATTAAACGTTTTTTGGTATTACTTCTAAAGCTGAGGTAGAGTCCCTGTTCATATGTGTTCAAACCTTATCTAGAAAAGAAAAATAAAGGATGCCAGAAAGAATTACTGCCATCATGCTGTAGCTTATAATTCCAAGAAGTTGAGTATCTCCCTCAAAGTCACAGGGACAGATGGAAGACTGTTGGAAAACGGGAATTCACACTGGACTGAGGCTGTAGCCACAAGCCTCAGTCTTCTTCCAAGGAGGCAATTCTGAATATTCAAAAAGCTGGAAGTTCTCTCTCCATCTATTTAATACTTAATGTGATGACAAAATGATGCCAAGCAGTTACCTTCTTATGTCACAAGAAGGAAGGCCGTGATTTCATGTATTGGATTCTTGTGCTGGCCTTTCATCTCACAAGTGGATGCCCATTCTGACCAAAATGATCTTATGTCCATTCAGATAGGATGCAAAGAGCAGCAGAAGTCCCATATCCAGCTAACATAATGTTTCAGTCTGTTATTATTGGCACCTTTACTTAGTTCATGACACCATTCCTCTGTAATTTGCAGGTTAGGAACATTCCACTTTGACTGTTTCCTGGATTGCTGTCTAACTCTAATAATGCCTGTCAGACAACTCTCTCTCTCTCTCTTTTTTTTTTTTTTTTTTTTTTACTTGTTTATCAAAATTAGTGGGTTAAAAATATGTAGATAGAGTAAAGCAAACTTTAAGGTTTTAGGGTTTATTTTGCTATTTATAAGAGATTTAAAAATTATGGCAATACTATCGGGGAAAATAAATGTATTTATGAATGTTACAAAGACAAACTCTGTTTAGAACCAATGTTTTCAATTTTTTCTTCTGCTCATAGTTTCTTAAGAGTTGATTGTTGAAATGTTTATTTTCCCTGAGCCCTGATGCTTTTTTGGTATCCTTATTGAATTCCAAATTAAGAGACCAAGGCCAAAATCTCATCTTCAGTAAGAAGAAATACTTGAAGGTTCCAGCTAAGACCAGGCTGTTACCTTGTTACAAACACAAAGTCCTTCTGAAAAAGTGAACAAGCGCGATGCACGGGAAGCACAGCAGGGAGCTGCTAAAGATTGAAGAGCCAATCATGGTTCTCCCCAGGTAATTCTACAAGGCTTCCATTTGGCCATGCCCAGCACTGTCCTCAGAGCCAGCCTCTGCTTGCAAGCATGGCTACAAATGCAGAGACTACTTTCTGTTGCAAACATTTTTGGCATTGTACACAGCCACTCTAGCTGTAAGACAGAAATTCACTTCAGAAAGCGGTCAAGAGCTATGAACTGTGGAGTATACCATTACTACGGCTACTCTTACACAATGCTTATTATCACCTGCAGAAGAAAAAGTACTTTTAACTCAATCCTCCCTGGACCAACCTGTTCTTCCTTTGCAAATTGCTAGGCCTCCACTAGTTTACACCAGATATTTGTAGCCTTAGGTTTAGCTGTGCAGCTTAACTCTGAAAGACTTCTGAAGCTTATTTGCCTTTAGGCTACCTATATTGACTAAACTTCAAATCTCCCAACACAGTGTTTGTTAAAGGATACATCTTACAAAACTGGGTATTTATGTCATGGTTTTCCAGTCCGTAATCACTGGTTGTATATTGCATGGACATGAAAATGCGAATGGATTCAATTAGTTTGAAAAAAATAAATTTTCTTCCTTAATCAACATCAATCAACAGAAAGCAGTGAAGCCAGTATGAACTTGGTAATGACCAGCAATCAGTACAGCAAGAGTTGATAGGGTCTGGCCTGATCCCACTGACCAGAACCCATGAGGAATGAGTTCACCATGTCCTAAAACACCACATGTGATGGCACAGATTGAGAGTACTTACAAAGGGGAAATTAATGGTCTTTGTGGATACAAGGGTACACAATGCAACTGCACATTCATTTAAAAACTGCCATGCTATTGAAAATCAAAGCAGTGGGAGTTGAAGCTAGAAAACAAGCTGTTATATCCTTTCATATGCAGAAAAAGTAGTTTTCCGGTGAAAGAACACACTGGAGAAAAACACCATGATTCCTCATCTGAATTCACATTTCAGACTAAACTACTCAATGGAGAAGTGAAGTATTTCCTTCATCAATAACTTGACTCCAACAACAAAAGTTGTGTCTGGAACCGGTTTAGGAGAAGTTATGTTCGTATCTCACCAGGAGAATCATTCATCTCCTAGAGAAACTAATCTCATAGTACTTAGACTCAAAAAAACTATTCTGTTGATAAATTTAAGTTTATACCCATGCCACTTACTGAAGAATAGGGTTTAGATAGTGATGCATTTGATAAAGATACAAAGATATTACTTAGTGTGACTGGTGTTTTCTGTATTTTTTAAAATATTTAGGACAGCTAAGAGAGATAAGAGGTAGGTAACTATCTCTAGATATCTACCTGAAAATCTGTCTTCAAATGTTGGGTTTTTTGTTTTGGTTTGGTGTTTTTGTTTGGGTTTGTTTGTTTGTTTTAATTTACTGATGTAGGATATACCTGCTTGTGCTTTTCTGTATCTATCAACTTATCCGTACTCTCAATCCTAATAAGGTAGTATGATCTTCACTGAAATATAGTTCTGGTGTGCAAAGATGAACAATGTAAGAATGCACCAAAGTCTTGCTATGTAAATAAACAAGCAGGGTAGCAAACTGATCTATGTACAAAACTTTGATTCTATTATAATCCGTGGCAAAACTGCCAGTAACTTCAGAGACAGAAAATTTCATTCATGTACTGTGTGATACATCCATGGGCACATTTAGTCTGTAGAAAAGTTCAGATACAGTAATTACCCTCATTAAAACCAATTTCTATTTAAGACGCTTTCTTCATCAGTCTGCATGTGTATCTCCTGTTAGCTTTCTCTAGAGTTCTGGGTACGTCTCAAAGATAAGAAGACTGCTTAATTATTAGTTGGTGATGCATGACAGAATTTTGAGAACAGGACTGTAAATGTCACACAAACAGTAAATACATTCATATTTTGAAGTTTGGAAGTAGGCATCAATTACCTTCAGTGTAATGAAAATATGTACATACCTTTTTGTTGCTAGCAAGGTCATTTTAATGAGATAATTATACAAATTTAAATCTCTGTGAGGGTTAAAGGAGTCTTCAAATAGACCTACACAGTTCTGTACCCTGACTAGTTACAGTCTAAACATTCTAAAATTTGTCAGAACATTTTGCAGCATTAACACAGGGTTTTGACAATGCCAGTCTCAGAAAAGGCATTGAGCAGGGAATGAGTTCTTTAGTAGCATCTGATATTTCTGGAATACATGCTGTATCTGTGAAATAGCTCTATGGAGCAGATGTTACAGTTTGTATACGACACAGTCTATTTCTTTCCCAAGATTTTGAAAAATGCATGTGTATGAATTCATATGCATAAATGCAAGAACTTTCAAAATGCCAGTCTTTTTAGAAGTATCATCTTGTGTTTTTAACAAGTATCTATACTATATAAAATACAGAATTCCAGAATTAAAACTGGAATAATCATTTATTGTACAATTTAATAATTTACAGTTATTGTATGATGGTTATAAAGTTTTCAACTGTTAAACTTTACAGTTTGTTACATTGATTAATATACAGGTAACAGATAAATTCAAAATCCGGAGGGGAAAAAAAGCACAGCAGCTTACAACTTCTCATGCTTATGAAACCAAGACGCCCAAGCAGCAGACTAGAGGCAGTGCTGCTAAGTAAACTGCTAGCAGACATCCTTTCAACTATGCCTAATTAGAATTAAGTATTGCAAGACATATGTATGCCATCGAACCAGAAGAATTATCCTTCACAAATACAAAAATGTATCAGAATTTCAGTAAGCATATGAACAAATTAACAGCTAAAGTCTTGTTCAGCTCCACAGACAATAGTTGAAACAGCCACTAGCAATATATGCTGTGCTGATTTTCAGAAGTATGTTCAAACACATGCCGGGACTTTTTACCTATAAAATAACCCAACTTTACAGAACTTGTTGAGGAAATAGACCAGACAACCATAAGGTTCCTCTAACTCCTTTATAAGTTAAAGAAACGGCCGAAGTCAATTGTTGGGTAATTCCGCCGCCCAGAAGCGGAGTGGAGGTGCTGATTTGGTTAATGAAGTTCTCTGAGGTGGCTCGGCAGACCGCGCTGAAGATCACACCGCCCAGGTCACCTCACAAATAGCGTTTGGGGAAGAACGATCGGAGCGGTGGGGAATCAACCCTGCCTCGTCCTCCCGGTGCAATGAGTGGCCGAGGAGCTGCGCCCGGAGCTCCGCGCTGCCCCGCGGGGCACCGGAGTTCTGTGGCGGGGAAGGGGACGAGGCTCCGCCCGCCGCACCAGCGCAGCCCCCGCACCGCCCCGCACCGCTCGTCCCCGCGCAGCCCCTGACCGAGGTCGCCGCCCACCGCACCGCACCGCACCGCACCGCGCCCCGACCGGAGCCGTGGGGCGGGGGGAGGAAAAGTTTCCCGGGGGATGCGAGGGCCCCCCGCCCTCCTCGCCGGGCTGCCATTGGCCGAGCCGCCTGCCGGAGCCCGGAGCCACAAAAGGCGTTGCTAAGTGGATGTTTATTTTTTTTTTTCCCTCTTTTTATTTTTTCCCCTCCCCCCCTCCTTTTTTTTTGTCTC
>JAWWTY010000037.1:60924982-60989725 GCA_035222235.1 Margarornis squamiger
TGTCTCCCCCCCACTCCTTCACTACGTCGTCGGTTCACTCGCGCCGCTCCCGCCGCCGCCGCCGCCGCCGCTCCGCCCCGCTCCGCTCCCCGCGGGAGGCAGCGCGGGTCGGGCGCGGAGCCGTCCCGCACCGGCCATGGCCTAGCGGGCGGCCGGCCGGGACAGAAGATGAGTTTCCAGGCGGAGGACGGCGTGGGCAGCCTCTGCCACAAGGCGCTGCAGATCATCTCGGAGCTGTGCTTGGGCGGGCAGGTGGAGCGGGAGAAGTGCGCTGGCATCTTCCCCCTGGAGACGGCCCGGCAGGGCATCGGTGGCACAGGTACCGGCCCCGGCCCCGCCGCCTCCGGGCTCGTCCTGCCGCCGCCGCGGGGCGGACAGCGACGGCGTGGGCGGCCGGAGCGCGCAACTTTTTCCTTTGCTTTCCCTGCGTGCGGAGGGGGCGGAAGGGGGGCAGGCACGCAGCCCGCTTTAAAATCCTCTCCCTCTCGCAGCCCGCGGAGGCTCCCGAGGAGCAGCGAGGGAAGCGCCGGGACAGCCGGGGCGGGAGCCAGCGCTCGGGGCAGGAAACGTGGGGCAGAGGGCGAGGGTGCGGGCGTGGGGACGGGGAGCGCTGAGAGATGCCGAGCGGAGAGAAAACGCCGCTGTCGCAGCCGAAGACGGCCCCGTACCCCGCAGCTCCCTCGTTTGCCCCCCGCACCTCCTCTTCGGCAAGCTTTTCCCCACAGCGGTAGTTCCTCCACATGCAAAGCTCGGCCCCGTGCTGCTGCGTTTGCGGGGCCGTGCGTGCGGGGAGCGAGGCAGAAGGCTGCGTTTGATGTTCTTGCCACGGGTGGGCAGCGGTTCCGTGCGACGGGCGCGTCACGCGTGGGCTGAGCCCGCTCGCCCTCTCCCTTCTCCCCGGCCGTCCCTTTGCGTTTGGCGGATCGCGCCGGCGGTCGCGGCAACAGGTTGAGCGATGGGGCGGCGGCAGGAGGACGGGCAGCCGGCACCGCCCGGGGCACAGCCCGAGCTCAGGGACAGCCTGGGCTCGGGGAGCAGCTCGCCAAGCCGCTGCTCGCAGTATCCCCCTTCTGATCGAGGTCTGAGGTATTTCACATCCTCTCCGCTAATCGCTGAGGGCGGCAGGAGAGCTGTCTGACAGGCGGTGGGAACCTGTGGAGTCAGGGCAGCGCTCCGGTCCAGGGCTCATACAGAAAAATTTAGGGAGGGTGGAAGGAGGTAATTCGGGTTAATTTAAGTATTCCGAAGCCAGGAAAATTGTCGGTATAGAAACCAAGATTTTGAGTCTTAAAAGTGCTATCTTTCGTCTCTGATTTCTGGATTTTCTTCACCTTTTGGAACCTTTTGTTTTATCCTGTGCGGTACTCTCTAGACACCTTGCTTTCCTTGGCACTTATTTTTAGGACAGGGCTTGAAAATTAGTCGAAGTTCTGTGCTTCATTTCTGCCGGAGGGGGTTGATAATCTCTTCTGTCTGTCCATAAATGCAAATGGACAGCTTGCATTATGGCCAGCAAATGCCAAGTGTAGAGTGCAAATTAAATTAATTAACACCAGGTCATGTAAAGCAGCGGGTTCTCAACGTGTGCCCCAGCTGTGCTGTCGCTGCAGCGGCTGATGATATTTCTTTTCTTCTAATACCCACAGATTTTACAGCAAATCCAGGGTTATTTGTAATATCTCGGATGAAAAATACCTGTTGTCTGATCCTGCCCGACCCAGCCCGGCCCGACCCAGCGGGTCTCGGTTCGCCGCGGGCGCCCCTTCCCCTGCCGACCCCGCCGCCGGAGCAGGGCAGGAAGGCGCGGGGGGCGCAGCCCGCTTCCCTCAGCACGGATCATGAATTTACTGTGCTTTGTAAATGCCAAGTACTGAATGTGTTCTGACCGATCCTGCGCTATGTTAGTCGTCATGGTCTGAATGGTGGAAAGGTGAATGAAAATACCATTACCTTATGGAGTCTGGAAAACTGGGCTCTGAAAAGAGTTTAGCTGATTTTTAGAGAGTGCTGCGGAGGGAGTCAGTATTAGGTGTCATCTAAAAACAAGGCTGATGTATAAACAGGTGGGATATGAAGAGTACACAACATCCCACGAGGTAGACCAAGATGTGGTGTTTAGAAAATATGAATCTTCAACATTTGGTTTGATATTGCATTGTGTGCAGTAACAGGAGCTTCTTTTAAACATTTCTGGAAAGTCAATGGTCTTTGTAGTTTTTCATTTGTAAACCCTAACTACCTTGCAATTGTTGAATTAAGAAAAAGAAAATTATAATTAATAGACCAGGGACTTGAACCACTAGGTCCCACATCTCAGGTGAATTCCTCTATCTCACTTTTTCCTCCTTAAAAAGGAAACCATTGATAGGTGTCAGTTTTATTGACATGCACGTTATATTGAGTATTGTCTCATTAATAACATTGCTAATGAATATATATTCTTTCTGTCTCCAGAGGAGGAACAGACACACTGTCATTGTTGATAATTGACAATATTTTAATATGCAAACACTAAGATAAGATACAAATATCACTTGCATCAATTTCATGAACACAAAGATTCTAAATACAGTTTAGGCTGAGAGAAATGTTGTTGTTGTAAGGTGAGCAATGCCATATTTCTTCTGCTCTTCAAATGTATATAGAGTTCCTTATCATCTCTGTGGATAAAACTAATGTTGTCCAGAGTGTTGAGCATCCATAGTTCCTGTTCATTAAAGGTAGAAATGTTGTGTTCTTCATAATTGTTCTGAAAATGAAGCCATAAATATTTGTATTTGTCTGAACCTGTGCCTCATACATAGGGCGGTAGCAATTGGTTTGAGAGTCTATATCATGTAGCTATATCCTTCCATGCCTGAGTAAATTCTGCACAGTTCTGGTGTCATACAGCTGTGGCAGAATGGTAGAGAGCCTTGAGGAATGGCTAATTCAGCCGTACCAGTTTTGCTGTATGTCCCAAATGATGATATGGGAAGCACTTCCCCAGTGTATGCCCACAATGAGTGATGCACATCATGGAACTGGTTCAGTTATTTGCTCTCTGGGGCTCTAGCTATAGCAGTGTGTTGGGAATTAGCTCCTGCAAGAAACACTGAAGCGTGTGGAGAAAAAAGCACTGTAGTAGGAAGATACTTGAGTGGTGAGGAGGACTTGTGCAGGGTTAAGAGCTGGACTTGAACCTTGTGGGTCCCTTCCAAATCAGCATCTTCTGTCATTCTGTGACTTTTGGAATATGCGAGGAAGATAAAAGAGTCTGAGATGGTTATTACAGAACAATGTTTTATTGTTGTATGTTGTTATGTTATAGAATCACAGCTAAACCTTCAATGAAAATACAAAAAACAAATAGCCTGGGAAACAGTGTAAGGAGGAGAGAAAAAAAATAACCAATGGCTACACAGGGATAGTGTGTTCTCTCTGTAAGTGGTTGGTTCATTGAGTTCTCCTCATCTCAAAAAGATACCTAAAAGTGTCTCAAAGATAGCACAGGTGAAAATCACTAATAAGATTTCATTGAAGGAAAGAAGTCTAAATGGCACCAAGACTGACAGAGATCAAGATGCACTTGGACAATGCTCTCAGAAACATGGTGTGATTCTTGAGGATGTTCTGTGTCCAGGAGTTGGACTTGATGATCCTTGTGGATCCCTTCTGGCTCAGGACATTCTGTGATTCTGTAAACAATGAGGAGCCTCATATTTGGAAAGGAAGGAATAGTGCAAGGAACCTTTCAGAAAGTAAAAGAGTAGATGGTGAAAAGGAAAGCAGACTATTTGTATTTAAGACAAGAATGAAAACACCTTCTGGAAGTTGAAAATATTATAAAATGCAACTAGAACTGCATTGATACCTGTGTTAGTGAGTGTGGTGACTGCCTTCTGTTCAGCTAGACCATGAAAAGCAGCCAGGTTTCTCAAAGGAATCAGCTACTTGAGGCAAAAGATACACCACTCAGTGACAGGCTCCAAGCAAAATATTGACCCACTGACTCAAGAAGTTTCACAGGGAAGCAGAGAGACTGGGAACTGATTTTTTTGATAGTGTAGGTGTCTAGATAGGAGGAAAAAAACATAACAAAGATACCAGAATGAAACACAAAGTAGAGGAAGCCAGCAACAGAGTCAGAACAAAAAATGGTAAGTGTGGCTCTGGGAAGGCAGAGTATAACAAAATGAAGCAGCAAAGCACAAAGGAGAGATACTAAGGTTTGCTGCCAACCAGAAAAATAAGAGTTTGTACATTCTTTGTGAGTAAACAGGATTACATCAAAGAAATGACTGATTATTCAGTAGGTTTTTTCCTCTTAGTGACAGCACCATCACCTTAGGACCATCAATTACTGCTCACTGCTTGGGTCAGGAAGGGGTAATCATATTTAATGTAATGGATAATTAATCTATAAAACTCATAGCAAAGAATCTTAGTGAGATAAATAATTTTGTAAATTTCTAGAAACTTTAGACAATTAGTGAAGATAGACATCTGTTATATTTTCTGCCCTGGTAATTATTCATTCTCTCATTTCTGGGGAAAAGTGAGAGGATTAGGAAACTGTTTATGTTAATGGTACCTTTATAATATTAGATTACTATGTGAGCTTTCTTTTGAAAGGTATAACATTTTTGCCAAAATGTTCAATTACATGTGCAGCTGTTTTGTTTTTATTTTATAACTCCAGTACATTTGTGCAAAATGATTAAGATGTCAATTGTAAGAGTTCAGGTGAAAAATAAATGGGAGCTGGATGTGCAGGATTGCACCCAATATAATTTATATCTGAGCCCCATAAATTTTTTATTTCTTTAAGTCTCAAAAATTCATATATGCAGCATGGTTATACCTGTATTTTGACTCAGGGTATCTGACTAATAAAGGATTCTAATTAATTTTTTCCAGTCAGGCATCCCTCTCATTTTCAACGGAACCAAGCATATCAAAAGTTCCAGTTGTGAGCATTTCTGAAGATTAAGCCAGTTGCATACAGCATAATGTGAGGACTTTGGGCATTCTGCTCTAGGGAAACATGTTTAAAATTCATTTTATGTCTTCTGTAAATGGTGGGTACTTTCTGCTGTCTTTGCCTTTTTTTAGGCCTGCTGGTCATGCAAAACTTTGCTATCTCATTGTCAGTTCTCATGGGTGACCAATGTTTATTACAGAGCTGGGAACCCAGCTGCTTCCCTGGCAGGATGGCATATTTTAGCCCACTAGAGTGGGTAGAGACTATCTAGAGAGTGATGTTCACTCTTGCTCTTTTGTTTGTCAGACAATTGATTTTTTAAAGTTGACCATGCAAAGAGCACCAGCCTCTACAGGATCATTTGTTATTCAGCTTGATATTTTACTCACAGTTATTTTATTAACATTAAAGTTTTTTAACCAGGTTTTTAACCCTACCCCTGATTGACAATTTACTATAGAAATATAGAGGGAGTAGGAAAACACTGGAGCCTTCTGCACATGACCATTCTGTAACGCAGTCTCTTCTTCCATGAAGAGAAGTGACTTGTGTCCTCCTGCTGTAGCTAGTATTAGTTTCCTGTTGACTGTCAGATGCTTCCCTGACACCCCTCAACCTCCTGGATGGCATCTGGTGGTTTACATTTAGTATTGGTGCCTTTGAATGTGCATGTGCTCATCCACACAGTACACACACACGCAGAGTTTAAGCTGTAGGTATGCTTACATATATTTAGGGGAGGAGGAAGAACAGATTTGTCCTTTAGAGTGCTTCTAAGTTCTTCTCAACTGTGCCAAAGTAAGCATGAAGTGGACTAGAAGTGGCTTGAACGAATATGAAGATACTCTTATCAGTGTAGGACTGTCATACAGAAAAGGAACATTTTTCTTCATGAGAAAGTAACTGTTGTGTGGCACAATTGAGCATTCTGTTATAGAGAAATGAAGCTGAGCATCTCTACTACAGGGAAATGCAATAAAATTAAGTAATAAATGTTTTAGCAGTTAACAGACTGATCCAATTATTTACCATACCTGTTTTATCACCTGGTTAAAACAGTGAATGCCAGAGAAATATGGCCTGGCAGGAAAAAGGTGCAGAGTTACTGAGAAATATAACTTATGAAATCAGTGTTAACAGCTGTGAAAACCAGAAATGTATCTAATTCAGCAGTATAAAGGCATAACAGAGGGGTAAACATACCACTGAGGCCCAATTTATTTACAGCAAATATGAAGGAAGATACAACAACGCAGAAGTGCTCAGCGTGCAGACAGCAGTGATGCACAGTAAAAACAAGGGGTTTACAAAAGAACCTTCTTCTATACTCATTTTGTAAAGAAATAGAGATGAAAAACTCAGAAACATTTATAGCACCTGAAAGACAAATCTGTAATGATGAAGAGACATAGTGTTTTCCTGTGTCCTGCCATATGTGTGAGATGTTTGTTATATAATGTTGGATAAGAATAAACATAACCATGACAATTCAAAAATTACACTGGAGCTGCATGAATCTCATTACAGCTGTGGTATGCTTATCTATGATGAATGGCAGTCCAGTGAGTTTATGATGCATTTTCATTTCCTTTTCTCATCTGAAAGACAGTAATGAGTGTTTCTTGCAGACACAGAGACATCCTCACAAGTGTGAGAGCAGCATGGGACCAAGCCCAAAGCCATTTTTTTGTGGTTAATGGAAAGCTAGATTGGGCAGACGTGGGTCGAGCAGAGAGTTCTCTCCTGTTGAGATTAAGTGAGAGTCAACAAGTAGAAAAGCAGGTAGACCAGAAAAAGCCTTGGAAGTGAAGACCAATAGTTTACATTTGGTGTGTTGCAGATAAGAGGGCAACATGCAACATCTTTTTCTTCTATGCTGCAGGCAGAAAAAAGAAATGACTCAGTCAGGCAAAAGTGAGAGCCGTCTTCTGTAATATAACTTAGATAAATTGATGTTGAGAAAAGATTAATAATTCTATGTGCCGCAATCATGTAATAAATCACAGTGATACCTGACTTCATTTAGTTCCCTTACAGTGAGGAAATATGCTACCATAGAGCTCAGTTAGCACTAAGAAGTGACACACCAGCAGGTAGATGGCGATGGCTGTGTTGAACAAATTCAGACACCAGAACAAATTAACAACCTAGGAGGGGACACATTCACTATAGGGCCAGAGTAAAAAGATTGGAGAAAGATCTTCAAAGTATGCTTCTGCATGAGAGCAGGAGAGGAGGTCGCACCTACACTTTGAAGTGAAAGGCTCTTTTTGTCATTTGAAATATAAGCTGGGTGTTTTGACAGGTTCAGATTATGAGAAAAAAATACAAGACTCTACACCTGCCACTTTCTGAGGCATGCTAAAGCATCATATCCCCACCTGAAGGGATCTGGATGAGACAGAGGTAATCATGGATGATCTGCTAATGCAGAGTAAAAATGAACACTAGAGAACTTTCACATGCTTTAAATTTCCCCAAGGAAAACTGAACAACATAAATGATGGGTTGGACCAACTAGTTCATATACATGGGGATAAGGGAGATTTATTGGGCCTAGACCTTTTATAATTTATAAAGCTCCCGCCTCTCTTCCAATCCTAGAAACAGACACATTCATTTATCTGATGGAGCTAGCTTGTAGTATTACAGACACAGGAGTTCCCTTCCCTTGGGAAGGGTGAGGCTCCTTATGGCTGATGAACAAGCGAACAAGTTTAAAGTTAAAAAAAAAAAAAAAAAATGTTTGGAAAAAGGTTACAGACACTGTACTTTATGTAAAAGAACCAAGATCAGATATAGGCAAAGCAGTGGGTCAAAAGACAATATAATCCCCCTTTTTTTCCATGTGTTCCTTTCCCTGCTGTTTCTTTGCTTTCAAGAACACAGTCTTTTTATTATGGTTCACATCAGACTTGTGCCTAACCCTCATATGCATGGGCAGCTGCATCACAACACTGTCTGGTCTTTCTCCCTGTCTTCAAAATCATGGGTTTGTAGAGTATGTTTTTCCACAGTTAAGCCTCAAGAGGCATATGTTGTCTGGGCACTGTCTAAAATGTAAGTGACCTTAATTTGTTTGGAAATGGAAGTCTGCCAATGTGCATGTTTGCAAATAGATTCATGAGCAGAACTTTTCTGAGTCAAGTTCCAAACAAGAAAATTTTAGAAGCCATAGAACAGAAGCCATTGCTCAAAACATTACCTAGCATCTAGAAGGAAGAGGGGGGGATGGAGGGGGAGAAAACCCAAACAAAAAATGGGGATATTTCTGAAGTACTTGTATAAAAGCCAAAAGAGTGGCTATCCAGAAGCCTTTTATGGTAGAAATGTATCTGAGGATATTTATAAAAATTGAGATTTTGAGGCTTCTCAAATAGACATGCCTTTCTCAAATGAGAAACATAAAATTGTCCAAAATTCCATATCTTCAAAGAGTAGTTTTAAATATAAAACCACAAGGAAACAGGATACTTTCAGCTATGAAATTTTGTCAATACCGGGAAGATGGCATAAGGACAGAGATCAATAAAGGAAGTTTACCAGGAGTGAAATGGTAACTCCATTGAGTGACTGACAGAAATAAGGAAATGGAGCAATATGCTTTTAATGTCAATTTATATGGCATACTGATTGATTTTTAGCAACTGCGGATGTAAATGTAGTAAATGCTTCCTTGTAGTGAACTATTTTTTGGTCAATTTTTTTGCAATTAAAATATTTCATGTTTCTGTTTAAGTATCTGTTGCATTATGAAGTACAATATGTGAGGTTTTAAAGTTTATTAATAAAATAGCTAAAAATGGATACTACACTTGTTTGTAGAATTAGCTCCTTATCTCTGCTCTTCAGACTTCAGATGTTTCAAGTGATTATTTTAGGGCTATAAAACATATTCTCTGCAAAGATTTTGGGAACAACTTCGAATTTGAAACAGTTCAGTAGAAATACAGAAAAACAGCTCAGAGAAAGTTGAAGTGCAAGAGCAGGTGTTGAAAGGAGACACCAAGTTATTTGAAGACTTGAAAAATGTCTTGCAGTGAAAAACTTAAATTAGAATTGGCTAGAAATCCTTTGATGGAATGTTTTCCAGCTGATAGTATCTATTCATCAAATTGAAACTCTGCTGGAAGGGATCAATTTTCATATTTCTGGTTTTGAAATGGTTCCAGCAGTTTCAAAGTTGCTAAAACATCCTGTTTCAACATTTTTGAAATTAAAAAAAACAAAACCCTACAATTTTCATTTTTAAAAGCCTTCCTCTCAAAATGTAACCTAATTATGCCAACCATCTCTAAACTGAACTGGAAATATTGCAAATTACCCAAAACTGAATTGCTTTTTGTTCTTTTAACTTGTTTTGGGTTTTTTTTGGTGTTTTTTTATTGGTTTTTTTTGTTGGTTGGTTGTTTGGGTTGTTTTTTTTGCGGTTTTTTGGGGAGTTTTTTTGGTTTTTTGTGGGTTTTTTTGGTTTTTTTTTGCTTTTCAGGGGATGAGGAGTGGTGGGACTGGACAGTTTGTTTTTTTATTTCTGGTAGATGATCAGCATTTTCAAGAGTTCTACTTTTTGTCACTTTGAGGATGCAAAAAAATTTGGCCAGCCTGCCTGAAAATTTATGGTTCAATTTATCAAAGAAGGTCCTTCAGCAGGGCATACCTCTGTATTAATAAATTAGATTCACTTTTTGCCATGTATTGGGTTTGTGTGGCCAGGTCTTGGTAGTGGAGGGGCTACAGAGCAGCTTCTGTGAGAACCTGCTAGAAGTTTGCCCCATGTCTGATAGAGCCGACATCACCCAGCTCCAAGATGGACCCACCACTGGTCAAGGCTGAGCCCATCAGTGGGAATGGTAGCAACGCTGGGATAACATTTTTAAGAAGGGGTCAGAAATCTGCTGTGCAGCAGCAGCTGGAAAAGAGGAGAGAGAATGTGTGAGCAGAACAACTCTGCAGACATAGAGGTCACTGAAGAAGGAGGGGGAAAAGGTAAGGAAGCTGTGCCCCTACAGTCCAGGGAACAGATAACCACCTGCAGCTCCTGGAGGACCTCCAGAGCAGGTGAATTACCCAAGGGGGCTGTGACCCTGTGGGAAGCCCGTGCTGGAGCAGGCTCCTGGCAGCACCTGTGCACCCACGGAGAGAGAGAGAGGAGCCCATGGTGGAGCAGGTTTGCTGGTAGGAATTGTGACCATGTCATCAGTCTGCTCCCAAAGGTCCCAGTGGAAGGGACGCACGCTGGAGCAGCATGTAGGAAAGACTCACACTGGAGTCGGTGGAGGACCGTCTCATGTGAAAGTGACAGCACACTGGAGAAGAGGAGCAGGGGAAGAGTGTGATGAGTCCTGTCCCCCTATGCTGCTGGCAGGAGGAGGTAAAGAAATCAGGAGTGAAGTTGACTCTGGGAAGAAAGGAAGAGTGGGGGAAAGGTGTTCTATGATTTCGTTTTATTTGTTATCACTTTACTCTGATTTGATTGGTAGTAATTTCCCCAAATTGAGTCTTTTTTGCCCTTGATAGTAATTGTTGAGTGATCTCTCCCTGTCCTTATCTCAACCCACAAGTTTTTTGTTATATTTTCTTTCACCTGTCCATCTGAGGAGGGGAGTGGTAGACCAGCTTTGATGGGCACCTGTCATGCATCAATCAACTGTTCCCTGTTCCCAGGCACTGAAGTCAACTCCCTGCAAGAGCCTCTGTCCCTGATATTACTGCCTGTCATCTGCTGTAACTGAAGGACCACATCCCAACTACTTTCTAAGAATGATCATTGTCCCATTCTAATTCCTGATCCATGGCTAGGAATTGGGTGGGAAAGTATGAACTAGCCTGGTTTGAAACCATTCCAGGGAATTATATAGGCAAGTGAGTTTTGGTCCTGGGTTTGTTTCCTAGCACAGTTTATTTTATTTGCATATTGTATAGGCATGTCTTATGAAGAATAGTCTTTTAATTTCTTGTGCAAAAACATGAAAGAAGCAATGACTGTAAATTAGGAACTACAAAAATACAATCAGAAATACAAATTTGCAACAAAGTGATTTGGCATTGAAAGAAGATGTAAACTCAGCTTCTCTTAATGTAGCTTCTCTTAATGTCTTCCCTTGTCAGTAGAGGACAACCTGCTGCAAAACATGTGCAAACCAAGTGAAAATAAGTGGGCTCAGGAAGGGTAAATAGTAAATTAAACCAGGTATCCTACTAATCCTTACTGGGGATAAATTATCTAGAGAAATCATATGTAAAAGTATAATTTGCTTCTTGTGTTACATTATTATTAGATATAATTATGCATCCATTCATTTTATGGAAGCACCTTTGACCCAAAATTTGCCGTATGAATTTCTCACTAAGCTGACATGCTTATTCCAAGGGCTACATTTTGGCATTTACCTGCAGGTAGAAAAGGGAGGCGCCTTTCTCAGGTCTGGCAGAAAATGGTCGAGAAGACATACTTCTGTTCAGGGCAGGGCAGCAACTTGTGCCAAACTCTTTAAATCCAGAACCACATCTGCCAATTACCCCATGGCACTGGCCAGGACATGTGTGAAGTAAGTTTGAGCAGGACTGTATCTTTCAAATCTCCAGACTGCAACTTTTGCTATATGTTTTTGCTTTTCTCATGCATTTTCATGATGAGTGGGCCTTAAGTTCAGTATTCGTTACTGAGAGATGTACCTGGTTATTATATATTAATAAAGAAAGCATTCCCAGATTTTCTACTTCAGCTCTCTATCCTTCATCAATAAAGAAAACATTCCCAAATTTTCTACTTCATCTTTCTAGTCTTCATCTTTCTATCTTCACTTTCAGAGCAACTGGTGAGGTATATTCTGTCCCGTGGAACTAATAAATACCTTTTTCTTCCTGTGAAAATGCAGAAAAAGTATGCTCAAGCCCTCTTTGCACTTTTCCACTGATTCAGTTTAGTAGCCTAGAGTTATGGATACACAGTATTGTCTGTTAAACTGTCAAAACTTGTTGTTAACAAACAGAAGCAGCCATTATTTGAGGGATATTTAAGAATGGTTTAGTGAATACTTTTAAAGCCCACAAATGGCTCTTTTGAAAAGGAAAAGGATTTTTTAGTTATAGCATTACATGAAACTGGGAAAATCAAACTGAAATCTGTCACACAGAATAAGACTCCTAATTGGGGATCAATAGGCCATGCTGGTGATCCACCATCTCCTTAAATACAAGTGTGTTCACAGAATATTGTTAGTACAAAATCTGTTCTATGTTTGGCCAGGGTATTGGATATGATAAGCAATTGTGTCAGCAGAAGTCAAATGCAGGGCAGGAGGGGTAGCTAAATGTACCGTATGATCTCAGTACACCTCAGGCATTTGGATAGTGTTCTCTGAAGCCAGCTGCATTTTCATAGTAGAATTTTAAATACTTATGTATATGTGCTACCTTGGTTTAAGGCAGTCTTGGTCTAGAACTGAAGATTTAACCATAGAAATTTATGTCAAATTTTATCCCCTCCCTATTTACGCCACTTAAATGTTAGGTTTTAAAATGTTTCTGAAGGAGTTGGCATAGCGAGTCAAAAGTTTGGTGAGTCCTGAGTAAATCTGTGTATCAGCCTGGCAGTTTAGATCTGGTCCATCTTCATGTGCAGTGATAGAAAATGTTGAAGGTGATTTAACTTCTTCATCAAGATCTGTTCTTGATGTTCTAAATATGTGCTCTAAAGGATTAAGCATCCACAGCCTCTCACTGAAATTAAAGCTGTTGATGTTTTCAGGAGCTTTCTGTCCTCCACCCTAAGTCACTAAGCAAAGGGATGTGTACACAACTTACAAGGAGAAGGTGTTTATTATTAAATTTGGAAATTTAACTATGGGAACAGAATCTCATGTGTTTGCTTTAAATCTTAGTGAGGACCTTTGTTGTTTGATTATAACAACTTTGCTTTAGCCCTAGTCAATATTTCTTTTATCTATTTATTTCTAAATCCTTTGACAACAATGGCTAGTTTATGGGGCTGTTTCATAGTCTCTTACTTCCTGAGAAGTGTGCCTGACTGTGTAGCTAGAAACTGGCCCTTGGCCTGATCAACAATTAATGAAGTGAAGCAGATATTAGAAAATAATAACATTTTAAAGGTACAGGCTTGGATACCCAAAAGGGGAAAACCAAAAAGCAAAACCCCCACAACCTTAAATAGGACTTTAAAGCTCTGCACAAAAAAATAATTATAAAAATGCTTCTATATTCTTGCCTGTGTAATTTTTTTTTTCTCTTCATGTTTGTCTGTCATGATGATTTTTCTTTCTAATTTTTTGCAGACATCTCAGTCAGTCTGTTAGCAGTAGTTGTCAGCTTCTGTGGGCTCGCCTTGCTGGTAGTCTCGCTTTTTGTCTTTTGGAAGTTGTGTTGGCCCTGCTGGAGGAGCAAACCTCTCACTTCGAATGCCAGTAATGTCCCTCAGAGCAATTCCAGTGCTCCTACGGAGGTTTTGGAGACCAGTGAGAAAAAGGAAGTTAAAGAAAATGGGAAACCTACAACAAAGGTACTTGAAGCTGCACTGAAAATTAGCCACACTTCACCAGATATACCAGCAGAGGTCCAGAATGCACTGAAAGAGCATCTGATCAGACATGCACGCATGCAGAGGCAGATCACTGAGCCCACATCGTCATCAAGGTAAGTCAGAGCACTCGTGTTTGTGGCACCTTTCCTAGGAGCAGGTAGAGCAGGAATGCTCTGCTGGAAATTTCCAGGATCTGGATTATTCACAGGCTTCTTTGCAGTTATGGGTGAAACAGCAGTCACGTGAAAGCAAAGCCTCAGTGTTCTTTGATCAGGATGTTCTGAAACATAGTGTACCTTCAGTTAGACAGTTATTTTAACATATGAAAACAAAAATTACCAGTTTTACTACTTTGCAAATATGTATGTTGCTTACCTTAAGCATTTCTCTTTTGGGTTTTGATTATAGGAAAACTGACTTCAGTGCTATTTTTTAAAGTACTGCAAATCTAGCTTTTGACAGAGGTGTTTTTATAGCTATATCTTTGTTTTTGCAAAAGAAATTTTTCCTCTCCAATAAGTAAATTTTAGATTCATTGCTGATGCCACATTTCTGTAAGACGTTATTTTCCAATTATGGTGTCTATTATAAAGAAATCAAAACCTTCATAGTTTATAAGTATATAGGTCCTTATGGACTGATCTTAAAGCAATAAATTTCATGCAGCATTCTTGAAATGGTTTCTTTTGTATTAAAGTGGAGGAAACAAACTTTTATTTTGTATCAGGTACCACTTTATATTGTAAAGTAATGAAGATGTGCAAGGACCTATAGTTTCAAATGGGATTATCTTCAAACACTGTCAGCAAATTTAATACATGGAATATAGTGAGCTGCAAAGATCCCCTTCTACATTAATAAAGGGAATGTTTTATAAATCGTGAGGAAATTAAGTCTAGAGGAGGCACCTGAAGTATTGTGTAATGCCATAAGTTTGAACATTGTATAGGAAGTAACTTTCAATAAACCATTTGCCTAGGAAACACATGCATACAAAGTCAAAAAAAGCCCAACCAACCAAAAAAAAAAAGGCTCACATTCACAATAATCATTAGAAGCATGAGACTGAAGAAGCCATGTGCGTTACTTTTAGTGACACATACTTCATTGGCCTTCTCTGAGTCCCCAAGACAGTGTTTTGCTAGTTCAGTGTGCCCAGTTTGGTGGTGAGTGCTCAAGTGCTTTTTCCCAGCTATTCAAACATCATGAAACAGTCAACAGGCAGCCACAGGAGGCTCCCAAAAATGAGAGCACTCCAGCCAGGGGAGGTCTATCTGACTTTAGCAGCTGAACCATCGCCTGAATTATGAGACTGTACAGCTGGCTTTAAGCCACAATGCTCTGGTTGTGCCTGGCTCCTCTATCTGTCTGCTCAGGGAGGGGGCACAGCATCCAAGCCACTCTGAGGAACACTTTTCACAGTACTGGGATGGCAATTTTGAAATTGTAACTGTTATACTAAACACAGAGGGACAAAAATTGGTACAGTTCAGCACGACAGGGCTGTTACCCAATTCACTATTGCCTAATTGGATATTAATTGGAAGAGTTTTATCCATCATGTACCAATAGGTAAATCCAGGTAATCAGACTGTCTGACTTCCTGAACAGACAAAAGAAATAGCTGGCTGGCAAATGGACTTGAATAGTCCCTGTGGTACTATAGGGAAAGAAAGAAGTTCCAGGAACATGAACTAGAGCTACTTCAGGCTGTGAAAATATTCTCACAGACCTCTAGAGTGATTTGGTTTGGGAACTAAATGCCTATAAAATATTTGTGAAGCCAAGGACAGTTTTACAAAATTAAAACCTGTTATCAATCTCACTCTTTCTGCATATGTTGGTATCCTTGTAAGGGAGTTTTCTTTTTATCCTATCTAGATCATGGGTACATATCTCCTGAAAGGGACTGTTCCTTTGCTTTGAGTAAATCCTGATTGCCCCACCACAGCCAGTTAATAGCAGGGTGTTTGGAGACATCACCTTCTTTTACAGGTTGCTGAAAAACTCTGCATCTTTGCAGAACATTTAGAATTAGGCGTGTCTTAAAAATTACCCAGAAATTGTAATCCCTGTGTTTGTAAATGCATTTTATCTATACCCTTGCCTGCCTTAAGGGAGTCTTACCTTTCTGACAACCCGTAATAATTATTGCTGCCAAGAATATCATGTATGAGGAGAAGGCTGGACATTTAGACCAGCTTTGTATGTTGTTCCTGATTGTGCTTTAGGCCCAGCTGGCAACTATGTATCAGCAAAATGTCTAAAACCTGACTTCGGTGTTCTTCACTGAGGTCCTCTAAACACAGGAGAGCCATAAGCAGATGCAGAGGTAGTACAACTTCTCTTGCACTGCCTTCAATGCAGCAGTTTCATTGTCCTCAGGAGTCCTGAGTGATTCAAATGCACCGTCTTCTAAATGTATTCCATTGACAAAGGATCAAAAAGAAATGTTTGCTCTCTGGGTTGTCTCCTCTACCCTGATCTCACCCCAGCTGGGGCAAATAAAAGGGTTGTAACCAGTTCTATGACAGGTTCATACAGCCATCAGCTCTCAATAAAATAAATGAAATCACATTAAGTCATTGTAATTGAAACATAAGGATTTTAATAAACCATTGAGAGCAGCAATAAAATGTGCCTGGTCACATTTTTTAGACTGTACATTTAACAGAGACATATTAGGGTAGCAAAATGACACATTTCTGCTTAGTTAGAACTATGTAATTTGATAGTTCCTGATAATGTGGAAAGACCTTTTTCTTAAAAGCTCTTTAGTCCTTAATCCCAATTAACCAGTACACTATAATAGAAGAACTGCAGCAGTGGTGTTCAGTTACAAATATTTTTGCTCTATGTTACTGAGAACCACTGTTTCCAGTACTTTTTGAAAGTATTCTGTAATACAGTTTATTGCTTCTTGAAATGTTCACCTGTATTTTCAAAGAACATGCCTTTTGCTCTCTGGCATTAACATAGCATGTTGAGTCAGTCAGTTCCCAAGAGGCACAAAGACAAAAGTGAGGTGCTTGGGAATGTTAAGGTTAAAGAAAAACAAGCATATCTGTTGACTTTAGTGTTTGTAAGGAGGAGACAGCAGCTTCTGTTCTGTTTAAATATCACAAGCAATCATGTTCTTTTCTGGATTTGGTCCAAAAGATTGGTCTAATGCCATCTAGGCAAGCTAGACCAGTCACTCCTCACAAATCTCAAGTCATGTCATAAATCAGCATCCTATCCCTGTCTTTTGTCATACACATGGCACCTTAGTGAGTTAGAAATCAGCTTCATGCTATCATTATTCCTATGCAAGAACAGTTTTATATTAGAGATTTACACACAGATTTACTGTCACTCAAAATGCATTTGTTCTAAGGTGTGAAAGGCAAGGCTATAGGAGTGCTGCTTGTCAATAGATGCTGAAGTACCTGGATTTGCTCATGTCAGTAGCTTTGCCACATTTTCACAACCTGGTTGTCTGACATCCTTGTACTTCATTATCACAGTCATTAATCCCTTTGTTATTGCAGAAGAAAGGAAGATAAATATGTTGCCATGGCAACAATGAACCATCTTAATAATTAACAGACCAATTAGCTGTCTTGGTGAAATGCTGTGACTCAGAACAGATACTTGGCACTATGTAATTAGGACTATGGCTTACTAGAGCAAAAGTGCTGCTGGTTCTCAGAGGGTATAGCCATACATCTGCACTCTTTTACTTAGTGAGGTCTCACAACAATGATTACATTCACTACAGGATCTGATGTGCATAAAGTTTAAAAATTTGAAGGGTTGGTACCTTAGGAATCATAGACTTGGTATCTTATATATGGCTTTTACATGCTTTAACCAAGATCTTCATAAATACAAGAGAAGTTGAAGAAAAGGGAATTTGTTGTGTACCTGTTTTCACTCAAACTGGAAATGTCAGACAATCGGCTTCACTATTTCCCGTGCAAAGGGAGTTTTATCCACTTCTTATGTATAACAGGGTCTTAACAGGATAACTCCTGTCAGGGGGATCGGGATCTTTAAGGTCCACTCAAACCATTCTATGATTCTGTGATTATCTAGGCATCTCAGCACTACAACTGCAGGTGTGAGGAGCACTCAGGAAGGTCTACCTGCACAGCTTTCCTTAGCTGTGATATAAGCAGAAGTAACACAGACCTTTCTGGATCTCATTATGGGTCAAAGATACTAAAGACATATGCCTGAATTACTGCCTGCCCAAACATTTATTGCACTACCTTTTGGGTGCAGTTCAGTTCCTTCCCTGTGTTTGACACATCTACGAGGCTGGGCTTCTTGGAGGACAAAGGCACAAAGACAGCTGTGAAACTCCCTGAGGACAGCATTGTACTTTTCTGGTTAGTCAGGGCCTCTTCATTCCTCATTCCATTCTAATGTGGACATAATTTACTATGAATTTAGGGAGTTTTAACATTTAACAGAAAAGAAAATCTTTTAACTTGTCTGTCTGTGAAGAAAGAAAGGCAGACAGAATGTGTTACAAGAGGGTTGTATTGTTCATCTAAATTTGAGATCAAAACACCTGGAATTTTTGGAGCTACTTCAAATTCTAGACTGTGAAGTTCTCTCTCCCCTATTCTTGTGTTGTGCTAGGACTGCTCCTTGCACCTAGCAGTACTGAAACAGCTGAAAGGGAAAATGTTCTTGTCTATTATTTAATAGCTGCAGATTACCCTCTTGTATCTCTGCTCAGTTGAACTGCGGTAGTTTTGTGCTTCATGCCTCCTGCAACCTCTTCACTTACAGCAAAAATACAAATAATATCTATGAAATGAGTCCTGGTTGCTTTCAAATGGACAATTTGCATTTCTGATTTAAAGAAAGAAACACACAGCTGTGACACCTCTTGTTTTCAGAACACAACACCACAGGGAAACCAAGCAATAAGGCAAGGCTACATTTGGCATTAATAAGCAATTGATTGCAAAAAGCAGAGGAAATTCTGACAATCAGATTCTTCTTTAATAACAACTAAGTGTGCTCACAGGAGGAGGTAGTAAGCTTTTGCAGTACAGATTGTTGGGGTAGTGAAGTAGCAAGAAAATGTGAGAATGTCCAGGACATAAACTGGATAGTGTAGCCATAATAGCATCTGCTGCTGATAAATGCTCTGAAGCTTTTGGACCAGTGTTTTTATACTACTGTAAAGCTGTATGGCATACCAGGGGTTTGATTTCACTCTTAGTAGGAAAGGCACAGATTTGCATTTATGTTCATGAGCCAAGATAAGCCCATAAATACATATGCTTTTGCAACACTGTATTCAGAATTACAAGGATTTTAACATATTGTATGTTAGTTAAGGAATCAGCTTTCAATACACTGCACAGCAGACAATGAGAACAGAAGGAAACAAAAATTATCACAGGAAAATGTTGACCAAAACTTTGAAAGGTATTGCAGCCAGAACAAAATGTTCCCAGTACGGTTGCAGAAGGCACCCTGTATCTCAGTGTAACAAACATCAAGCAGGTGTATATAAAATGTTGGAGGATGGCAAAACACCATGGTGAAAACCTCCAGACATAGTTGTCCCTTTCAGGCGCCTTTCACGGTCATCACTGTAAAGCTTGTAAATATTTAATGGGAAAACCACCATGGAATGCCTCCAAAAACCAGGAAGCACTGATGACAATTCTGCAAGTGCTTTTTTGTGCTGCCTGACCATGCTTTACTCAGGCTCTAGCACAGTGGGATCAACCAATGCTGGAACTGTCAACTTGTTCTGTAAAAGAACATGAATTCAGTTTTCAGCTGCATAGTCTGAAAGCAAGGTTATAAATATATGTATTTCCAAGACACTGGGTGTCTCTCGGGTCAAAAACTTAATTGAGAATGATCATTTCCTCTCAAACATGTTTTAACACTTGAAAAAAATTGAGGGGGGAGGAGGGGGATTATTTTAAAATTATTTTAAACATAGGCACCCAGAGATAACCATGGCTTGTTTTGTGTGTGTGTGTGTATGTGTGTATATGTATGTGTGTGTGCAGGCACAATTCTTTCAGGAGGCACTTGCCAAGGCAGATGCAAGTGTCCAGTGTTGATTTTAACATGGGGATGGATCCGATTTTGCAAAGGGGAGAGACAACAACCAGCATTGGGAGAATAAAGCCAGAACTCTACAAACAGAAGTCTGTGGATTCTGATGGGGAAAAAGAAGATGTGAAAACTTGTGGAAAACTTAACTTCACTCTCCGGTATGATTATGAAAATGAACTTCTGGCTGTCACAATTGTCAAAGCCTTAGATCTGCCTGCTAAAGACTTCACAGGAACATCCGACCCCTACGTTAAGATTTATCTGCTTCCAGATAGGAAAAAGAAGTTTCAGACACGAGTTCACAGAAAGACATTAAATCCTGTCTTTGATGAAACCTTTCAGTTTCCTGTAGCCTATGATCAACTCAGCAACAGGAAATTGCATTTCAGTGTTTATGATTTTGACAGATTTTCTAGACATGACATGATTGGGGAAGTTATTCTTGATAACCTTTTTGAAATCTCAGATCTCTCCAGGGAAGCCAATGTATGGAAAGACATCCACTGTGCCACCACAGTAAGTAATGTGTTCCAAAAGCATTGATATGATATTTTCATTTCTCTTTTGTAGTTTGTGGCAGTGTATCCTGTTTATCAGCAGAACCTAGGAAAAAAAGAATTGTCATTTTCTTTTGAGCACAGAGAATAAGATGCTTGGGAAGCTATAAAAATTACTTACTAAAAAATCTGGAAACATACTGTCATTTTATGTCTGTGTTATATAAATTATGTTTATTAATTAAAAACTACATCATGAAAGTCACTGTTTAGCAAGAGCTATTAACATTTTTCAATCCTGCAAAATGACCATCTATTAAGGAAAAGGGTCCATCCTATCTTGCTCTTGTTAGCGGATTTTCAGAGGTTAGGAATCTTGTGAAGGAAAAGAAGAGAGAAGTGCTTGAAGTCTGAAATGTTCTTTGCTGACTGCCCTGTGTTTAGAGCCCCCCATAAGTGTATCTGCATTGCTGCTGGTTACTAGCAAAACTCAAGAGACACAAGCAAGTAGAATTAGGAAATAGAAATTAATTTGTTTACTGTTACAAGCAAGAAAAGGAGGCCTGTGCATGGATGACAGGCTACCAGAGAGAAAAACAACAGTCTCCAAACATTATCTTTCTTAACCTTGAAATCCAAACTCATCTTCCCTAGCTGGAATTTGAAGGGGGGGGAAAAGCAGGTGAAATATTGAGGTGTAGGATGTTTGTTTTGGTCCTGTTTTCTTTTTAACCACTATGCTATTTATATAGAAGTTTCCCCATGCCTTGGTCTGTGGCTACATCCAAAACAGTCTCACTCATCCCTGGGTTTGAGCATGGGCTAGACTCCCACTTGGGGATGAAAAAAGGGCAGACCAGTACTAGACATTGCTCCAGTGACAGAAGCTTCATAGGATCTCTTCATTACAGTCAGACACTTCCCATGCCTTTTTTACCAAATGTTTTGTGATGTTAAGACTGCCAAACAGTGAAGTCTATGCCTGAGTGATCAGAAGGACAAAGAGGACTGGTATGTCCTCAACAGACTGAACATTAGCACTGTCTTTCCTAAGAAAGGAGAAATACTGGGCACTGTAGCATAATGGATACAGTTTTCGAATGTGAATTCAAAGCAATAGCTATTTATTTTAACTGCTGGGTTTACCAAACTGGTCTGAACAGCCTTTGGCACACCTCCAGAAAACTGAGTCTGTGTATGCTTAGTTTGATGGAGCTCAGATTTCAGGTAAATTTAAGAATTGTGTTCTCAAGCTTAAAATTGAATCTGTGTTTAAGGTCCTGGAATAATAGTCCAGTAACCATTTAAAAAAATTTCTTCTACCTTTGATAATATCTTTAGTAATGACTTAAATGCTCACCAGTCCTTTGAAGTGTGTGTGAGAGATTTTTAGCTGATAACTAGAATGGCAAGTTAGAATCTCTGGACTGCTCATCACTGGTTTTGAGCAGATTGAAATGCCCTACAAAATTTTGCAGCTGGGATAGATACTAATATACATGTGGATGAAAATGGTTGCTAAACTTGGCACTGAATCCTAATTCAAGTTTCTTCCTTGGTAAGGGTTAGTGCATGAAGTTATAGTGCCTAATTCATTCTGCTAGTGTTTTGATCTGTATGAAGCTTAAGGGAAAGCACGAAGTTTTTGGGTTTCAGCCTTTCAGCCAGTAAAGTTTACAGTACTGCATGTGAATGAGAAAGCTGTCTCCATTTAAACCATTAACAATAAGCACATAAAACTGAGATATCTTCTAGTATTGGATGACCTCATTAGCTTTCACAAGCCTTACCCTATTCTCAGAAAATTGTGTAAGAAACTGAATGAATCGATTTTTTCCTGGAAAAATTAAACCTTTCTATAAGATGTTCTGTTACTATATGTGCAATGTAGTGCCTTGTGTTTTACTTGAGTTTTTTCATGTAGATAAAAATTGGCTGATAATACAGGTTTCTAGTTCTGGCGTTTCAGAAGCTGTAAACTGAGAGAGCCAAACCTGCACAGGAATAAACACTGCATGAGATGTTAATCAATGGGGACTTATATTCTTAGGCACTAGATCTAAAGTTTACTAAAGTCACTAACTAGCAATTAAATAACTAATTAATGCTTGACAGAGTCAACTAAACTTTGATTAAGCCTTGAAAAAGAAAGATGCAGCTAATTCTATAATTGGTGAAAAATAACTTTACACCAAGCAAATATCCTTTGATATTCATAAAGAATCTTTGAAAATCAAACAGGCTCTCTCAGTGGAAAAGGCCATACTTACACAGTAGAGCCCAGGCACCAAGATGCCATTCTGCAAATATATTTCTCTCACTCTTTTTTCTTCTTCATCTTTCTCTGTTTTGTTGTGTGTTCTGTGAAGTTTTTCATCCCTTTCTTCAAATATGCTTCCTGCACCCAGTGGTCTGTCCATGTTGATACTAAATGATAGATGGTAGAAAATGATAGAAGTAACAGATCAAAGCATTAGTCCAAAACTTAACACAGCGTAAGTAGCCTCTCCTCAGCTGTGAGTCTTTTACTTCTCTTCCATAGTCAAGAATTTTTTATTCAGAAGGTAAAATGAGGGTAAAACCAATTCCTATTACCTGCTTGGAAAGAACCTGTTTTTATGACACAAATCTGCAGTCTTGAACACTACTAGAGAGGTTTACCAAGAAAATTATTTGCAACATTTTACCAGTGAAAAAAATTGCTGCGGGAGATCAGGAGATTCTGTGTTGTGCAAAGACTCTTAGTTGGTAGCTGATATAATTTTAGAGGGTTTTTTTGCACATCCACAAAGAGTTTTTATTTGGTACAGGAAATACAGTCAGAGACAGATCAGACTAGATGGTTGCACTGAATCCTTCTGGTGGTAAAACCAATGACTGTGGGAAACTAAAATTTTAATACACTTTTTTTTGCTCATAATAATCATTTGAAACTATTTTGTAGAAGTGCAGAATTGGGCCCACACACTCTCATTTTTCTTCTTATGGTTTTCAACTGCTGATATTTAGTCAAATTTTGTAGTTTTTATTTTGTTCCTTTATTTTTTCATTCATATCATTGTTTCTCTGTTATATGTTGTGTTGAAAAGCTACATTTTCTAATAGCATGTTGTAAGTGTTAAAGGATTTTCATTTCTTCATGTTAGATTATCAAGGTAAGTTTGTTGTAAAATCAGTTGTGGAAGAGATGTATCTTAGATGTTGGATGATATTAATATCCCCAAATTTTGCTGATACATGAATTTTCAACAAATAATTCATTTACTTCTGTTCACTTGATTAATTTAAAGAAAGAAAAAAATGAAGAGGCAGCTTAAGACCACCTGTGAAGGTTTTTCAGTATATTGGAATACTGTAATTCTTAATATACTTTATGAAATTAATTCATAACATCAGAGGCAAAGAAATAATGTCAAATGGATTGTTTAATCAACATATTTTTTGTGAAGTGCTTGTAAGTTTTCCGTACTTTTCTGGGGCTTTCTTACTGTCTAAATATCCTGCATTTTTATTTGTTTTTTTTTTTTAAAAAAAAGGCTCATTTATTGGAATTGCTAACAAACACTTAACACCTAATACTCAGTGTCTCAAAATTGTCTAGGCAAAAATTTCAGATCCAAAAATTTCTAAATGTAAAAGTTTATTACCTTCCCATAATACTTTTAAAAATGATTGATTGCTTTGAAAATCTCTGCCTCTAATGTCATTGTCTAAAAGAACTGGCAAGTGACTGTCAGAAACATTTTTTTTTTCTGAAGTCATTCTGTGAAGTCTGTTAGAGTAACCAATTACAGGAAACTGTGCAATTGGGGAAAAAATAAAGCAGAGCTCAGGATTTAGATGAAAGCCATTTCCAGCACAGTCTCTTGGGGATATGACATTCAACTGTCATATGCTTGTAGCCTCTTGAATTATCTCATGTAGACAGATGGAACTTGATTATTATTTAGTTCCCCAACACCAGGCATTTCAGTGCTGCAGTTTTCTCATTTGTGAAGTGGAATATACAAGAAGGTTTTGTAAGGATGTAGTCTTCATGTGATGTCCATGGTGTATGATTGCTGTTTCTAAAGCAATTGAAATATAAGTGAATAGCATCACTGGGCAAGACAGAAGTGCTCAAATAGACTTTTTTAATAAGTGGGACAGTAACATTTTCTCAGTTCATTTACACCAAACGTTTGCCAGAGTAGGACATCACACAGGTAATCCTGCTGGCTGTTGGCCTGTTATGGAAAGAGATTCTTCTGACTTCCTGATGAAACAAGGACAAAGCCTACCTCTAAAGCTCATCCAGAACAATTGCAGGCACTACCTTAGCTTAGTTTTCTCCATAGTCTACTGATTTGTAAGTGGTAAAAAAAGGTGGCACACTGAGTAAGGCAACAGTAGTAGAGAGCTGACAAAGATATGTCCAATGGTAGTCAAACCCTGAGGCCACATTTTAAGGATTGTTCCCTTTCTTAGTGTTGAAAGAACAGCACTATGAGAAAACGTTTTATCACAGCAGTGTAGTGGACTGAGCCCTACAGCTACCTGTCTTCATCAGAATGGACTTAGTGTTACTGGAAATGCACCTAAACTAAACCTCAAATAGGTGTGAAAGAGTAAAGGCTTGACAACGTAGAAACGTTTATCATCTCTGTAATGGTAACAGCCCCTTCTAAACCAAGACTTGCTGGCACTGGTCATTTCTGCTCACAGCCAGTGATATAAAGGATACACATGACCACTGCTTCTGCTGAGCAGGTAAGAGAATACGCTGGACCAGCCTTTAAAGGAAACATTTTGAGGTTTTACATTTAGGTTTGGAACTGCTTTAGGTCTGGATGATAACTAGAAAAAACAATGTAGGAGAGGGGTTCCATCCAGTTACAGAAGGCAGGGAAGGTTTCTATTATTATTTAATAGTTCTTTTCATTAGAAATGACAAGTTATTTGAATATTCTGATTTGCTAGAGGCAAACTACTATTTTCAGTCTACCTTAAAAGTAATAAATGTTGGATGAAAGAAGAATATAGTTTCCTCAAAGGTTTTTAATATCTCTGCATCCAGACTGTACCATGGCAGCTGTGCTAAGGTGCATGGCTTGTCTGACCTCCTGTGCCTTGAGTACTCTCTGAGTTGCTCACTGCAGATAGTGTCTTTGCAGACAACGCATTGTGGCTCCAAAGAGCATCTTTGTATGGGAAGCCATATATATGCATTTTGGTTTCTTCCCATGTTGGTAGATGCCATGGTTAGTTCACAGAAGTACTTCTGTTCTGAAACAGGAATGGGCTCCCTTGCTGCCTGGCAAGATGTAACTACCCCCCTGGTGCACAAGACAGATGGTTATGTACAGAGGGAGTGACACAAGAAGCACCCAGGAGACTTTGCAGGGTGCTATTGAGAGCATTCAGCCTGCTGGACCCTGCGTGCAATCTCAGGGAGCTGCCCCTCTGCAATCAGGAGTGCAATCAGCAGCAGTGCTTACCCAGAGCAATCAGGGTGTCAGGCTAAAACAAGCATTAGGGCCCCACAAGCAGAAGACACAGTCATTATAGAGCAACAGGCCCCGCTGCTTCCATACTGTCTTCCACAGAGGCAAGAACAAACACAAACTTAATTGATTCATTTCCCAGGACAGCAACTCAATCAGGAACTGGTGCTGGAGGGGAAAAAAGAGCTGAATTTGATATGCAAAGAATAACTGGAGCCAAAAGTAAATATTAGCAGTGGGGACAAGGTTTCCAAATTAAATCCCCTTGAGAGGTGGTAGAATTAGCTCTCCAGGTTGAGCTTCCTGTAGCTTTTAACAATTTCTCTGATAGCATGGATACCATCAGATTCTAAATTCATAAGTGAGAAAACAGCCTGGTAGATTTCTGTTCTGCTTTTTGCTATAACTCTTTAACTCTTGATCTATACCTCAAAACCAGGTATATGTTCTTAGCTAGTCTGAGTGGACTGATTTTCTTCCTCTTTGTTTTGCATCCAACACCCAATATTTATTGTTTTGTTTTATTTTATCCGTAATTCTTGAAGCTTGATGTCAGTAGTTTTTACTGGAAAGCAGAAATATATATATAATATGCTTTTAAACAGAACAAGAAAGAGAGAAATCTGTCCTTTGGGAGAATTATCTTCCTGCAGTATTCAGGTAATCCAAAGGTTTAGTTCTGCCAATGCATTTATTTCTTTAATTTTGCATACAAAAAAGCAATTTTCAGTGTGACTAAAGGAAACAGCTAAAAGTCTGGTAACAAATGCCTGAATAACTTCTTAGATTGCTAGAAATGTATTATTATTATTATTTATTTATTACAGATGTTTACTCAAAATACAGCACAAAAAAAGAGAAAAAATTACAAATCACTTGTTTAGAAATCAAGTGCAAAGGAAATTCATGCTACCCTTAATATTTTTGCTATGCTGCTCTCACATTGCAATATTTGAAGCATCATTTAAATTACAATAGATAAGAACGTACTGCTGGATATTAAAATTGAGATTAAGAATTGAAATTATTGAATGATAATGAAAGTAAAAATAACTAAGTTTTTGAGGGAATATAATTTCTAATGCACCATTAATTATGTAAATGCTTGTTATTTTAACCATGGTAATTAATAACAGACTAGTAAAAGTAAAAGCATATAAATTTTTCAGTTCCAGTAACATTTACATAGTTCATTGTAAGAATACATACTGAGTTGCTCTTTTAAGACTTTGTTTGAATTTCAAAACTTAAAAAACTAAGGTAAAAGAAGAAGAAACAAACATCAGTGAAAAAATGGCCTAGAGTTCATTTGTGATTAAAAAAGGACAAAATTTCAAATATCAGCTCCCTATAAGCTTTTCACATCTGCTTGCATAGGAAACCACTTAAGATGTTGGCACATAGGAGGGATAGTACAAAAGTTCTTACTCTGTCCGTATAATCAGTAAATATTTTTCCTGTTCAATTCAGGATTATGGGTGTTGATAAGTGAGTGAAAACTACCCTGAACATGTAAGGACTTACATCTAACCTCCCCACTGAATTTGTGGAGGTTCCCAGCTAAAAGTTGTCTTTTCTATGGAATTTTGTAGAAACAACTGGGAAAATTAATTGGAGTAAGTAACAGCAAAGCTTTTTCCATCAACAACAGTTCTAAAAACTCCATCAGTTTCATTGATGCTCCCCTACAAGTTCTCCAAACTCCTCCTTACATCCTTCCCTTGTTTATCTGTATTGTGAATGGAGGGCACGGCCTCTGTAGAAATGCTGTTATTTCTACAGGCATAAGTGTGAAAATGAGGGCACTGCTGTCCATTGTGTATGATAACAAATATAAGGCACTTATTTCATCTGAATTTGCCGACTTCTGAACTGATTTCCCAAGAGCCCATAAAGCTTAACAGATCTGTTCTAATAGAACTAACGGAAAAAAATTATTAGCACGTCCATTCACATGGTTGTTTGTGTGGAGTGAGAATTACGCCATTTAAAAAAAATCTGTATTCTGTAAATAAAAAAAAATAAGTTCATCTGAGTAACTGACATGCACATGTGAGATCATTGTTTTCTTTGTTTTATTTCGTTCTACCATCACCATACCAGAAAAACGGATTGGATAGAGGTAAAACAGCAGCTACAAAAATAACTGAAGGTCGTATAGTGCTTGCCACTGTTCCAGTTCCTTAGTGCTGTGAAACGGCTTGTGTACACAAAAGGGAAATAAGTGAGGAAGAGATATGAAGTACCAACAAATGCTTCCATTTGCATCAGTGCCACTGTGCTCAATGCTGGTTTGTCTGTACCTGTTACTGGAAGTCGGTGGGGAGCAGTCATTACAAGCATCTGTAAAGCTAGCTGTTAATTGAAATCTAAGTTTAGTTCAAGGAAAAAAAAACCAAAAACACTCAAAATAGGTCTAAGAAAGAGATAAAATTTCATGGGAATTACCTAAATAATTGCATGAATGGCAACCACTAGTTCAGGATTGTGTCTTCTGAGTTGTGTTTTGTTTGAGGTGGACTGTAATGCAGACATGATTGTTGAGGGCAGCCTCTGCCTTGGCTTCCTCAGATTTGCTTGTACTGAAGTGTTCTTGTCAGATTACTTGTGTGCACTTAATTATCTAGTGTATTATAAAGTGAGAAAAATAGGGATTTTCTAGAGCACTGAGATTCCAGTGTAATTTGAATCCTGTTTTGAAATATCAACTAAAATCAATAATGCTTAAGAATCCAGGGAATTTAAAAGTGTTGCTCATGATGGTTGATGTGGTAGACAAAGATTGTCATAGTAGTTTAAAAAAATCCAAAGTCTTATTTTGTTTGGTATCTAGGTCTGAATCTGTGTTTTCAGCTCCAAATTCACAAACCTCTAGTGCTCAAGTTAACGGTGAAAGTGTGTGTGGGAAAATAGTGATATTCCAGACATTTTATCAAATACCCAGTCTCTAATGCTATCATAAAATATATGCATAATTTTAATCTTAATTCTTCCAAAGAACATTTAAAAGTTCAGAAGTCTTGTGCTTCACCCTCTATGATTGATTTCCAAAGCATATTTATTTTAATGATTCATTTTAATTTCTTAATCCCCAGTTGACTTGTAGTGGTCCTAACAAAATATAGTCAGCTTCACACTCATGTATGAAAAAAGACCACCAGTCTTGGCAAATCCTCTAAGTAGCAACCGAATAAAAGCTCTAGGGCTTTTTGCTCCTTACTAATAAAAAAGACACAGTCTATAAAACTACCAGCAAACAACAGATGCCACAAGTAGTACCAAACTAAATTAAAAAGAAAAAAAATCATCAAAGTTGTTTAAAGGATTCTGAAAGAAGTTTTATTTTAACTCAACCTGGGGATCATGGGAACTCCTAGTCTATGGTGGCAATCTGTGACAGCCAGTTCTCTCCACCAGGAGGAGAGTTAGGTGTTTTTTATGGACTAGTGCAGGGTAACTACTGATTTTATTTTTAGTCCTTTGATCTTACAGTGACTGACTCATAAATGTCTTTGATACTGACAAATATTTATGTGAAATAGTATCAATTCTAGTCTACTGCAGATTTGTCTACTGAAACGTATGTTGTTCCATAATAAGAAAGTCAGACCTTTCAGAGCAGCACAAGCCACCTTTTTTCCAGGTAGGTGTCAGAAAACGTCTGCATAAACAGTGGAGTGATAGAGCACCTTTTCCCAATCCTAAAACCGTCCCTTACCACTTTAAACCGAGTAGTCAGTACGCAAGTTACAGAGCTCTGGTAACTTCAGTACATCTGCCCTTTGAACAGTCTGCTGTGTGGAGTGAAAAGACCCCCCCTCACTGGTTTTCCAAGCATCTGTTTTGCATTAAGGCAGATTCCTTATTTGTTGAATGGTCAAAAGCACTGAGTTTGATGACAGGGTATTTTCCAAACTGTTTTTCAATATGACTTCAATACATATTGTTCAGAAAGGAAAGAAAAAGGACTGGCCATGAGCCTCAAATGGTTGTCAGTTTGTTAAGCACTGATGCTTTCCTCTGCTCTTCAAAGAAGCACTGCAGAGTAACTACCACGTGGAGTTTTGCAAGCATTTTGAGCAATGTTTCTTTTAAAGTATTGAAGTCATAGTACATAGTATATATGACTATAGTACATATACATAGTATGTATGACTATAGTACATATACTACAGAATTCTACTTTATCAGTTGAGCTCACCCAAACCAGCTGGTGTCCATCCAATTTCTCTTCAAAAAGACATAATGGAATACTCAAGTTCATACTCCTGTCTTCAAAAGTGAATTTTTCTCTGTTCACCTACAAGTCATCTCTCTGAAGAGGGAAAAATTAGGCCTTTTTGTGAGCTGCCCACATAGTTTCACATCCAACCCATCTCACCTCTCTTAACACAGACCTTAAAATTTGAAGCACTGAAAGTGGGGGACCTTTTCAAACAAAAGAGTGAGATCTGTTTGACATATGGATATGAGCAGCAATCAGACTTGAATTCAGAAAGTAGTGCTAGTAACAGAACATATTAAAGAGCAAAAAACTGCTTTAAACAGTTTTCAGACACAATGAAAACTAAAATATAAAAGAGTACTTGCCACTTTAACAAATGAGTGAAAATAATCACATTTCATTTGTTGAAGTTTTATTAGTATTTTTTGAAATAGAAAAGTGAGTTTGATAATACAGTCTGTAGCACAAAATTCTGTGCTCTTCATGGTAAAAAAAGGGATTGGTCTGAGATGTCAAATAGCTGTATTTATTCTATGTGGACGTAATGAGTGAAATTGTTTTGAAATCCTGAGAAATCTGAAATCCTGACAAGCATGAAATTTTCCCACAACACATGTTCAAATGCTTATCAATCTATCAATTCTCGGAATAGAATCCCAGCAAAATGACTGAACATGTGAATTGACCAACCTACACAATAGTCAATATTTTATTACCAGCACAATAGAGAATTTAAAGCTGTTCCAAAACTGCATTCTTCAATCTAAAGTCTGCAATGGAGGGGAAAAGAAACAAAACCAACCAACAAAACAAAATACAAAAAAAACCCCAAAACCCTGAAGCATGTGATTAAGTCTGTCTTTGCCCAGGAATGATGCGAAGCACCTATTTCAATTTAGACAGAGTATTAACCCAAAGGAAGTCAATAAAACTCTTCACATAAGGAGCTGAAGAATGTGAACAAGAAGCCCCTGTCTTGCCTCATAACTATAAACAATATATTTGTCATCTACACAGCAATCATTATTTTAATATGTTCCATTAAAAAATATGTCATGCTTGCCTTCTGATGCTGGCACAGCTGCAGGATAAATCCAGAAACTCTCAAGAGAATTTGTGCTCTCAGTGTAACTGTAGCTTCAACAGATAAAATATTGAAGCTGAGCTGTTAAAAATAAGCTTTTTAGTAGTAGTCAAAAAAAGTCCTTTGAGATCACATGAGCATGGTTGAGAGTGGCTGTCTTACAGAAGTGGCTTCCTTACATGCTCCTTACAAGCTCATATCATAAGTTCTTAATATATAATTTTCTTGAGGTCTTTTTTTTGGAGGAAGGGAATCTTAGAACAGAAACAACTTAGAATATAACTAACATTTCAAGACCTAAACTTTTACAGTATTAGGATAATTATATACCTGTGAGAAAAGAAAAAAAAATAAATTAGGACTGATGGAAACTGTCTTCCTTAGGTAGTATTTTTCAAGTATTACAGAACTCTATAACATCATATTGCATAAACTCACAGCACATTGTCTCAATATAGAAACTGTCTCTTTGTGAGGTTTATTAAGATCCATATGGACCTCATCCATCTTTCTGAGTGTATTATCTTCCAAAAAGTTGCTGTTGAGCCAGGAAGTCTATAGGTGCCACTCTTTTACTTTGCTTTTCCTCTTAAACAGAACAACCAAGCATGTTCTTCTTTGACAGGATTAGCTTTTCATTCACATACTTGTGTGCAGAAATAAATCTCCTATAAAAATTCCAGTGTCGATGACAGAGTATGAGTTTTTTTAAAAGCAGAGCTTGACATTCTACATTCAACACATTTTCATTTGTGTGAATTCAACACAAACATATCAGGAATCCAGAAAGTTTTGGTTCTGCTTTTGTTTTAATTTCTCAGCTTAGTAATTGTCACTGAAATATTATCCTGTTGTTACTCTTTCTGTACTTTATAGAAATAATTTTTGAAAATTGCTTGTGACCTCTTCAAAAGCATGTGAGGCTGCAAAAAAAAGCTCTCTCTATGTTAAAACATAAATTCTAAAGTTTTGCATGATCTGTACTGAATTGTGGGCAGTATGCTGAGATTTCTAATCATTGCTTTTCTTTTTCAGGAAAGCATAGATTTGGGTGAGATAATGTTTTCCCTTTGTTATTTGCCTACTGCGGGGAGAATGACATTGACAGTCATCAAATGTAGGAATCTCAAAGCAATGGATATAACCGGTGCATCAGGTGAATCTACTTCTTTGTTTAAATAACAAGGCAGAGTCTATTCAAGAAGGAGACAAATAGGAACTCCTTGGGTTTTCTGTGTTTAATGTGGTTGTGGGGTAGAAACAGCTGGAGAATGGATATAGACCCTGTTTAGATCTACTGGCTGTCTTTGGTCTGGCAGTGAGTATGTCTGTTCAGAATGCCCATACCTTTCCTTTGCACTTACAGCATGTTGAAAGCAATGTTTGCCAGGTCAAAGGTTTGCAAATCTTTGCAATTTTTTATCTTATCAATATGACATTCCTACAACAAATATTGTTCTCATGCTAAATGTTTGAATGACTTTGAGTCCAAATGCATGAAACTGATAATTTGTTACTCAGATCCATATGTCAAAGTGTCACTGATGTGTGAGGGACGAAGACTGAAAAAACGGAAGACAACCACAAAGAAGAACACGCTCAATCCCATTTATAATGAGGCCATCATCTTTGATATCCCTCCAGAGAATGTGGACCAGGTCAGCCTCTCCATTGCAGTGATGGATTATGATCGGTAAGCACAATTTGCTTTGTGACCATTAATCGCCAGTGAGGCAATACCTGATCATTGCAAGTCACTGTTTTCTGCCTTCTTGAACTTATAAGCAGCTTCAGTAGCACAAAAGATAGAGCCTTGGGATCTTTTCCTGAAGAGGTTTAAAGCTTCCACACCTTTTAGCTTTTTATCTGTGTCATAAATAACTCTAATGAGGGACAATTGCGGCTCAATCTTCATACAGGCCTTGGCAAGCATTCCTGTACACAACTGGTGGCTGGACTATGTAAAAGTTTTATAAATCAGATGTGTCTTCCAGTTTAAAAAAGTCCCTCACACCTCTAATTTCTATTTAAATGGAAGGTATCTGAAACCAAAGAAAATTTGAGTGATTAAAAAACAATTAGATGCTAATTACCACGTTGAATTAAGTCATAATGGATTCTTTGGTTGATTCAATAAAGTAAGCTCTCAATACAAAACGTTTGGGTTCAGCCCTCGCTGACAACATATCAAAGTCTCAATTATCTATGTCCTCACCAAGAGCTGACAGGAAGAGACTTCTGTTTAAAGTGACTCAAGGACTGCAGGTTGAACTAGACAGTGACTGACAGAATCCTGCTTGAGCCAAGTCTGCTTCATTCAAGTGCTATTAATAATGAGCTCTTGAGTTTGCAGGGCAAATAAATGGTGAAGTCCAATTTAGTAAAATCACCCTTCAGACTGTTTTTCCTTGCCATCAGATTTCTAGTTGTCCTCCAACTTCTGTCAGTAAGACTTTCTCAGTCAGACATGAAAGAGGCACTGTGGTGCTGTTAGCCAGGGAGCAGCACAGCAACTTGCACACTTCCAGTCCTCCTGAGCTGCTCCTTTCTCAGCATTTGCTAAGAGGAAATTAGAAAGCATTATTTTAAGGTACATACAGTCAAGGTACAGAAAATTACTTTCTGGAGTCCCTCAACAAGTCTATGGCACTGCTAGGAGTATGAAGTATTAAGGTATAGCCTATTAAAGCTACGATAGTTACCTTTCACATTTTTGATTAAACGTCCAAAGATCACAACATCTAGAGCTGGGAAATAGCTTATGAAATGATGTTTGAAGGATTTGCAGCAAGAAGTGTATTCTTCACCTTTTTTATCTTCCTCTCCCACAAAATTCAAGCATGTTTTCATTCTAGATAATTTTGTGTGTTGTGATCCTTTTCTGTCCTTGTGTCTTTTGGGTTGTAACCTTTTAATGGCAAAGGTTATGTCTTCATTACTTTTTTTTATATCTGATAGAAGCACTCTTGTAGTAGCTGGAGGTTTTTGATGTTACCATTACAGAATTTAATATTACTATACTACCATTAAAACTAATAACTGTAATAAATGATGTGAAAACTTTGGTCATGTATTCTGTGCCACACTAAACCACTAAACAGAATTGTGCATCAGACGTTATTAAAACTATTTTTATTAAAAATAAATTCTGTCTCTCTGCAATTCTCAGAGTAGGGCACAATGAGGTCATTGGGGTATGTCGGACAGGCATTGATGCTGAAGGGCTTGGAAGAGATCATTGGAATGAAATGCTGGCTTACCCACGTAAACCAATAACTCACTGGCATCCACTAGTAGAGGTAAGAAGTAAAATTTTCTCCTTCTCAGTATATTGAATGTTTTTGTCTCTCACATTTACGTGCTTCTGAGAATCACAAAAGTTGGCGCAGCATCTAAATAGCAGCTACAAGATCCTTATCACAACCTAAATCTAGTTACATGGGTTTATTGATTACTTAAAGGAGCCACTTCAAAAGTTTCCATGATGCTCTAAAGGCATTTCAAGATTACATTAAGTCATTTAAGGTTTCCAGAGATTATGATAAGGAACATATATCTACTTAGAGATCATTTGCAAGAATTTTAAAAGCATGTCCTGTTCAAAAACCTTTAGCATGAACAGTTGTTGCTAAAACATTAATCTGAAATTGTTCTGTGAATTAGGCTAAATTCAGTCAATGTACCAGCAGCTCCCTCCGGAGTTGTTCAAAAAACACTTACTGGAAGCTTATTCAAATGCATGGGTCATTATATGTATAAGTCCCTGGACTTGGGCTGCTGCTTCAACCTGCTGTGGCCACATATTCCTGTTGTTCTGTATACAAAATGCTCACAGCTTTGGATTCAGAAAGATACATATGGAAGCCTTAAGAAGCAGCAGGCCAAATTTCAGGGCACAGAGGACACACTGTTTAGCCCATCACAAAAGCAATCTCTGTAGAAAAATGAGCAGCTGTCTGAGGCATCATGGGCCATTTGGTTTCCCCACTCTGTAGCACATGGCTGCACATGTACTGTGACAGGTAAAAAAGGCCAAACAGCAAGGCCTCAATAAAACAGCTGAAGAAGACTGTGGGGGCAAAGAAAATCAGCCAAGGCAGCAGAGAAGTGTCTTTAGAGGTTTATGACTCTGGTTTATGTAGTTTGGAGACAGCCGTACCTCTCCTGATTGGTGAAATAAACCCACTCCTATGAAATGAGTCGGAGGCATTTTTAGGTCACTTAAGAAATTTTCTGTCCATTATTTGTTCTGCTGGAGACTTTGATGCCAGAGACTTTGATCCAGAGGTTAGAAAGGGTCTGGGTGTGATTTTGAGTTCTTTTTTGAGAGAGTTTCTCATCCTCTGAAATGAGTGGGATGCACAGGCAGATGTGATGACATTTGTAAAAAAAAACACTTTTCTTGCAGCTACCTGGCAGAGCAACCAGTTTTGATAGCCAGGGATCCTGTTCATCACCAAAACCACCGCTTACACCCTAAGGAACAAGAGTGGATTCATCATGTTCAGTGTCCAAAGCTCCCTTGTAGCCCACATCTACATATACAGACGGTTCAGCTTCCACAGATGAACTGTATCCATTTTTTTTAATTAAAATACATTTTTCCTATTCTAAGTCTTATATTACAGTTTATAATAATTTCTTAATATATGAATGAAGTTGATTTGAGTCAAATATAACCTTTCATCATGCAAATTTATTCACTTGTTTTATCACTGGCATATATCCAATGTCACATCCAAGCAGTGTTTTGATATGGCCTGTATCTTTGCATAGACAAAGAAATCAGAAAAAACCCAAACCCTTAAGCAATTCAAAACTACTGCAGCCTGTAATGCCTAATTCTTTTGAGGGCGAGCAAATAGTATGTATAGCTCATATAATAAATTTTTTCTAAATTGCACTAAATCCTGAAAGGCTTCACAAGATAGCATTCCACACTGAGTGTTGCGTGAACAAAAAAACTGGATGCAAAACACTGGATATCATGTTTTGAGTGTAAAATCAGCTCATTCCTTGGGCAGGGAGGAAGGGCTGATCAAAACTCCACTGAAGCCAGTGAGAAGGATCTGCTGGCTTTACTGGGTTTTGGTTCAGCCCTTCTGGAACAGGTATCAGAACTGGATCTATGCAGTTATAATCTTCCAGCAATCACGATGCCAGCTGCTCCCACAGAAACTCATTAGCCTGTCCAGCAAAGCAGCCAGGCACGTGCCCCCGGGCAGGTGGCTGCCCTCAGAGGATAGTTTGCCTCAGCTTCTCACTGGCTCATGAAGAGCTGTCTCGGATGTCTCTGCATGGCACTGGCAGCACACATCTGGGTACCGCTGTGGAAAGCTAATGTCTCCGCAATGAGTTGTGTGGAAGTGGAGGCAGCTCCACAGGGGTGTAGGTGTCTCCTGAGGAGGTGCATCCAGCCCCTCAAAACAGTCCATTTGTTGCCGGCATCATGCAGTCCCTGCTTAGTGTTTACACAAGTCAAAGTGCAGGGAGAAGGCTCTGAAGTAAAGGAATTGATCTAATGTATTTTATCTCTTCAGAAAATTGAACAAATACTGCAGTAACCCACAACATTTTTCAGATTCTTGATTTAATGTGACAGATTCAGATTTCTTTGAATTTATGCTGACTGCAAGCATAATGCATATCAAGAGTTTCTGGTTGCCCACTGGATGCCTCTAGAGTTATATACTAAATATGATTTTGAGGTATGTTTTCTGTTGGTATACGGAGAAGCAAATTGAAATGTAGCTATTTTATACACTAGCAAACTCATTTCTTAGAATACACAGTGACAGCAAATGCAAAAAACTATTGGCTGTAGTCAGATGCTTTAAAAATTAGAAGAGAACTACATATTTTGTGGATTTGTCTCTTTTAAACACTGCAGTTTACCTCAATCGTTTAAATCAGATAGTTATTTCCTTTTTTTTCTTTTTTTTTCCCTTTTTTTTTTCTTTCTGTGAAGAGCACAGCAAAAACTGCATGATTGGGTCTGACATTTTAAAAGCTGGACTGTAACTAGAAAGAAATTGAGGTAGTGGCACTTTTTTTATCTTTGCAATATATAAAGAAAACCGAGAGGACAATGTTTTCCAAAACAGCATTTTTTACAGAAGAAAAGTGTCATACACAAGAAAAATGCCAATGGAAGATTTGTTTGCAATAATGAAAGAAATGTTGAGAATTAATCTAGATATGAAGGGAAAAGGTAGTTTTGACAAACTTCTGAAGAACCATTTTGGGTTGGTTTAGCCTGTCTGACAAAGAATATGTTTATGAAGATCCAGTCCCTCCCTTCCACTAACTAATCTGTAAGGCAGTCAAACATGTCTTGAAGTGTCTTAACTGCTCCAGGAAAGTTGGGAAGGCTGGTCAATATTGCAGGTATTTCTAAGTCAAAAAAAAGGAGGCAGGTTTTGCACCTTGCCTTCTGTGCCTACAAACACAACAACCAAGCAAATAAATACACAAATCAACCTTTCAGACAGTCTTTACAAATTTAAAAAAAAAAAAAAGGAAAAAAAAAAGGACAAAAAAAGAGAAAAGGCTCCAGCCCAAGTTTTTGAATGTCTTTCAGGTTGCTATTCATGGCCTCTAGGCAGAAATGGTTTCTCCTAGAGAGGGCTGGTAATGCTGAACACTGATCTTCCCTGCTTAAGATTGTATTTTCACCACCATTAATACAGAGTGGCCTTGCAGAATTTCATTCCTCCATTTGCTCTGAGTGAGTTAATAGAAGTACAAACTTTCCTCTGTGAAGCTTTTTTTCCTCCCATCATTGTTATCATAATGAAATTCTGTGGCCTAGATCATTTTCAACATGATTCTGCAAGGTTGATATAGAAACAGATATATAAATATATATATATATATGTGGAGATTGAAAAATTATTTTGTGTATACATTTATCTTAATATAAATTATATCAGCACTGGCCTTTGTGGCCTAGAAAATACTTTTTGTAATGTGGTACTGTAACAGTTAACTAAATATTCTTTGCACTTTTTTTGCACCTAATATCCAAAAAGCTAACAATTTCACAATCAAATGTAGCATAAGTGTTCAGCAATGAGCAAAGTATTTTTAACTATTTCATTGTTCTCTATGAGTATCCTGTATGTTTCATCATAGGTAGCAAGGTATTTCAAGATTCTTTTTCTTAAATTTTAATTGTTGTCAAATACCAAAGGCTCAGTTTGTGCCCTCTTGTTGTGTTATTTTTGGTATTGTTAATAACAATAGTGAATGACTTCTGTGTCTAAACTTGATTGATGGGTGCTCTGCATCTAGGAAAAATCAGGCTGCAAAATTACCAGGACATCCAGCTTCATAAATGATCCCTTCATTAACTATATTTAGTCCCTTAACAGTGATTAATAGAATTAATGCAAAAGATATTTTTGCCCCACTGCTTTCTTAGCTATCTCACAAGACAGGGTATATACTTAGTATAACCACTCCATTGGCTCTAGAGCCTGGTTAACAAGTTATTCTGAGCGTACTCACAGAAGCACTGAGGAAAAGCTTAGCACAGTTTAAGTCAAGGAATGTGTCACTTTACGTATATGTTTATTAAGAAATTTAAAATATTTTAATTTAGAGAAGTTGTAAATTCCCTGCTCCCACCATGATTTTTGGTTTGGTTTGGTTTGTTTGTTTGTTTCTTATTCACATTTATGCCATATCTTATACATTGGCCTAATTTGAGAAAAATCAAATTTGGCAAATGTTTGATGTAAAATACAACAGTTTGAAAAGCTTACTTTCGCAAAAGCTTGAGTTATTTTTATTGAAGCAGATTACTGGAAACTGCAACAGTACTTAATAAGAATTGTATTTTGCACTACATAGCTATTTTACACTAGCAGAGGTGAGTGTATACTCAATGACATGTTGGTCCCTTATTACACTTCATGACTTCAACTTCGGATCACAGTAGTGTGTACTTCTGCTCATATGGCCCTTCTCCTCACTCTCCCAGCAAGCAACCATCTCTTTCCCCACCATCTTTTGTCTATACTGGGCTTCTGTTCAAGCAGTAGAAGACTGACTCTTACTTTTGTCTGCAGTGCTGACTCCTGGCCTTAAAAAAGTTGTAATATGAAACCTGTGGGGTCTTGACCAAAAGGTGGAGGGTAGCTGCATCACTCATTTTCATTCTATAAAGAGCTGTCAAGGAAATAACCTCCTTTCTCCACAGTCCTTTATGACCATCAGGCGTTCATAAATCAGTAACCTTGTCTGATTTTTTGCTTTGAGCAAGCCCTAAAAGAACAGTATGTGTGTCTCAGGGGTACATATATTGGTCAGAGACAGATAAAGTGGCCAGAAAGTTCCCCCACAAAATTTATTCTTCAGTATATGGAATTCCTTTGACTTCTTATATTTTAAGTAACAAAACAATACTTTTTTCTTAAAGAATCACAACCACATTCAATATTTTCGAAGAAAATGTTGAGCAAACAGGAAATGTTTTCATAGGGTTGATTTTTTCCAAGAGGAAAAGCAATTAATTAATTACCTAATTTCTTTCTATGGATGCAGTTTTGTAGCAATATTAAGAAAACTTTAAGTTTTAAAAAAATACTTATTTGATCCATCCTTTTCTCCTCTTTCTTTGTTTTTTCAATTTTTCAATTGGCTTCAATGTAATCTCATTACAAATATTTAACATGATGATGCACAACGTATACATGATAGTCTAGTTCTAAGATTATTTTGCTATCTCTTTTTATAAACTTTTATATGTACTAACTTTTTATTATACTCCATTCATTTAACAAGCTTTCTACATCTGAAATCATTTGACTGTATTTTTTAAGTGAGTAAGCATTTAAAAGGAGTGTATTTCAGAGCTCAGTAATAGAGTTCTTCTCCTGCTGAAAATGTAAAATTTTTCAGAGATCCATAAATGTGCCTGCAAAATTTGAAAATCACCTTATTCGTGCATGCAAAAACCTAGGTTTGCACATACAAGTATTTGCACTTACTAAATGTACAATCACTATTATTTAGCACTTCTCTTACAACACCCACACCTAACTAGAAATATATTTCAATTCATAATAGATACAAATCTGTACTGAGTGACAGTTCCTTGACCTGAGAAGTTCATATGATATTATTTCTACAAATGAATATGCTTGAAAATTCTGTAGGTGTTAAAGTATGACATATGTTAATCAGACAGGTGACTTTTGGACAAAGCTCACGTAATATATGTTAGACCATCCAAAATATGGGTAAAATGTAGTATATATAACAGGAATATTGATGCATGTTTGGATGGGAAATTTTCTCTCTCATTTACACCACAGTAGAGACTTGTTTTAACCCTTTGCTGGAGATTCACTTTCATTTAGCTTCTGAGGCTTGTCAGTCTAAACTGAGCTCTCTGGTGTCAGAAAGCAGATAAATCATAGCACAGAGCAGACCACAGAGGTAAGAAAGACAAAGGAAAATGTGCAAGCTGACACAAAGCTATTTGATGCAACTGCGAGTGCTCTGAAATGGAAAGCTTCCTTTCGAAACATAATTACAAGTCATATCATATTCCTTTCTTTCTGTACTGTAAAACAAGACAAAAGAAGAATGTTGCTGAAAAAGCACAGGCATTAAGCATGGGAGTTAATTGAGGTGCTGATCACAGCCATTTGCCATTTCCAAGGCAAATAACAACTTCTCTTCAAAAAGTATCTTTTGTTTACTCATCCAAATGAATAAATATCTCCTGCACAATTCCCCTTTTCCTTAACCCCATCTGGAAAATGGCAATTTTTTAACAGCATGCAGGAAACTAAGAGCTAGAAAGCTAAGAGAAAGTGAAGCTGCAGATGGGATTTAAATATCACAGGGGAATCTGGTCAGGAAAATGGAACACCTTCAATCTTGTGCCGAGTGCTAGGGGATGCTTGATAGTAGCAGGTGCTCAGGGCTGTGATTTTATGTTTTATCTGATAGTACCTCTCCAATGTTGCTGTTGCTGGGAAACCTCTTTACTGGTGCAGAGAGGAGAATGCCTCTGGTATTGCTATGTAAATTTTTTCTTCACAAGTATAGTCTGTGAGTCTTATGTTACAGGGGACTCAGTCCTCTGGAAGGGCAGAAAGCATGTTAAATTTGCAGAGCAGGAAAAATCAGTTGAAGCTTGGCACTGTGTCCTCATGAGGACTATTCACTTTCTTGATACTAAGGACAAGTGTTGGTGCCTTACTGATCCAAGACACGTCATTTCTTACAGCACTCTCTATGGCTAAGCCTGTGTTGCTGGCTCATGCTTTCACTGTTGAAGACCCTCAGTATCAACATTGTCAAAATAAAACTAACACACATAATTACAGCTTATATAAGTTACCACATATACCAAAGCTGTCTCTCTCATGGGAAAGACATGATGACTCCTTGAAGCATAAGACAGTGTGCTCTGGTAGTTGGATCTGCAGGAAGTTACATAGCTGCTGTGATGAGAGTGGAGCTGCTCTGTAATAATTTATGAATACAATATGTTGCCTTGGCTCTTGGTGTTGAATTAGGTGAGTTCAATAAGTAGACTTTAGAGAAAAACAGAATGGGAAGAAAATGTTTGGCAAGGGACAGTCTTTCAGAAGAAAGTGAATTTTACAGAATGTTGCTGTCCATCTTGGTGGCCTGGCAGAATCTACCAATGCCATAGCCAGTCTGAAAAATGCATCTCTTCTAAAATAGTGAGATCCTAAGCAGCCACAGGAAAAGAAAAAATAGGAAAGATCACTATATCAGATTAAGAACAGACAAGATTTGTCTGAGCAGGCTGGAGATGCAAGCTGTTAATGTAATTTACAGAGAAAATAAGCTTGGTTGCTCTTCCTTTAGTGGATGGGAAAGCTTGAGGTGGGACAGATATGCACATAGGCTGTTATTTTCAAATCCATTTATTTGAAATATTTAAGTTTGCATATTTAAGCTTAAATATTTAAATACCATTCTATTTTTAATGAAGTGGAGTATTCACAGACTCCCTGAAAGAAAAGTTACATATTCATTCAGACTCCCTGGGCTGGCATAGTTACGACAGACACAGTATTCCAAAGCCCAGAAGAATGAAAGGAGAGTTGTGAAATCCTGCCTCTCCCCTGGAAAGGTGAGGTCAGGAAGCCTGACACAAAAAGAGAACCAAAGACAGGCCAAGGAAAGGATGAGGACACAGCTATAACATGATAACTTCAGGGCTCACATAGTCATTTATTACACAGATCATAGCAAGAGTGCCAGTAGCATGTTTTCGTGGCAGCAACATACCCTTTATGCAGTTTTTCTCTCCCTCAAAATACAAACATATAAGTGTTTTTGTGAGATTCCTTTTGAACAGTTCAGGATCTTCTCATACCTTAGGAATTTTAAAGCCCTGAAATAAAGCAAGTCTATCCATGCATCTACGCATGAGGAAAAAAAAAAAAAGGCAGGAAATAACTTTCTGTAAAATCAATAAAGCTCTAGAACATGCTTAAAGTTGCTTTCTGGTGTAGAATAATGATATAGATTTAAGATCTCTTAGGCTAAAAAGGAAATGCTGTGTTTGCAGTTATAAAGCAATATTTTCCAGCAGTTATAGAATACCTAGTTGCCCCTGTGTGATTTTGAGTATCAGAAATATTCTAACAAATGCTTTTCAACATAACAGACAGGCATTTTAGGCACTTAAGATTAGCATCGCCAGAAAGGAATCTGGTTTTTTGGGACAGTTCCTAGGTTAATTTCAGGGGAGGAGAGATTGTAGGCTGCTAGCTGTTCTTGTGAAGCAGATATATTTCCATAAATACATTCTGCAAGAGGAGAGAAATAAAAGGTGGGGTTGCTTTTTTCCATATGCTATAAGTTGAAGCTGATAATAGCATCAGAAGTGAAGAGGACTGAACAAGAAGATATTTAAAATCTTTTGTGACATCTGAGTCATGAGAGAAGGGGAAAAGCCTATTGAGTACATAAAGAGCCCTCGGGGGGAAAAAAAAAAAGGAAGGAAGAAAAAAAATCCTGTTAAAAAGAAAAGTGGAAAATTTAAAAAGAGGTTGAATAGCAAATCTCTTCAATAGACAAGCATATGTGTAACAAACACTTGAAAAAAAAAAAAAAAGGGATTTTTGATGTCATTCCCCTACTTCATATCTTGTATTGGCCATTTGCAAGCTCACAAGGGTAGTGGGAGCCATGCTGTAGAACATGACTCTATTATTAAAGAAAAAACAGCCCCCCACACCACAGATCTTGATCACAGGGGATTCACAGTGCAAAGAGCACTGCTAGTTGCTCATGGCACATCCTTTCCCCCTGGTCTTTTTCTTTCAGCATAATTCAGGGAAAAAAGGGACATTGCTGGCATGCACTCAAACACATTCCTCTCTAGATGCTGTAATGCTCTCCTTTTTATTTGCACCTGCCGTAGGCTGGAAAATCTCCAATAGATGAGAAATCATTTTTATATAATATCACCTCTTCACATTATCAAAGCTTCTGACAATCAGTACTTGAATTACCAATAGGAAACACCTCTGAAAATGCTGCTGTGGTACACAAGGTTTTGGTTTCAAGTCAAGGCTAAACTAATACCACACAACGGTGGACAAGTCATTAGGCTGTTGCAGGTGCTAATTCTCTGGTGACTCAAAAAACCGAAGTCATAATTCTGGTATATTTCTCACTTATTATCCCACAGGCCTTTGTGTATGAATAAGGTCCTGGAACTGATGTTTCAGACAAATGCCATCTCCTCCTGTTCTTCCTATTCATGGAGGTTTGGCTGAATAATGAATTCTTATTCCTTTGTCCTAAATAGTCACATAGCACTGGGTGTACTGTGAATGTTTCACCCTGGGAGTGGCTGCCTCATTGAAAAGCAGAGTGATCAGTAAAGGACCATTACTTCCCTCACCACAGTTTTCTGAGGCTTAATTGTGTAATAATAGTTATGAGGGAAATGACTGCATAGCTGAACAAAACACAGAATTGCCAGCTGTAATTATTTTTGTCAAATGGGTATGTGTGTATCTTTCTTCTTTATGTAAATGGAGATTTGGCTATCCAGAAAATTAAAAAGAAGGTATTGTGGACTCTCCAAAGAGCACTTCACACTCTTACATTTATTCTTTTCAACCTTTATGTATTATAAATGTTTAATGATCTTAATTATCCTTATAGCACAAGAACCTGATTCATTTACTTAAACCTACAACCTTTTCAGTTCTTAGTCCCAAAAGGTAACCTTGGGCTAGAGAATCAAAATCACTAATGAAAAAGTATAGCTTTATCTCAGCCAGGAACTGAATCTGCACAGCTGGACCTTTTCTGTATTACTCTGAAAGGGAAGCCTGGCACTATTGCACTTTAGCTACTTGCCAGTAGCAGACAAACAATGGTAGGTCATAGCCAGGTTTCAGAGAAGCTCTGAGGATTAACCCCTAAATTCCTGAGTGTGATTCTGCATGCCCTCCAGGCACAGGGCAGCCTATGAAGTCTAAGAGTAGTCCTACCCAAAGAGGGCTTGATAATGAGAAATCTGTGCTGAGAAAAGATATTCCGTTCAAATTATACCAACACATATTTTAGATTTTTTCTTTTGCCTTATACTGTTGTTAAAAATGGACTTTTTCTTAAGACAGAACTTTATCATTTAATCTCTAGCAGGGCAAAGATGCGGTACTAAAGTACCAATCTACTCATGCACTGAAAATAATATTGATGCAAAAAAAAATAAAAAGCCTTTTAGCAAAAATATCTGTGGCAGCAAAACATAAAGTTGCTGACAAAAAGACAGTTTGCTTTTTATGTGACTTTTTCTTAATAGAATTAGAATACCCCACCTCCATTTTTGGGCTATTTCAAATAAAACACAAAGTGGTAAATGTATCTAATGTAGTTTTACTTTTTATTGAAATCATATAGCACAAAAGGGTGATTTAATTCAGCCTCTTAAGTGTAGTATTAATAATACACATTTATATATTTTGCATTGCTGTAAAAGCTTATCAAAATCTATTAATTACCTTATTTCCAATATATAAGAATTATTCTTTCAAAAGGAGCTTTCTTTTAGGTCTATCACTTGCTGCTTTTACAAGGCAATTGTTCTTGTGTTAATTAAAATGAAAATATGTTTTAATATCATTGCAATAGACCATTAAGTATATCCAGCAAACTCACTCTGTGGGTCTTTTTAATATGCCATTTCATTTCAAAGCACAGATTATGTACTTGACCAGACCAACACTGAAAACCAGCAGGACTGCTGCTATTGATTTCAGTTCACTTTGCATCAGGTTGCATGTGATGATGTATCATGGCATCTTATGAAACAAACCCCCTAAGCAGTCTTGGGTCAAACAGAGTGGTTTCTCTTACATCCTCCATGGACTTTTGTCACTTTATGACAATTCAGGCTATATTAGAAGTCTTCAGTGCATCTCTAAGGTATGAACTATTATTGCAAATGCTGATTTTACTAATACTGGTAGAAATATGACCCTCAACTGCCTGACTTGGTAAACAAAAATGTCTAGTCTACATAGTCAGGCATGAGGTGACATATTTTTACAGGATTTTTCCTTTTCATTGGTGGCCTATAGGTTTCCACATAATGCCATCTTGCTTTTGAAGCTCAGAGGGTGTCTGTATAGACTAAACCTTTCATATGTAACTTTTAGATAGTCCTGTTTCACATTAGATATAAAGCACTTCTTTTCAGTCTATATTTCTATGGAAAAATATTGAACAAAATTTACTTTTGTTAAATAAATAGAAAACTATTTCTCCAGAGAAGGAAAAAATATAGATATATATTTAATATTGTTCCTTGTTTCTCTTTCTTCCAAGTGTGGATCTAAATTCTTTCTATTCTCTGTTTAGGTGAGTAGTTTCAGTAGGATATGCTGGCCTTAAATGCACATGCATTTAAGATTGGGATATGGCTAGTTCTCTACCCTAGAAGTTGTTGGCATCCTGATTTGGAGACGCACTTGTACTTTGACTTGTACTTTCTCCACTTTCTGGTGGAGATCACGAGGGCCTTTGTTTAGCAAACCATGTGAAATATTGTTTGACTATGACCTGCTAATCAAGTCCCTGTGAAGTCACAGTGTCTTGGGTGTGCACACTGAGCAGAGCAGCTGCTGGGATTGCAATGATGTGGGAAGTCTCACAGCCAGCCCATGCTAAAAGCACATCTCAGCACCCTCCACACTAGACTAGCCCTGATAGCCAGGATGAGAGTGGGCAAAGCCAAATTGCATCTCTTCATTGTCGTGCTCTGCCCAGCGCTCACCACCTTAGGCAGCAGGACCGCAACACTGGTTCCTCTGAGCCCTCCAGATGTTCCTCTACCCACTGCAAGGGGAGTCCAAAAAAGCTTCTCCTTTCTTTTTATGAGCTTGTAGTCCATGCTGCATTCAAGCTGACAGGCTTCAGAGTGCTCCTCATGAAAGCTGAAGCAGGGAAAGTAGAATAGAAATTAGCCACATCCTTTTTTCAGCACAGAACATTATGTTTTTCTAGTATATGCTTGTTTGTGAGGAAGGCATTCTCCAGAGTGTATGCTTCAAAAGGTAGGAAGTTAAAATGGAGTTCTTGGCCACAGAAATATTGACCGCTGAAAAAAACCCCACTCAATATTTAAACACTTTGTGTTTTGAAATATTAAAAGAAAGCATCCAATACAATGCCTGTCAGAGTAAACATATTTGCTATGACAGCAAGACGGTCTGGATTAGGCCCTAACTGGCCCAAACTCTAGCAGAACTCCCTACCTTTAAAATAATCTTTATGATTAGATCAGAAATGTTGCCAAGTCTATGTAGCTTACAAAGAACTGCAGAGTTCTTCTAAGATTTTGTCTCTTCTTGCTATGTGGTGTTGGCTGACCAAGATCTAATATTAAATACCTGACTGTTTTAGTACCTTTTATTCAATGTTCATGATGTGAGTTTTTAAATGAAGTCTGTGATTTGATACCTAGACATTGTTCAAGTCAATATCCTTGGCTTCTGCGTTATAGAGACAAGAAAACAAAATTTTTGAACTTGTGTTACTGGCTTTTTGTATGCGCTAAATGGCCATTTGTGAAACTTGACAACATAAATTGTACTACTGATAGTAAATGGGTTTTTTTGCACTAGCCTTTGAGAGCTGTAACACATTTCAGTATTTTTACAATGTATTCTCTGGAAAGTGTGAATCTATTTGTCAGTTCTGAAAAAAAATATGTAACAATGAAACCTCAAAAGATGTTATGAAGTGTACAGTTTGTGATAATTTTATATTAAAAAAGACAAGAAAAATAAAAGAACTCATTTGAAATAATTTTATTCTAATTGTTTCATATGTATTTTGAACAAGAAATAAAGTGATTAAAATTATTCTTTTTGTCTTTCTTACAAAAGCAAGCTATTCAAAAGTAAATAAATATCTGTGGATTATAATTGCAGAGATCATCTTTTCCCATTTGTTGTCTCCCTTTTCCATGGTGGAATTCCTTGTGCACCTACAGCATATTTTCACCGACTTGATACCGTAGGGTCAACTCTAAAACAAAAAAATCAATTCATTTTCACGGGTGGGAAGAGTTGCCTTCTTAAACTTTGGGCCCCAAGTTGAGCAGCCCTGCCTATATCCAAGTGTCATGACAAGATGTTTTCTTCTCATGAAACTGTTACTTTAAAACTCTACACAATGAAAAGGTATCAGATATTTTTGCCACCAGCTTTGCAAGGTTTGAGACAGAATGCCTTTGAGTGAAAACAATTAAATCAAGCAGCTCCATTATTAACTAGTACTTTGTGTAATGCTTTTCACATTATCTTCCATTTCCTGCTATGATAATGTTTACTGTAATCTTCAAAGTCATTAGACCATGTTTTAAATAATGAATTAATTATTCAATTTAATATTGTTAAAGTATTTTAGTATATTGAAGTATTTCTCTTAAAAGTCACAACCCTAATTTCCATCTTGCTTGTTCCTAGTTGTATAATGATATAGATGAAACAGAAAAGAAATTTATCACAATTAAATATTTTTTAAAATAGCCAGATTTGGATAGGATGTAATTTTTTGCTTGAACTGAATTGGTGTTAATGACAACAACTCACAAAGCAATGATGATCCAGGGTGGACAGGCTCAAGCTTGTCAGTTCTTTGTCGACACTTACAAGGACAGTGTTATTTAAAGATGAAAACTAAGCTGCAAGTGTTTTTTCAGCTGGATGGGATCTTTTCCCATTCTACCAGGTGCTTAATTCATATGACAAACACTGGGGAAAAAAACACCACTGTAGTATATCTGCAGCCCTGGAGAATAGTGTCTGGAGAAAAATAGTATCCAAGTTCAACATACAAGCAATTGTCCTTTGGCAGACTTTTGTATTTCTCCTGAACTGAAATTAGATATATATTATTGAGATCCCAATTCTTTTTCTGATCTCCACTGGATGAATATTAAGCTATCCTAAGTCAAATTTTTGCTAAGGTATTAAATGCAATTCAGTTCTTCTCTTCAGTTCACGGACTTGGTTCACATCTGGGATTGAAAGATTCAGTTTTCTTTGAAAACCTGCTTGTCTTTCTCTAGAAATGGTAATGTCATTTCAGTTTACCATTGCCTTTAATCTTAATATTGTCTCTCTCATATATATAATACTAATTTTCACTAGAGGGATGCCTTCTGATGGTATTGGCTATTATTTTATTTTGGAAATTTATCTGTAATTGGCATAGAAACAACACCACTACGATTTCATTGCAGTATGTGCAATATGATTTCTGCTTGAAGTCCTAATCCTGCCATTTCTGAATATGTCTGCATTCCTTAAAGCAATCAAATTTACTAGCCCACAGAGGAGCCAGAGAACGTGCAGTTTAAAACGATGCAAGAACCAGAAGGGAAATCAGGAGCAGAATTGTCCAGAAAAGAGAAGAAAGGAACGCAAACAAAGCTCTGAGGGATTTAGCCTTTCTGCTAGTTCTGCACCAACCAAGATGCAAAAAATGGGCTCCGTCCAGGGCATTGTGGTGGCTTCTCCTCACCTCCTTGGCACATCCTGCATGGGGAGGGTGTGGGGCTGGTGGTGCAGGTGTCTCCCCCACTTTGGCCACATCACCACCACTGGGTGTAGGTCATGATGTGTGGTGGGAGGCTTTGCCCCTACCCCTCTCCTGCACCTGCTCCTGCAAGTGAAAGGGCTCATGGTGCATGATAAGTTGTTTTCAGACAACCTTGCAGTTTAGGGAAACTTTTGGCAGCTGTCACCTCCTTTGCAAGCTTGGCTCAGAAATACACTAAAATAGTTGCATCTTATTGACTTCAGGAAAGGAGAATGGCTCCTGTAAAAAGCCATATTGTTCTACAGTTTAGCCCAGTGAAAAGCACGTGTGATATAGTTTTGCAAATTATTAAGTATTTTTTTAACACAGAGGAGCACTATCATTTAGTCAATGCACACTTTAACCACAACATTAAGAGTGAGGCACAAAAAATTAGGGGTCAGAACTATATCCAGATCTCCCATCTTCTAGGCCTCAAAACTACCATTCCTCTACATGGATCTGCACTTTGCATGGAGTACATGACAGTCACCCAAAGGAAAAGATGTGACGCAGAAGAATGCAGAAAATGATTTTAAGAAAAATATATACACAGTAACCTCTTATTCTGCTAAAATGCTCAGGTTCAGATAAGGAGACAGAAATATGGTTTTCTCACAATACTGTCTACTCTGTCATTCTGAAAGCTGAATAAAAGCCCTCCTACTGCTATTGCTGTAGATAACAGAACCTGTTTTTTAAGTCAAATGACAGACACATGTATTTTCAGAACAAAAGGTTCTGCATGAACTCCCTTCTCTGTGCTGCTTGTATGTAGCTCAGTTGATCACAATGCTGGTTACAGCAATATAAAACAGATTATTTTAAAAGCTTTAAGTCTATGGTATTATAAAGACAAAAATCTTGTCACATTCTGAAGATGGCATTTTGAGAGCCCTGCAAGTGCCCTGATTTGTGAATGCACTGATTTTGCTTAACATGCCCACCATGCTTAAATTGCTCTATTACTCTACCCTTTGGAATTTTAAAATGCAGCAATCACAGCCTAGGTTTTTCTGCTGAAGTGATGAGCATACTCACTCACACTTAGGTGTTTTTTCGCCTTCTCTAGCATATATTTTTTATGTCCTCAGCCTTCACAGTACACATCTTCATAAACTAACAGTTCTCTGGGTCTGTGTCATACATCCCATGGAATAGTGCATTTCCAACTAAGTTTCCTATTTTATTTTTTTCATAGCTTTTTTAATATCAATTCTCTCTCATCTAAAGCTATTTTTCAAGGAAAATATTGAAGACAATTGCTTTATCCCAAAGACTGAGATTGACAGTAGCTTGTTGCCTGTCCCAACTCAAACATAATTTCTAACACAGAGCAGTATTGGAAGATCAAAATTTTCTTTGGAGCTGCTGAAGACTTTCAGTAAGGTTAACTGCTATGAAGTACCCACTGAGATTCAGGAATCAAGCCAACATCTGAGACTTTGTGAATTAAATACCATATATGAGGTTAAAAAAAAAAAATAATTATTTGTAAAGTCTTTAAAATAGTGGGATTGGGTAGATATATTTTATGCAAAGTTGGTAGTGTTTCACTCATTAAATACTTTTTTTCCAGTAGTACAAAAAACATTCAAAAAATAGTGGGATATAAAGCACTGAAACATAAAATAAAGGGTTGGTACCTAAATATAGATGAAACTAATAAAGCAGAAGTATGGCCCATTTATACTCAGATTTTATTTAACTTAGAATTTACATTTGGGAATTCTTGACATTTCTCCTCTTCATTTCTGGGCTCTGTGCCCATTAAGTCCACAAAGAAACCTGCCTAATAAGTTTCTCTGTCCTTTAGCTTTGTTCTTTAGGATATATTTGTTAAATCCAGCTGGTTAAAACCAAGTCATAACTATTAGCTTTGGACAACCCAGAATCATAGGATCCTTAAACAGCTTTTGTTAAGGAAACATCCTGCTAAAATCCCTGTGATGCAAAGTCAGCCTGACATGAGTTAGCTAACCATCTCAGTCACTCACCACCTTCCTCATCATTAACAAACTGCAGCCAAAAATAAGGTACCTGTACTCTGATTCCTAAGGCCAGAGCCCTGACCAGCACAGCAACCAACCTCACAAACCTGGGGGGTATCCAGAGAGGCAGCATTATGCAATTCCTTGCTGATTTTCCTTTGTAGTTTGTGCTTCTGACGTAAACATGCTGATATAGACAATGTCAGGTCTTCTGAGTGCTGAGGTGGGCATGGGAAACATCTGGCTGGAGAGCATCACCTCCACACACCACACTAGCACAGGGAATTGCAGTTGGCTTTTCCTGTGCGTGCCATCAGAAGGAGTAGTGTTTCACAGGAAGAAAGTGAAGCAAAACTTTGGTTTGCAGTTGTGGCTGCTGGTTAAAAACTGTAAGTAGATGAATCTGGAAATGTATCTCTGTTTATTTATAGCATTTTATTCCTAAACTGTTGATCAGTTCTTGATTCCTGAAGCTTGATGAAATCAGTCCACTAAGGTTAAAGGCTGGGAATGGAACCTGTCACACAAGCATAAAATAGTGGCAAGCATCAGAAGACATATTCCCTTGTCTTCTTCCCAAGTTCCATGAAATTGCTCATACATTCAAAATGACCATCCACTGCAATAACAGATGTTGTTTCACAAATATTTTCGTTGGCAGCAGAAACTGGTCCACATCCCCTAGCTGTGGCACAAAGGCTCTTAATGAGATCAACACAACCATAAATTCAACCACTATTCAGGGTGTCTCAGAGAAGCAGCCTCTGGGGTGAGACAGAAGGAAGAAATCCAGATGAGATAAGAAAAAGAAAACAAAAATGTATTGTCAAACTACACAATGTTTGCTTTCTCTCAACTGACTATGATTAGTACCCTTGGCCTGATTTTAAAGTGACTTTGCATAAATATCTCTAGCAGAAAAACAAATGTCAGTCAGGCATATAGAACCATTTATCTGAGTAGCAGTAGAGCTTGGTTTCTAATTCTTTCAAATGAGAGAAGGAAAGCAGCCTGACACTACCCATCCATGGTGACACACTAGCTTGAGGATTGTGATAATCTGCATACAGCATGGTAATACAAGCTAATTTTGGTATCCATTTTATCGCATAAGGAACTCACAAGCTCATATAAACTCTGATTGTCTTTCAAGTGCACTGAATTATGTATAATTTTGACTGGCATTGTTGTGTGATAATATTTATCTGTGTGCTTGCCTGCTAGTAATAATTAGATTTAAATATTTACATTGAATTCTTATTGAATTTGGATATTTAAGTTCTATTATGCAGAAAAATACAGGCTGCATACTCAAGCAAAATGATATCAAGCATAGCTTTCAGAAAGCTAATTGAACATCTGCAAGTGATGTTTTAGAAGTGTACGCTCTATGAATGACTGTGTAATCATATTACAAAATTAAAATCTTTCGAAATGTCTACTTTTTTTTCTCCTACTCAAGAGCAGTATATGTGGCTAGGACACTCACATTTAAATTATTTCCCATTTACCAATGAATATAAACTTCTATTTTGTTCCATCTAGAGACCTCACCACAACAAGCTGTGGGATTGTAGTGGAAGGAACTATTGTTCTGTTCCCTTTCAGGCATGTCACCCAAAAGCCTTCTGCGCCACTCAGTCGTTTCCTTTGCTTTACCCTTCATGGCTGATATTTAGGTGACTGGATTGAGCCTCGCTTCTGTCCCCAGAGGAAGAACTTGCAAAATCCAGAATCAGCCCGGGGAAGTGTAGTTGGTGACATTTCACTGTCATCTCTTTTTGCTTCAGGAAGAAAAGCACATGTGATGACTCTTCTCATAACTAGGTATCATCTCCTTCATCCAGGTCATTTCCATTTGAAGTGATACTTTGAAAAAGCCAAGCTTAGCCCTTTTCCTATATTCTTTACTTCTCTACCTGCATGAAGAGGAAGGACTTGCCCCCACTCTCCTCTGAATGACTGCAGACATGATATAGAGCAGTTGTAGAAGATAATGTAGGATGCTGGTCTAGCTTTCTCCACTGTGCAAGCAAGAGTATGTCCTGTTCTCAAAGCAACCAGCTACACTTGACTCCTCTATTCCCAGCAAAAGTGGAGTCGCACCAGCAGTTGTTGTTTCCTACTAACATAATTTTCCATTGCAAGGGTGAAAGTCTGCTCTTGTTAAATGCTTCCAACCTAACTAGATTGACTAGGAGTTGACAAAAAAGGGGGGAAAGGAAGGAAAATGGAAGGAAATAGAATATACCAAATTCTAGTAAAAGTCACATGGTTTTCATTCTGTAAGTGTTACCACAGCTAGTGTTCCTTGCTTTTGTTTATACAACTTTGTGGGCTTGACACTGCAGACTGGCAGATATATCTAAATAACTGGTTTGCCCAAGGAAGCTGAATTTAAAAATAGAACTGTCTTTGAACTGATTGTGCAAGGTGAGATGCTAAAAAGTAAGAATATATTGTTTCATATCTTCAAAAGCTTTCAAAGTTCCAGCTGATTGTCTGATGAGTGATGACACTTGCCAAGTGCTGGCTTCAGTCCTAGACTCATGAGAAATTCACTAAAAATATTTTTCTATGTTGAATTCAGGCTGCTTGCTGCTGTCAGTATTGGATTAGTCACCAGAATGTGTTATGCTTCTCTTGGTCCACTGGCACAGGGCTTGATGATGTCAATATTAATCAAAATGCCCTAGGGCAAGAATTGAGGAACACAGACACATTTCCTTCAGCTGTTTACCTAGGAAACAGAAAAACTCGAGGAGTTTTATCATCTATCTTCAGAAGCAATGATTGGTGACAGCAGTCAGACAAATTACTTTGAGTATTCAATGTCACTCTGTATTACTCAGATTTAATACACCAATAAAGCATCTTACTTGGGGGCATACATTCAAATTGCATGCATTTTGATTCAAATATAACTATGCATCCCAGAGAAATAAATGAGATATACAGAAAGGTATAGCACCTCTCTGCATACAAAGGTGCATTTTTCCCCTGAGAAAGTGTGTTCTTGCTTCCTGCATCCAAAGGAGAGTTTCTGAATATGCAAGTGGATTCATTGCAGTTGACATTCCTGTTTCCAGAATAATCCCATTGCCCTCTGTGATGTGTAAGGCCAAGGTAACATGGTTCAGTTCTTGTTTCTGAGGAGCCCTGGTGCACTGGCTGCTATATATGGTCTGTAAAGGGTCTTCAAACAGATAAATTTAATTATTGCCTATCAAGATTACTGCAGCCTGGGTTTTAACCTTGGTATAGGGCTTTTGAATGTACAAGGAACAAATGGAAATACAGACCCAGTCTTTTTGAACAGGAAATTGCCAGATATCTCAGGTCCCTTAGGAACCCTATGGTCTTTGCTCTGAATATTTTGGATTTTTTTGTTTCCCGAAACTTCAGTGTTGGGCTCCACAGGAAGGCACTAGGTTTTAAGCCCTCATTAAAGTAAATGTTATCATTATTATTGTGCCATACATTTGAAAGTACAACTGAAGCATACCTGGAAGACTACAAATTCAGACAACATGTAAATGTTGACATTGACCATCCATAAATACATACCCCATACATTTTTTAAATAGTCCTGTGAATTTATGGCTATTGGTACTTGGAGCACTGTAGATACACTCTTGAAAAGTTTTTAGTTTCAGTCCCTTTTGAAGTAATACGGCAACTAAAGCTAAGGATTTTTAGGGTGGATTACTGAAGACATAATGTGCAAGAATGTGCAAAATAGCCCCTTCTTCATGAAAGGCAGAGCTGTAGAGAGTGTGAACAAAGCCGAAGTTAACTTCTTCATTCCCTGTCCTACTCATCTGCATGGACAAATAGTTCCTGTTCTGCTCATCCCTGAGAATATCAGACTGTTTCCTATAGTGATATCCTCCAAATCCACTCAGTCTCCCTCTGCCTCCCTCAGCAGGACCAACTTCATATTCCTCAACTTGCTGAGTATTTATTAGATAAAACGAAAAGTAGCATTTTCCCCTTTTGTCACAGAAAATGGGAAAATATCCCTTTCCCTTTGTTTCATTTTTCCTTGTATCCAAACACTACAGTGACAAGGCTGGCTGGCTGGCTGGTACATCTCCTCATGCACTAGAGTCCCCTGAACAGGCATATGAAGATTAAGATGACTTGTGTCATTCTGTAACTATGATGAAGAAAACATTTCCTCTTTTTATGAGAATATTTGTGTAAAATTAAGTTATAGCCATAACTAGTCATTGGGTTTTCCTCTACTTGTCCTCACACCTGATAATGTGTTGATTTCTAAATGTGTGATATTTATATCCCACGTTCTTTGTGCCCTCTTGCTGTTTAAAAGATAGTTTACTTTGTTGAATCTGAACAAATACCACAGCTGAAAAAACTCTTTCAAACTCCTTCTTTTCTGTCTCATCTAACATACTGTCAAACTGATCATTGCTAATAAATAACCATGTCTTCTTCATTTCACGCATACATGCTTAGAACAATCTGTTTGTTTCCATTAAAATGATTCTGAAGCTTTCTATACAGTAAATCTAAAAAGACTGGACATGAAAATTGCAGACCTGAATATTACAGATATGGCCTTTCTTCTGCCTTTCTGCTAGTCTCTTCCCCAGTGACTCCAGACATTGAGTGCTACAGGACAGGGTACAGGACACCTCATTCTTAGATGACTTATTCTTAGACTTGTCACCCCACAGCTGGCTGCCAAGAGCAATGACGCTCATGATATGCTTGACACCTTTGCAGGGTTCAGAATGGATAAGATTCTTTATGCTTAAGTTATTCTATTCTTACATCTAATTATTCCCTGATTCTAATTAAACCTCACCTACTTACACTGACACTGTTGTCCACTAGGCCTAAATTATGCTAACTCCTGTACTCACGTGCATACTCCAGTCATTCAACAAGTTTGGAATAATTTTTTTTACAGATTTTCTTCTTTTTGGTTTTCACTAAATTTTTCACTATCAAAGTATCTTGAGAAAAAAAAAAAAAGATTTAACTCAAGTTTAGCTGAATCATAAGATCCTGTGAACAACCCGTAGTATGGAACTAGTTGCTGGCTAATATACCTGGTGATGCCTCCACCAACTCAAACAGCAGTGACCAATTTCACTTGCTACGTTGCACCAAAGCAACTACATATGAAATTAGCATAGATTACAAATTATAACATCATCTTCTCAGGCAGCTCAACCAGAAAAAAAGCCAAGGAGAAACCCAAAAACCTTAAACCAACACAATGTAATACTAACCATATAGTAACACAGCATAACTAGTCACAGGTAACACATATTTTGGTAATGTGGCATCAAAACAACAAATAATTATTTGAGATTTATCCATTTATTACTTGAAAAAGGTTTAAAGTAATTCTATAGGCTGACAAAAAATAAAGGAAAAAAAACTCCTTCAGCTTGCTTACTCTTGTATTGCAGTTTGTACAGATGTTTATAAATGTGCAAAATGCCCACTCAGACTGCAGTAGAAATGATTTTCTGACAGCCCAGGGGTGATATCCCAGAAAGAGTCTGGAACAAAGCAGTGGGGCAATTAGCTTGAATATGAACAGATCCCAGTGACAGCACCCCAATCAATTCTTTCAGGAAACCAACCCTTGTCATCCAGTCATATCATATGTTTCCAGGAGAGACCTTGGACACAAGGACTCTACATAGCTGTACATGTCCTAATATTCAGATCAGGTCATAATCTTACTTTTGTAATTACTATTGTATGTCAATAATAAAAAGCTGAATAGTTCAGTTCACAGTGGCTACCTGGGCTAGGAATGGGAGTATAACTGTATTCCACATGCATGATTAATTCTTGAATGAACAAGGAGAACATTTGCAGTAGTGAGAATTTGGAAGCATGCAGTATTCCCACTGCCAATTCATAAAGCATAAACTGCAGCAGAGAGTCAGAAAAGAACCACAATAAAAGCAGCAGGAGGAAAGTTGTTCTTGAGAAATAAGAGAATGCAATCCCTCCTGTTAAGAACTTTTCCCCAGAAGAGAATTAAATTTCTCCTTCAGTTCCTCCTCACATATACACTGTAATTCCACCTGCAACTCTTCAGTTCTATGTCTGTGTGTCTCCACAAAAGATACTAACATTTGTGCCAGTAAGTACTGTACAGAGAGATTCCCAATAGATGATTACTCCAAGAACACTATATCTAAGACTACTGAAGTTCAATTTGATTTGATGAATAAAATGAAAACAAGCGGTCTGACAAACAGCTAAACTGATTTGATGCTTTTTAAGACAGAAACATTTAAGAAAAACAAACATACTCCTCTTGGATCCCTTCTTCAGAGCCTCTTATATTCCCAGAGTTTCTCATGTAATCAATAATACATGTAGGTAATATGCTTTATTGTTTTTTACAATCAGCCTATGGATAGCTGCCTACAGCAGTGATCTTGATAATCACAGCTGACATTTCACTATGTGCCTAAAATCAGATGGCTTTTTTTTTTTCTAGGTGAAAAAAATAACCTCTGCGTTCCCAGATGTGGAATTATTTGATAGGTCTTTCCTGTCACTTAGCCTATAGTGAGTTTTTCTAAGATTATCATCTTGTTAAAGGTGATATGCATGTTTTGCAGGCACAGACCAGTGTCAAGACATCTGTATCAAAAGTGCAGTTTAGTAATGACCTTTTATTAGCATCTCCAGTGCACAGAAATCAGCTATACAGTTGTGGCTTTACTTTTATAAGGACTCATCTAGTGAATGTTGTTGGATAATTTAATTCTGAACTAGCTGTCACATTCTGAGCTGACACATGCTTATTGCTATTCATCGGATCTGCCATTCATATTGTGTCAGCTGAGCATGTGCTATCTTTGAATATGCAGGGACACACAGACTTTTTTGAAGACTCAAATAATTACCCTCAGTGGAAATTCTATGGAAGGCAATACTTCAAAAGAATACTGAAACCCAGGCAAAAATTTCCATTCCACAGTTTGACTTTTGTTTAGTTTCTGTCAGAAAAAAACATTGTGCGGTTATCCTCGATCTCAGGTTATCCAGTGTGAGTACAGAGACTGACTTGTCTCCTGTCTGACACTGAGAATTTGGACCTAAGTGTAGTTGCTTGCAACAATTTCCTTACATTGCCATTACTGTGCACTGGATCTTGTGTTATATGTGTATTTTCATGATTAACTGATTCAGATGAATTATTTCTTAACTCACCTGAGGAACATAGAGTCCTACACAAAGAAAATTACATGATATGTTTGTGGATTTGTCTATATCCTCACTGCAAAGCTTGGACTCAGAGTAAATCCCATCTCTGCTGCTCCTAGAGCCAATGGGCTAATGCACAGCTAAGAGTTCTATGATTGCCCACTGTCCCTGGCCCACTTAGTCTAAAAAAATGCACAAGCCAATGTGAGGCAAGCAAGCAAAAATTATTTCAATAAATTTAATTCTGTTCTCAAAAGGTAGGGAGAAACATAATTTTGCATTGTAATTTATTTAGATGCATTTATGCGCTCTTTCTCATCAAATAAATTATGTCAAACAGCCATCCATATAATTTACTTTAGTCACAAACCGCAGCTATTTGCAGTGACTAATATCTTGTTGCCCATCACCTAGGCTATTACAATGCCAGATATGCTAATTACTTCCTTGAATGTGCAGTACAAAATGTGCTTGGCTTGAAACCATTCTTTAGACAAGTAAAGCATGTTGTGTTTTTTTTCCCTTGCAGTTTAATTGCACGACTGTCAGCTGTATTGGAGCAAACATCTTTTCCTTCCTCATCTTTCATTCCCTGGTCTGTCTGCTTGCAGTGTGCTTGCAATTTCTAAGCAGATAAAAAAAAAATATAAAAACAAACAAAACCCAAGAAAAATTAAAGAGCATTTACAGCTTATAAAACTACGTATGTAGTCTTCTAAATATGTCTATAAATATAGCTGAGTAACACAGTCTTCAGGAAAAGGAAAGAAATGAGAAATAATTAGAATAAGCCCAACTTCCATAAGTGCTGTTGGTGTGTCCGATCTATAGAATGGTACAAAGGCCACTGATGTAAAAAAATATTTGTAAAAAATATTTGTACTGACAGATGTAGTATTTGATCTGACCACATCAAGTTGCATCCAGCTGTGTAAAGGCCTTCCACAGCACGTAACAACTACTTTGGAAGTGAGTAGGGATGGAGGTCAACTGAATGGGTGACTGCTCTGGTGTCATCAAGAAACATCACAAAGGCTAGACCACCAAGGTGGATCATGAAAGGGCAAGGACAAATGTCAAATAGTGGCAGGGTAGAGTCATCCAGAAAGTTTGGGTTCTATAAATATTATAAAATATAGACTCACAAATGCAGACCAGCTAGAAATATCTAGCTTTTATAATTTTAGATGCTCAGGATAATAGTTTTATCTCTAAACAATGCACTTACACTATTTTAAAAGTAGTTCTGCTTTGAAAAGATAGCTGAGACCTGTATTCTTTTGAAATTCCAACTGAGCAATGATTCCAGTAAAGTAAATATGGACAGAGTATGCTGGGTGTTCAAATTATTTTGGAAGACAGCTATCTCAGATGTAATGTTAACAAAAACTTGAGACCTTTTCTGTCTTGTTCTTGCATAAAGAGCCCGAGAAAAGCCTTAATATTTATCCACAAGAAAAGGACTATTTAAAATTACATAATTTTCTTCATTTCATTGTGCTTCTATGTTGAGATAGGAAGGATCTTTGGACCTTGTTTATTAAAAGTATTAACATTTCTGCAGCCAGACTGATTCTTCTCAGTTGTTGCTCAGATCCTCTGTAAGGTACAATGTGGCCTTGTATGGATTTAAATATTCAGTGTAAAACTCAAAGTAAGATTTACATTCAATTTACACATACTAAATTTTCATTTACACTTTTCTTCTTCTCAATAACCTCTGAAAAACAAACCTTTCCCCTCAGTCATATCCACCATAACCAAACCAGAAAATTTTAAATTGTGACATAAAATTAGAGTAACACTATCCTTTATATAGTTCACTGAAAATGAAAATATCAGGACAATTAGCACAGCTGAAAGCACACACAAAAAGGAAAGCCTAGTGTTTCCTTTAAAAGATATATCTGTATGTGTAAACCACTGTGCAAATTCCATCTATAACTTTACTGAAGGGCTTGTAGATATCTTCAGATTTTTTTTCTTCTTTGAAGTTTGTGTGTCTTTCTCACATACTGCATGCTGATAGGTTGATAGTGTGCATCTTGCCTCAGGCACATCTTGAATTGCCTTCAGCTAGCCAACAGCTTAAAAGCACTCTAGCAGTCCAGCATAGCCTGACAAAATCCACAAAAGCAAAGGGACTACATAATGCTACTTTGCAAGGGAGTGAGGGGAAGAACAGTGGGAAATGTCTCTTTTTACTCCTTACTCTTTCAGTAGCCACCCCCTGCAAGCCACATGAGCAGTGGCCAGCAAGTCCATGTAGTTCAGAATAGTTGTGACCACACAGCAAAATTTTGTAAATGAAAATTTTGTACAGCAAAAATTTGGTAAATGAAACCTGTTCCCAGCCCAGGAGCCCACATTTTAAAAACTTCCTGTTTCACCTGGAATCTTTATTTTAATGTAAAATGGCAAAAGATCTAAAAAGGAAACAAAAAGAAAAAAAAAAGAAAAAGCCTCAATAAAAAGATTATGTGTTTCTTGGTCACTTGAAATTAATTTAATTTTGGATTTCTGTGCCTCTCTCTCATGCTCTTGAATTCCAAAACTGAAATCCTGGGTTAATAGGCACAAAGTCAAGGAATAAAGAGAGAAAAGGTACTATAGCGTGGTTGTCCTCATGTATTTTGTGCTGTAACTGAACACATGTCAATCAGAATAAGAGGAGGTTGTTATTTCTGCTTCTGTTATCGTTAAGTTTTGCTGAGAAAACGTGAAGTGTGAGAGCCATGCATTCAGCATTGGAGGTGTAACTCATTACAGGAACTCCACATTTGGCACTTTTGTTTATTACTGTGTCATCCTGGGAAGTTTCCGATTGTGTACTTTCAAAAAGATGATTGTCAGATATAGAAGAAGAATAAGCTTCAGCTAATGACTGTTCACACAGCCAAAAAATAGGCTTGACTACAATCCACTGGAAGAGGTAAGAAGAAATGAGCTTGCATGAATATAACTTATTTTAAAGTTCTGCAGAGGGATGATCTATGTGAAATTCAAGTTTTCTGTTTACAAGGAGGCCCATGTCCTAGAGAAAGCCAGTCACTGCATGAATGAATCAGTGGTGAACTAAGCCACCACTGTATGGACTTGGGAGCAATGTGTTGTCATATCTGTCAAAGAAAATCCTTCATTGCATCCAAGTGCTGCTCAAGTGTGAAATTCTGGGAGTTAATTCTCGTCATCTTTGCTCCACAGTGATGTTAAAGCAGCCAGAAGCGCTGGAACACTGGAACAGATAAGACATGTTTTTCTCACAAGCTTTGGCCACTGCTTGAATGGCTTCCTCCCTGGTATGTGTTTGGAAGACGGAGAGTGAGTGGCAAGCAGCTACAATATTGTATCTACCATAATCTTATCTTTAATTAAGGCAATTCTGCTTAGCACTTTGCTGGTTTTGAATGGTACAAAAGGGGGTGTGTTAGTACTGAGATCCTATCTATCTTCCCCATCTCCACTGTAAGCACTTAGCATAGCATGCAGAAACTGTGCTAGATGTTGCCTCATTCTTCTTCAAGTGGAAGAAGTGTTTGACTTCGGCACAGGTTTGCTTGTGTCCTTATAAATAAAAGGTCAACCAATACACGTGAATCACTTCAGTGTACCATGAAAAGGTATAGAGTTTACTGAGAGGAACAATTATGATAACAAATCAGGAACGAAGAGATCCAGAAAACAATAAGGAAAAATTATATGAATCAACACTGAGGGTAGGTGGAAATTAAAGACCCTAGAAGAATGGATAGGCAAAATGCAACTACCTTGTATAGGAAGGCTTTTATGATGTAGAAGAAGTTCCTCAATCACATTAACTAAATTCTCTCACTGAAAGAGGATCTTTGTACCTCTCCTCAGGAACCATCTTCCTGCAGGACCTCAGGGAGCCATGATAGAATAGTCCTCTCCATTCATAGGACCCCACAGTAATCTGAGTGGTTTAACAAAGAACATCGACAACTTTTCAAAACAAATTTTTAACAGGGAGGCACGTTTATGAGCAACACAGGCTTATCATGAGCAGTGGATCACTCTCAAGATGACCCTTCCTAAAAATCATAATTTGAAGTCACTGTTCTTCTACATGCAGCCTGTGTAAGTTGCTTCTGTTTCTCCTCTTCTCTCAAGAAAAATACCAGCAATAAATTCTTTAATAAAATTTTGAGCTGTAGCAGTTCCAGTCCAATCTTGTCCCTCTGCCAGATTGATGAGGAGCATTTTAACATCCTTCCCTACTGGTTCGCTGTACATTACTTTTGTGGTGTTTATTACCATTTTGCTTTCAAATGAAATGGTAGGTGCAATGCAAAAATAAAAACCCAGCACCAGTTTTATGATGTCAATTTCTGCTGGTTTGTGTTGGCAGTTTTACTGTTTGTTTGTTGTGAGGCTACAAATAATCCTGGAGTTTGGGGCTGGGCTTTTCATTTTCACATTCATTTACAAACAATGTCACAAAATTGAGCTCTATTCCATAGCCAGCTAAAATCCACTGACTGGACTGAACATTTGGCCAGAAGTCATGGCAGAATTTAACTCGCAAAGTTGAAGACACCATACTATGTATCTTAGCTAAAATGTTTTTATTTGACAGCTCCTGCAGAAAAATTATTTGCTAGAGGTTGAAAAAATTCATCCAGTAAACAACTGATCTAAAAATTAACTGCATAATTAGAAGTTTGCGTGCACTATAAACAATGGTTAATTTTAAACAAAAATAGCTTTAATTGACATGAATTTCCTTAATCCTCTGCAGGAAAGCACAGAAGTGACAGGACTAGAAACTGACAAGTGACTGAGAAGGATGAGCAGAAAAATCTAAGGAAAAAGTATTTACCCATCAACATCTTGGGAATGCTAATCATTACAGTCACACAAACCTTCCCTCTGCCACTCTGGGAACTACTAGGCATGGACTTCATCAACTTTTTTGTCTTTTTGCAGTTAGTCACCTACAAGTAAGTATCCTCTCAGTTACTAGTTCCAGGATGTAGATCCTAAAAGGCTTCCATTGGAAATGGACTTCTTTACACAGTAAATTTAAGCGAGAAGACTTGCCTTTCTTGCCTCCTTTTTACACTCCGTGTGTCCTGGGAAATTCTAGAATAATTGGTCAGGAATAAAAACATGGAGACCTTCTGGTCCATATCTCCCCACACAGGAGGGCCAACTTTGAAGTCAGATTCAACTTTGAAGTTAGATTCTGGTGCATAGGGCTATATCCATCTAAAAATCCTTCAAAATGTTGACTTAAGGGTGTGATGATCAAATTTAGGCTCAGACCAGCTTAAGAAAGTGGCTGCTCAAGACAGAGTCACAGCCTTCAGAAACACTATGTTTTGCATTGCAGTATCTGAAACACCTAAACCAGGATACTCCAACTCAAGTGTACAACTTCCTGTGCACTTGAAATTCACAGACGTTACAGTCACCATAATTACTGGGGAAAAAAAAAGACTCAAAGAGATATTTGGATGTGATCCATACTATCCATGCCCAAAGCATGATTTGACCATGCCTGTGCTAGGCAACTTCAGCTCTCTCAGTAACTGGGAACAAGGGGAAGAGATGGGGCACAGCTCAGGCATCCCTCCCAGGAACTTTTCTCCCTTATGTATGCCTTCAAAGTCAATTTGTGCTCTCACTTAACTGTAAAAAATACAACTTCATCCAATCTTTGTGAGAAGACAAATGAAGGCCCCAGACTCATCCCAGAATGCCTTCAGCTTTCTCTGCAAATTCTAAGGAGAATTTGAACCTCAAAGAAATATATATAAACTTATAGTTTCATAATGTTTTACAGTATAGTGACATAAACTGGAGTTCAACACAAGAGAACCCAAAATTTCAACCTTTAAAACATGGAGACATGGATGTTGAAATTTGAATTGCCAGATAGGAACTGTCTTTCACTGCTTTGATTTCAGTTTTACTTTCTCTTTAAATTCTGATTTCAATGTGCAGAGATTTCATGAAAAACAGCCATTTTCTTCTAATGTTGGATAAAATTTATGGCAAACATATCCAGCACTGTGCTTTTACTTTCCTGATAACATTTTGAAAAACAGTGACCTTAACACCAAAGTCTAAATAATAGTGATTTTTACATCTGGATTGTGCAGATGTGGATTCTAATATTGCTTTCTTGACCCAGCACTTGTCAACTATTTGACCAGAATCCCTGCAGAACAATTACACAAACATAGCTGAAGTCAGAGATACCACGCAGAGTAACACCCAGAAACCCTTGCTGGCAGCCATAAAGCTATTCTTGACTGTCTATTGTTTCCAAAACACCTGAAAATCAAGGGAAAGTGGATATATGATGGCATTTTCCCTGGGACAAATCAGCTACTTTTCTAAGACAGAAGCAAAAAATAATGAAATATAAAAATAAAATCACACAAGGACAAAAATTAAAGAAAAAAACCTGTGTGCAGGTGTTCAGGTATTAACAATGTATTTCCTTAAAAATAATATATATATCTTTAAAATGTTTGTTTGTTTGTTTCCTTGTTATTTGGGGGGGGGGGGGGGGGGGGTTTATTGTGTTTAAAAAATTTTAT
>JAWWTY010000037.1:60989735-61010059 GCA_035222235.1 Margarornis squamiger
CCCCCCCCCCGCGGTGGAGGGTCTTTCAAGACTTTTCTGCTGTTTTCCATTTAAAGTATGAAACTTTCTCCAAGAGATACATAACTTTTTTTTCTTCCTAAAGTCCAACAGTAATGCTACAGTTGATTCCTTGCCTATATGTGTAATAAATTAAATAAATATTATATACATCTTATATAAAACAAACTTATAAAACACAGGACCCAGAAGTACACACACAACAGCAAGTCAGCTTTTAAAACAACTCTCTCTTTGAGTCAGCCACTTTCAAGCACAGTGGTTTAATTTACACACAGAAGGACCCTTCAGGGAAGAAAAATCTTGTAGAGCAGTCTGGATAGATGCTTTCTACTTTCGTTTACCTCCCCATGGAATAACAGGCTTATTTGCTGCAGAGTGAATAGACTTTTATGAAGTTTCCTTGAGTTAAATTGATTTCTTTAACACTAATCAGCAGGTTTTTTAAATACCAGACTTTGAAATACAACTTTCTTTCTCTCAGCAGGACATGTTATATTCATGTACCCTGAAAAAAACCTGCTGATATGCATTGATACTTCACTTCAGTAAACGAGGTAGGACAAGTCTCTAATCTATAAATGAGGTCTGTAAGATGCAGTCAATGAGAAACAGCAGGTGAGGGTGTTACCCAGGGGTATTGGCTGCCTTGGCACCGTAGGAAAATATATTTGCTCTTATATGATAACCTATTCAGTGGGATCAATGCAAGCTGCATGCTTCTGACACTGCATCCTGTGCTTTGTTAGGTTGGGCCTATAATGGATGAAACCTCTCAACAGCTACATGAATTATACATGAATATAGATCTGACTCTATACATGCAAATATGTATTTATAGAGACATATATACATATGTGAAGCTGAAAAGGTAGATTATTTCCTGATGGTTATTGACTTGTCATGCCAAGACTGTCTTGGTGATTGGAAGGAAGACAATTAGTAGCAGACCAGAGCTCTGGCAGAAGCATTTTTCTCCCACCTCTCTGATCCCATCTGATAACCCTGATAACCTGCTCTTCTGAGACAGTTGTGCTCACATTTAGCTGGAGATCAATGCTCTGTTACGAATTGAGCACCAGGAGTCACCTTTCCAAGACCACTGAAGTGATCAGTAGGAGCCTGGCACAACTGTCCTCACAGAGATGTCCTCACTCATTCTTTGTCATCTAGGAAGGTAGATATTCACACCTGGTGGACAACATGGCCTTGGGCAGTAGCTCCTAGACATGTGCCCTTGATGTTTCTCATGTTCATTTGCAGAGATCTGAAGTGACACATTACTGTCCAGTGCATCAGTGGTCTGCACTGGACCCTCAGGACAAATTCCTGAGTAACTCCAAATATATCTTTGCAAATCACCAGTTAACATTACACAGGCAGAACTAGCATATTTGTCTGCTTTATTTTGAAGATTATTCTAATATCTGCTGAAAAAAATGTTTTGTTTTGCCTCCCTTCTTGCTTAACAACAAAACATTTTAAGGGTTTTTTAACGTCTTTGCACCACAGACCTGCCCAGAATCCAGGGACCGACCCGACCACTCCACGTATGCGGGTTTGAAGGACAACTCCACGCACACAGGGTAGAACAGTGAAATGGCTGTTTATTGAACAGTGAAGAGGGTTTATATAGGGGCTAGTCAGAAGGGTCTAGAACATGGACATAGTTAGGGGAGGAGTTATGGCAGTCCGTGACACAAAAGGAAAAAGGGGGCAGGGCTACACTACTAAATGAGAGGCGAGGGAGTGGCCTGACCATATATGGTGCAGCTGCACTGCGCCACAGGCCAGCCAGTGGGATAAGGGAAAAGGTACAGCCAATGGAAAAATGGTAACTGGGGGGGACCAACCAATCAAAACATTTGAACATTTTAAATTGTAATAACTCCTATTCTAATACATATAAATTCTATGTAATCTACTATAAGCCATATTCCAATGGCTTAGCTTCTCCTGGTGAGCATCACTTCTTATTCTCTTTCCTGATCTTATTTCTCTTCTGCTGTCTCCATTCTTGGTATTCACCGAGGTTTATCCCAACATCTTTGTATTTGCAATACATACACACATAGAGATGAGCAATTTTACTGCATATTCTAACTTTTCTTATAATGTGACTATGTATTCTTTCATTGTCCCTTGATAAGTGCTAACAATTTTAACAGCTTTAGTATAATTCTGTAATAGCTACAATTTTTATAATACTTGCAATTTCCCTATGTTTCTGGAATGGCACATATTTTTGAAGTCTATTATCCAATTATTTCTGGAATAAATATGTATAATTTTTGTTTTGCGTGATCTGCAAGTGAGCACTTTCCTATGCACGTTAAATCAACTTCTGTGTTCTCTACTATCCACACCCCAAAGCGTTCTGAGATCTATAGAAAAACAGGGAAAACTGCTATTAAGAACTGCTATTATATTAGTACTTACAGAACTTTTGAGATGTGATTAAAATTCACATTTGATTGATATCAAATGACCATGAGTGGTGCTTCATCACAAAGATTGCTCACCCAGTAGCCAGTGATCACAGTATCTAATTGCTAAACAAGCTTTTCCAGGCATATTTTCTGCTTGCTGTCCCTCGTAATTTCCCTGTTGAGTGGTTCCATTGTTAGAAAATGTGGATCTTTGGTGCGGTTCTTCTGTTCTTATGGTTACTCAGTTTGGATACTCAAACTGCAAGCTACTATTGGGCAAAAATAGAGGAGAAACACACCACGGAACAGCCAGAAAAGAACCACTGAGTACAGTTCACAGGACACACAGGAGAAACTCAAATTACTGAAAACACCATGTACAACTCTCCTGCTATCACACTCTGTGCTCCTCTGATGAATGGCTACCTGGGATATTTTCAAAGCTCCTCCAGACTGTTTTACTTTCCTCTAGTTCCTTTTCAGTCCTCGCTACATGCACACTGTGAGAAAAGACTGCAATGTGTTACCTTATTTTCTGTTGCTGTGATCATCTTTGACTGAACAGCATGTTCCTCCGTATTTAGATATGCTAAAGACGTGTGTGATGTCTTCTACACAGAATGATGTAATGGTCTTCTGTAAGGACGAGAGACAATCTGACTTTGGCCATATTGCCCTGCTTCTCTGAGGCATAAAACAAATAAGCAGCAATAAATAATAGACTATAAAACATTAAAGACTCAGTAGACTAAAGAATGAAATAAGCAGATGACTAAGTACTTTAGGCAATGATAAATTATGTGCAATTATATGTTAGATAGGATGGTTTGAATCACTGTATAGTATGATAAGATAAATCAGTATGTATAAATCATAGAATTGCAGCAATTCTTTTAAAAATATATAATTTCAGAAGGGGAAAGAAGAATTATTGTTCAGGCATATCATCGGTTTCTAATTTAAAATTAGATCAGAAATTATTGTCTCCTGAATAATATCAATGAAGTTCTATGGAAATAGCACACAATTTCAGCTTAGTTTTTGTCATTCTGAAATTATCACAATTAAATTTATTCCTTCATTTTAAAACAACATACTATAATTAACCAATGTTGTATTAAATAAAGAGAAAAATAACCGAACACCTAAAGTAAATCAAAACATTCTGTTTCACATTTTTTAAAAAAGGAAGCTCTTCACATCCCTGCAAATTGAAATTTCAGACAAGGTTTCATTTTTCTAATAATAGTATAACATCCTTCAGGTTCTTTGTGTGAGTCACTGAGGCGTTCATCATTTGCTCAGTTCCAGTTACACACCAATTTTGCAGTTACACATCCTGCCCTTATCCATAGAAATTGCTTGTCCTCACATGTTGGTTTCAGGCTTTGCTTTCTGCTTAAGCTGCAAAGTTCATGTTTTCAGCTGTGAAGATTCAGACCCCAGTCACAACCAATATGGCAACAATTACAGATAGTCATGAATAGCACGATAAAGGAATTCAGGTCATATATTGAAGTAAATAATTTAGGGTGCTTAATTCATTCATAAATGCAGCCTCTTTTTCTACTTCCACCATGTCCTACTTGACATATTCTCTATTCTAGTATACCCTACAGTAGTTTGCGTCTCTACAGGGGACTAGCAACGCCATAAATAAATAAATACCCAGAATGTTCATGTGGAGATTGTTTAAGAGTTATTAACTTAAGGTCTTGGATGCACAAAGTGCAGTTATATAACAGGAAGGCATCAGAAAAAAATTAAAACTGGAAAGTGGAAATGTAGCACAATCTGGCAGAATGAACACACCAAAACCAAGCTCATGTTCTGCCCCTGCCACGAATTTGTTTGGGTTGACAGGAACGTTGCTGTTACCTTCCCAGTTCCCCAGAATAACATTTGGACAGTAACATTTGTACTTCTCCTTTTCCAATCACTGCTTTTAGGACTCGCCAATTTCATCAGGTTTTGACCATTCACACATATAAACTCATCAATCAAAGACCCCTTCTCACTCTCATTAACAGGTAAGCCTCCCACTGACTTCATCATAAGAAAAGGCAGTTCCTAATGATTTATCACATTAATGACGACATTTTATCCATTCAATATCCATTTTCTAATTCTCTATGACCTTGGAAATCTCAGTGGGTACCAAGGTACTCAGGCTTATGAAAATGAAGCCCTTCTGAACTTATGTCAGACAGGATGACAGCAACTTCAAAGGTTGTCTTGTCTATCACTTTTCCCCACAATGTGACTAACCATACCTGTCAGATATTTGTCTAGACTATTTTTAAAAGACTTCAGGATAGGATTTCATTATATCCTCACACAATTTTCTCTAAAGCTTCCCTATTCTTGCAATTATAAAGTCATTCTAACATTTAACCTAAGTCTCCCTTTCCAGAAATTGACAGTTTCTTTTCATTTAATTCAAAATGGACACAGAGAAAAGTTTTATGTACTTAAAACATCTGAATAAAAATGTAATGTTAAATGCATCCAGTCATATTTTTTTGTACATGCATTATGGTTTTCATAATAAATGTATAGTATGGCTTTCAAAACCAAAATGCCTCATTCCAGAGCTCAACCTGAGAAGCCTGAAGCAGGTGAATGAAACCAGCATCAGATCATGCTCAAGGAGGTACATACACAAGGATAGATTTCCACTTGTTTTCCTGAATGAAGGAGATGGGCTGGAATGAGAAACTAGGCTCATTGGCAGTTTTGTTACAATTTATAGTGGTTTCTGTGTTTTCTGCTAGATTTATTTTAAACATCAGAAGGCCAAATGTTAACTACAATCAAAATAAAATATGTTGTACATATTTTTCATAAGTGTTGTTTTGGCATTCTAGAGTAGCTTTAGAAAAAAGGACTGTTCAGGCTCTTAGAGGTATAGTCTTCTAGTTGTACAACATTCAGTCTCTTGTGTTGGACATGCAAAGACAGCAATTTAACTTAAAGTGAGAAGAAATCAACAAATTCTGGAAACTTGAAGGGATCCTTTCTTTGAGAGAGAGGAAGTTATCCTTTGAGATATCATTTGCAGCTCTAAAAAAGAGCTCAACACGTTTGATTTTATTGCTTGGCCATGGGGAGTGTTTCTTTCTCAGCTTCCTCTTGAGATTCTTCTCAGTATTTTATTGTCTTAATTCCTTAAGGATAGCTCTCTTCCCTACCCAGGCTGTTTCTCAAGCTGAATGAAAATTAGCCACCTAGGAAACAAACTTGTTGTGCTACTAGTTTTCTGCTCTGATTCTCTGAAGCCTTAGAGACAGCTGAGAACAAGAGATAGTTGTTTAGTTTGTTTAAACCAAAAAACTGCCTTATTCTCCTGGATTTCTGTCATGTTCTTCAAAATGTGAATATCCTATTGCTGTAATTAGTAAAAATGTTTACTGGGATTTGTATGGATTGGCTTTTATGGAAATCTCAATTTCATGGATTAAAAAGGATCAAGACATTTTTCCTTAACTTACAGGAGAAGGTAAATAGAATTAATTCCCTGTACGTGTCTCATCTCTCCAATCTCCCCAAATCACCTACAACAAAGGGTAGAAGATGGGACTTTAAAAACAAGTACTGGACCCAGGACTATTCATCCTGATAGTCCAAATTAAGAGATTTGATAAAAGATACTAAAGCACTACAGAAGCTGTCTATTTCGTTGATATGGTCTGTTAAATAGAAATTAAATAGCCTGAATTTGGTTGCAGAGGGAGCATGAAATTGCATTAAATCAGTGCAAAACCTGCAATGGTGTTAGTAACAAATAGAAGAAAAAGAAGAGTCTACCAAAAAAAAGCTTTTTCTTTTCCCTCCCCCTTACTCCCCCTCTGTAGCTGCAATGTGTATTTCCCACTCTTTATTTGCAGTTATTGCATGTCATACTATGATGTGTTACACCTGTTCACTTGCAGGTTTATTTTTCAAGTATATGGGACTTTCCCATGACAAATTGTGCAGAAACAGCCATATGTTAGAAACCTGAGCTTGTGAATATTGAGGTGCTGAAAAACATATTGTTAATTTTAAACACACTTCCTAAAGAAACTTTAATTTTTCAGGCTCTGTTTAGAAGCACTTTTACTTCTTTAACCATCCAAGAGGAGGGAAGAGAAAGGTCACTTTTTACATAATATTAGTGGAACAGCTTGGCATTCTGAAGAAACCTTAACTAGATCTCTGCCACAATGAGCCAATGCTCTGCATTAGCTCAGCAAAATAGGTTACATGATGTGCTACAGTAATTGCATTTTTAATTGTTTCTTCTCCATCTGCTCTAAACTATTAGGAGTGCTGCCATAACCATGTCACTGTTCATATTTTTCTTTCTCCATTCCTTCAAATGTTCATCCCTAATACTTCTGCTCATCATGAGAAGGCTTGTTATGACACTGTTTCTCCTATTTTTGGGGGTTTCCAGGACATAATTTTAGATATACAGATGATTATATTATATTATGACTAATCTTGAGTCAAGTTATCATGAAAGATCAAAACCAAATATGAATTAAATACAGAACTGCTTACGTGATAGAAGGAGCCGAGTTGAAGTATAACTGATGGACCAAAACAATGCTGGCAATATACCTAGGCATTACTAATTTTTAGGGATATCATCCAATATCTACCTATACAGATGTGGTAACATTTGTCTATAGTCAGACTCAATGAGGGATGTGAAGTAGGTCAAAACGTGCTCTACAACATTGATTATATTGTACATGCATTTCTATTTTGCCAACTTGCTAACCTCATTAACATTCTTAACCTTAATCTTAATTTTTCTAAATTTGGATGGTAAATTGGTGCTTTCAGTTTAGCTAAACTGAGTGCACCTTATGATGGTTTATAATACAAAATAAGTCATGGTTCTATTCAAGCATATATGAAAATTCATTCACTACTCTGAGTTATTTTCCTGGACCATTTGCTGCGGTTCCTACTGAGTAAATAATAGAGAAAGTGTCTGTGAATGCTCCTTGAAGCTGTGTTTCTGAAATCAGTTGGCACAAGTTTTAACAGAATTTGTGGGTATTGGAAATGGATGCTTGCATTTCTCTTACATTCTTTCTGTTTTAAATGTAGGTTTTCATTCTACATGTCAGTGCCATTTAAAAAGTGGTACTCCAATGAAACTATCTTTAATAACAAAAAGTTAGAGCATATCTCAGAATCATAGTCTTGTAGCACGTAAGAGACCTCCAGAGGTTATTATCATCCAGCCTTCCACACACAATAATCAATCACAGAAATAGTCTCTCTGAAAATGATGTTTCTCAAAATGACATTAACACACACTAGGAAACACGACAAGATGCAGGATGGCTGATATAAAAATGTAGTTTCTCATAGAGAAGTGCTCCCTAATCATGTAGCCTGTATCTTTTATCACTAGTTTCTGAACATGTATTGCTAATATCAGGCAGTGAAAAAGCCATTTATTGGGCTAAGCTGCCTTTGGTTTGTGAGCCTTTAGGAGGTTTTGGCTTCACAATTTTGAGCTGTACTTCAAAAACATGATGTTTAGAGACTTTCTACTGAAACTCAAGATTCCCATTTGGTCTCTTAGTTTTAGAGGTTGATAAGTTGTGACTTGCAAAAGACATCATCCACTCCAAGACTGGAGAAAATACAGACTATGTGATGGCCAAGTGGCACCTTATATTTCCTAATTGCACTCTAGTAATTAGAGATTTCTTAGGCTGACTTCCTACACATTTGACTATTATTCAATCATAGCTGGCTTACAAATAAAATTCCATCAAGTGTGCATATGCAAATCCTCTCAACTCGCTCTTCCTCTGAGCTGATCAGGGGTAATTTTTTTATTGATGTACACCTATGCTGAAGTCTTCTGCCAGATTTCAAGTTTTGAGGTTTTGCCTTGATTAAAAAACTAGGGGGTTTAGAGCATACTAGTAAGGAGCAACCAACACTGTGAGTTTTAGAAGACACCTTGAATACAGACCTATCTGCAACACAGTTCTGAAGAAGTAGTCTTCTAGTGGCACATACTAGGGCCAAAAGAGTCACAGAAGGAAATTAAACTATTTCTGCCATCAGCAGATTGTCCTCCATGGATTGTAGTACCAATACTGACTTTTGGGTACTTTGTGCTTCTGAAACCTCTCTGAACTCCTTTGGTGAGCACAGAAGGAGGACAATACTAGCACTATATGTCCCTGTTTCCTGGCTGAGGAGCACTCTAGTCCTTTCTGCTCCTGAAGTTCAAGACCATCCTTGTCTGTCTGGTATTTCAGCAGGAGCTGCGAGAACAGTTCTTGATTGCATTCCTCCTTTCCCCTTTCTCATATCAGAGAAGCAGAACACAACTGGTACCTCCTGCTAAAATCTCCTGCTAAACTCTCCTGCAGGTAAGAAGTTGATGCCTCTAAGCCAAAGAGCTGCAGAAGCATTTAATGACTTGCAAATGTGAATAGCACTTAGATGATTCTTTATTTATGAGACACATTTGGAACATTGTGTTTCATAGACACTGATGGAAGAGGTGAATGCCTTTTGAAGAGCTCAATACAAGTGTCAAAATAGTACATCAGAATATGCAGGAGCTGTTAATGCATCAGTCTTGAAAATCCAAATGGCAAGTCAAATATTCATATTTGTATCCAAAATCTTCCTCAAATACTGACAGGTGCGTATTTCTTGAAATTGCTATTCCATGACTCATTCTCCTTTATCTTCTTTCAGGAATGTTACTTCTAATAGAGAGTACTTAATGTGAAGTGATCAGGTGATATTAAAGTTAACACATGTCAACCACAAGATACTCCATACATAACACCAGACAATTCCTGATATGAATGGCTGCACCTAATATTTGTGGATACTTATTAAAAAGGTTAGCATCATTGAGTTAACTACTTAGTGACAACATATCCTTAGAACAAATGTCTGTGTTCCTCCAACTAATAATTTTTCCAATCTGTACAAACCTTTGTGCAGAGACCAGAAGTCTAGAACCGCTGTGAGATTGGCATAAAGGAAGTAATGTCAGAAATTTTAATATTTCCTTTTTCAATTAGATGTGTAGCGTTGACAAGCTTTCTGTCTGAGTTTGTATGGAAAAATATGCCTTTGGGGATAAACACAAAACCAGTATGAAATGTGAATAGAAGAACAGAAAGAAAAGCTGAAGCACCATTCCATTAGGTTTCAAACTGTCAGCTAGCTCATATCACACTGGGCTGGGCCTTGTGAAATTAACAAATCAGAATGAGCATTTGGGACCACCATTTTTTTTCCCTCTGACTAGAAAATTCCATTCCTGTTGAATAAATACATAAGGCATCTAGCAGCTTTTCCTAATTTAAGACACTTTCCATTATACTCTGCTAAAGACCATGTCAAAAGCTGATTCATCAGCTCAGATACTATGCCAATCTTTCATGCGCGCAAATTCATTAAGAATGACTGCCAGAAAAGTCCCTTTACACTTGGGAGGGGAGTTCTGAACTGACTATAGTCATCTCAAATTCTCTCTTTCTGTTTTGTTTTTGTTTGTGTGGGGTTTTTTTATGTTATGCAATCAATATCCTTTCAGTGTTGTTGTACACTCATGTCTTATGCTATCCTCTTCTTTGGGCACAAAAAATTTTACTAAGTATCCACTTTCAGTGCATCAGTTGATTCTCAGCCTTTTCAACCTTTACATCTATATTACCTGTTGAGAAATAAATGCCATCTTGAACTACACTGAAGGCCTTTTTCATTATTTTTTTTTTTTTTCTAAATCAGTATCTGCAGTGGCCTATGCATTGGGAATGATGGCTAAATACTGGTCTCAGGGAAGCAGAATTCATAGCAGGTGTGGTTTGTGTAGCCTTGTATATGCTCCATCTGATTGGTGTCATGACTACAAAGTAAGGTACTTCTGTTACCTGAACACTTCTGTAATTCACTGCATACATCCTGTATACATTCCCTATATGCTTAGGTCCAACTTTTTTTGCTGCCACTCATTAGCTCAGAGTACAGTACTTCTCCACCACAAAAAAATGCCACCAATATCTTGTACATAGGTAGATAGGGAATTTGAGGATATCTTATAAGCATCAAGGTTCAAGGTAGGTCTGAAGAATAACACAAGCGTTCTGACACTTACAGTATATCAAAGTCATCTTTGTTGCCATCATTAGCTCATGAAAGAGTTTTGTTTGCTATGATGGGATTTCTTTAGTGAAAGCTTTTGAAAGCCCACAAGCATGTGACATGGAGTCATGCAGTATGGAATTGCAGCCATGAGGATCATCCCAGAGGTATCTTCTGCTGGGCCATGAAATCTAAATGATGTCAGTGGTCCAGATTGGACATAACTCTGAGAGAGTTTCAGGCTGCCCTGAAATCAGGCATTGCCATTTTGCAGTTTTCAATGCCTGTGGAGTTCCTCTGGGGACTGTATACTTAGGAATTTAGCAGGACTGTCTCAGCTGTACTGTGATGTGAAATGTTACCTACAGCCATTTAAACCTGAATGTTAGCAAGTATTTGATTCCAAATATCTAATTCTCCTTATGTCAAACTATGTTTGCTTTCACTGTTACTGAACATATAGCTTAGGTAACATACATTTCAATTAAAAATACTTGAGTTTTATTTGTTACAAGGAGGGACCTGACTTTTTTCAAAGACTCCTCTGATTCTACTCTACTTTTTAAATACATGTGTTCAAATCAAATAGCTTTGAACTGAGAATGCTGAAATTTTAGAATTCTGGAATTCCTTTTTGTAAAATCTTTGCTCCTGATATCAGGAGGAAGTAGTATCAGACTGTGGATGTGAAGAATTGATACCTTCTAATCACAGCATCATTCAAACAGTGGAGAGTTCCTTTCTTAGAAAACAATGAAGTGGTTGATTTGGGCTGACATTACCCCTTTATACCAACAGCAAGTTTTTCTTTTGGAGAACAGAAGATCCTAAAAAACTAATTTGTTTTAAAAGTTCGTAATTAACTTTGTAAATCAAACAGTCACATGTCAAGCTCTTACAATTACATGACACCAGTTTTTTATGCAGCTAAGCTGTGTCAAATATCATAATAAGAGATAATGCTGTTTTCTTTTAGAGTCAATAATGGACTCATATGGACCCATGAAAACACGAGATACTGTAGGTATCTCTTTAGCAAATCATCCGAAACTACTTATTGTATATTTAGTCCAAAATACATGTAGGAATCTCTCATGGGATTGGAGGAAGGACAGGCAACAGGAGGCTGTTTAGAAATCAGTATTTTCAGCATTCTTGGTGAAGTTTGTAGTTTCCTTTAACAAGTGAAAGAGGGTTCATGTAAAGTGTTTAAGATGCAGTTCCTTATTCTCATTATCCAGAATTTGCTGTCAGTTTCAGGCATTGTAAATTTTGTGTTGTACAGAGTAAATCTTAAGCTTAACTATAGTGACTACACTTTCAATTATGCTATAGATTTTGAGTACCTTTGAAATAATTGAATTAAGGAGACTGTAGTATTTAATCTTGCTTAGCAAAATGTTCACCACATCTTGGAAGCTGAATGTTATTGTAAAACTTTTCCTTCAGCTGTAATCTTTAGGGATCCAAGTCTGCTAGAAATCTTGATTTACATTATATGCCAGCCTAGTTGTCGCTGTTGTTGATACAGCTTGAGATGATCTATATTGCCCATAAGGGAACATCTTCTTATGCTGAGCACATCTAAAAAAGTTAGGTTTGGTAGCATAAAATTATGATAGCTTATCTTTCACTCTGTGCAATTATATTATGTAATTTTCCTTTTTCCCTAGGAGAATAATTGCCTTACAATTGTGATGGTCTGACAGGTTTAGAGTTATACATGTTCTCTGTAGTGCACTTTTCCTGATGAATTTATCAGAAAATTACTTTGTTACTGCAGCAACCATATAGAGATGCTAAAGCAATGAAAGAGAAAAATAGTTTGGCCAAGATACAGGAGAGTAGGAATATTACTGTAATCACTTAAATTCATATTAGTGTTCAGTATTTTGTGTGTATAAGTATAAAAATGGGATGTGCCCTGTTTTAATAAATGTAATAACAAAGATATTAAATGAGATTTTAGAGCAACAATTATCATAGAATAAAGCTTTTCTTGGTTCAACAAAAATTACATCTTTTTAACAGTTAAAATTTAATTTCTGGAGAAGCTCTAAAGAATATATCTTTCCTTTTTTTTTTGGTTGGTTGGTTTGTTTTGGTTTAATTGGTTTAAACTCAATCCCATGAGCTATCATTTTCTCTACTGAGGCTTCCAGTTCTCATGACCTCATGTCTAAGTACCTTTTGGGCTTGTTGAAATTAGTTTAGTAAAGCAGGAAGGACATTTTCTGCAACAAAAGCTGGGGATGAAGTTTGAAACTGGCCGTAGGGTACAAGATGGGCACAATTTTTATCACCCTTTCACAAAGAAGTATCAGAGCATTTCTTTGGCTTAAACAAGATTTGTTTTCAATAAACTTTCATGCTGGACAACGTACATGATCTGAAATGTGGACATATAAAACTTAAGGCCCTGTAAGAAGGAGTCATGTCATTCAGCATGGGTTGTTTATGCTAGGTTATCTTATTTGGAGAGCATTTCCCTGGCAGTACATTTTTTTTTACCTTATTTTTTTATCCTTTTGTGATTTAGCTTGTGCTGTTGCTTAGCAGTTGTTGCTTGAGTTTACTGAGATGGAAAATATTTCTTGATCACTGTGGAACTCACTTTATCCTTTGGAAAACCTGGAATGAAAAGAACAAATGAAGAAACTAAATAATTTCACTTTGGACTTCATTAATTTATTACTTCCTCAATAAAAGCTCTGACTTGGTGTAGTCTACTTTTCCCAGCACATATTTTATGTTTCCATCAGTGGGTGTGGCTCCCAAAAACTTTCAAAAACCTGTGAATACAGTATCCCTTTTACCTATACCTATACTGAAGACAGGAGTATGTAAGACCTAGAAATGTCCTTTTCACAACCATATACCTTCAACATCGTGGTGTCTTAGTTACAAAGGTTATATGTTGCTCCTTTCTCAGAATGCAATCAGTGGAACCACTGCAGAAAGAGCAACAATAGGGTTATTGTTGCAACAGCTATTTCTGTGTTCCTCAAGAGCTAACGAGGTACACATTTACTGTTCTAGAAATTGTAAAGAAATATTTCAAATGTATTCCACTCTCCAAAACTGTAAGAGCAACCTTAATTTTTCAACCAGCTTACATCTCTGCCCAATCATTCTGTTTTGGTCCCACAAATCACCACTAAGACTCTCTTGACAATTTCTCTTTTCAAGATTAGATAATCTCACCAGAACCTTATTATTTTTATAACTATCACGTGGGCCCCTATTTCTTCTATCTGCTGCTCACAGAAAAGAACAGCAGTCAATCCCTAAAGCAGATGATATGCCAGACATGTCCCCAAATGAGGGCAGCTGGTTCAAGTGCCTCACTTGTCTTAAGCCTTTACACTGTATTCCTTTTACACCTAGAACATGCATAGTCCACATATCTCTAAATTAAAGCTGAATACCTGAATCTGGGAACCTGGAGTCTACTGTACTTGGAAACACAGCTGAGAAACACCTCCTAAAAGTTGTATGAAAACATTGATTTAAAGAAGAAAATCATAACTTCTGAAATATCCATTTTAACATATTTGATTCATTTCACATTTTAGATTCACTGGAACAGCCAAACTGTCTTGGAAAACAGCCAAGGACAAGTGTACTTGCTAAATTTTCACTTCTTTCATTTAAAATACTAGGTTTTCTGTACATGGGCTGCATCACTTGAAACTCACACTTTTTCAATTAAAAAAGTATTGTTTCATTCTGTCTTTAGAGCTGATCATTTGACCCTTTAATCTCTATTGAGTTACTTCTTCCCTTTGCTGGCAGTTCAGGCTGTGCAGTCATGGTGTAGGAGGTGGTGTTATAGTTTCTGATTTCTTTCACCTATTCCTGTAGCTTGAACTTGTCCAACTTTGATGGCAACAGAAGCTAACAGATGGCACTTCAATTCCTATAGGAAAAGGAGTATGGTCATACCAGGGAAATGCATTTTTATTGTTTATTGTCTCATATTTATTGTTTATTGTCTCATAAATTGTCACTTACAGGGAGTAAGTACACAAAAAAAAAGAAATGGAATAACATAATTCACCTGGATCTACCCTTTACTCTGGGTAAGATGGAAAGTATCTGTGTGTCTTTTTGCCTCAAATTCACATGTATGTCCTAAGGCTACTGAATCACACTCCATGTCCTAATTCTTCTAGAACTGATTAGATGTGCTGCATGACAAAGAGTAGCCACTTGGTCACAGGGTCCTGAAGGCCTCATGAGGACCTTCATTGACAAGGAGCTGCATCCTGGCTGAGGTTTCCAGTGACAGAGGGAACCCTTTTCACTCTTCTTATCACCACAAATAGCTGCCAGACTAGTCTGGCTGGGACTATTTTGGTATAATTCTTCAACAGATACTCATTTTTTTCCAATGACTTTATCCTATGATTCTTTTTGGGTTTTTTACATGTAACACTTCACTTACTCTTGAAAAGAAAAGTACACACAGGGAGTGTTCTTAACCAAATCAGATCCTTGAAATTAAAGTTGAAGACAATATGAGTTGTCTTACTTAATTTTTAAGTAGGGGGTGATAAATATTTATCAGCTTGAAACAGCTTTCACTGGCTGAGTGTATATTTTGCAGGTTGAATATCAGCACCTGGTACACCACTAAGATTCTCCTAAAAATAGAGTAGAGCAAAATGAAATTAATCCCCCTGGTGTATGCTCTAAAAGTAAAAATATTATCTATTTATAGTGAGAGGCTTTTAAAATCTATCTTCTTTACAAATCTCTCCTAAAACACAGAGCCAGGGTTTACCCCAGCCTATGAAGTGTTAATTCAGTGAATTTTTCCTTATCCAATTATGTATAAGAGATAAAGAGGGAGGAGGAGGAGGAGTAGCACCAAGTAAAACACAACATATTTAAAGCTGGCTAGGGTGGTCTGTCATTCCAAATGTTTGAAATCACAGCAGAAAACTATAGATTATTCTTCTATTTGACTGTCTTATGGAAAAGATTTTCCTGTTTTCAAAACTGCCAGGACAAGAGTAAATGGAAATCCTACAATTTACTAAGCTGCAGGAATATAACTAAACTCAACCCCTCTGTTTTTACAGCTCTAACTTTGGGTGGAGCAGGTTCTTGAAAATACTAATTGACATCCAGAGAAACCATTTGCACTAGATAACTGAGTGTCCTCTAAGATTTTCTTCATTCTGACCTCCAGGTGTGATTCCACCATGAGGTGTCAGGTGAAAGAGTAGAGGTATCATAAAAATGCCTGAGAGGAGAAATATGACTGCTTTTTGCCTTGCTTCCTAGAACAGTATGTTCAAGTTCAAAGGGATTTCTAGATACTCCGCAGGGGGGACAAAGAGGCACGTTAAGAGCTTTCATAACTAGCAAGTTTAAGTGAAAGGGTGAGATATCTCACAAGTAATTGGGAGTTAAAGTCAACAGGGAAGATGCCTTCAGATCACAGGACCAAAAACTTCCTGATGGTGATTAAATACAAAAGAGCAAGTTAGTTTACTGTGTATTCATTACTCAAGTCTGTGTTTACTGGGGTTTAAGATTTGCTATAACTGTTGGGTCATACATTTCAGCAAATAAGAGTCAATTAACAAGTAATGAGGCAAACCCTACACTGGAGATGCAAAGCTGCTTTAAGCTGATTGCATTAAAATGTGTTACCCAAATTGGGTGGCTGCTGTGTTGAATTAGTGAATTAGGTGTAACCTCCAGGCAGTGGGTATTTGAGCAAACACAATGCAAGTGGCAGACAGACAGCACTGCTGAGCTCAGCTTTTCAAGGCTAATAGAAATTCTCATTAGCACAGTAGATAGCAGTCATAGCAATGATACAGCTGAACCCTGAGGGAATGAACCAAAACGAAAAAGTAATTTTTAAAAAAAACTTTTCTATTTGGACAACAAATGTCTATATGGAAATTTTTGACTACCTCAAGTGTTTGTGGAAGGTAGGATTTTTTTTTTTATCATCATTACACATAAAAAGAAGATCCCTTTCATCGTTTTCATGGCTATTGCTCTGTATAGCTGCCCTCGGGCCAATGTTATTTATGCCCTTTCCTGTCTAACTCGTGGTCTGTATTTACCTCCTCTGACTGTGATGGGAGCAGCAGCAAGTGATTTGGGGTTCAGTAAGTGGCACAAATGCAGGTTTGAAACAGGTGAGTGAACTCAAATGTGCTAGGTAATTACTTGGGCAGGCCAAATTTCTGCTGCTACATGCAGTAGCATTGACCACAGCAGGCAGTTTTTCAAAAACCAACAGTTATCTCTAGGCCACCAGAATTACAGTCTGCACCCTCTTTTTGATCTAATTATCTTGTTGCATGAATTTAACACCACAGGTTTTCATCCTTACTTTGCTAAACTATATGCTGAGTCAGGCCATAAAAATGCAGAATGAATTGCCCCATGAGCTTCAGAAGAAAAATATTCTGAAATTCTCTTTGTTTGTGTTCAGGGTAATATGTTGCAGGAATAAAAACAGGAAAATGAGTGGAAGATGGTCATCTTACTAAGCACAATAAACTTATTTTATGGTTTACCAGTCATCTTACCTACTTTTGTCAGCATGTCTTATACCCAGAAAAAATATTTCTTTCCCTCCTACACACAAGCAGGAGTGAAAAAGAGGGCTGGGAAGGTAAGGATAGAGCTGTACAAGATAGGGGAAAAGTGGGATATGATTGATGAGGAGGAGCTGATGCCTAAAGGTTTGGTGTGCTGATGCCTAAAATCCTGGAAAATAGGCACTCAGAAAAACATAATGTAGAAAGATAGACAATAACTTTATTGGGTGTTCAGAGGCTTTGGGCCTCCGCTGGGCCTACAAAACATGCTTTGTTTCAACGAGAATCTCTGTGTCCAAAAATCCCCAAAGAACCCCGCCCTCAGTAAGGTTACAGTTTTTATACCCTTCCAAACAATTAACATTTTAGATATCTATAACCAATCATCATTTCCAATTCCCTCGGTGGTCCACCCATCAGGGTCCCAGGCTATGCCCCCTGGAGCACCTCCAACAGTTTCTGGGCTCTTCTATTCTTTTGACTTCAAGTTATCTTGCAGGTGTCTCGGAAAAACACCATGACCTTCAGAAATCCTGAGAATACGTGAGAAAATCACTTTAGTAAATTCTAACACCACTTAATATGGGAACAAGAAAACCTGTACTTCTAAAACTCTACAAAATAGACACCAAACCTTAAGGTATCAGGAGAATGGTTAGTGTTAGGGGTAAGGGGAATATGTGGTTGTGTTCCTTATTGGTTGTGGTTTTTAGCAGTAGTGGTAGTTATGGGTCCTGGTTTTTGGAGTAGTGTTTATTTTGGGTAGAAGTTTTCTTGTTAGTGGTTTTCAGGGTTAGGGCTAGGGTTAGGGTTTAGATAATAGTTAGTGTTAGGGGGAAGGGGGATATGTGGTTGTGTTCCTTTTTGGTAGTGGTTTTTAGCAGTAGTGATAATTCTGGGTCCTGGTTTTTGGGGTCATGTTTATTAGGGGTAGAGGTTTTTCTGGTTAGTGGTTCTTAAGCCCATGGCTAGGGTTAAGGTTTGCTTTATGGTTAGTGTTAGGGAAAAGGGGAATATGTGATTGTGTTAATTAGTGGTAGTGGTTTTTAGCAGTAGTGGTAATTAGGGGTTGTGCTTATTTGGGTACCTGTAATTACGTGTAGTGTTTTTCTGGTTAGTGGTTTTCTGGGCTATGGCTAGGGTTAGAGTTTGCTTTGTGGTCAGTGTTAGGGAGAAGGGGAATATGTGGTTGTGTTCCTTTTTGGTTGTGGTTTTTAGCAGTAGTGGTAGTTATGGGTCCTGGTTTTTGGGGTAGTGTTTATTAGGGGTAGAAGTTTTCTGGTTAGTGATTTTTAGGGTAAGGACTGGGGTTAGGGTTTAGATAATGGCTGGTGTTAGGGGTAAGGGGAATATGTGGTTGTGTTCATTAGTGGCCATGGTTATTAGGGCTCATGGTGGTTAGTGTTAGTGGGTTTTGGGGTAGCAGTAATTAGGGGTTGTGATTTTTAGAGTTCGTGTTTTTAAGGGCCATGGCTAGGGTTAGGGTTTTCTTTATGGTTAGTCTAAGGGAAGAGGGGAATATGTGGTTCTGTTCCTTATTGGTAGTGGGTTTTAGCAGTAGTGGTAGTTATGGGTCCTGGTTTTTGGAGTAGTGTTTATTAGGGGTAGAATTTTCTGGTTAGTGGTTTTTAGGGTTAGGGCTAGGGTTAGGGTTTGGATAATGGTTGGTGTTAGAAAAAAGGGGAATATGTGGTTGTTTTCATTTTGGTAGTGTTTTTTAGCAGTAGTGGTAGTTATGGGTCCTGGTTTTTGGAGTCGTGTTTCTTAGGGGTAGAGCTTTTCAAGTTAGTGGTTTTTAGGGTTAGGGTTAGGGTTTAGATAATGGTTTGTGTTACGGGGAAGGGGAATATGTGGTTGTGTTTGTTAGTGGCCGTGGTTATTAACGCTCGTGGTGGTTAGTGTTAGTGGTTTTTGAGGTAGCGGTAATTAGGGGTTGTGTTTTTTTAGAGTTTGTGTATTATACGGCCACGGCTAGGGTTAGGGTTTGGTTTATGGTTAGTGTTAGGGAGAAGGGGAATATGTGGTTGTGTTCCTTTTTGGTAGTGGTTTTTAGCAGTAGTGGTAATTCTGGGTCCTGGTTTTTGGAGTAGTGTTTATTAGGGGTAGAAGTTTTCTGGTTAGTAGTTTTTAGGGTTAGGGCTAGGGTTAGGGTTTGCTTTATGGTGACTGTTAGGGGTAAGGGGAATATGTGATTGTGTTCATTAGTGGCCAGAGTCATTAGCGTTAGTGATAATTGTGGGTCCTGGCATTTGGGGTTGTCTTTTGGAGGGGTTGAGGTTTTCGAGTTAGTGGGTTTTAGTTTTAGGGCTAAGGTTGGGGTTTAGATAATGGCTAGTGTTACAGGGAAGGGGAATATGTGGTTGTGTTCATTAGCAGTTGTATTTATTAGCAGTAGTGGCAATTCTGTGTCCTGGTTTTTGGGGTCATGTTTATTAGGGGTAGAGATTTTCAGGTTAGGGTTAGGGTATGGATACTGGTTAGTGTTAGGGGGAAGGGGAATATGTAGTTGTGCTCGTTAGTGGCAGGAGTTATTAGTGCTTGCTGTAATTAGTGGATGTGATTATTTGAGTAGCTGTAATTTTGCAGAGTGTTTTATGGTTAGTGCTTTTCAGGGCCATGGCTAAGTTTAGGGTTTGATTTATGGTTAGTGTAAGGGAAAAGGGGACAATGTGGTTGTGTTCCTTATTGTTTGTGGTTTTTAGCAGAAGTGGTAGTCATGTGTCATTGTTCTTAGAGCAGAGTTAACAATGGGTAGAAATTTTCTGGTAAGTGATTTTTCGGGTTAGGGCTAGGGTTAAGCTTTGGATAATGGTTAGGTATAGGAGAAAGGGGAACATGTGGTTGTGTTCCGATTTGGTAGAGGTTTTTAGCAGTAGTGGCAGGGATGGGTCCCGGTTATTGAAGTATCGTTTAAGAGGGGTAGAGATTTTTGACTTAGTGGTTTTTAGGTATAGGGCTAGAGTTAGGGTTTGGATAATGGCCAGTGTTAGGGGCAAGAGGAAAACGTGGTTGTGTTCAGTAGTGGTAGTGGTTTTTGGCACTAGTGAAAATGAGTGGGACTGGTTCCTGTGGTAGCGGGAGTTGGGGGCAGGGGTCTGACGGTGAGTGGGTTTGAGGGCCTGGGCTAGGGTTAGGGTCCGCTTGATGGTTAGTGTTAGGGGCAAGGGGAATACGTGGT
>JAWWTY010000037.1:61010159-61029508 GCA_035222235.1 Margarornis squamiger
GCAAGGGGAATACGTGGTTGTGTTCACTAGTGGCAGTGGTTTTCGGCACTAGTGAAAATCAGTGGGACTGGTTCTTGGGGTAGTGGTAGTTCGGGGCCGGGATCTGCCGGTGAGTGGGTTTGAGGGCCTGGGCTAGGGTTAGGGTCCGCTTGATGATTAGTGTTAGGGGCAAGGGGGATAAGTGGTTGTGTTCACTAGTGGCAGTTGTTTTCGGCACTAGTGAAAATGAGTGGGACTGGTTCTTGTGGTAGCGGCAATTCGGGTTCGGGGTGTGCAGGTGAGCTGGTTTTATGCCTCGGGTAGGCTTAGGGTCCGCTTGATGGTTAGTGTTAGGGGGAAGGGTAATATGTGGTTGTGTTCACTAGTGGCAATGTTTACTAATGGTAGCAGTAATTAGTGGTTTTGCTTATTTTAGTAGCTGTAATTCGGTGTTGTGCTTTTCTGGTTAGTGATTTTTCGTGCCTTTGCTATAGTTTGGGTTTGCTTTTTTATTAGTGTTAGGGATAAAGGAATATGTGGTTCTGTTCCTTTTTGGTAGTGGTTTTTAGCAGTCGTTTTAGTTCTGGGTCCTTGTTTTTTTGAGTCGTGTTTTTTAGGTCTTGAGAATACCGAGTTAGTGGTTTTTACATGTAGGGCTAGGGTTAGGGTTTGGTTTATGGTTAGTGTTAGAGGCAAGGAGAATATGTGGTTGTGTTCCTTATTCTTTTTGGGGTTTTAGCAGTAGAGGTAGTTATGGGTCCTCGTTTTTGGAGTAGGATTTATTAGGGGTAGAGCTTTTCTAGTTAGTGGTTTTTAGGGTTAGGGTTTGCTTTATGGTTAGTGATAGGGAAAAGGGGAATATGTGGTTGTATTCCTTATTGGTTGTGGGTTTTAGCAGTAGTGGTAGTTATGGGTCCTGGGGTTTGGAGTAGTGTTTATTTTGGGTAGAAATTTTCTGGTTAGTTTTTTTTAGGGTTTGGGCTAGGGTTAGGGTTTGTATAATGGTTAGTGTTAGGGGTAAGGGGAATATGTGGTTGTGTTCGTTATTGGCTGTGGTTATTAGCGCTAGCAGTAGTTAGTTGTTGTGCTTATTTGGGTAGCTGTAATTAGGGGTAGTGTTCTTCTGGTTAGTGGTTTTCCAGACCACGGCTAGGGTTAGGGATTGCTTTATGGTTAGTGTTAGGGAAAAGAGGAATATGTGGTGGTGTTCCTTATTCGTTGTGGTTTTTAGCAGTGGAGGTAGTTATGGGTCCTGGTTTTTGGAGTAGTGTTTATTTTGGGTAGAAATTTTCTTGTTAGTGGTTTTTAGGGTTAGGGCTAGGGTTAGGGTTTGGATAATTGTTAGTGTTAGGGGGAAGGGGAATATGTGGTCCTGTTCGTTGGTGGTAATGGTTGTTAGCCATGGTGGTAGTTATGGGTCCTGGTTTTTGGAGCATTGTTTATTAGCGGTACCGGGTTTTCTGGTTAGTGGTTTTTAGGGCCGTGGTTATGGTTAGGGTTGAGTGAGGCTTGAGTGATCTGTCACATGCACACAGACACAGAGAATATTCTGAGTTCGATCCATGCTGAGACTTCAGTTTTTGTGGTTCATATGGTAACATAAAAGGCCTGAAACGATGGATCCCTTCAGAGGTCAGGTTAGCTGTGCCCTGCCATGAGGGGAAATCACCTGGCCCGGAGGCTCTGTAAGTCATGAGCATTCTGCTTCTGATGCAGCATGTGGACATTTCACCTTGTTAACTCTGTGACTTGTACTCTTCCCATGTCCCTCCATATGTACAGCACGCTTGAGATAGCACCTTCTGAGAAAAATCAGATGAGAAATAGTTGGAAGAGTTTGAGAAGAAAAATAAGTAGAATTATGTTCTCAACAAAACTATAAAAACCTCTCTGCTTACTTCTTTTCAAATTTAATAGGGGAAAAAAAAACCCACATTAAACCCCACATTTTCTATAGAAAATACAAATCTTATGGTGCCAGGGAGATGAAATAAATGGGATATTGGAAATCAGGATTTTTTTCACTTTGTGACTCTAACTTTTATAAGGGCTGAGAGGTTTTAATTTCCCAATTTTTGTTTTCTGTATGATACTTGTACATAGTTAGTTCAATCTGCATTTATGGTGTGTTTAATTTCCTCACCTCATATTGAATAATTTAAAAGAAAATGCAAACTAAAACATTTACCACAACTTCATCTCATTCTGCTTTAAACACTACAAAGAGAGAAATCCAGGAGAAAAGTCCTGGAGTGACATCAAATATCACAACTGACTTGACTTCTCAAAACTACTCTGAAAATATGATAATGTATGACAGAAGAGAGAGCTCTAAGTGCCTTATCTGTTCTTGAAGAAAAAGGTCAAAATAAACATACTAAAAATTTACACACCATTTTCTTTGCCAGCCAAATTCATAACAGCTCTAAGATAATGTCTAAAGATGGGCAAGGAATTTAAAATAAAATTTAAACTAAGAGCCTGTTGAGGGTTATAACTTTATATATAACAAGTAGATTGATTTATAAGTAAGTTCTACTGGGTCACTGCAGTTTATCAGACTTCAAGGATAAAGTGTCATAACAGGGAGTATGACCTTCATAGAAAGCCAGACTGAGGATTATCCATGTGATAAAACCTTTAGGACATGATTACTCAAGTCCCATAAGAAACATTTGGATATGAAAAGTGCAACCTGTTCCAAAGTAGCTCAGTAATGATAAAGGAGCCTATATTTTATGAGGTTCCTTTGGCCCACTTCCTCATGATTCCATCTCCTTTGCCTCACTTGACTGGCCCCCTGGGATGGTGAACCACAGCCTGGCCTTTCTGATGCTCCAGGTTTTCCTTATTTGGGGCCCAGGGGTCAATCATCATGCAAACTGACTGATCTCATTCAACATCTTTGGAGAAAAGTTATCCTTGTGGTCCCAGGGCCATTTTTCCTCTCCAGTGCTGGCTGGATGCTTTCCTGCACTCAGCCTGGTAATACTTTTTACTCAGACAGATACAGGAGTTCAATGTTGCAGAGCTATAATTTGGGACGAGAATATCTTGTTGGTTTCCAGTAATATGGACTTTGCTGCCCACTGTCTGGGATCAGTAGCACTTGTCATGTCCCAGGGAGCTGCAGTTCCGCTTCACAGGGAACATGCCTTGCCCCTTGTCCTCTGCCCTTTCCTCCTCCTCTTCTCCCAGGAAGATCTGTCACCCATGGAACAAAAGCTGCTGAGGCCAAATAACTTCTCAAAGTTTCTGCCTTGTGAAAGAGAGGAATGATCCGAGTTTATGACACAAGTGGTATTTATTTCATTGATCCTGTATCATCTAAGGAGTCTTCAGGCTGAATTTTTTCACAGTGGTGCTGTGGACCTGTTTGTTAGATCAGACTGAGTCCACAGGCTGTGGACATAATCTTGACCTGCAAATGCAGTGGGTTGCAAAGATATACAAGCCATTGCCACAAACATCCTGGGTACAACAGCTGAGGTTTAACTACAGGTTGTTAAGAAGCTGGTTGTTTCTTTATCATTTTTAATATTTAAAAAAATTTGAATGGTATGTGTTGACTTTTATTTTTTGCTAAAAACTTACCTCTGAAATCTCACAAAAACAGTGAAATGAATGTGTGCTGCATAGCACTTCTCCCAGAAGAGCTTCAGAAAATATTGCTGTGAAAATAAGTTGAATCCATTTGAACCAAAAGCTTGAGGCAACAAATCTCACTACTGAAAGCAACAAGAGAAGCCACCATATCTCACTAATTCCCAGTGCTCCAGTCAAGCCTACTGATTTTAACTACTTTCTGCATTACTTGTGATTAAATGCTTAAATCTTCATATCTGAGAAAAAAAAAAAAAAGATAATCCTTGTGATGTCTCTGTAGCTAAAGACTGTCTCCTGGGGACTTCACTGGGTCAGTGTCCTGGAGGAGGATTCACATGAATTTTGTGAAGAGAGATATCAATTTTCATCTGAAGCACAGAACACAAATCCATATTTATCTTCCTCAGTAAAGAAAAAATGTCTCTTCATAGCTAGAAGACTTCACTATAAATCAACTACATAAATCACTAGTTTTAAATCTTAGTTATACTCTAAATCAAAGGAACACTTGACATGTTTATTTCTGTAATAGATACTGAGAGCATTTGGTTTTAAAATTCATTATTTTCAGACTACATCTAGAGTGGCAAGCGTACTGAAAACCAAACTAGTTCTGTTTGAAGTAGAAGGGGAAATTTTTCTATCCATGCTCAAAATACTTTCAGTTAATATATTGGGTCTGCACTTTTCTTTGGCAACTGTCGTAAAACAGTTACTACATTTTGATCTCTGAGAAGCTTTCACTACCTGGAAATTTTCAAACCTAGAAAGGGAGTAAAAAGGATTTCATAAAATTGATTATATAATGGCTTAGCTTTATTGTTTGCAATTCACTGCCAAAGTCTTGAAAAGTGGCTTGAAGACTATTCCTATTGAATAGGTGGTAGCCTTCCAGATGAAATGCATGAAAAATCTGTTGTATTTGAGAGGTTGTTTGCTGGGTTTAGAGGTTGATAATCTTATTGATTCATTTAGTGCATGTTTTCATTACAAAGATGATTTAACTTCATATTAAATCTACATCCTTATTTGTACTTTTTCCAAGAAGATTTCTTATTGCTTTGGCATTTTCCAACCATTTTGATAAGAAATACCAGAGCTTGTAGGCTGCTTTCAGCTTGTGCTGAGATGTCAGGTTCCCTGGCAAACTGAGACAAATTCTACTGGACTGTTTTGTTTTCTTCTAATGTAAATGGAAAGGATGAAAGCTTGGAAAGCAATGCTGTGCTCAAAGTCAGTTCAGCTTGGTAGGACTAGCTTCCAAAATAACAAGAAGCCACTCTTGAATTGTCCCTTTTTGGGGAAAAAAAGTTCTGTTTCTTCATTTCCTCAGAGCCCTTTTTAGGGATCACATCCATTATGCTTTTCACAGTGCATGGCTCTTTCTTCCCTCTCTTTCTTGCCAACTCAGGCTGCTATGCAGAAACATCTGCCTTTTTATGAGGGATGGGAATGGATCATACCTCACCCAAACCTTTGTTCATTATGTCTGAGAGCAGGCGCTACTTTGGCATCACACTTCTGGTTATTAGAAGGGCCATACAATTATGGCTGTTGGGACTATATGAAGGCTGGGAAGAAGAAGAGAAGGAGGAGGAACACCAGCTCCCTGAAGCACAGCACCTGTGAGAGAGGGAAGAGAGGGAAGCAGCCCCAGAGCAGAGCACATAGTAGAATGAAAGTGCAGCTGCAGGACAGCTGTGCCGGACAATGAATAATCAGTCATGTACATCAAGCAACAATGTTTCTGGCTGGGCCTTTTGGAAAGTCCTCAGTGATTTAAGAGCACCACTGCCATTAACTTCCAGTGGGGCTTAAGCACTTTCCAAAATTTACCTCTTAACACATCAAGATGTTAGTTGGTGTTCTTTGTGCTTCACTCTTTTATAGCCTTGTTCTTTTCTTGATTTGGCTGCCTTGGAAACCTACTGTCAGTTTCCATGGAGCAGTGTGCTACCATTTATATACATAATTATGGCCTTGCCTTTATATTTGCTTCTTCTACAGCATGGTAATGGTCATCCTCAAGTCTCTGAGCACCTGACAGACAGGCCTCTTCTGGGAAACAGATGTGAACCATGGAAATGTTCGTATGTCAGTGAAAACCCTCTCCCTCACTATTGTCTTGTGTTAGTCAGCTCCACATCAATGTGATATTTGAGCCCATGCTAATTGTACCTACTCTAAAACAGATTCTCTTTAACTAATTACAGAAGTAATATGTGGAGGTTACTAATTACCCTCAACACTCTCCTGCCGCATTAGACATATGGCCGTGGTGGTTCACAGGAGGATAGGGTGTGATTTGCACACTGGTGACATTGAGTATGGCTGAGAAGCTTGAGAACAGTCTCTGAGGGGTCAGAATTGAGGGCTCTTTATAGCTGTAAAAATCATTTGCTTAGCAGAAGGCTTCCAGGAAATATTAGCAAGCTTTAGCAACTGTAGGTTATAGTCAGCACTACCACACTACTGCACAGTAGATTTGTGCCAAACCAGCTGGAGCAGGAATGTCCCTGGGCAGCACATCACTTCCTATTTTCCCTTGAGGAGGTGAAGGCAATAATCTTAGTTTAAAGAGTATTTTTTGTCACATCTAGGAATTTAACAAATAAAGAGAAAATTCAATTAAAGCATTCCTTTCCATGGGGCAACTGAACACATCCAGAGTAATTTCAGAATTTGGGGTGGCTTGGTTTTTGTTTGGGGATTTGGGTTTTTTTCAAAACCTTCTGTTCTCCTTCCTTCTCACTGTGATTCAGAGACATTTATTATATTTTAAACAGACAAAAAATCCTAGAATCTGCAGCCCAAGATAAATGCACTTATTTGTATTTAATTCCCTTTTGAAATTCCCTATTGGCATCTATCTGCATTTAGTTTATGTGTATATAGGGGGAAAACACAGGCTATAGAGTAACCTGTACAAATGTAATTCTAAATGTGAATATGTTCTGATCTACAGTTTTGATGGGTAATGCAGTTCCCACTTCCCATCCATTGATTTTCCTGAATTCAGCATAACAGTGAACGTTTACCCTTTGAAAGGGAGATATCCTACTTTTAATGGACTGACGTTCATGTCTGAGTTTAATGTATTGCTGCAGAATTGCTGGGGTTGCCAGGGTTCTTTGGAGGTCATCTAGTCCAACCCCACTGGTCAAAACCACCTTGTTCAAGGCCCTGTGAAGTCAGATTTTGAATAACTCCAAGAACAAGGACTCTGCAATCCCTTTGGAAAATCTGCTCCAGTATTTGACCAGCCTCATAGTAAAAATGTTTTTTCTTATGTTTAAATGGAGTATTATGTTTCTGTATTTAAAGTTTTGCCCACTTCCCTGGGCAACACTGAGAAGAATCTGATTCTGTCTCTGTTACTCCCCAGCATAGAGGTATTTATATACATCGATAAGATACTTATCCAGGATGAACAGCCTCTCCTTGTGTGGCAGAGGCCCCAGTCCCTAAATCACCTTCTTGGCCTTTGGCAAGACTTGTCCCAGTATGCCTGCCACCCTCTTGTATTGAATCCAGCACTGAACTCAGGTCTCCAGATGTGGTTTTACCAGCAGAGGGGAAGGATCATCTCCCATCTGCTGGAAATGTTCTTCCTGTTGGTATCATTCACCAGAAACCTATGTGAGGTGCATGAGGTTTTTTGCCTACCAAATTATTTTATGACCCTTGAGCAGCTCTTGTAATCACACAAAATAGGGCTGTGAACACAAGACAAAATTGAACTCTGTGAGTTTCCCTCTGGACTGAGAGCAAGAGAAAAATACATATACAATATTCTTCCTTCATTTGAAGTAGTTATACACTGTGGCTTCTATTTAGTGTTCTTAAATTCTCTTTTATTCCCACATAAATTTGACAGTGAATTTAGCATCAGGTCCTTAAAGAAGTTTATAGACGCATTTAAAGAGCATTATTTGAAGTGCTCTTTAGACTATAAAGTTCTTGTGCTATTTCTTAGAGAAAATGGAAAGTGTTTTTTGCACCAAAACCAATCCATAAGGTGATAACTTTTAAGTACTGAAAATTGAAAATTACACAGTTGAAACTTAGTAGTGACTTTAAATGCTCTAATGACATTGATTAAAAGAACATGATTGGTTTGTTTTTTTAAAGAATTCTAGGACTAGTTAGAGAACTCTATTAACTGGAAGTTTTTTATACTGCAAATTATAAGACAAAAAGCTTATGATTCTGTGAATGATCTTAATTTTTCAATAAAACGTGAGGTTTTTTTAAATGTGAGAAAGGTAGACTTGGGTATTTTAGATGGATCTTGCAGCTAATGAACACAAAGTCACCGTTAATGTTCAGTAATGAATAATCATCTTGATGACTGGTATAACACTTGGAAGACACATTCTATCTCATTTTTCAGCATGTTCCCATCCTGATAAATTTCTTGCAGAGAGAGATTAAGTGTCCAACAGTACTTGCATAGTTCTTGTATTTGTTAGCTCTGGTGAGAAACTCAGTGGTGGTGATGTCTCATATCTCAGAACCAATTCATGGGAAGCAGTCTAGGAGAGACAGGCAATTGCTGAAAGACCAAGTTCTGAAGAAGAAAATTGTAAAAAGTAAAGGTCTCTTCTAATAAGCAGGTTTTATTTTCACAGGAAAATTTTTATTTGGGAAATTTTGGTTGCATAGTGATTTGCTAGCAACAAAATATTTGACCTCCTGGGGCAAATCAGTAACTAAGGACAGAAAGGTGAGGAGTGGGTTCAAATATGTCAACAAAGTACTATGTTTTTATTATTAAAAGTGTTTAGAAAAGATATTGCATGCAAACTTACAAAACAGAGTTAACATATTGGAGGTATCCATATTTTCTTTGCCAAAAAGTGAAGAACACAACTGGAAATGCTTGCCAGTTTACTGCCATCTGATGGGTTTTCCTCCAAACCCACACATCTTTCCCTGCAAGGAAATGTTTTAGAATCATACACTCATAGATGACAGAATGGTTGGGAAATTAATTTGGAAGGTGGAAGGAATTTTGAAGATTATCTAGTCCAACCCCCTGACATGGGCAGGCACATCTTCCACTAGTCCAGGTTGTTCAAAGTCACATCCAACCTGACCTTGAACACTTCGAGGTATGGGGCATCCAACAACTCTTCAGATCAACCTCTTCCAGTATTTCATCACCCTCCTAGTAAAGAATTTCTCCCTTTTATCTGATCCAAATCTACTCTTTTTTCAGTTTAAAACTGCCATTTTTTTTTCCCGAGCCATAATTCATAAGCTTCTGCAGACCATGTTGTTCAGATAGTGCTTTCAAAATAAAATAGCAATGTAAACAGCAGAATGGACATCATAGCACTAAAAATACAAATCTCTCCCTTCTGATTCCCCTGCAAATTCTGATAATAAAATTTAAAGTGTGGCATAAACTGTTGTAAAATACTGCTGTTAAGATGCAGAAGTTGTAGCCTGACAAAAACAGCTTTCTGACCCACAATCAGAAGAAACCTTTGGCATGTAACGGCCTGTGGTTTGAACACGGGTTTCAACAGCCCTAAATGCTCTGCCTGCAGTACAATTGCTCTGTGTGTTACTTGGCTTTGATAGCGTCAGACTGTCACAGGTTATCAAGAGTTTGTATTTACGCTTTCTCTTCTGCCCAAAGGTAAAGGCAAGACATAACATTTCTATTAATATTTGAAGTGGATAGCCTGCTTTAGCTTCTAGCTTATTCCTAGTGGTATTTGGACTGATATTGTTTGGCTTGCCTCTTGATTCTGATTTATGACTAGTAAATCTTTTCCTTTTTTTATTTCATGTAATATTGTAGGCACTTATCTGTGCCTGTAGCTACCTGTGCCTATGAGTGCTTGAGCCCATCATTCAGCTGCCTCTGCCTTTTTCAGAAATATTGGTCAACCCCAGCTAAAAACATGTTCCTTAGATAATCCTTTAAACACTGTTTAATCACCCTCAACTTTGACATCTTCCCTATTCTCTCCATTTGCCCATCTCGCTGTTGGAAAACTTCAAGACCTGTTTCAGGTGAAGGCTGTAACATTGGATCCATTTGAATGAGGCAAGGGAAACAGACAGCATGACAGTTTTGTCTGGGGTTTTGTGTCTAGTCCCAAGGAAGTCAATGGCCAAGCTGCACAGAAAGCTCGCTTGCTGCCTTCATGAATTTTGGTGTCTCTCTCCAGCTAATCTTATGACTGCTGAGCATAGTTCAGTATCTCCCAAAAAATGCTGTAGAACGTGCTTTCAGGAGTACTTGCTTTTCTCAAAATCAGACTGTACCTAACTTATTTTTCCACATAATGCCCAGCATCTCCACTTGTGACTGGGATCCATATTTCTCTTTAGGTAAAAGAAATGCATCTGGGATCAGTCCTCAGATGAAGTCTTTAGCTGTGTTAGCCAAAGTTTTACACAGACTTGGCACAGGAGTTGACTGAATAGGTTTATGGTGAATTGACTGTTCTTCCATGGTATCTTATTGTACCATGAAGATCAGATTTTGAAATCAGTTTGAATTAATTATCTGTTTTGCCAGTCTCTTTTTAGCCAAAATAATGTTTGTATGAATGGGAAAATACTGAACTCTGGTATTCTTTGGTAGTACCGAAATCTACATATTTTTTATGAAGTCATTTGGTTTTATTATGTTTGCCTCTGAGTGCAAAAACTTGTACCAACTGGACAGAACTTGCTCTTCCTGTCATCTCCTCCATGCTCTTCTACTACAACTTATTCTCCAAGGAAATCCATATGGAGATATTGTGTAGAGACTCTGTGGAGTCACAGATTGGCACATGGTGCCACACACTTCTTTCAGAATAAAACTGTGTATGCTTTTTTCCTTTCTGAAATGTTTTAATATCCAGTGACAGAAAAGACTGTGCAGCCCCTCCACATAATAATTTCTCCCACTATAAAATGTATACCTATGCAACATCATAATATTGAATGTTTGTGGCATTTCTTTAAAGCACTGGGTTTTTTGCATGATGTACATCAAGGCTTGTATCATTTTCTTTTTGATCTCTTTTATTCTTAGCATTGAATCTGCTTTCAGAATGCTCTTATTTGTTTACATTTTGGCTATACTATCTTTCTCAAAAGAGACAAAGATGAAATCCTTATTCTGAAAGAAAAGTTGAATGTCCTGTGCCAGAGTTTAATTTTTAAAATTGAGCTAAAATAATTTTTGGTTTTAAGAAAACCTCTTTAAAGGAACAGGTTGGTAAACTAAATAAATAATAAGACATTATTGCAATTGTAATTTAACTCCTAGGTTCTACCCTGAACACAAGCAATTCATCTGATAAGAAGAAGCAGGTGAAACAGTTCTACAAACAAAAGCTGAGATACAAGAAGTCTCAGCATAATCTTGATGTTATTTTCAATTTCCTCAAAGAATAATGCAGGAAGAATAGCAGGGACTTCAAGCTTCTGCTCGGTATTTGGGAGAAAGCAAGGACAAAGTGTGTGCACAGGAGTGCCCCTACACTGTATGTGGGAGTCACTGCACCAGAGGAATCAAAAGGCAAACAGTCGTGTGAGTGTGTTTCTGTGTTGTGCTGTGCTTGTAACATGGGGGAAGCACAGACCTCTGAAGTGGAGGGTTCTTGAGAAAACAGCCCTTCTTTTTCTGAAGTGAGTCATTATGGTCATATACATAGGTTTGTGCTGCTCTGTGTGAAAGAATTGATAGGACAGATTTTAAGATGCACCTTTGGCTTGTGTGCCTTGTCAGAGGCACAGAGTCAAATAGGCTGCCATCAGTTTTTGCCCTACCAAGTGTCCCACTATGGAGCCCCCTCAATCTCACTGTTTTATTGGAACCAAAACTTTCCATGGGTCCTCAGGGCTCACCTTGCCTCGCTTCATCAGGTTAGACTGAAATAAAATTTTTCCTTGATTCTTCTCCTGAGTTTCCCAAGCAGCACATTTACCCAGAACACGAAATGTGATTCCAGGTGATTGTTTACTAGGTTTAGCATCAATTAAAGTAAATACACAAGTGGATTTTTTAAGTCCTGTTTAGCACAGGCTTGGTGGATGAATTTCTTAATTCTTGAAGGATGGGCTTTGTTCCTAAGATCCAGAAGAAGGCCACCGTTATTTTTTCTGTATTTTTTTTCTCTGTCTTGAGAGAATTACCCACAGTGACTCCTAACTGGCAATATCTCATTTCAAGCTTATTATCATCTGTTCATCTATAAAGTTAGGACTATGTTTTCCCCATATGCATGACTTTACATTTATTGAATTGAAATTCCATCAGCTGGTTTATGTCTCAATCACTCAATATCACAAAAGTCTTCTGCAACTCTTTGCAGTAAATTTAGTTTTGACAAGTTTGAATAATTTTATATCCTTTTCAAACCCTCTTATCTTATGCATCTCTCAACTTGCTGGATTTTTCAGGAGGATGCTGCAACATAAGAGCAATTCTGCCCATGGTTATTCTCTACTATGAGAACTGAACCATAATTTCTACCCTTTCCTTCCTACCTAAATGTTAATAATTCATAGTGTCTCTGCAAAAAAGCTTCCTCTTATTTTAGGTTGTTTAAAATACTTTCATGGTTGTCCTCCAAATTCTTCAGAGTTTTGACTACCTTCTTTATTATCTTGGACCACCACTATACCAGGTGCTTTCAGCCTTCTTCAAAGAACTTCAGAGAAAGCATTCCCTGTGATGTGCAGCATTTTGATCATGACACACACAAATGCTGGAAAGCTCCAAGCTGTTTGTTGGAAGCAGTAGAGGGGGATGCTGAGGGGCCACAGCATTGACCCTGACACTGTGTGGGTCAGGGAGAGCATCAGGGAGGTGCTCCCAGTGGGGTTGGCTTCTGAGATGCTCTGGATGTGCGAGCCAGCTGGGATGGGTCACTAGGGGGCCTCATAGCTGTGCCCTGTCTCTGGAGTCTTTCAGTCACCTTGGGCTTGCTTCTGACAGCCAGGGTGCTTCCTCCCATGGTGCATCAAAGGCAGCACTTGACTATCTCTGCTGGGTCTTCACTCATCTCTCTTCCCTTGCTAGATGACTTACAAGATACAACTTTCCTCCACACAACTCTCTCCCTAACACATGATCAACATACATTTATTTTTGTTTATTATTTTGTCAACTATTATGTTTACCTTTTAATTTTGTAACAACTCAGTTTTTGGTCAGTCACCACACATGGGGTGATACAAACAATAAAAGACAGTAAGGGCTTTAGAAATGTGCAGCTTTGTAAGCATAAAGCAGAGACTGGTGTGATGCACATATACCTGCAGGCAGGCGTATTCTGCAGTTGTAACTGTAGCTGAGCTTTGGCCTGAAACAATTTTACCTGAGCTCATGATACATGCTAATACAATGGAGGATTAATTTGGGCTTAATTTTTATCAAGTGTGAAAGAACACATTTCTCTTCTGCTTTTAAGTATAGCTGTCCTACAAGTTTGGGCTCACAGAGCTGATGAGAAGTAGCACAGCCCTCTAGAGAAAGATTTGAAGAGATCTCAGGAGGTCTTGGGGCACTTTTAATCTTAGATGTTATGTGTGTGCCATATGCCAGGTAAAAGGCTCCACAGTGTGGGTCACAAGCAGATTATGCATCAAGCCACACAGTGCTGAGTTGTAATGCTGGTGTGACCATGAAGCATGTCCCAGAAGCAGAGCTGCCAATGAACAGACAAGGAAATGAGCACGTGCTGAAACAGCTCCACTTGATATAACAGAAATACTGAAACAAGAATAGAAAATGCCGTATTAAATCTTGTCACAATGCCATTAGTCTTAATTTTAGTAAACTCAATTATTTCTGTTTGATTTTATTTCTTTGCATGATTACATTTCCATAGCCTTGTCAGTGAGATTTGTGAAAAGCCCTTGTAATAGTTTTACCTTTTTTTTTTTTTTTGAGTTTGTTACTGTTTTTAGGGTATCTTCTCAGAAGTTTCATTTTGTTACTAAATGTGACATACCATGATTTTACTAAGAAAACCTAAATTGTTTTGAAAAAGATCTCCATTTGTGTCCTAGCCTGAGAACCTGCTCTTGAGTTTAGATTTGCTGACCAATGCATTATTCACTTCTCCTTGAAACAGCCTGTAAATCAACCTGCAGTATGGATCACAGACAAGTTAAGTGGTGTAATGAGATTATCTGTAGTCTTGAAAACTAAAGTAAAAGAATTCAAGGAATAAACTTTTGAGATCTGAGGCAGAGTTTGACAGATCTGATTCAGTGCTGAATAACTGTGGTTGGCAGGTACATCTGCTAGTGCTTTTCTTTAACTGGATGATTGCAGGAGTGTTTTTGGTCTGAATAGCCAAACAGATGTAAAATCAATGCCTTTTATTGCTTTGTCTGTTCTGCTTTGAAATAAGGAATCTTCAAATATTTGCTGTAACAGAATTCAGCAACTCAAATACCCACAGAATAAACTTACTCTGGCCAATGTGTATTGGGATAATGAAGAAAGGACTCCTACAAATCTAAGCACTGCCATTTTTTTTTTAAGCATTGCATGAATTAAAATGTAGAAAATTGGCTGCCTCCAAGCTGCTGTTTTCAAGGGTAGCTTTCCCAAACTGAAAATGAGATCAATATGTTGGATTTGTCCTCCCAAGAAGTATTTTTAGTCATCTATACAACCAAATATTCCATCTGTTCCTACTGTAATATAGATGTGTCTGTCACACATTGGTTATACACATTCATTGTGTATGTACTTTAAAAAGCCCAAGACTAAATTTACCAAGAGAGCCCAGGTAGCTTCCAGTTGTACCATGATGTCTTAATTACACAATAGGGCATAACTTATGAGTGTTTTCACCACCACCCTTTGAACCAGCCCACATTAATATTTGTGTAATGTTTTGAAAACACCTGGCCCAGCAGAAAAGCCTGCAGTTACCCTCCCATATGTGACCTTACATCTCTACCTATTCCAAGGCCAAGGATTTCCCACCTACAGGCATAGACACTATTTCAAACCAAGGAGCCACTGAGCCCAGTAACCTGACTCTTAAGGCACACACAGGGCAGTGGCCTGTGTATTTGCACAGCGTGCCTCACAGGGCTGGAGACTTCTTTTTCTGTGGTGAGAAGACTCTTGCACTCTCAGACACTGAGTGTACCTTTAGTCCCTCCAGATCCTCTTCCTCAGGTTCTGGCTATACTCTTCTCATCTTTATATTTTCACTTACAGCTTTCCCATCCAAGGTCTCACTGGATCAAGGCACCTTTTTTTGTCAAGCTCCTCTTTGCCTGCCCAAGGTAAGTCTTTAATACCATCAGTCCTGGCAGCCATGGATCATATTTCTTTTTCTTCATCTGTCATGGTGCCAGGCAGGGCACAGCAGGGAACAGCCACAGGCTGCTTGGATGCCTTGAAGGGAGCAGTGGGTACTGTGAGGAGGGCTATTCTTATTGTGCCACACCAGTTCTCAGTCCATGCTTCATTATTATTTCTGTTGTTGTTCTTATTATTAATTAGCCCCTTACACTTCTCCCTTTTTTCATTAGCTATTTCTTAACTGACCTCTCTTTTCTTGGTCTATATTTTTTTATTTTTGGAGAAGAAAATTAAGCAGAATGAGAGCTCTTTTTTTGTTATTTTTTGTTGTTGTTTTGTTTTGGGTTTGTGTGTGTGTATGTGTTTTTTGGTTGGTTGGTTGTTTTTTTGGTTTGTTTTTTTTTGGGGGGAGGGGGGGTTGGTTGGGGTTTTTTTTAGTAGTAGACAGCAGGGACGGAAGCAGTGGGAAAAACATACTTTAACCAATATCTGGGTATCAGGGCAAGCATATATTATACTGGCTCTAATACAATCCCAGCTTCTAAGTAGCAACTCCACAGACTCCTTGACCCTAACATGGTTTATCTGTTGAGTTTAGTATGCAATGGATCTTCCAAGTGTTTAACCAGTCTCTCTTTTAATGTATCTCTGATTGTAATGTTATTCATAAAACATTTTTTTAAGCTTGGCTATGTATAATTCCTTGAATCACTTGAAAATGGAAATATGTCTATTTTCAATCATAGAATTAAAAGGGCTACAGTTATATATAGCTGGGAATAAAAAACTACCAATATCCAATTTAGCTTCATGGCAAATAAAAGTAATTGTGAAGGATGTGCATGGTTACTTTTTAGCTATGAGATAACATCAAGTGTGTCTGCTTATGAATATGTATCAACCATAATACAAACTCTACTGCATAGGAAATTTGACTTAATTATGTGTTAGGAGGCAGCTTGCATCTGTAATTATATTACCATTTACTTTTGTATAAAACTCTACTCTGTACTAATTACACTTAACAAACAGAGTGCTTAATGTTATTATTACTGGGAGACATACAAAACAAAAGCCATTTTCTGATTTCTTGGTTGACTGTGTTCTATTAGTAATGAAATATCATGTGGTATCTGAATCATACTGTAAATCTAATTGTTCAACGCAGATTAGATGTCATATGCATGTGTTCTAGGTTTCAGACTCAGCCAAATATAAAGTGTATTTCCTGACACTTTTTTTCCACCCTGTTTTTATGGTAATGTGGTTTTCCTTGACATTCTTGTTCAGGTCTACAAAAGAACAACATGACCTGTATACTGCAAAAGAGCATTATGACTAGTTTTTGATTTTTGACATGTATAATTCAAGGTATGAATAAACATCTTATATTTTCTCTGTTCTTAATCATGTTACTATTGAATATGGGTATTATATAGTTTATGAAACAGTTTATTTAGGATTATATTGCTTCCACTTTCACTTTGTAGGATAATTATCTGAATTTATTGTGAATAATATATATCATTTTGCTTAATGTATCAAGAAGTCTGGATTTTTGGACTGGGGGAAAGGAAGAGGCCACAGTCATCCATTTGTTTCCATTCACCAAGCTGTTTATTGTGAATGGCAGAGGGGCAGGAGCTCCAACCTGTTGTAGTGTGGGTCTGCAGGAGCATCAGAGCCAGCTGTGCGCTCACCCACCCTCAGTAGGATTGGCTCCCAAGAATCACTGGGAGCAGGAGCCAGCTGGAATGGGGCATTGGAGGGCCCTGCATCTGCTACCCCCTCTGGGAGCTTTCATTCCCTGTGGGCTTCCTCCTGCCAACCTAGGGTGGGTTGGTGGTGAGCCACCTTTGCAGGGAGCAGCTGTGAAGCCTCTCTATGGCCATCATCCTGGGCAGGCAGGTAGGCAAGCCAACCACATACACCTCATGGTCATCATCCCCCTGCACAGAATGCAGCACCTGCTCCACAGATTGCCTGCACACAGGGCTATCCTCTCACCCCCTGGCTCACTGCTGGATGTACCTAAAGAAGAATTGGTACAGGCAGTAGGTCATGTAGCCTGACTTTTTCATGTCTCCCAGACAGATGGGAACCTTGGAGTTTACTGCTGCCTTCGGTGGTCCTGCCTGGGCTCACTGGCTCAGTCTAACCTGATAAAGCGAGGCAAGGTGAGCCCTGAGAACTCATGGAAAGTTTTAGTTCCAAAAAAAACAGTGGGATTGAAAGGGCTCCATACTGGGACACATGGTAGGGCAAAAATGGGTGGCAGCCTATTTGACTCTGTGCCTCTGACAAGGGACTCCAGCCCAAGATGTGTCTTAAATTCTGTCCTATCAATTCTTTCACACAGAGCAGCACAAACCTATGTATATGACCATAATAACTTGCTTTAGAAAAAGAAGGGCTGTTTTCTCAAGAACCCTCAATTTCAGAGGTCTGTGCTTCCCCCATGTTACAAGCACAACACACACACACAACTGTCACAGGTGTCTGCTGGCCCAGGGAGGGGCGGAAGCAATGACAAGATCTCCCAAGAACAAAACCTTCTCAGCTCCCCAGCGTGAGGTTTCCCCCCCAAGACCACCTCAACCCTGTTGATGTGTTTTGCAGCTATTTTTACTGCTCGACATGCCCCCTCCACTTAGCCATGTGCTTTGACCTCAGTCCAGCCAAACACAAAGCTAGAGCTATGTAGGAGATGATTTATTATGACAAGATGCACAACTTCACAACATGCTTTGCTTAGACATTAGTTGTGTGCCAACAATTTTGCTACAGAAAAAATATAACTTTTTCCAGCTTATTTTTTTGCCCAGACTGAAGAAACTGTTACTAACACCTTGAATAATCGTATTATTTGCAAAGGGAAGATTTTAAAATCAAATTCTTCTCTGACAAAGAAGACTGGGCAGTAAACTGTTGGGCAAAGTGATAGCAATTTTGATCCACTAGGAAACAGAATAAAATTAGAGGAAAGGCCTAGAATTCTAAGGCATGCCATTGTTGACAATATTTCACATGAATCATCCCCATATCACTGTCCACCACCACTTTTAAGTGTTAACATAACAGCCTTCTCAAAAGAAACAAACAAATGGACAAAATCTCATGAACAGATGCATAATTACACAGTAAACCAAAGATTTGGCTTAGATTGCTTGATAAATGTATCATATAAAAATGTAATTAATGTGACCAGATCACAAACACAAGATGCTTAAGGGGAGGATAGTGAGCATTATGTTTTACCATCTGATTGTCCAGCTGGTACAAATTAAATTCATGTTACTGTATTTCAGTATTATGTTACTATTTGTAAACATGTGTATATCTGTATTTCTATATTTTATCATACCATATATAGAGAGAAAAAATGTAGTTGTTTGTTTGGGAATCAGCCACAGAGTTTAGCTATGTTTCATGCAGCAAAGTAAAAAATAACCAAATAAATGTGCTTAAAATGCAACCTCCCCACAAAGTACTGCCAGGTAGTAGGTTTTTTGAAGTAAACTTAAAAGGATGTGTTTTATTTTGGAAAACCTCCAGGAACAAACCTTCTCTCACTCATCCTACTTCTCCTTTGTCTATGTATTTTCTGGCCAGTGTTCAATTGCTCTGAGTTCCTCCAAGAATTGCAAAAACAATGTCATCCTTTTGTAAATAGGTTATAAACCTAATGAGAATCTCACTTCAAGGGACCATGGTTAATCCAAAAGACATCCCTGTGAGCCCAGTATACACTCAGTGCACTGGGACTGTCAACAGTTAGAGCACCATTTTTTCTGTCTGTGAGTTCATATAATCTGTTGATAGACCTAACTTTTACAAATTCAACCCTTTTGTGCCAGACTTCCACCTTTCCTAAGCAGATTAATATTGTCAGTCATGTGCAGGGTTGTCTTCCTATAATACATGTATGCACATGCATATAGGTTTTTAGTGTTGAAGGTTGCACAGGAACATAGCACAAATTCAACTTGAACAAGCAGTATTTTCAAACGTACAAGCATATAAAATAAAGTCACATATGTCAAGCCCAGTTCTGCACTTAAGACAACTTTGCTGTTAGTGAGCCTTCTCCCATAAAACAAAACAAACCTCTTTTCATTAAAACTTTGCAGTTTACTCTTCACTGATGCAAATTTGTTCAGCTGCCTAGGAAAAGTGAGACAGAAACGCTAGAACTGGTCAGACTGGATGTTATACAGATAAATAGGTGACTCTTGTTCTCTAAAATGTTATCACAGTGCTTCAGTATTTAATTCCTTGCTTTGAACAGCATTGCATTGCAGGTTTAAAGAGATTACTACATTTTCAGTTTCATAGACTAATGTGTATTTATCTCATCTGATGTGAATAATGGGGAAGGGAAGGGAAGGGAAGGGAAGGGAAGGGAAGGGAAGGGACGGGAAGGGACGGGACGGGAAGGGCAGGGCAGGGACGGGAAGGGAGGGGACGGGCCGGGAAG